>CAMTDV010000006.1:34408033-35018222 GCA_947069175.1 Scalesia atractyloides
AAATTGGGAAGCTCAAATTACTGGTCCGGAATTGATCCAAGAAACAACAGATAAGATTCATCAAATCAGAAACAATCTTCTAGCGGCTCAAAGTCGTCAAAAGAGTTACGCAGATAAACGACGGAAGCCCTTGGAGTTTAGCGTTGGTGATCATGTGCTTTTAAAAGTGTCACCGTGGAAGGGAGTAGTTCGTTTTGGTCAAAAGGGAAAGCTAGCACCACGTTACGTAGGACCTTTCAAAATACTCGAAAGAGTAGGTCCTGTAGCTTACAAGCTTGACCTACCGGAAGAACTCGACAGAATTCATCCCACATTCCACGTGTCGAACTTGAAGAAGTGCCTCGCTGATGAGAATCTTCATATTCCACTGGAGGATATTCAGATTGATGAATCCATGCATTTTATCGAAAGGCCAGTAGAGATTATGGACTATGGAGAAAAGCGTCTACGTCGAAGTCGCATTCCTATTGTTAGGGTACGCTGGGAGTCGAAACGGGGACCTGAGTTTACTTGGGAACGTGAAGACTCAATGCGTGAAAAATACCCTCATCTTTTCCCTACTACATCAACTGTTTGAATTTCGGGACGAAATTCCTAAAAGTAGGGGATACTGTAACATTTGTATAAATCGGGTCTCCAAAACCCGCTTCGTTTTGCAATCAAATACCAAGTTACGAAATTTCATTAAGTATTTATGAGTATTTTGAGTTTAAACGTTACATAATTAATATATAAACTAAACTATAAAAATTATATTTGATAAAAAGTTAAAATAAAATAAATAAAAATAGTTGGAGCTGACCGGACTCGAACCCGGGTCAACTGCCTCCAATGACTTATCTTTCCGTCTCCAAACCACTCCGCCACAAATTGTTTTCTGTTAGTATTATGAAACAATTAAATTTTATACGCAAACTCGGATTAACGGTTATTGATATATGTATAACGGAAATCGGTGAGCCAAATCGCCAAATCAGTTTTCGTTCGTTTAATTAACTTATAACCGACGCATATCGGTTTCTAATTAAAGTTCAGATTGAATGAACTTCAAGTTTTGGGTTTTGAAACCGAAAAACATTCAAGCTTCAAATAATTCTGATTCCAATCATTTATACGATTCAGAACTGTCGCAAATACACTCCAAACCCTTTTCGTCGCGTTTTCAAGTCTTTTGAGCTCAAGAAAATTGTCGCCGGAATCCTCTGCAACTCTCGCCGGAAAACCGTGTCCAACTCAAACCAGTAAGATTCTACTCTCTTGCTGTTTCAATCTATTGTTAGGACACTACTAACATTATTCCGTCACTCAAAGTCAGTCACAGAAGACTTTGCTGGATTTCTGGTTTCGCCGGAGAAATTCTGGAATTTGCCGGAATCACGCTAGTTGACGGTAAACACATTCAATCGTGTAAATAATCCATGTACTCTGTTTCAATTTCAAATTTAATTCTTTAATTCTGTTGATTAGCCCCTCTCAGCCGAAGTTTCAATAACAGAGTTGCCTGTTCTCGCCGGACTTCCTGAAGAAGACGACCTGTCCGGTATTTCTTTTACCCAAACTGTTCGGTTTGTTCATTCAAACTAGTAATCATGTTATTTAAGAAGTAGAACCCGGAACCAGTGATCTGTGTAAAACCGGTAATTATAGTGAAGAAGACGAACATAACAACGGGTTAAGAATAAATAAAATTCGGATAGTTAACGGGTTAGACACACAGTCCAGCGGTGGACTGTGTGCAAAGTTATATACGAGTCCCGAGTTCGATCCTTGCTACACACACGCTGCGTAATAACATTCCTTTTTATTCATAAAACTAACCGGGTTAGATTGAGTAGTTGTTAAGTATAATATAATTCAAGAATATAACCGGGTTAGACACACAGTCCAGCGGTGGACTGTGTGCAACACAAACTGCACGTCACGCGATCGAGTCTCGACACAAACACCGGTTCAATGAGAATAAAACGTTTTGTAAAATAAAGGAATTTTCGGTAAATTCGAATAAGTGTATTAATATAATTAAAACTAGATTTCTAACGGGTTAGTCACGTAGCTCAGTTGGTAGAGCTACGTGCGCGTGAACGGAAGGTCACAGGTTCGAATCCCGCTCGGCGCAAGAATTACCGCTGACCGAACCGGTCAACGGTCAACGGTCAACGGTCAAACAGTAAAAAAAATATATATATTTTTTTTTAAATAATTATTTGTTTTATTTAAATTAAAAATCAATTAAAAATACTTAAAAATAACATTTTTAAGGATAGAAAATAGCCATAAACTCACAAAAATATATCTAAAAATCCCATTAAAAATCTTTAATAAAATCCATCCATTTAATATATTTTTTTCCTATTATTATTTAGGTCAGTGATTCCTCGTTAACTCGTTTCGTCTAAATCGTGCGCATCTCACCAATTCAAATCCAACGCACCCAATGTGAGTGAACCCTTCAAATTCCCCGTTTTAATCACATTTTTGGGGTGTATCATGTGTCTTATTCATTTTCTTATTATAACTAAGTTATTGTGCATATATATCATATCATGACATGTGTGTTAGTTGTTGCTGTTCAGTAGTTAGGATTGTTTGCAAGTTATTATTTCAGTACATGCAATTGCTGAGGCCGTAGCTCCCCATCCCTCGAGGTTGAGTTTGATCCCCATTTTATTATGCGGTTGATCAGGGCGTGCCCGCACGATCGGCTCCGTTTGATTGAGCCTTGATCGGTCATTTATTTTCATTTCAATACATGCAATACGCTCGGCTCCGTTTGATTGAGCCTTGAGTGCACAGTTCAATTTACATTTCAAGTTCATGCAATACGCTCGGCTCCGTTTGATTGAGCCTTGAGCACACAGTTCAATTTACATTTTCAGTTCATGCAATACGATCGGCTCCGTTTGATTGAGCCTTGATCTCACAGTTCATTTATGTTAATTATCATATGATGTTGGTATGTTCATGTATGTAATCGATTGTTGATGTGTGTTATAATTGTAACCGATGTTGCCATTGCTTGACTTCATGCATATGCTCTTTTATGATTATGCACAATATTTTATTGATAAACTAACCAGAAAATCATTATTAAATGTTTATCTATAAGGTTCACTCGCCAACTTATGTTGACCCAAAAACCTCCCATTTTACACATGATACAGGTGAACCAGCAGCAGCTAGGAACACGTAGGACCTGGATTAGAAGAAATAAAATGATTTAGTGTTTGGATTATTATGTTTGGTTATTTTCCTTTGTAATGAATGAACATGTTTGAAGGTTTGAGAAATGTAACTTTGACTTCATTTAATTATGAAACATAATAGTAAATGTCATGTGCTTTGGTGATAACCCAATTATGCCCCGACTCTTATTTCCGCTGCGGGTCGGGGTGTGACAATCCTGGTGCCGACAAGATGTACCAAGACTTACGTACATCTTATTGGTGGCCTGGCATGAAGAAAGATATCACTCTTACGTCTCGAAATGTCTCACGTGCTCTAAAGTGAAAGTCGAACATCAACATCCCTCTGGTTTACTCGAACAACTAGAAATTCCCGTCTGGAAATGGGAGAGTATTATTATGGACTTAATTACCAAACTTCCTCGTGCGTCCTCCGGTCACGACAGTATCTGGGTCATCATAGACCGTTTGACCAAATCCGCGAATTTTCTCCCTATTCGTGAAGATTATAAAGTCGAGAAATTGGCTCGTATCTACACGGATGAAAGCATTTGTCATCATGGTATCCCCATCGACATCATCTTAGATCTGGATGGTCGTTTCACTTTGCGTCTTTGGCAAACCTTCCAAAAGGCTCTTAGTACTCACCTCAATCTTAGTACTGCTTTTCATCCTTAATCCGATGGTCAAATCGAGCGTACTATTCAAACTCTGGAAGATATGCTTCGTTCTTGTGTAATCGATTTTGGTGGGAATTGGGATTCACATTTACCGTCGGTAGAATTCTCATACGACAACAGTTATCACGCCAGTATTCAAATGGCTCCATTTGAAGCAATATATGGTCATAAATTTCGATCGTCTATCTGTTGGCACGAGATTGGTGAAGCTCAACTCACCGGTCCCGAACTCGTCAAAAGAGTTACACTGACAAAAGACGCAAACCCTTGGAATTCAACGTTGGTGATCAAGTACTTCTCAAGGTATCCCCTTGGAAGGGTGTTAGTTCGTTTTGGCATGAAAGGTAAACTCGCACCTCGCTGCGTAGGTCCTTTTAAAATTCTCGAAAGGATTGGCAAAGTTGCGCATCGACTGCACCTGCCTGAGGAACTCAACAACATTCACCATGTCTTTCATGTTTCGAATCTCAAAAAGTGTCTATCTGACGAAGGACTTCAAGTTCCACTCGAAGATCTTCAAATTAACGAGACCCTGCATTTCATGGAAAAACCGGTCGATATCATGGATCGAGGGGTCAAGCAATTGAGGCGCAGTCGACTTCCTATTGTCAAGGTTCGATGGGAAGGTAAACGTGGCGCCGAGTTTACTTGGGAACTCAAGAGTGATATGAGGACCAAATATCCGAACCTCTTCGTTACATCTTCCTCAATTTCGGGACGAACTTTCCTAAAGGAGGGCAGACTGTAACGCCCTGCTATTTCAAACTTTCTATATTTGGAAAGTTCATGTTGTATTTCTATTTTTAGAACTTTTGTAATCTTTGTGTTCATCTTTCCATTGTAATCAATATTCCGAGACTTGAATCATAGTGAAACACGTGTTCTATTTTATCATGTTAAATCCCATTTATATTCTACTTATATGCTATTTGATCCTCAATACTCGTAAACGATTGATAAACACACAACTAGTTCATCATTTGTAAGCATGGTGATTCCTTTGGTGAGATGTGCCCGGATGTATTCTTTGTGAGCGTCATCCCATATTTTTGAGTGTGGGTCTTCATTTTGCCATGCATTTACACCATCTAGGACATATTTGGGCATATTTTCTGGTTTATACCCATTCGTAACTTTCAGCCGTTCATCCATTCTTGTTCATGAAAGAGCTTAAAGAAAAAGGTTGAGGGTTTAATATTAACCCAGACATGGATGAAACAAAATGGGGCTTGATTATGGTTGATTGTCCTCCCTAGGGGATAGCTGTAGAATGTTGCTCTTTCTAGCCAAAGGACCTCGAAAACCACTACAATAGAATGTCTAAAAGGTTTTATTGTCTGCATGGCATTGATGACGTAAACCTTAAACATGTGTTCGTAAACTCCTTCCCGAAGTCTCTCTCAAATGACGCTTACAGAGCCTTAGAAACCCAAAATATGACTGTTGCCCAAGCCTCCCTTGGCTGTAATGCCCTGCTATTTCAAACTTTCTATATTTGGAAAGTTCAGGTTGTAATTCTATTTTTAGAACTTTTGTAATCTTTGTGTTCATCTTTCCGTTGTAATCAATATTCCGAGACTTGAATCATAATGAAACATGTGTTCTATTTTATCATGTTAAATCCTATTTATATTCTACTTATATGCTATTTGATCCTAAATACTCGTAAACAATTGATAAACACACAAATTGTGACTTACGTGACTAATATGCGAATTATACACGACATTTATACTCGATTTTATTCAAAATTACTTATGAAACCTTCGACATGTGTTAGATATGCCTAGGAACCCTTATTTGTTCTCAAAGTATCAATTTATAACACCTAATTATGTTACGAATTAATAAAATCAAGAAAATAGAAATTTGTTGTCCTGGCCACACCCTTGCGGATCGCAAGGGGTACCCTATACGGTCCGTATGGGGTACTGGCGGGCAACAGTTTGAAATCTGGTCCGGGTTTGCACGAAACCCACTCATTTCTTCACCTCCAATCACCATAAACCTCCATTAAAGCTCCACCAACTTAACCTAACTCATCCCTATAAATACCAACCCATTTCCACACCTTTTTCCACTTTACAGTCATCCAAATCACTCTCTAATCCTCCTCTAATTAGTTGAAATTGCCTAGTTCGAGCAGAATTACCCTTCTTCACTAAAGTGAGTGTAACTCACTCAATTCTTAACAATATCACTCCATTCTTTTTCCCACTTGCTTGGAAAACTAGGCTCTGGAATTTCCAGAAAAAGGCTCCAAAGTGGACTGTTTTACTTTACTTTCCTCAAACTATGTTAAACTTTTCAAACTTGAGTCTAACTCATCTCAAACCTATGTCTGAATGCTTACAACCTCACTTATGGTTGGTTAGGCTTAAAAACAAGATTGAGACATGTCAAATTAGAGGATAAAACCTTACAAACTTTATGTTTTCAACTAGGGTTTACACCCACAAGTAGTGTCCAAGTTAAACTTGATGAATGTGAGATATTTGGACTAGCTTGGGCTATCCATCATTAATCCACACACTACTTGATGATTTCATTAGTTTTAGTTGTTGTTCTTATTTAGTTCATGACCCTCCTTGTGTTTATAACACAAGTGTAGTGGTGAACATTGAGGTACCTAAATGGAAGCTTGTTCTTCCTACCTCATGCATGAAATCCATGACACAAAGAGGTACCTAAATGGAGACTTTGATCTCCTACCTCCTACTTGAATTATATGTTATGTATTTTATATAATCTAAGTCTGTATATTACTATGTAACAAAGACTTAATGATAACTTAATAGTTAGTTGTTAATAAACTAGTTACATTATCAAAGGACCATACACTTGTTACGATTCTAATGGGTCTTCGAATCTCTGAAAACACACCAAACCCTTGTGGTTTCAATAATGGCAATAACAAGTGTTATGAGTACAAGATGATTGATTTCATAAGACTATTTTCATGTCGTTTAAATTCCGAATCTTTAAATCTTCCTTTAAACTCCCAACACTCATACGCCTTTGTTACTTCTTGTCGAAGGACAAGGTGCTCCAAGATAATCAACCAAACACTCTCGGAATTCAAGTCGAGATAAGCTTGCAAAACCGTGAGTATACTCGATCCCATTTTCTATCTTTTATATTTTGGGTGCAACATGTACAAAACACAATAAACACTTGTTTACAAATTCACTCTGTCGTTATAACATGATGCTTGTTTATATACTTGAATAATGCATTCTATGTTAGACTTGTGTTACATGCTCATTGACTTTGCTAGCCAACCTTAACAAATATAGCGCTATAGGAGTAACGCCCGTCCGTATGCTTGTGGTATTGTTAAGTAAACTATTAAACACCCATTTTATGACAATGTTGGGTAATCAAAATTGCATTAGACTATGGATTGACATATAAGAGCACATGTTTAGTATGTTCTGACAACTATATACAATGTTGCCATGTTGGATATGAGACAAACTTTATTCACTATTATGCTATGTAACAAACTTGTATGCTCGCCAACTTTTGTTGATATTTATTATTTTATACATGTTGCAGGAAATTAAGTTGATACCGATGAAGAATCTTACTTAGGGTGGATTAGATACATGCCTATATTTTGAACTATTGTATTTCGTTATGTTATCATGTTATTGGAATTATTGTATTTCATTTGAACAATGTATTTCAATTTGGTTATCAATGATATGGTTTGATTAATTTATTATCGCAAAGTAGTGTTATGACGTTTTGAGCAATTTGTTTGTCTCATCCCGATGTTTCCGCCATCGGTTGGGGTGTGACATTGGCGGACTTTACCAACTGGTCATAACGCTTTAACCAAACTATGTAAGAAAAAAACGGTTCTTAGTTGAATTAAAAAAAACTAGAAGACGAATCAGGTCTCCTTGCAACGATAAGCACCTAAAGATTGGGGCAAAGACGAATCGTCGTGAAATCCAGATTTGTCCAGTTTCCCCAAAAAAGGTGGAAGTTCTTTAACAAAAAATTGAAAAGAGGTCGAAAGACAAACCGGTGCTACGTCTGTAACAAGGAAAGTCATTTTGCAAAAGATTGCAAAGATAAAATAAAGACCCAAGCCCTCCTTGAACCCATCAACAAGGTAGAACCAGAAGATGTTTCTGATATAGAATAATTGTATTCTCTAGACGAAGAACTAGAGAATAGAATGATCGGTAGCATGACCTACAGCTCTAGTGATGAAACGGAAACAAGTGAAACGTCTAAATCAAAAGACGAACCAATGCCGATCTACATAATGGAAGAAGCTTTGAACGATACCTCACGGTCATTGACCACACCGGCTACGACGACCCGCATCCCACCACCGACACCACAAATAAGAAAAATGCATCGAAAAAACTAAAAATCTCAAAAATGACAGACAACATTACCTTGACCCAGAAGATCATGTGAAAGATTCCCTGACAAGACCATTTAAAACAATAACCCTATCCACTAAAAAGAACCCTCTAGCGGCCTAGAAAAGCAAAGATGTTGTAAAGAAAAAGCAAAGTATCGATGTAGCCCCCACTCTGAAGATTCCTACAACAACGAACAAAAGAATCAATCAGATGAATGAAAATGAAGACTTAAGCCCACATAGTGACAGAACAACATGTGGTCACAAACGAAGCTTATCGAGAAGAAAGGTAGAAAGATAAGGCATGCCCTATGGGTGAAAAAAAAGAATAAAAAGCTCTCTAGAGTGTCAGACCAACTACGAGAGGTCAACAACAAAAGACAAACCTCACTTCAAGAAGAAATTACCCTAGGACCCATCATCACAAGGGATGACTAAACTTCAAGAATCTTGCACGACTGTTCCACGAAAAATGAAAAGATCATTAAAGATTCCTTGTCGGAGGACATCGCCACTTTAAAGACCAATAAGAACAATATCCATCACAACCCAAGCAGCTCCATTCCTAAAAAAGGTATTCTCCATGAGTACCTCTAACCCCCCTAACACAACCACTCTCCTCCAAAAGCTGAAAATGAAAATTTCCCAACACAAATCCTCGAGGTAGTTACCAAACATGCTATCACAGATGAATCCCTTCTAAACTGCAAAAGCCTCCTCACACTCACTTTCAAATCACAAGGCCCGTTAATGGACGGAGATAAATTCTACCCGGATTATCCCTTCCTAGACGTTTTCCGACTCAAAAACATGCAAAGGCTATCAAAGGAAGGTCTGGCTTTCCTATGGTACCTCTCTAAGTCTTAGATCATAGCTATGGCCTTTAACTCCAACAAACTGCTAGCCTATCTCTTAGACTACCGATGTGTATAAAATGCAACATATAAATTACATCAAATGAGGTATTAAACTAACCCTTTTCTAGTACTAATGTTGGAAAAAAGCACGCTTCTTTGGTCCTTTTGAATTTACAGGACCAAATGAGCTTAAAAGAACAAAAGAAGCAAATAAGCAGCCGAAACCAACATAAATACAAGAAGAAGGAATAATGCAACATGCCCGACCCCTCAGCAGCACCCCAAAGACAAAAACAAGAAAATAGAAGTTGACCACGGGGCCATGCCCAGCCAGGCATGGGGCCTGGTCAGACCTTACACTTAAAGACAAAGCATGCAGAAGCTTCTACGCCCACCACGGGGTCGTGCCCAGATCACCATGGAGCGTGGTCAGACTCTAAGATTTGCAGAATCTTGATAGTACCGCGAAGAGTTGGCCGGGGCCGTGTCTAGGAGCCAGGGGGCGTGTGGGGCCCTCTGCTGACAGTTACAATTAATGAAGGAAGAGAAGATGTTGGCCACGGGCTGTACCCACTGCACAGGGTCGTGGCCAGGGTACTGTTCTGACTATAAATAGGGGGTGCTTGGTTCACTTCAAAGGTATCCCTTTAGAAACCACTTCTCTCTAAATTTGCCACCATTCCACCACCACTACAACACCAACACCCATAACCTTCATCCATCTATCATCTTTAGAGTGTGTAGTAGTGTCGGGATCCAAGATTGATTGTAAGATTTCATTTTCAAACAAAGGCCATGCTTGGCTAATCTCTTACATCACTTGGTGAAGACAAGTCTTTATTGTATTACTTTTGATTTTTAATCTTTTGGCACTTTTTAATTGGGTATATATTAATGACTTTAATAAATAGTTTTCTTATGTTGACAGTGAATTTTCCTAACCAGTTCTTCATGATGTCATTGATTTACTCATTCGCGTTTTTACGGTCTATATAAAGCGCGTTAACTACTTGGAAGGGGGTTAGAAGGGTGGTTTGGTAAAGTTCTTGTCTCGTTCAGTGTATAGATCCTGAGAGGACTTGGTTCAAGCTTCCTAGGACCTCTTTGATGCCCCAAAGGTATTGGATGGCGGGGGTGCGAATAGCTTGAACCACTCACATGTAAACTATTAAAACATTAAACCGGCTTCTTG
The DNA here is from genome assembly GCA_947069175.1 of Scalesia atractyloides. NCBI lineage: Eukaryota > Viridiplantae > Streptophyta > Magnoliopsida > Asterales > Asteraceae > Scalesia > Scalesia atractyloides. The sequence continues at coordinate 34,418,329 of CAMTDV010000006.1, forward strand.
GGATTGTATCCTTGCTGACTCAAACCACTTAGCCAAGGGTAACTTCACCTTCAAAAGAGGGGCCTACTACTTTTCGCATTAATAACTTATTTAATTATCTTTCAATATTCCGACCTTTTGCGATTGTATCCTTGCTGACTCAAACCACTGGGTTGAGGGTAACGTCACCTTCAAAAGAGAGGGCCTACTAATTTAACTAAGATAATCTCTTGAAAAGTCCGAAAGTGCGAAAATCATCAAATGATACATTAAAGAGGAGGTGGATCCAAGTGATTCTATCTTTTCTATTTGTATTTCATTTTATTTATCTTTTCATTTTTAGATTTACTTTTATGTTTAAAACTTTTATAAAAAATTTAGAACGATTAGACATTGACGATAAACCGATATTAAAAGCTCTTGTGTACTTGGACGACCTCGGTATCTTACCAACACTATACTACGCTCGCGATGGGTGCACTTGCCCAAGTGTGTGTTTAGTGTTAGTACAATATCGTGTTTTATAAATTTAAAACTTGACTAATGCGTAAAACGTACATAAAATATTCACAAAATCATATCACGCTCGAGACGCACCAATTTTTTGGAGCCGTTGTCGGGGAACACAAGGATTTTAAGAAAGCTTAAAATCGACGGCCTAATCATTTTTCAAAACATTTTCAAAACTGCACGCTCGTTTTTAACTTTTTAGGAATTTTTAGCATAACAGCAAGCTGAACACGGGGGCGTGTCCAGTGGACATGCCCCCGTGCTGCAAGTCCTTATTAACAATTATCAAACGCCCAAATACAGAATTTGACCACGGGGTCGTGCTTGCTCAACACGGGGCCGTGGTGAGCTTCTGTTTCAGCTTTTAAATTTTGTTTTTCTAGTCCCGAGACTCTATAATCTGCTGAGTATTTTCTCATGGATCAATACTCAGGAGATTACACTCACTACTACATAGAGGATGATTACGAGGAGGAATATTGTACCATTTGCGGTGAATCTCACTCGGTGAAATATTGCGACCTTTTCCAACCATCCACCTCATATACTCACTATGAGGAACCAAGGTTTGAACTTCCAAAGTCAAGCTTTGATTGGGACACTTATCCCTCTAAACTTCACGAAACACCACCAACTATCATCCCTGAAGCCGAAAGCCTTATAAAAAGTCTCAAAAAATCTTGAACAACTAATACGAAAATCCCGCGAAAGAGAAGAGGCTGTTTGTACTAAGGAAGTGATAATTGAAGAGGTAAAAATGGAAGAACAACTAAGTGAAAAACCAACGCATGAACCAAACGACAAAAGAGGTAAGTTCGAAACGATGATTTCGAAAAAGAATCAAATCTCCAGGAAATTAACATTTTGTCACCTTCTTTCGAAAATCATTGTTTGGTACCCACTCATGCTAAGTTTTTAAAAGGGTTAAACACCTAACACAAAAATTGACGAAATGGTCAGCATTAAATTAACAAACGATCAAACTACGCTAAGAAAAGATGATCAATTTGAAATTAAAAATTGACGAAATGGTCAGCATTAAATTAACAAACGATCAAACTACGCTAATAAAAGTGATCAATTTGAAATTAACATACACCAGTTCCATGTTTCTTTCAAACACCTTTAATTAGTAATATTACAATTGATAAGGATCTTTGTGTTAATAGAATGCCTAACTATATTTTTGAAAAATTAAATATTAGTGATTTTTCTCCACTTCAAATCCCCAGTTTTCTCTCTAATCAGAAAATAATAAAGTCAACGGGAGAAGTTGAAGATGTGTTAATGCAAACCAACCAAACGGTGGTCCCAGCCGACTTCATCATTCTCGATGATGCTCCACTTGTGTTGGAACAACCTTTTGTGAAAACCCATCAAGCATTGATCAAATTGGAAGCAAAACAACCTACCAATTCAATTAGGCGCTGATAAAAGGTATGTCAATCTCAATCAAACCATAAAATACCCATTCGGCAATGACGACCCCTTAGTTGAAGATAAAGATGAACCACCTGATACGGAAGAAGAAATCGACCAACTTGTCGAAGAAGAGGACGCCATTGAACAAACCTTTTTGGTTCTCTACCAAAATAAAGAGTCTCTTAAAGACCCACCACTTGAGCTCAAAGAACTCCCAAAAGGTTTGGAATATGCTTTTCTAGACAAGCACGGTAAGTTACCAGTAATTATTTATACTAAGTTAACTAGTATAGAAAAAGAAAAATTAATTAAACTCTTGAAAAATAAAAACGCGATTGCATGGAAGCTTGTAGATATAAAAGGAATAAACCTTCCATGTGCACGCACAAAATTTTGATGGAAGAGGACTATAAATCTGTAATACAACCACAATGTAGAGTAAATCCAAATGTTCAAGAAGTGGTTAAAAATGAAGTCATCAAATTACTTGATGCCGGACTCATCAACCCAATTTCTGATAGCCCTTGGGTGAGTCCCGTTCAAGTAGTACCCAAAAAGGGAGATATGACGGTGATAACTCATGAGAAAAATGAGTTAATACCAACAAGGACCATCACCAGATGGAGAGTTTGTATAGACTATCGTAGATTAAACGAGGCAACGAGGAAAGATCATTTCCCTTTTCCTTTTATTGATCAAATGTTAGAAAGGTTATCCGGTCACAAATTTTATTGTTTTTAGATGGTTTTTCAGGTTACTTTCAAATACTGATAGCTCTAGAAGAACAAGAAAAAAAACTTTTACTTGTCCCTATGGAACTTTCGCTTATCGACGCATGCCTTTTGGTCTATGTAATGTCCCTGCAACTTTCCAACGTTGCATGATGGCCATTTTCCATGATATGATAGAAAAAACCATGGACGTTTTCATGGATGACTTTTCTATCTTTGGAGATTCATACGACCAATGCCTCGACAACCTTGAACGAATGCTATCCCGATGTGAAGAAACTAACCTCGCCCTTAATTGGGAAAAATGCCATTTCATGGTAACGGAGGGAATAGTACTCGGTCACAAAGTCTCAAACGAAGGAATGGAGGTTGATCGAGCTAAAATCGACACCATCTCTCGACTACCACCTCCATCTTCCGTTAGAGCCATAAGAAGTTTCCTAGGGCATGTCAGATTTTATAGACGATTTATCAAAGACTTTTCGAAAATTTCAAGACTTTTAACAAAATTACTTGAAAAGGATGCACCGTTTATCTTTAACAATGATTGCAACCAACCATTTTTAACACTAAAAGAAATGCTAGTCAATGCACCAATCATGATAGCGCCTGATTGAAAATTACCCTTTGAAATCATGTGTGATGCAAGTGACTTTGCGGTTGGAGCAGTCTTGGGACAATGAAAAGATAAGCATTTTCATCCAATATACTATGCTAGTAAAACTCTCAATGATGCACAAGAAAATTGTACTACAACTGAAAAAGTGTTACTAGCCGTAGGATTTCAGGTGGTGTGGGGTGGATGGTGGCGGTGGCAGGTGGTGAGGTGTAGGTGTGCTGGTAGAGAGAGAGAGTGTGTGTGTGTGTGTGAATGAGTTTTAGAGAGATAGATAGTTAGAGAGAAAAAAAGGTTCTCTCTCTTTGACTTTTTTGTTTTACTTGGTACAATAATTTCATATAAATAGGTAAAAAGTCTAAATTGCCCTTATGTATTCTAATTTAACAAAAAAAGTTATCTGGGTTAGTGCCAAAAGACATAACGTGTAACATTTTAAAACAGTAAGTACAATACTCATTAATTTTAAAGACAAAGGACCCTGTTTGAAATTTGGTATAAAGATAAAGGCCAAAACATGCAATTCACTCCTTAGAGTAGATATAAAGGTGGGCCTCTTGTATGTAATGCTTATTTTGTTGGTTTTTAGTTTTTAGGTATGCATGGATGCAACACAAATGGTTGATGGAGTGCCCTCCGTCTTTGTTTGGTTACAAAAAGTAAGAATGACTAAAATACCCTTAACAACTAAAACTGAAAGAAACAATAAAAACTTAAATTATTTATAGACATCTTTTTTTAATACACACACGCTTATAGATACGCGCACACCTATATTTATCTTCCTCGACCATACATGCCTACTCATTGCCCTACGTCTTGGGTCACCATCGACATCACTATCATGCATCACCGCCATCGCCATCACTCGTTATATTCAACTGAAAATTATTCCCATGCAAATCGATTTAGATCCGGAAAACCATTCTCTGGATAATGGTTCATTGCCACCGTCACCATCACTTGTTTGAAAATTGTGCACTAGTACTGCCACGATCACATGAGAACCATCTCCGTTAACCAAATAGCAGATGAATCATCATGTATGAACCAACTGTTTTGTCTGGCCCTTCTTGTGTAACACCCAGCCCCGACTAGGGCTGACGTGTCGCTATAAACGGTAATCAGAAATCAATACTACATTACATTAATGATAAAACGTTACATTTTTCGAAAATACAATACATTATCAATTTCTTTTAAGAAAAGAAAAATCTTTGATCTTGAATCCCTTGAACCCACTTCTAAGTCTTCTCGAATTCATGTAACCTAACATACATAAAACGCATATGCATGTCTGAGTAAAATCATTGGGACAATAGCTATAAATAATAAACAATTCCTAAACAACATATACTATATGATTAGACAATATATGTATAACACATACGGTTAGTCACGTTCAGTTTTTCAGCGCATCACATGTTCTGTGCGTCGCAATCACATTCAGTGGGGTTAGTCACATTCAGTTTTTCTGCGCGTCACATGATCTGTGCGGCGCAATCACATAATCATATTCAGTAGCACCTAATGGTATTCAATATTAGTGTCATTAATCATGAATATTTGTGTATTCTCGACACTCTCTTTCCGAATAAATATTAATAAGATTATGAGACAGTGTCTATCATGATTATAAAATTAATTTGGAAATATATATATATATATATATATATAGGGTAAGGTTTATGTGAGAACCACCTTTATTGTGAGAACCGCGAGCACCACTAAAGTAACCCACTACATCACCACACAAAACCTAAAACAACCTAACCCCACCCCCCACCCAGGCTAAATGCTAAATAATACTACACCTTTAAAAACCTAACAAAAATCTAAAAACCACCCAATTTTTTTAACATTTTTTGAAAAAAATTCGCTACTTTTCGTTACAAAAAAAAATTAATTTTTTTTTGTGACGAAAAGTAGCGATTTTCTTATAAAAAAATGCTAAAAATTTTTTTTGGGTGGTATTTAGATTTTTTTAGGTATTTTTGGTTGTGTTCACATTGGTCTCGCGATTCTCGCAATAAAGGGTGGTTCATAACAGATCCTTTGTCCTATATTATATATATATATATATATATATATATATATATATATATATATATATATATATATATTATCAAAACAAAAACATGAATTGATCAATAGGTATTTTAATTCTAGAAATACATAGCTATATACTATTTTACTAAAATATGTAGCATGAAGTTGACCTCATCTTTACGTAATTTATTCCTATAATTACATATTACATATTATATTATAGTTAAATTTAATAAACAATATTGGTCTATTTTGAAAACTATTATATGTTTTCAATAACATAGGATTAAGATTTGCTTCACAAGACCTTTAAGTGAACATAAAACCAAAGTTGCTTTAAACCTTTATTTCAAAATTTCAAATCCATGCTCTCTGAAACCAGTTTATCATCATATTATTTTTAAAACAATTGTGCAATTCATTTTTAAAAGAGTATATACATATCTTAGGAAACGGTACCAACTTCTCTTGAATAAATTTTTATAAAAGCAAATGGTTAACTGAACCATTATTTAAACAAAACATGGTTAAACAATGCATAGTATTAAAACTTGTTTCAATGGCCTTGGGTTCAAAACAATAGAAACTGACATTAGCTTAATATAAGTTACAAAGTGCCTATTCGATTTTGGTAACTCCTGTGATTTCGGGCCGATGATTTAAGCTCGGTTAGGAAGGATTTGACAGTTGAAAACGCGTTATTATTTCTCGAAGTTCTTGGTTCGAGATTTGAGTTTATTTTGACAAGTTTCTAGATTGATTCGAGCAGATTTGGGTCTGCCGGAATCGGAAAGACATGACCGGATTTTTGTGTCCGGAAAAGATAAACTTCGAGAGAAGAAAACGGAATCTAACACCTTTGTTTTTATCCATTCTTTAGCATTTTTAACATTAAACGGAATCCCCCTTTGGTCTATTTTGTAAACTATTAAATTATATGTTTTCAATGAACATAGGATTAAGATTTGCTTCACAAGACCTTTAAGTGAACATAAAACCAAAGTTGCTTTAAACCTTTATTTCAAAATTTCAAATCCAGGCTCTCTGAAACCAGTTTATCATCATATTATTTTTAAACAATTGTGCAATTCATTTTTAAAAGAGTATATACATATCTTAGGAAACGGTACCAACTTCTCTTGAATAATTTTTTTATAAAAGCAAATGGTTAACTGAACCATTATTTAAACAAAACATGGTTAAACAATGCATAGTATTAAAACTTGTTTCAATGGCCTTGGGTTCAAAACAATAGAAACTGACATTAGCTTAATATAAGTTACAAAGCCCTATTCGAGATTTGAGTTTATTTTGACAAGTTTCTAGATTGATTCGAGTAGATTTGGGTCTGCCGGAATCGGAAAGACATGACCGGATTTTTGTATCCGGAAAAGATAAACTTCGAGAGAAGAAAACGGAATCTAACACCTTTGTTTTTATCCATTCTTTAGCATTTTTAACATTAAACGGAATCCCCCTCCCCCCCCCCCCCCCCCCCCCCCCCCCCCTCAATTTTAGTCCCATGCACTTTTATTTCAAAAAATAACAATTTTTTTTTTTTCAAATAACGTTTCTACAATAAGTTTTTTTTACTTTAAATTCTTTAAAAGTGACAGTTAAATACATTTAATAACATAAATTTTAGGGTTTCAAAATTGGTCATTACAACTTGCGTATCGTTTTCTCCGGTCATGATTTCACTAGTGCTGTCGTCAGCCAACATCTAGGGCATATCGAGATAGGGGTGGATCTGTTGTAACCCAGTTTACGGTTGTCCATTTACAGGGTTTATACGAATTTAGATGTAGTCTAATGTCATCACTGGCCATCTTCTATGACCGCCTAGGTCACCTTTGCAAAAAATAGCTTCAAGACTCTAAAGAGTAAAAGCTTTAAGCTTAAGCCCCATTGAGCGATTCTACATTAGTGCACGTTCTCAACAGTTTAACAATGTTCTCCACTCCAAAATTTTCACTTTTGGTTTTTAAGGTGGGAGTCGTCAAAGGCCAAAATCGTTGGCAGTGGTAGTTTGGTTAAATATATAGATTTTATATATTTAAATATGTAGTGGATTCCACCATTATATATATATATATATATATAGTGAAGGATTCAAACGAAAAAAAAGATCTTGGTAAATAGAAAGAATAAGTTTAAACCAATAAAAATATTTTATTTAATATTTTTATTTAATGTTATTGTAAAGGCATATAGGTAATTTTACATAATTGATTAATTTATTTATTCCCTAAATTAGCTAATTAAAAATCTTAATAACTCATTTCCAAGATATACCATTTCATGAGAAACCTAATTTACCGTTTAAAATTAGTTTCCATATGTATAAGATACGTGTCAGATTATAAATCCTTAATTCTCATGGGATGAGTATAACCTAATTTACTATCACTATTTATACACTTAATTTTGTGGGTATTGTATGATGTTGGGTTTTATTTTGGTTTACCTACTTTGATTAAAAACCTTAATTCTCAGAGGATGAGCATAACCAATTAAATGTCGTCTCATGTTAATTACTGTTGGATCCAAATTTGTTTCCGTCGTTTGTTATATAAATTGAAGTTTGATCAAGCCTTTTGTTCAATTAGATGCTAAGGGTGCAAGATTTTTTAATTCTAAATAGGTCATTCAATTTTCGATTTATGAAGAAGCAAAACTGATATGATTCTTCCAGTGTGTTGCAGATGTAAGATCAAACACTCATCCTTAGACAGAAGTTAAAAAAAGGGTAAATGCACGGTACCCCTTACCGCGGGAGGGTTCTCCCTCCCCAAGCTAGCTTAGCCCCATAGCTGCCTGGCGGTTACTACCCAGCAGGATTATTCGGGCCGAGCTGGACTCGAACCCGCGTACTCCCGTTTGGAATGGGTGAGGCTGGCCACTGGGCTGAATGGTGCTCTGGTGAAGGTACTTCATTTGTTGTAACTATTATAATTCATGCCAACATTATTATGAAGCAATTAATGTGGAACTTTGTCTTTTATATATTCAGTTTATGAATTGTCAAAAACATTTTAGCCTTTTCTTTTTATTCATACTGGTTCAATACTATATCCACTTTGCCTTAACTATCAAAAGTGGCATGTAGGATCTAATTTTGTTTTAGTGATTTATTTATGACTTGAATCTTGATCAAGCCTTTTATTCATTTATACGCTAATGTAGCAATCTTTTTTTCATTCTCAGAGTTTTGTTGCATATCATTTTGGGTTTGACACTAAGGTACTTTCTACAAGTTGGATGCTTGTTGTTATAACATGGTTTAAATTAGAATGATATTTGTCGAGGAATAGGTTTCTCAACAATTTATTTACTGTCAGGAGTCCTATATGCTTATGTCATATGGTATGACCCTTCATATCGCACTATGAGGTATGGAAATTGGTCTAATAAAAACCACAATTTGTTTCAATCTGAAGCTAATGTTTCTCTTGTATCTACATGCGCTTGATGTGTGAACTTCAAATGCTTTTGTTGAGGTAAGTTTATAAATAATTGCCACGTCAGCATGTTCAAGTTAATTACAACGACTCCTATTTGTAATTACTCAGGGGGGATTTTGGGTATTTGACTACTCATATTTGTGTACTTGCAGATCTACTTTATTGATTTGCATTGTTTGCTCTTGAATCAGTGTGTGTGAATATATATATTGTTTCTCACATGATGTTTGATGTGGATGTATAACAAGTTTACATGTATTTTCGGCGCAACGAGAGAGCTGCAAAGAGGAAGCGTGAGGCTGCAAAGTCGACTGTGATGTCAACATTCTGTGATGGCACTAATGGACACTAAAAATGACATGTCATCAAGTGGCTTTTATAAATCTGGCTACAGGCTGCAGCTTTTTTCATGATTCTTTTTGCACAACAGGGACAAGGATTAAGAAGGCCTTAGGAGTTAGACTTTTGATTCTTTTGAACCATTTGACCTATTTTCTTTCCAAATGCATCAATTACCATTATTCTTAACCAATTAGAGATAAAATTGCCACCTCTTGATTATGTTATTTGGTTTAGTTTGTTAATTTTCGATAAATATTCACTAGAATACCGTTCTACAAGTAGTGAGTATTCTGTTCATCCACGTTAGATTAAAGTATTATTGTGAAATTTGATTACGATAAAAAAATGTTTACATCAATAATATCTTTGGTTATTTAGGAGATTGTGTGCATAAAAATGACATGTAGCCCGTTTGACCCATTTCCTTAGGCAAATATTTTTTTATTTGACCCGTCTGACATTATCTGTAACAAATTGCCGTCACCGCATCATCGGGCGGGTTTTCTACTAGTAAATTTTATAAACAAAATATCTTTTGTTTTTTTTACTTTTATAGGCATTTATAGATTTAACATAAATTTCTTAATTTTTTATTTAGAATTAAATATAACAAAATAAGTTTATATTTATATAATTTTTTATTTTTAAATGATGACTCAAATGGCCCCTTTGCCCAAATATATATTTTTTTTAATAAATGTATAGAAGTTTTCTCAAGCTAGAATTATATTATACAAGGACATCCCTATTGTCACTTGATCACCTTGCATTGCTCATGCTCTTGTAAAGTTGAGTTGGTTGATGGTGATTTCTATATCGTTGGTATTAGTTTTAAGTATTTTCTATATCCTAATCAAGTATTCGAATTCAATCAACAAACGACAGTGGTTTAGCAAACAACTATAGAGAGAGTATACTTATTAGATTCATATAATAAAACTGTTAAAGTAGATCGAATAATACCATTATTGGTGAGGAGATCGAGCACCTAAAATTGATTAGCCTACTAAGAGGTTTATGGAATCTTTAACTGGTGGATTATCACTATGATCAGTAGGGAGTCTGTTTTCAGGTGATGAAGGCGATGAGGGCGAGACAGAAAGCGTGCTGGAAAGTCTAGGATTAATCTCTGCAACTTCTTCGCTACCCTCATCCAAATACACAACATCTTGCATACTCAGTTTATGGTATTTAATTATCTCCCTCAAGCAGCTATTCTCACGTACATATACTGAGTTCTCATGAGCCAACCTAGTCTTTTCTGCCAAAAGTGTCTCAAGTTGCAGACGTATCTGATCAATCCAAAACAAATGGAATGAATGAGGAGGATAAACAACTTCTATAACTCGCTATCTTATGGAGGGTTAGTTATCTTTTTTCATTCAAGTCCCTTATCATAGTTATTGACTAACCCAGACTTGATATCCAACCGAAAAACCATTTCTGGATGGTCACTACAAGAATTATACACCTTTAGCAAGCGCCACTTTTAGCGAATGACATCCGATAAAGGGTCGATCCGGAACGCGGGTCCTTAAACAACCCCAACCATTCATTTCTTATCATCAATAGGTGGTTTAGGAAGTGTTCTGATAGTTTTCCTACACTATTAAACAATTTGCTACCCTATGAGCGAACAAGGCAAACTTGAAAATGTTTTTTTGAGTTTGTTGTGACAAGCGAACTCGACAGATTTGCTACGTACTATGCAGTGACGGAACTTAAATTGAGAGGGTGGGTGGCTTTTGGATTAGGAGGCCCCAACCAAATAAAGATAATACTATTTGAATGTAATGAGCTAAACTTACATTTCTGTAAGCCTAAAAACAGGGGGCCCAAGCCCCCTCTCGCCTTAAGTAACCTCCGCCCATGCTAGTGTGCAAAGCTATCTTAGCAAGTTTGCTAGTATGGCAAGTGAACTCCATGGAGTTTGATCGGGTGGCAAGCGAACTTGGACAAGGGGAAGCAAAGCAGGGAGAATCTCTGTAAATTGAAGTTCGCTCCTTTGATTAGCGAACTCTAGGTTAGCAATAATTGGCCCTCTATAAAACCGTTGGGTTTGCTTGCCGCATTAACAAACCAAAAAAAAAAGTTAGATCTGCCTTGAGTTCACTCGTACGTGTAACGAAATACTTAGAAGTACAAGAATTTTGAAAAAGCTCCTAGAATTAAGGTTGCCCATCCTAAACCACCAACTAATTTCAAAAATTCCCAATTTGTTGTCATTAATTTAGAAAATAACTATTTTAAGAAAAAAGTATAATGTAAGTAAATTAATTGCATTCAGGTATATACCATGTCATCATCTGCAGGGTGATCTCCCTTTTCATGAGCCACTCGAAGCATTTTATTTTCTTCTTCTAGCTGACAACTTCTTTCTTTTGCAAATGCTAAATCGGCTTTTACAGTTTTAATCTCTCGAAGTAGTAGTTTGGCTTTAGCAGCTGTTGCAATCGCCACCTGCCATAGGGAAAAATGCTTTTCATGTGTTTGAAATGAACATATGATCATGCAATTGGTTGTTGTTTTTCTAAGTAAATCATAAGCCTCATGAGTATATTTGATATTGACACAACATCCAAAATTTTCAAATTTCTAACTAGCGAAGGTGAAGTGATGGGTCTACAGTAGCTAGTCACAACGAGTTAGAGAGTAGCTAGCTAGTCACGACGAGTTAGACAGTAAATGTGTAGCTAGTCACAACGAGTTAGACAGTTAAGTAAGGAGTTTTTGTATTACTAGGTGGTTTTCGAAAAAAAAAAACAATAGTATGCTGGGGTACAATAACCGGAGTAGCTAGTACTACCAGGGATGACTCTAGCACCCGGTACTATATCTTGAAGATGAAAAATTAGAAAGATCAAAAAGATTGTTGAAAGCTTCGCGGATTTGTGTATGTTGGTGTCCTTTCCAACTTAGGATCAACTTAGTATTTCGAATATTTAAAGCAAAAAATATTATGTAGAGCGGGTGGGCTGATGCACTGCAAAACGGATCATGGCAGGTTCATTTTGAGAGAAAGGGGAAAACTTAAAGGGGCATGCTCTTGATATGACGATTTACCCCTCACGTGAGAGGCAAATGAGAAATGTTAACAAAAAGAGCTAACAAATACCAAATTTAGGAAGTACTCATATTAAACTTTTGAAGATTTTGAAATACTCATATTAAATTCAACTATAAATAAATGTCTACGTCCAAAGTTAGGAAAAAATATTTTCCTATTTTATAGAAAAATGTGTATTTTTCACAAAGCTTTCCTACAACGTTAATGTGATTTTTGAAATTAATAGTAAAACTGGCAATTAACTAGGGGAGAGAATTCATCAAAGTTGCTCTTAGATGGAGGCATTCACCAAAAGAAAATATTCAACCTTTTTATTCTAATATTTTGATAAACATAAATTTGGGTTCATCTAATAAATTTGGCGAATTCGCTCCCCACCCTAGAGAATTGCCTACTTTTACAATTAGTTTCACAATTCACCTACAAATGCTTTTCCTAAACAACCAAGAAATGCAAAAAAATGCTAAGGTAACAAGTATACAGGAATGGGTGGCGGAATGGAATGAAACATCGTGAGCAAACAAAAAAAATGGTGTGTTTGGTTGGTGAATAGAATGAAATCACCTGTGGGGTTGGGGCACCCCCGTGATACATATCCATCATGCTAGTGATGGCGTGATACACCGCCACACGCGGTGTTTATCACTTGGTGATGGGTTTTTTCGTGGTGGTTATCACGGTCGTGGTAACGTGTGTTGTGTGTGGGTTTGACACAAAATTGACAAAATTGATATTCATTCCTTGAAAAATTATATTTATTCATTAATGTAAAAGACACCCATCACCTGCCCGCCACCCAACGCCACCATAATCCATTCCATTACTTTGTTCATTTCATTTCTTGGTCGATTCTATTATCCCACCAAAAAGACCCTAAGTGTAGTAGCAAGAGTTGATTTGTTGAGAAGAAAATTTTGATCTTAATAAAATGCAATTACACTTATGGCGCCTTACATCGCGAGATGCCATGAGTTGATGCTCATGGACTGTCTGTGGTTTCTCGGATTGCTTTTTACCATCTTGCCATAGGTTCTGCGTGAAAAAATCCTCACGATTTATTTCTGTTTTCTTGTTCTGCAACTTAAAAGTTTCTTGGATATCTTGAGTTCTCTTGTCCATACTGCTACCTCGTCCCTAATAACAAGTTAAATAACTCATCATTCCTTGCAATATATATATAGGTCAAAGCTATGACTTCTAACTTTATAACAGAGGTGGGGCGAGCTGGTAAAATAAAACATAAGCTAAAACTTGGTATGGCCCAAAAATTTCTTGATTAACTACTAAATCGGTACATCATTTTCCGATATCATTTTACAAGTCTTGGTCTAGTGAACATTAGAAACTGTTGGGATAGGTTTTCAGAAACTCGACGTGAAAGGATAATTTAGCGCTTAACTTCCTTTAATTTTCTAGTTTTGACAAGGAGAGCAAAGAATAAGTTGGATGAATTTTCTTTTACTAAAAGGTACTCCAACTCTAATATGCATGATTTTGTATAGATAAAATTTATGTTTTCATATTTCACGTGTTAGGATCCAAAGCAAAATATATATGCACATGTATATAAATACACAAAAGGACCCAAATTTAGACATGGTTGGCCTTGGTTTAGACATGGATAAATATGCAATTACATGTTTGGTGCCTTACATCGCGAGATGCCGTGGCTTGAATTGTCTGTGGTTTTTGATATTGCATTTTACCATGTTGCGTGAAAAAATCCTCATGATTTGTTTCTGTTGTATTGTTGAAGGTTTCTTGCATCCTCTTGTCGAAACCACTACCGCATCCCTATAAATAATGTTGATGAAATCATTGGTAATGTATAAATCATGAAAATGGAAACATGAAGGGATGAAGAGAATGCAGAACCTTGGATTTGTGTTGAAACGGAGAATTAACATATCCGGAGGAGAGAGGAGACTCCCGGTGGTTCTTCTTGGAGGCCACCGGGGACGACGGAGCGGAGGAAGAGGAGGAGGCGGCCGCTGTGTCAACAGGAGGACGACAGATCTCTTCTTTGAACGTGGAAGACCTGGTAATTCCATGCCTTCTACGGCACGCCATGGTCGGAAATGATTGTTAAGAGAATGTGCTAATGTTCCCATGGCTGCCTCAATGCCATACATTTTTCTAACCAACTTTCTAAATATCAAGTTTCAACGGTTACCCTGTAAAACATATATCAATGCAACAAACAAGTCCCTCTTATATTATGAGGGCTGCTAAACGTACCCCCCATTCTTGAATTTTACTAAACGTACCCCCTGCTTTAAGTTTCAAATTAATACAATTTAAACTTTTTTGTTTTCTTTTCTTTTTCCATTTTTTAATCTTTTATTATTAGATTTTTTTTTCTAAAATGTTTTATTCAATTTACTATAAAATGTTTTTTTTTTCTAAAAGATATTTTTTATGAAAGTGTTATTTATATATTTCTAGAAGTAGTTATTTGTATATCTTTCATAGAAATTTTAGAATTATAACTGCTATCTTAATGAACCAAATGAATATCACCCAAACTATACAGATGCTAGTAACAATATTAATTTTATATGATTTCGGTTTCAATAAATCGATACCTAATGAACAACATCGATACTCGCGGTACATGTTTTCATTTTTACGGTTTCGAGTTTCTAAAAATTGTTTTAGTTTTTTGAGAAAGTGTGTTTTTTTACTTGAACATTTACTCGCTGAATCACTTTGTTACACAATCGCTTTATATTTCGATTGGTGATCGCCACAGGCTTCTCAACATAATAGAGCTTGTCGTCTACCTCGATATCTGCATGTATGCTGTTTTCTCAGCCAGACACTTTCTCATATGAGATACATGAAAGGTAGGATGGATCCTGCTCAGCTCCACTTATAAATTGAGTCAGTAGGGGCCTTCTCCAACTCTCGCTATGATCTAGAGGGATACAAAAAATCAAGGACTTAAGTTTCCTCTTTTGCGAAAACAGATAATTTTATTCCATGAAGACACCTTTAACATTAGTTTATCCCTAGCATTGAGCTCAATGATCGGCATCTCCTGTCTTTGTACGCTTTCTGTCTGTCTTGGGCAGCCTTCATTGTGGGCTTTGTTCCGTTTAAAATTCTGATGTTCCTCTTTATTACTTCTAAACTCCCTAATTATTATGCCCGATTTCGCCCCATGGAGTTCTACACCTTTGCCCATATAACATTTCATATCGTGGCATTTCAATACTTGCCTAGGCTTTAATCGAGCCAAGGCGAGCAAGGTTGGGCTCAAGCTCGAACTTAAACGAGCCACCTCGGCTCGTAAAAAGTTCGAGCCGGCTCGAGCCCAATCGAGCCGCCTTGTTAAAAAATTTTAGAAGTAATGATGACATAAATAAACAAAAAAATAAATAAATAAAATATATTGACTTATGTGTTATTTTTTTAATATTTTAAAGATAGAAAGGCATGTTAAAAATTATATTTATTATTTTTTTCTTTTTTATAATATTTAATAAATTAAACTTAAAACGTAAATAATTTAACGCCCTCCCAAATAGTTTTAATTTTAATAATTTAAAATTAAATTACTACATATGTATATATATATATATATATATATATACATTTGTTGGTGTATATATATAAATACAATGATTCGATCTGGCTCACAAGCTCATCATTGGAGCCAGGCCTAGCTCGAGCTCAGCTCGTTTACATTTGAGTTGATTTCAAACCGAGCTTTTTTTATTGAGCGATGACGTCTTGAAGAAAATTCTGCCAATGACAAGGGACTCTCCCAGCTCCAACTGAAATCTATAATACAGGCCAAAGCATATCCTGCAAGTGTCTTATTTAACCTTTCATATTGTTTGCCTGTTTGTGGATTATAGGTGGTATTGATGTGTATTTTTTGCCCCCATTACCTCATCGAATCTCCTCCAGAACACCGACACCCATTTCATGCTATGATATTATTAACGAACATGTCTGACACCCTTTATGGTCTGTAGGTTTCTCATATTGGAAATAAGTGGACACTTTTTTCAATCAATCAATGGTCAGCTACATGTTTTCGTGACCATTGTTGTCCTTAGAAACTTAGTAATAGAGTCCTTAGTAATGTGCTCTCATTTTCATTTAGAAATTTCCAACAGTTGCATCTTCCCGTGTGGCTTTTGATATTATGTTTTCACCTGTACACACGTTAAACAGTAGCTCACATATTGTGTCATGTCATACATTGTTCCAATGCACCAATAATCTTTCTTGAGGTCTTGATACGTATTTGTAGCTCTTGGATGAATAGAGTAGCGAGACTTGGGTGCTTTATCGACGACTTTGGTCCATAATCAACCAAAATTAGGTATTCATAAGGATTGTCCAATAGTTTGACACCATAAGTGTCAACTTTACCTCCTGTCCAAGAATTGTATCCCTTCCCCCCCCTCTCTCTCTCTCTATATATATATATATATGTTGTGTATGTGTGAATTATATACAGAAATCACACCCTAGTTCAAAAAACATAGAAAACTCTAATGGGTGGATAGGAAGGCTCCACATCAAATAAGCATTAGATGAAGTAAAGGTTACATTTGGTATTTCACATGGGGGCAAGTAAAAGAGTGTTAACAGTTAGCACTGTAAATTCTTTTTTTTTTTTTTGCAGTGACCTTTCTTTTTTTTCATATGACATGCATTTATCCAGTAACAAATTTTCCTTTTTTTATTCTTAAATTAGATTTTTCATTAAATGTAGATGTTACAAGCAACAACTTTACTATATTTTTTTATTACAATCTTTAAATGACATAATATAACATAATGTAACACTACTTTGTGTAGGTTACCTTTAAAAAAAATTAAACACATGGTAACATTCTTTTGTGCATATAATGCAAAATGTAGCCCTTTTGGTTATTCTTTTGTTTTTTTAATATTATTTTTGAGGAAACATTTTGTAAGTATTGAAGAAAACTATAATCAATCTGATCATGTGCTCAAGATAAAGTCAAGAGATCAAGCAAAAGAAGATATCAGATGAACAAGAAAAAAGCAGAAAAGAAGATCCATCTTCAACAGATATCAGAATTAGATCACAATTGAAGGAAGACGATCAAAGAAGACCAATCTAACTAGTCTGGTGATAAATCTGATGATTATCATAAGAATCTTGTAATTATTGATCATTAAAAATAATGATCAGTTCAACAGATTTCTGATGAGTTGGACATCAGAATTTTGATTATCAACTTGTCTAAAGATAAGGCTATGCCACATTTATAAAGTAGCAAGTTGACATCGGATGGATTCAATGAATATTCCAAAAAGCTACTTTATACAGACAAGTGTATGAATAAACAAATGTTTATTCATGTCAAAGACATTCTATTGCCCTTCATTATAGAATTCTTAAAGTATTCATTTGTAATTACCAATAACCTCACAATCAACTTGTAAACCTTGTTTTTAAAGTGAAATAAACTTCAAGATTCTATAGTTGTGTTTCTTGAAAGTTTAATTTCTATTTCCGCACATCACTTTCATACTTGTTGAAATCACTTGCCAAATTTAGTTAAAAAACATTGTTATCCGGGATCAACAATTAGTATCAGAGCAGATTGAATAAACTATTTTTAAACGATCAATTGCTCATTTTTTATTTAACCTTCTTTTAACTATATATGGCAAACTTTCAAACATGGAACAATGCTTTCAATATTGGATCTATGTCAAAGCCTCCGACTTTGGTTAGAGAGGAGAACCCCCAATGGAGAATCAGGATGTTCAATTTCCTAAATGAACATGATCGAGCTCTGTTTCAATCCATTGAGAGAGGCCCAAATACCTACTATTGAAATCCCAGCTATTCCAACAATTGAGCAAACACCAGAAATACCTGTATGTTGGGCTCCAAAGAAAGAATGAAACCGGAGCAAAGATGACATGGAAAAGGTGGAAGCCAATGACCAAATCACTTTTGATTATAGCACTTTTAAATGACATATTCTCTCAAGTAGATGCATGTGCTTCTGCTAAAGAGATATGAGATCAATGAAAAATATTTGTGAATGAGGAGAGATAATGAAAAACAAATGTATAAATTGTGTCTCTTCTTATGAGAGATTTAAAAGTCTTCCAAATGAAAGTATTTCTGAAACATATAATGGATTTGCTAAACTATTAAATGATCATGAGTTTGGTGTTGAGAAACCCAATGATGAGAGAAATGTAAAATTTCTAGATGCTTTAGCAAAGGAATGGAGTGGTCTAACCATGACTTTAGCATCCACCCTAGAGCTAGGAAACATGAGTTTACACGATCTCTATAGTATTCTTGTTCCAAGAGAAGAAGAAATATATGAAAAATCAAACCAAAGAGGAGGACCCATTGCTCTCATTTCAAATTCACAAATGTGACAACTGGTAATTCCTGGTTGTAATTACGCATGACGAACACTAATACCATCATAAGTTGCATAATTAGCCGTAAATTAACTGAATTAGGCTCTTGGAAAGCCTAGGAACGTCTACTTGATTCACGTTACGTGATTTGGCGATTTTCGAGAACTTTAGCGCGCAATCGAATTTTAAGCTAACTGACAACGGATAAATATAACAACACCTAAGAAAAAAAGTTTGGTACTTATATTTACCTTATATTGATCATAACACGAATTATTTGAACTACCAGACAAGTCAGAGCACAAACGCGAAAGTTACAAGGAAGCAAGAACGCACCGGCAATTAACAACAAAACGGTAGTACTGGACTTAAGTTACGCCTTGATAATAATATGTTATGATATATTTACCTTCGCTTTCAAATTTAATGCTCACAGTTGAAACCGGATCGAAAAACGGATAGAAACGACGACCGTAGAAATTTACGCAATTTTTACGCGATCGACGAATGTACACGTCTAATAACGACTTACAACATGATTCTATATAATTTCGACCAATAATAAACGTTATACGATATTTTACAGAGTTCGGAAACAAAAACGGACGTAGTAAACGCGATCAGGGCTCAAAACACTAGCAACGGGCTTACGTGCCTTGGGCCCAATCCACTTAAAACCCTGACTATATAAACGCTCAAACCCTCATCACTAAAATTAGAAAAGCCTAGTCCTCACAACACTGCTCTCTCTCTCTCTCTAAAATCTGGCCACCGGATTAGGGTTCCGGCGCCGTCTTTCCGGTGAGCCACACCCAACAAACCGAACCCTTCATCCCTCTCTCCCAACTCTCGCTCTTCTCTCTCTATGATGAGGAAACGGCCGACTGCTATCCGTCGGTGGCGGCGCACAGCAAGTGGCAGCAGCAGCCGCATCATGCGGCGTCGGAGTAGGGTGGTGGCTCAAGGCGGATGAGGTGCGTGATCCACCGAAGGTGGCAACGGTGGTGGACGGTCGGCGAAGCCTTCCCTCCGGCGATGAGAAGCAACAACCGACAGCTAGGGTGTGGGGGTTTCGCGTTAGATTCAGGTATATGGTGGTTCTGGTGGGATTCTTGTGACATAGCGGCAATGGTGTGATGGTGTGGTTGTTCCGACGACTTTCCGGTGGGCTCCGATGACACGTTTTCAACTCCGTCAAAACTCCAGTGAGTACTTTGATGTGATACTCTAAGTTTTACTAAAATTGTAATATCTAAGTCTGATACACGTTGTTAGGTGGTTCAGGTGATGTAAAGGGTGGCTGAGGTGATCATGGCGGTGGTGGTCGGACGGCGGCATGTCATTTTACCGGCGCCGGAGACACCATGGTAGTGGTGGTGTTGTTTTGGTTTGGGTTTGGCTTAGTATGGCTCAACTTGGTTAAGGTGTTTTGGTTCAACTCGGTCCATGCTTGGTTTGGTTCAACATAGTCAGCTCTGATTTGGTTCGATTTCGGGTTCTATTCAACAGCAGTCAATGAGTAGTTCGGTTCAGTTTTGGATGTCTCGGGTCAAACCCGGTCAATTCAGTCAACCCGAGTCAAACCTGTCCAACTCATTCAACACGGGTCAAACCTTGTCGACACATGACTTGGTAAAGTTTAGCGACGCGAAAATAGAATTATAACGCTTTTTACTAAACATTTATTATTCTTACATGAGGTATATTATTTACAACATGCGATTCTACTTACATAACATGTGATTCTAGCTATACAACATGCTAGTTTATTAAATAAGTATCTTTGTTTTTTAACATGTGATTTTTAAATATAACATGCGAATTTTTAACCAAGTATTTTCTTTTTCAAGATGCTGCTAATTACAACTGATGTTAATGATATTCTTTTATATTTTTTTATCTATGTATAACTACCAATTAACTAATCAATAAAATAGCACATAATAACCTTAACATGTACATAACACAGTCCCATTTCAGAGTAGCCAAAAAAGAAAAAGAAAGAAAGAAACAAAAAATACAACCATCACAGTGATCAAGAAAATCACCATACCATAACAACCTATATAAACATACAAAAAGATAATATAAAGATAAAGATTACCTCACAAACTACTTTCTTACAAATGTCTTTTCATGCTCACTCGAGCTGAACTCCATCTTATCCTTCACCGAAGACAGGGCATCCTTTAGAAAAGAGTATACCAAGCTATCAGCTCGAGACTGTTCCTTGATGGGCTTGATGGCTTTTTCCTTGAAGCTTGACGGGATTCTTCCAGGAGTTGTTCCCACATGTCTTGATTTTTCTTTGTTTGTTTAAGAACTCGTCCTTACACATCATTAGGTGAGAAGAGTTGACATTGGTGCTTATGTCAACGTGCGAGTTGACAGGAGTTCTTTCGTCGGAATGTTTTGTATTTCAGAAGACATTTGTGTTGCGTGATTCTCCCGTACGAATTTTGTTGTTGTTTTGGTGTCTTAATATGGAAGATTGGTATCCTAGTGATTATATATCTGTCACACCTCAACCGATGGCGGAATCATCGGGGCGCGACACTAAGCGAACCAGATTGCTCAAGAGAATCCATAAAAGACTATTTAAATGACAATATTTAACAAGTTTAATTTCCCATACAATCAAACAATATCTCATCAATATTCAAAACAGATTACAAGTTTCTTGAATAGTCAAAGTCCGACAACTAGAACTTTATGTGGGTTTCTAGAGAGTCCTAATCTTGCTTTATGATAACATGCGTTTAACCTGCAACATACGTTAAAATAATGTCAATACAAAAATGTATTGGCGAGCATACAGGTTTTGATATAATAGCACAGTAGAGAAAAATGTCGTGAATACCATATACAAAAAAAAATGATAAACACATATAAACTAACAAGACAGATTTCACATGCTAAGTTCCTCAAAAAAGCTGGTAAGCGCGATTTGTGACTTCCTAGCTAGACCCCGTCGGGTGTTAGCCAAACTGTAGTACCATACTAGCTAAGGTGGGAGTTAACGAAAAAGTGTCCTGGTATATATGTATCAAGCATCATGTGTAGCCATGTGTAACGAGTATTCGCGTGTAATAATCAGTTTAGTTCGTGTTGTGTATTTTGATATGAACATATGTTACACCCAAAAAGTGCGTTTAAAGCGAAAAGGGGTCAAGTATACTCACAGTGGGTGCGTAATAGTGAACACCGAGAGTTGATGAGAGGGGAGAAAGAGTGTTGGTTTAGCCTGCGCGTAGGAACGGAAGTGCATCAGTCTTCCAGAGTGTTGAAACAGTTGAAACGGAGAGTCGGTGCTTGGGAAACAGATATTCTCGTACGAAATTAGTTTTCGTGCCAAAATTATAGTGATTTATCTTGCGAAATTTCTTCAAAAATTTCGTGCAAAAATTTTGGTGTTTGAACTTGTGAATTTTTCTTACGAAAATTTCATGCAAAAATTTCGGTGATTGAACTTGCGAAATTTTCAACGAAAATTTGGTACAAAAATTTTGGTGATTCTACTTGCGAAATTTTCATGGCAAAAATTTTGGTAATTCAACTTGCGAAATTTTCTTACGAAAATTTCGTGCAAAAAATTTTGGTGATTCAACTTACGAAATTTTCTTACGAAAATTACGTGCAAAAATTTTGGTGGTTATTGTCATTCTTCGGGAAATCGAGTGTTCATCTCTCCAACCTTAGGCCACTGTTCGAACCTTGTGCCGAAGAGGTCTTTAGAGCGACTGAGTCGTTTGTGGAACTCGGACTGGGTCGTATGAACCAAAAGTGATTCGTATGAGCCAGTCCAGTTGGCACAAGTGACTGTTCTTGCGTCTTTGTGTAACCGGAACTAAGATCTTGTCTGAAACGGATGTAATTTCGAGTCCATTTCGTGACAGTTTTGATAGCGCCTCGTTCAACTTCTTAGTGAACGAAACATTAGTCGGTCTGATCCGTGTTTGGTGTAAAAATCGATTTATAAGCCGTTTTGTTAGGATAAACACTTGGTGAGTTTGAAACAACAAGGTTTCGGGTCAGAGAACCCAAGGCTAACTCAAACATGCTCGGTTAAGTGCTAAATCCTTATGAAAATCAAAAAGTTTCATGAAAAAGATGAAGGTCTTCGTAAAACAGAGAAGTTTAGATGAAATTGGAGATAATCTCGTGCAAAATCGTTGTAGAAACGTTGTGATTTGTGTGAAAAACGTAGTCTTCTTACTTGGAACAGAGAAAACGAG
The DNA here is from genome assembly GCA_947069175.1 of Scalesia atractyloides. Classification (NCBI taxonomy): domain Eukaryota; kingdom Viridiplantae; phylum Streptophyta; class Magnoliopsida; order Asterales; family Asteraceae; genus Scalesia; species Scalesia atractyloides. Next base: position 34,441,122 of record CAMTDV010000006.1, read on the forward strand.
CTAGAGAGCGTTTTGGTGCGGAATGACAGTAAGGAGTATGAGTGTACAAGTAAGGTATTTATAGGAGGAGAGAAATGAGAGGTAGCCTGGTGAAATTTTAGTGCGAAAATAGCCATTTTCATGCGAAAAATGCCATTTTCGGTGAAATGCGTATTGGAGAAATGCGCGTATTTTGGCCTCGAAAATGGTATTTTTCACCCGAAAATATGAATTTTCATGTGAAATTTTTTAGGCTTCGCTTAGTTAGGTTAAGTGCGTTGAAAGTTTTTGGCGGATCATCAAGCGTTTAAATTAAATAAATAATAAACAAGCAAGAGAGTATGCGTCTAGTTCCCAAGTCTTGCGAGAGTCGCGTTGTTGTTTAGCGAGCAGATAGTCTTGGAAACATCACGCAGTAGTTTTGTCGTTTAGCGAGTATGTTAGTAAGCGCTGTGAAGTGCGATGTATGTGCAAAAACAAGCGATGTAGTGCGCAAATATGCGATATAGCATAGTAAGCGATATAGTTTACATTATGATCCGAATCTCTGGTGCTAGGCGTAACGAGAGTAACGAGCTGCGAAAATGCAGGTTGTTATAATATAGAAATGGAAAATTTATTAGGTAGTTGGAGTGGTAAGTTTTTGTGTTTAAAAGTAACTCTTTTTATCATGTTAAAAAGGTAATTAGAATAACAAAGCAAATTACTAAACATGAACTTGCGGATTGTAGAGAGTAACATGCGAAGAAACGAATCTTATACTTAAAATCGTGAACAATAGTATATGTCCTCTAATAGCAATAGCAATAGCAATAGCAATAATAATATAAATCAATAATTCTCAGTTCATAGTGTTTTTTGTTTTTATATATAAGTTTTTCTTTTTAACTGGGCAGCACAACACCACTTATTTCTTATCTTCAAAAAAATGGCAGACTCCCCAATATACTCCTTTGCTTCACAGGCTCAGAAAAAGAGGATTCAGGAACAAATCTAGGAGGATCGGTCATGCAAAGAGATGTTGGAAACCAATATTTTTCGGGTAAGGGAGAATATGAAGAGAAGAGAATAAATCGTGAACTTGCTTTCAGAGATGCAAGAAAGTAGTCTTGGAGAAATTGTTATGATGTTCATGGTTGACCTGGGTGAGAGGGATGAGAAGCAGTTGAAAGAGCATTGAATGCGATTACGATTTTAAGATGCTCTATGGACAAGAAAATGAAGTTTCTTTCCTCTTTGAATGAGGTTGATGAATGATGTGTTTGTGTTGGTTGAACTATGTGTATGTGTGTTATTCGTATCACTTTGTTGGAAGGATTGGATGTTTGTATTTTCTGCTTTTCTAGTTGTTATGTAATTAAACATCCGAGATTTGTTGTAATATCTAACAAAACACCATGAACTAAATAATGTTTTTAAGTAAGCATCATAACAAATATATAGTTGCAAAGTTTACTATCGCCTCCCAAAATATGGATCCAACCTGGCTTCGATTTTTTATCTAGATCTTGCATAAATAGTCGTTATCCGGCCTTTTATCAAATGCCTTTGGATCCTCGATAAGTTTTTGACATTGTAGATTGTACCCGGACGGAATAATCTTACTAAAAAACCAGTGTCTTAGGAGCCGAAGTTGTGAATCTTTTTGTTTTTCTCATTTTCCTTTACAAACCCACATGTCCACGGAGTTTTTTCCTTGTATGTTTCCATATGTCGCATGATAAACACTCCACAGTCTACACCGTAGCTAACAGTTCTCCGGACCATTTTTTTCTTTTTATAACGGAATTTTCCATTTGTTTGATACCTTTTTTTTTGCTTTTAAGGTGTTTTTGGTATAAAACCAGTACCCTTCTCTGTAACAATATAACATTCGGTCAACTTTTAACATCAACATAACATGCATATGAACAAATTTAGTAAAATAGTTTGTTATTAACAGAGTTTGGGGAAGCTCTTTGTATCTATCATCAAACTCTTGTTCGACTCCGGAGTTATCAATTAGTTCAACTTTGCCGTTTCTCATGTGGAAGCACATGCAGTAGAACTGGTCACCTTAAAGTACTGGAATAAACAAAAGGTCAACTAGTTCTAGTTTTTTTACCTCATATTTTTGTAATGTATCTTTAAAATTTGAACTAAAAATGTCTAGCCGTTGATTGTCGGTAAAGTTAGGCCCATACATGGTGCTTGACTGCATGCTAAAAGGTCAACTAGTTCTAGTTTTTTTTACCTCATATTTCTGTAATGTATCTTCAAAATTTTGAACTAAAAACGTCTAGCCATTGATTGTCGGTAAAGTTAGGCCCATACATGGTGCTTGGCTGCATGTTATACGGGTAACAAATTAGTAAATACATGTATTATGAGGTAAATTAAATTGTTACCATGCGAGCTTACACCATGGCATGCGAAATGTAAACAGAATATGCAAAATTTACACCTTAACATGCGAAAATTACAAATAACATGCCTTTTAATAAATGATAACATGCAAAAATAGATAACATACGAGCATTGTACTATGCGGGAAGAGTCTGTATGTTGATGATGTTTTATCCCTCTTCTTATCTTCTTGGTTCAGTACATCCACAAATGCATCGATTTCGTTTGATGCAACATATTGATTTTCTTAGAAGCTTTCAAAGACAATTTTGTATGTTTCCACTCTAGTTTTTTATTTGTAAAACAATGAGCTGTGATCAAACATTTTATAGTTTAACTATCGAGTTAAACTTTTTCACACACACACATATATATATACACTATTGATCAAATGGTTTACTTACTACATCCCCGCAAACGTAGAAAACGTATATCTAAGCAGACTTAACTCACAATGTAGAAGTGGTTCACTTAAAACAACCATTCTGTTGCAGTAAGCTTACCTGAATGCATCACCAAGTTCCGAATACCTTTTCTCGTTTCTAATTTTTGCACTTTCTATTGATTTAAGCATTAATTCATTTATCCCTTTTGGTTCAACATTTGGTCGTTCTCCCTTATCTGGTTTTCATTTTGCAAGAGGTGGTTGTTCTTCGGCTGGAACTAAATCCGATTTCCTTTTAGATGTTGGGTTTCTACCCTTGTGTACTTCAATCATTGTAGCTACCAGGTGGATTTGTTCTTTAGGTGGAGGGGGTGCAAGTTTCAAAAACACTTTGTTTTGCATCTAAAACCAATTTGGTCATTTCTTGAACTATGGTTTTGTATTTCTTCTTATTACTGGTCATTCTTTTCAACAAATTTTACAATATTGGTACAAATAATTTGCCATAATATGCTAAACAATGTTTTATGTAATATAAATGAAAATATTATAGGTGAGTCATACTTGTTTATTGATGTTTGAAGCTTCATGTAGTTGTGTTTCTTGTTGTTCAGAATCGTAGCTTTGGCCAGGAGTAAGCTGCACAGGAGTGTTGCAATAATCCATGAGTTTTTATGTTTGTGTTCCAACTCCCATAAAGAGGTTCAACTGCGATGTTTCTAGCATGTTAATGCTCAAATCAAGCATATCATCAGCAATCGTCATGCAATGTTCCCCTTCATCTTCTAGTTCAGGTGTAGTTCTTTTTGTGTAGTTTATTTGTGTTCTCACCTAGTGGTGTTGTACACTCGTCTGTTGAAGGTACATTTGTATTTCGGTGGGTATTAACACTTCATTTACCACTGCATCTTTTTATCGTGGGAGATCTTGCTGTTGTGTTTTCGCCGTCTACTCTTGTTCATACTCGTTGCCATTTTCATTTTCTGACATAGGTTCGTTATTGTACACATGTTCTTCCATATCATCAATCATCGAAGACGTGATATAACGTATAACTGGCATCTCGTGACTTGCTTGAATAGACGATGCCTTTTATTGTATTCATGCGTGTACAAAAGTTGTTTAAATATTTAAAACAAGTTATGTTTATTTAGAATACGTATTTATATTTTTTGCATAATTTGTAAAGTATTGTAAAACATACCGTAAGAAAGGCGACATGTCCCACGTATTGTAACTTTGGGTCATTCCGCCCCTTTCTAGTCGACGTAGAGATTCTAATAGATATGAGCACCAATCTAGCTATGCTATATTTTTAGCAGTGTCAATCTCCAGCAAACGTTTTTGATTTACAGTTGTAACTTTTGTAATCTCCACAAATATTGTGCTTAGACTAGGAAATTGATTTCAAACAAGCTCCCTCCTTCCTTTGTTTTTTAATGGCTTCTACAACCATGCCATGAGTAATCCTTTCGACAGACCATTGACTGCTGAACGTACCTATAATACTCTCCACACCTTCGGTATCCTTATTCTTTTCAACTTTTTCATCTTTTTTACTTTTTTTCTTGTCAACAATCGTTACAACCTGCTTAGATACTTTTGGTAATCCAAAGACCTCATAAACTGTATCTGAAGTAATTTTGATTCCGGATTTCCTATACCATTGAATTACGCATCAAAGTTTCTCAATAGCCAAAACCTAGGTGTATCGAAATGTGATTAAGTTTCATATCGAGAACAGATCCAAACCCCATACTTTTCACGTCTGCAACCTGTGATTCTGAAAATTTTCTAATAGTATCCATGAAAGGGGTAGGTTGACATAGCAACATCAATGCTACGTGGTGATATTCAGCAAAAGGCCTAGGCTTTATCCTAGGTGGTTCTGGATTTCTCTTCTTTTTTTCCAAATTCTATTATTTTTTAGCTTACTTTTTTGCATCTTAGACTTCTTAGCTGGTTCCCCATACTCATCATCCTCATCATTCTGGGAAGTAGCACGCTTTTTTATTTAAACCCTCTTGCAGATTCATCTTTGTTACAGGTTGAACGAAGGAATCATCATCATCATTTTCCTATATGACCTTTTTTTCTTCACTGTGCTCACTTTCGTCATTGTGTTAATAGGCAATTAAAAGTCATCATCATTAACAAGATGTTCTATAACACAAAAAATGCATGTTTAAAGTCATTTGTTTTAACAAGATGTTCTATAACACAAAAAATGCATGTTTAAAGTCATTTGTTTTTTCAATTTTCATGGTTTTCAATTCCAAATTGCTGGTTATAAAACCATTAACGAAAATTACAAGAATTCACATGTTATAAAAACCCAAAATAAAATGAAAATATTTCGCATGTAAAAAACCACAATTATTCAATGTTTAGTAAAGAACCTGGAATCAAAACCCCTTGACTAAAAAGCAAAAATAAACTGCAATCAAAACCCCCTAACTAAATAGAATTCACATAGTTAGCAAAGAACCTAGAAAATTAAACCCTTAACTAAACATAATTCGCATGTTATAAATAACCACAAACAACAATAACAAATCATCGCATGTTAACAAAGCCCCACATTATAAAAAATCACAAGTTACCAAAAAACCCAATCTAAACAAATTCGCATGTCGAAAACCCTAATTATGCAATGTTTACCCAACAACCTGAACTTATCTTCTTCGATTGTGGCCTGTCATTGTTTTTCTTGCTCCGTTTCTCCCGTACAACTGAGATACAACGAACAATCGAATCAAATTTGTGTTCAATATAGTTAACAATAGTATCAAATCATGTACATATCTTACCTCCGAAAGCCGTAGTCGTCATTCTCGTTGAAAATTAGCGGGAAAAAAGGTGTAGTGATATATCTCAAGGCACGACGGTGGAGAAGAAGGTGAGGGTAAAGATCTAGGTAAAGTGGTTTTGATTTTGTAATCTCCCAACTAAATTACCGGGAATCGGAGATTGGAAATTGGCATTTGTATCCTTTGCAGATGAAATTATATTTATTAATTTGATTTGTCTGATTATATAAACTAATGTCGCGAGAATGAAAAACAGAAGATCCAACGGCTGGGGTTATCGCGTACGATTTGTAGGGAAGTCGCATTGTATGTTAACCGGCCTCTACACATATACACACACACACACATATATGTATGTATATATGATTTCTTCTAAATATGTCCCTAAGTTTTCTTATGATATATGGACATTAAGGAAATCAAATCAAGTCTAACATATGTATGACATGTTCCCACGTCACATGCACTATTGAAACTACTCTTTTTGAATACATAGAGATAGATATCAAAGATCTGCGGGAGCATTAAGTGTTCTTATCATAACTTGCAAGAGTTGCAAGAGGTAAGAGAGTGAAAACCTGAAATTACCTCAATTGTCACCTCTTGTACAAGACACGGCTCCTTTAACACTTGTCTTACTAAAATCTATGTAAAGTCTAATGCTACTCTTCTAAAAGTTTCGTTGTTGCTTAAATGTGGATACTCAGTTTCTTACCAAATCTAAAGTAACTTGTCTTATTAAAGTCTAAGTAAAGTCTAATTGTTAGGAAACTTTTGTAAGTGTTGAAAAAAATATGATCAATCTAATCATGAGATGAAGATACAGTCAAGAAGATCAATCAGAAGGAAGATACAAGATAAACAGGACAAAAGAAGGAAGGAAGATAAATCCTCAACATGTATTAGAAATTGATCACAATTGAAAGAAGACGAACAGAAAAGGCAATATTTCGGATATGTATATATATATAATATCATAAGTATAACCTCTGATCATCAGAATCTGATGATATGTTTAACAAATTTTCTAATAAGCTGGCCAACTTGTACAAAAAGATAAGGCTCTGCCACATTTGTAAAGTAGCAAGTTGACCACGATGGATTCAATGAATATGCCAAAAAACTACTTTATGCAGAGCAAGTGCATGAATAAACAAATGTTTATTCATGATGAAGACTTTCTAAAAATAGAGAAGTCACAACCGAAGGAGGATGAGTTAAGCCAAGCATTCATTACATACACCAAAAACTCCATTCCCTTTCATTACAAAATTCTTAAAATATTCGTTTGTAATAGTCAATAACCTCACACTCACCTTGTAAACCTTTTTGTTTCAGAGTCATACAAACTTGAAAATTTTGTAGTTGTGTTTCTTGAAAGTTTGATTTCTCTTTCCGCACACTATTTTCATACTCATTGAAATCACTTGCCATATTAAGTTAAGAGAGCATTGTTATCTGGGATCAACAATTGGTATGAGAGCAGATTGAATAAACAATTTTTAAACGATCAATTGCTCATTTTTTAATACCTTTTAACTAAATATGGCAAACTTTCAAACATTGAACAATGCTTTCAGTATTGGGCCTATGTCAAAGCCTCCGACTTTGGTCAAAGAGGAGTACCCCCAATGGAGAATCAGGATGATCAATTTCCAAAATGGACATGATCGACCTCCGTTTCAATCCAATGCGAGTGGCCCACATGTACCCATGGTTGAAATACGAGCTGTTCTAGCAACTGAGTGAACACCAAGAATACCCGCCTCTTGGGCTCCGAAGAAAGAAATTGGAGTAAAGAGGGCAACGAAAAAGGTGGATGCCGATGAAAGGGCCAAATCACTTTTGATTATAGCACTTCCAAATAACATATTCTTCCAAGTAGATGCTTGTGCTTCTGCTAAAGAGATATGGGATCAGTGGGAAAATCTTTGTGAACGTGAAGAAAGAGTGAAAAGAAACAGACGTACAAATTGTCTCTTTCTATGAGAGATTTAAAAGTCTTCCAAATGAGAGTCTTTCTAAAACATATAACATAAATCCAATGATGAGAGAAATGTAAAATTTCTAGATGCTCTACCAAGGGAATAAAGGAGTCTAATGATGATTCTAGCATCCACTCTAGAGTTGAAAATGTGCTAAATAGTGTTATAAAGGTTGTAGCAGACACATCAACCAAGTCACCAGTTGAAGCAAAACTAGACAAGCTGCTAGAAGAATTAACAAGTCAAAAATCTGATATGAAAGCCTTATCAGAGTCAGTGGGAAGCAAACAGAAAAGAATACTGAATCTCTGAAAAGCATGAAGCAGCCACCAGAAAGCACATCATAAAGCAACAGATTCTCAGCTGAATTCAAGAAGGTGTTAGAAGAAATGGAAAGTATCAAAACACAGATGAAGGAAGCTCCTGAAACAAGAGAAAATTCAAATTATGGTAAGATTCTAGAAGAAATCAGCAATTTGAGAGCCAACAACAATAGTCTAGCCGATGCTCTTGAAAAGTTTGTACAGGAATGGGCAACACATAAAGAAAAGTTCAAAACAAATTTTGAAAAGGTGCATGAAGAAGAAAAGGGAAATGCTCAACTCATGAGTGATGTACATTCTTTGATGAAAAGAATGCACTACAATGTTACAAGATTGGGGAATATAGACATTCATGAATTGAGAACCCCCATTTCCAAGGAAGCTTCACACTTGGAAGTACCAAAAATCATCCGAACAACACCCGCAAAGACAATTAATTCTAGCCAACCAATCGAGGCCTACACCAATGGGCCCACCAACTTTATCAAAATATGAGATGCTTAAAAGATTTAAAGCCTCTCCTCTTGTCATGTCCCACTTGATAAGAATTTCTTCAAAAGAAAAGCAGCAGGCACCACCAAGAAGAACCTCATCAGGTGAAACAACTTTTAGTAAATCCCTAAACTTATCAGAGAAAAGGAAATGGCTAGATTCTGCAACTTCTTCAAAGAGACCAAAGCTAGTAGAAAGAAATGTCTCAGAAGTAAAAGTCATCTTTGTGCAAGAAATTGAAAGAGAAGATATGATGTTTCCAGAGTATCATCTCAAAGAGTTCTACTGGTCAAAAGAAGATAAAGAAGAAAAACCACTAAGTCCTATGAGCAAGGGCTTGTGTCAAGAAAGACTTAAAAGAGGAAAAAGCAGCATTCACGGAGTTCAAACCAATCCAATAGTGAGAGTACTTAAAGTGGATCCCCATGTCACACCTGATCTAGTGAGAGGAATTCACGAGCAGAACAAGACACCCTGCTTAGAGAGAATGGTAGTGAAGAGGTAATCGCAAATGGTGATTTAGCAGATATGCTCCATCGAGTAGACCTAACCATGCTAAAGAAGATTTATGATCAAGGAAAGGGAAAAAATACAAGGGTTATAAGAAGAGCTCTTCACAGCCTCTCAAAAGCTAGAGTAAAACTGTTCAAGAGGATAGCTTTGAGAGATTTTGATCTCTACATAAACTTTGACCATGTGAATGAAAGAAAAGTGCTCATGTCCTCTCCAGATACAACCATTCCTGCTGAACTACTAGAAGAAGCTACAACAGGTGCCTTTCTTTTTAAAAACAAAGTTATCTGTTTTTTTCATGGACCTTGAAGAATAGAATGCTATCTTCAAGAGTAGATGAAATATGTAAACACTCAAATCAGACTCTCAAATATATAAAAGATTGCATGAACAAGAAACAGGAGCAGCTCAAGGCAAAGGGACGTGACAAGGAGTTGCTAAGGATAAAGATTGAAGGAATCATCCATGATTGGATTGAAGCAAGAGGATGGTACAAGACAATGTAAAAAGAATGCAACAAGAGGATTGACTACAAGAAAAGTTTGAAGAATGATGATCTCTACAGAGTTAATCTTAACAGTGCTGGATAAACAATTAATTTATGTTATTTCTTCATTTTTGAAATGTTTCTGTTACAACTTGAATTTTTTGTGGTTTGAATTTACTTTATGTTCTTTGTTATGGGTAAGATATTTTTCTTATAATACTTAGGGGGGATTGTTAGGAAACTTTTGTATGTATTGAAGAAAAATATGATCAACTCTGATCATGAGATGAAGATACAGTTAAGAAGATCAATCAGAAGAAAGATACAAGATAAACTAGGACAAAAGAAGGAAGGAAGATACATCTTCAACATGTATCAGAAATTGATCACAACTGAGAGAAGACGATCAGAAAAGGCCAATCTGATAAGACTGATGATATTTCTGATATATATAATCAGAATCTGGTAAACTCAAATATCTGATGATATGTTCAACAAATTTTCCGATAAGCTAGTTATCATAAATTCTGATTATCATAATTTTTGAAGGGCGAACTTGTCCAAAAAGATAAGGCTCTGCCACATTTGTAAAGTAGCAAGCTGACTACGATGGATTCAATGAATATGCCAAAAATCTACTTTCTGCAGAGCAAGTGCATGAATAAACAAATGTTTATTCATGATGAAGACTTTCTATAAATAGAGAAGTCACAACCGAAGGAGGATGAGTTAAGCCAAGCATTCATTACATACAACAAAAACTGCATCCCCTTTCATTACAAAAAAGTATTCGTTTGTAATCGTCAATAACCTCACACTCACCTTGTAAACCTTTTTGTTTCAAAGTGATACAAACTTGAAAATTCTGTAGTTGTGTTTCTTGAAAGTTTGATTTCTACTTCCGCACACTATTTTCATACTTGTTGAAATCACTTGCCATATTAAGTTAAGAGAGCATTGTTATCTGGGATCAACAATTGGTATCTAAGCAGATTGAATAAACTATTTTCAAATGATCAATTGCTCATTTTTTACTACCTTTTAATTAAATATGGCAAACTTTCAAACATGGAACACTGCTTTCAATATTGGGTCTATGTCAAAGCCTCGGACTTTGGTCAGGGAGGAGTACCCCCAATGTAGAATTGGGATGATCCATTTCCTAAATGGACATGATCGAGCACTTTTCAATCCATTAAGAGTGGCCCACATGTATCCATGGTTAAAATACCGGCTGTTCGAGTAACTGAGCAAACACAGTAATACCTGCCTCTTGGGCTCCAAAGAAAGAAATTGGAGTAAATGGGACAATGAAAAGGTGGAAGCCAATGAAAGGGCCAAATAACTTTTGATTTTGGCACTTCCAAACGACATATTCTCCCAAGTAGATGCTTGTGCTTCTGCTAAAGAGATATGAGATCAGTTGGAAAATATTTGTGAAGGAGAAGAAAGAATGAAAAGAAACAAACGTACAAATTGTGTCTCTTCCTATGAGAGATTTAAAAGTCTTCCAAATGAGAGTCTTTCTGAAACATATAACATATTTGCTAAACATTAAGCAAACTTTATTAGAAAAAGTACCCAAGAAGGTTTGGGTACCAAAAAATCTATAACTCTACCATTTCAGGACCATCTTGTGCAGTAGATCTAGTGCTGCGATTCAGGAAGCTCCAAGCATATAACTAGGGATAGGAGCTTACTCAATAATTTTAAACCAAAACTGGGTAAATTAGTAAATTTTGGAAATGTGGTAAAGGGGAGAACATTGAGAAGGTAACCTACATAGAAGGTTTAAAATACAATCTAGTCAGTTGTGGGCAATTTTGTGACAAAGGCTTCCAGGTAACTCTTTTTACAAGGAAAATGTTTATTAATTAGTTTAGAAGATAACAAAATTTATTGGAGTGGAAAAAGAATAAGAAAATCCATTTATTACTTTGATTTTAAAGAAGAAATTGAGCATCCTTAATTATATTTATTTTCAAAAGAAAACAAAGGTAATAGTTGGTTATGGCACAAAAGATTCGCACACGTAAACTTCAAAACTCTAAACCAATTAGCAAATAAAAATCTGGTGAAAGGACTACCTTTTATTTCATCCAAAAATGATAAAACATGTGAAGTATGTGAGCTGGAAAATCAAAGAGTGGCTCACATAAAACAATTTCTAAGTCTTCAAGCACTTAAAATTTAGAACTTTAGCATATGGACCTTTGTGGACCTGTCAGCACATCAAGTTTCTCTGGTAAGAAACATATCTTAGTCATTGTTGATGACACTCCAGGTACACTTGGATTGATTTTCTGAGAAAGAAGTGAAACCCCAGATCTGATCATGAATTTTATTAGAAAAACAGAAAATCTATTAAAACTACGTGTAAGAAGAATCAGATATGATAATGGAACAAAATTTAAGAACTCAAAACTTGAGACTTTCCTGATAAGAAAAGGAATTTATCATGATTTTTATACTTGTTTTACACAAAACAAATCTATCATAAACAGAAGACACCAGAAAACACCTTATAACATCATCAATGGAAGGGTTCCTAACATCAAATTTTTGCATACCTTTGGTTGTAGATGTTTTGTGTTCAATGATTTTGATAGTTGGAAAAATTTGACAGAAAAGTTGAATAGGGAATTTCTCTTGGTTACTCATTGTCCTCAAAAGCATATAGAGTTTTTATTTTAGATTCAAGGACAATAAGGAAAGTTTATATGTGTCTTTTGATGATTCATCAGAAACATAATTTTCTGATGAAACCTTAAGAGAATTAAGCTCTCCAAATCAACAAGAAAATTATGAACATCTTCTTATTCAATTAACAAAAGAACTTTTTGTATGTGACTACACGAATAATATATCAACCAAAAATCATTTATGTGCTAACCCATCAGAAAACCCAAATTTACACCATACTTCTAATCCTGTAAACACAACAGAGACAACAGATTAGGGGGAAGCTTCAGGACCATCTGGACACACAAGCTCGCACATGAATAGTAGATAGATCAAGGGACACTCCCAATCAGACAAAATTGGGAATCCAGAAGAATGTGTTAAGACAAGATCAGCCACAACACATGAATGTCTATATGCTGGTTTTCTAAGCATGATAGAACCAAATCTATCAAAGAAGCACTTATTGACCCAGATTGGGTCAAAGCTATCCAAGAAGAGGTTGACCAATATGAAAAGATTCAAGTATGGAATCTGGTACCTACACTAACTAAAAAATCTGTCATTGGATCAAAATGGGTATTGATGAACAAATCTGATGAACAAGGTATCATAACAAGGCACAAGGCAAGACTTGTGGTAAAAGGTTATTGTCAAGAAGAAGGCATAGATTATGATGAGACATTTGCACCAGTTGCCAGATTGGAAGCACTAAGAATATACCTTGCTTATGCTGCATCAAAAGACTCCAAATTTTATCAGATGGATGTAAAATCAGCATTCTTAAGTGGTAAGATTGAGGAAGAAGTATATGTGCAATAACCAGAAGGCTTTGTTGACCCAAAGTTTCCAAAATGTGTTTACAAGTTAAACAAAGCCTTGTATGGGTTGAAGCAAGCTCCAAGAGCATGGTATGAAATTCTTTCAAACTTCTTAATCAATTCAGGCTTCACATAAGGTACCATTGATACAACTCTGTTTCTTAAAACTCATTAGGGACACACTTTGTTGGTTCAAATTTATGTGATGACATTATATTTGGATCAACCAATCAGAAATTTAGTAGAAAATTTAGCATGATGGGTGAATTAAGCTTTTTCTTAGGCTTACAAGTAAAACAACAAAGTGATGGCATATTTTCTAGTCAATGAAAATATGTCAGAATAATTTTAAGAAAATATTCACTTGAAAATTGCCCTAACTCAAAAACTCCCATGGCCACTTAAAACAAACTAGATTCTGATCTAGATGGAAAAAGTGTTGATATAATAAACCTACAGGGGAATGATAGGATCATTGCTATATGTAAGAGCCAGTAGACCAGACATAATGTTTTCAACATGTTTCAAGATATCAATGCAATCCTAAAGAGTCCCACTTAAAAGTTGTAAAAAGTTTTTAAATATCTAAAAGGAACAACATATCTTGGTTTGTGGTATCCTAAAGATACAAGTTTAGAATTAATAGCATACACAGATGCTGATCATGCAGGATCTAAACTTGACAGAAAAAGCACATTTGGTGCCTATCAAATGTTGGGAGACAAATTGGTATGTTGGGCAAGCATGAAGCAAAATTGTGTATCCACATCAATAGCTGAATTAGAATATGTGGCAGTAACAAGCTGTTGTTCTCAAGTATTATGGATGCAAACTCTGCTGAGAGATTATGGAGTAAACCTAACAAAAAACCCAATACTATGTGACTCAAAAAGTGTAATTGCAATCACATTAAATCCAGTGCACCAATCAAGAACAGCACATTGACGTCATATATCACTTCATAAAAGATCATGTGGAGAAAGGTAACATTGAAATGTTTTTTGTTCCAACAGAAAGACAAATTGCTGACATTTTCACAAAACCTCTTGTGAAATAGATATTTTTTTTGGTCAGTAAACTAGGTATGGTCAATATGAGGTATGAAGAAACATCGACATATATTTGTCACAAAAATAAGAAGATTTTGAAACATCAGAAATCAATCAGAATTTTGTTGCAAATTCTGATACTTCATCAGAAAGTACATAAATCATCAGAGATGATTTATAAGATTTGACCATGTCAACAGAAAATATGATACACCTCGTTATCTTTCTCTTCTCTTTTTCAAGCAAACTCCATACATGCATGTAACACCCCGACCGCGTAAAACAACAAACCGCGGCAGAAACGTCGGGAGTCACGTTAACAGATTGTTACAACAACCCATGGTATCTCATATTTCGTCTTATTGGATATTAAACATAGATTACATCGTTATATGGTCTTGAGGTTACCCAACTAAACAAACATAGTAAATATCTTTCAAGTTTTAAAGCACTACAGTCAAGGTCCATTCCTACGTGAGCATGCATCAGTATCATCACGCATTGTTCCCTGAAACATATGTGAAAAACGAGTCAGCATAAAAGAATGCCGGCGAGTACATAGGTTTTGTGAGTGTGTCAATTTCATGGCCTTGAATATGTATTGCAATACCTCATCAGACTACCAGAGTCGTTAATTGAAAACCTTGTTATCGTAAAGTATTTGGTATTGCAATGATAACTAACCCAATAAAACAAGTTAGTTATAGTTTATAAAATACTTGTAGCCATGAAACTTGACCAAAACATTTGTTTTGTAAATCCGAGTAGTAAATCCTCTTGAAAGAAACCTTGGTTTATATCTTTAATTGAAAATCATTGCGTGGCATTGTTTGAAAACATTTGTTCCAAGAAAGTTAGATAAGGCCATGGTATGTAATACGATGAAAACACTTATATATAGGAAGTACCAGCGGCGTATCCACCATGCTTTTATCACATTACACCCGTCACATTATCTAAATTACTAATCATAAACCAATTGTTCATTGTTCATCGTTCCTTGTTATAAACCAATTGTTCATCGTTCATCGTTCCTTGTTATAGACCAATCATACAATCGTTCTTGTTTTTAACTGTGAAAACTTTTGGTCGTTTTGTGAAACATTCAAACCTTGGTTGACTTGTTCGAGACCATCCATGGGGTCCCTTAATCATATAACAAACCACCAAAGGGTTTGTTATAAATACAGTTTCAGTCGCTTCCCAAACTTCCCCACAAACCCCGGGAATTTTGGTAACGGGATTGGCAGTCCTAGGCGCCGTAACTTACTACTGGTCGGCTTGGCCATTGTTAATGAATGTCATTCTTGTTATGAATATAACGCACCAACAAGTTCGTTCACATTATAGAAATCGTATTGTTATATAAACCATAGTATTTGTAATTTGAAAGCTTGAAAACAACTTGCACATATGAGTCACCCCAAAATATTTGGAAAACATAAAAGAGGGGAACTATGTACTCACTTGTGATTGCAATAAAGTCCTTGTTCAAGAAGATAAACCAAGATCAAGAGTTCGTGAAATCAAGCGTGTCCTAAAATTGGATAATTGTGTAAATATCGGGAGTTTAATCGGCAGAACGGATAGAATGAGACCTTATAAACCAAATGAGTATTGGAGCTCATATAACATGGTTTATAAAGTTAACATTCTGAGTTGGAAAGATTCTTACGTGCTTTTGACCCGTTAAGGTAGTTTAAGCCACTTTAACGCGTTTTTTACGTAACTACGCGTTCGGATGGTTAAATATGTGTTATGATAATTCTAAATTACCAAAACATGTTTAATAATGTTATTTAATCAGATTATATGTCAAAACTTATGTCACATATGTTTATAGTTGATGTATTGTAAAATACATCGGTTATTCGTGTATAGTTTGTATAGTTTTTTATTAGTTTTAGTTTCGTTTTCTGTAGAATAGTAAGTCTTTTGATCCAATTGCGTTTTGCAGGTCGTATGAGCTTAAGTAGCTGAAGAGCGTGAAAATTGAGTAGAAATAAGAATTGGTAAAGTCCTGGAACGAGTTGGAGGGCTTGGGAGCTGAAACGAGTCGAAAGTACTGGAAAACACCCCTCTGGCAGCCCGCGACAACCCATGAAGAACCTCTCGCGGGTGGCAAGAGGGGAAAAGTAGAAGATGACATCATTTCCCGGTCGCGCCCCGTGACCGGTGTAAAGATACCTCTCGCGGGTGGCGAGAGGGTATTGTCTACAGTAATGTTCGTAGCAGATGAGTTTGAGTGCTGTTTTTGGGGTATAAAAGCTTAATTATAATGGAGAAACCTAACTTACGAATTAGGAGGAACCTTGGGCGATTTTGGAGCAGCAATTTGCAGTAGCTAAAGAATTCGGTTGAAGATCATCAAGTGTAGTAACTTCGGGTCGTCATTCTGTCGTCCGGGTATTCTCATTTGTGTTGTTTGACTTTTATATGTTTTGCAAACTTGGAACTACTTTGTTTGGTTTTGTTTCCATGATTTTAGTTGGCTAAATCTTATAAACTACCTAGATTAGATGAATGACTAAATAAAGTTTCGATTTTTACTTTGGATTTATGATTTGTGAGGATTGTTTATGAACTGTAAAAGACATATTCTATCAATTGGATGTGTTCGCGTATTTGATCATGTTTAGTTGTTGTTTATTGCTTTACATTAATCTTGGAGACGGTCTATATCACGGAATAGAGTCATGTTAGGTTTTAGCTTTTGGTGACTGTCTATATCACATAAGAAAGCTAGAGTCTTTAAGGTTAAATCGCGGAATTAAACCTTAAAAGTGATAACTGGTAACTTAATAAAATCAAATATTCTACTAATCGTCAATAGCTACGAGGTGCGAGGTTATTGCTAGGTCTAAGTTATTAAGCCGAAAGGTAGGAGCTTTTTAGGAAGTAAACCCATTGGCTATTGTCTAGCAAGTCCAATTGAGGAATTAGGTCTATCCTTGGTTTAGATCTCGACAAGGAGTGAGCCTCTTAGGATACTTTTATAAACCCATTTGGTGTCTGGCAAAAGAATCTAATAACTGGTAGTTCAGCAACTTCGAGGGGACTATAGTGTGCTTTTGAGAAGGGTCAGAGGTCCTATTAGATATCCGAGAGGTGAGAATATAAAGATCCCAGTTCCTCATTAATCAACTTCCAAGTAAAATCACTATTAAAACCAGTTACGATTCTAGTCGAGGTAGTCTTTTCACCATCTGAGTAAAACCCAAGCCTAGTTCGTATTTCTTAGTTAATTTAGTTTAATTAGTTAATTTTACTTGCTTTCTTAGGAATTGTTAGAACCCCCCCATCAAATAAACAAACATTTTAGTCCGTGTCTGTCAGAGTCTAAATAGAGTAGTTAACTTAATCAGTAGAGTCTCGTGGGTTCGATATCCGGACTTACTTTAGCTATACTAGAGTCGATCGGTACACTTTCCGGTTAGTAGTTTAGTTCGTTTTAGTGAGTCTAGAGTATTACTTTGAGTCTAGATTTAGGTTAATTTTAGTTGTTTTTATTAAACTACTTTTAGCACACCAAGTTTTTGGCGCCGTTTCCGGGACTCTTGGCGATTGCGTTAATTACTTTGTTTTGATTTTCATGATATCATACGTGCTACTTGTCGTGTTTGAGTCGTAGGAGTCTATTATAATATCATTTTCTTTTTATTTTTGTCGAGTCGTTTTTAGAGTCTTCTTACTTGTTTGTTTTTGGTTTTTCAGTGGATGCCCCATACACGTTCGCAAGGACGTCCGCCGAAGCCACCTACGGACAAGTCATCCTTCTCGTCTTCTTCGTTCAAGGTTAGTACTCCATTACCATCATCTTCCACCCGTTCTGACTCTACACTCCACTCTAAACCACCGAACTTTGACTTCACATCGAAGTCTTCACCACACAACCGAACCGTTTACCAACAAGCAAACACCGGCTTCACCGGTGCAAACTCACCCATTACCCTAACCGAAATCACCAATGAAGAATCTTGGCAAATCCCATCCTATATCATGACCGCTATTACTAACTCTTGTCAATTTCACGGTCGCGAGGATGAGGATGCGCCGGCTCACATCAATCGCATCACCCGTCTCTGTGGCACTTTCTCCATTGAAGGTATCAACCTTGATGCTCGTTACCTACAGGTCTTCCCATTCTCGCTTGCTGCCGCGTAGCCGTCTGGTTCGATTCGTAGCCAGCAGGTTCTTTCACTACTTGGGCATGTTTACGGGATGCTTTCTTAGCCAGTATTACCCACCCGCCAAGGCATCTCGCATACGCGATCAGATTCATTCCTTCCAAATGGAGCCTGATGAGCCGTACCACCTAGCCTGGGAGAGGTTCCAGACCTTACTTGCTCGTTGTTCACAACATGGTTTGTCAGATTGGGCACTTATAGAGAAATTCTACAACGGTCTCACCCCGGAGATCCGAGCCCGGTTTAACACTCCTACAACGACAACTGAGTGTAACGATCTGTTTGAGAGTTTTGCCCATTCCGATATGGACTATAGCGCCGCCGGCAGGAATTCCATTCCTGTTACTAGCACCTCTTCGACTACTCGAGGAGTGAACCAAGTTGGCTTGGACTCAACGGTGGCTGCTGCGCTAGATCGGATGGAGAGAACTTTCACTAAGGAGCTTTACGAAATTAAGAAAAAAGGTCGATAGGTGTGAGTTTTGTAGAGGGGGTCACGATACCATAGATTGTCCCACCATTACGTTAGAGCAGGTAGAGTACGTAGCCGGTCAGAATAGGGGTCAGTTCAACAATAATTCCAATTATAACCCTAACTGGCGAAACAGTAATAAACTTCCGCTGTCCGGTAATCCCCCTGGTTTTAGTCTGGTCAGTATCAAAACCGGGGGCAGGGTTTGTTCACTAGTTCAGGTTCGGGGCAACAAGGTCAGTTTAGTAATTCGGGGTCGAATCAAGTGGGTCAGGGTAGTGACAAGGGTTCAGATATTAGTAGGATCGAGGAGATGTTTGCTCAAATCATGGTTAAGGATCAAGCCACTCAGAAAGCCTTAACTGATTTTAACGGTTTCATGAAGAGTCAAGATCAATTAAATAAAAATCAAGAACTTCACAATAAAAAGCAACAGGCTGCACTCTTAGATCTTCAAAGATAATTAGGTGGTCTTTCCAAACAGTTGCAAGAATACTCTCCCGGCCAGTTCTCAGGTAATACCTACCAGAACCCGTCTAATCATTCAGCCAAGGCCATCACTACGCAGAGTGGTAGGAACTTAGGAGAGGTAGTTAAGGAGAGTGTAGAGGTAGAAACTGAGGAAGAGGTAGACGAGGAGATAGAGATGGAAGCTCCCGGTAAGGTGCATGATAGGCTAGTCCCAGCAAGTACCGCACAAACCGAGGAGCCTCTAGTAGAAAAGAGAGTAGAGAAACAACCAGTAGGAGTCAAGCCATCCCCGTTGGTGGATCATTCGTGCGTTCCGTATCCCGCCCACCTCAAGCATCAGAAATATGCTAGGGAATATGGGCACTTCTTAGAGATGTTTAAGCAATTAAAGATAAATCTTCCTTTCATCGAGGTCTTGCAATCCATGCCTAAGTATGCAAAATTTCTCAAAGATCTTCTTAAGCGAAAAGATAGGCTAGGTAAGTTGTCTAACATTCTGTTGACCAGCGGTTGTTCGGCGGTGGTTTTGAACAAGCTGTCACACCCGAACCGATGGCGGAAACATCGGAGTGAGATGAAAACGAGATTGCAAGAACTTCATAACACTAATTGTGACAAGTATTTAATAATTGCTTTTTATGTTGCTTGAACTAGGAACACCACAAGTTTAAATGAAGAATGTATAATAAGTATTCAAATAAATAATTTCATTTCATTAAAATGATTTTTGTACAAGAACTGGAATCGAGATACAACATGATTGAAATTAAATTACAATACAACGAACATTAAAATTTAAATGCGTTTCTAGGCAATCCTACTAGATTCATCTGTCACAATCCTGCAACATGTAATAAAAGCATGGATCAGTACAAAAGCACTGTCGAGCATACAAGTTTGAATATATGTATACGTATAAAAGTTTGCCTCAAATCCACATGGCATTTTATATTCAAGATGAACGAGCATACATAAACAACTTATGCATAACAAATAATATGTAATTAAACTCCTTAACTAGCATGCATAACAATCTAAGCATAACAATATCATGAGATTACAAGTTGAAACTAACAAGCATAAACAACCTAAGCATAACAAAGAACGTATTCGATGGTTTGAGTTTTTAATTATAATCGATTGCGTAAAGTGGATTTTGTATACATGTTGCACCCAAAAATGCGTTAAAGCGTAAAAGGGTCGAGTATGCTCACAGTTTTGCAAAGCTTCCTTTGGTGATTTTGTGAAGAGTTGGAGGTTGGAGCTTCAAGCTTCCTTTAAAACATTTAGTGTTTTCTTTTAGAACTCTTAGAGTTCTCTTCCTTGCTTGGAAGATTTGAGAGAAGTAGAGAGGTTGAGAGAAGAATGGTTGGATAGTGTCCTTTTTTAATTCTTAGAATTCTTGATATAGAGAGATTGAGAGAATTAGAGAGATGGAGAGAAGAATGGTGTATAGAAAATGGTAGAAGGAGGTTGGTATTTATAGGTAGAGAAGGTGGAAAAGGGTGAAATATGATTGGTTAAAGAAGGTGGAAGAGGATTGAAAAGATGATTGGTGGAGAAGGAGGTGGAAAAGGGTGAAATATGATTGGTTAAAGAAGGTGGAAGAGGACTGATGAGGTGGAAAGATGATTGGTATATTTCTTGGTATTTCTTGAGTATATATTATGTAATTGAATATATAAAAAGTATAAAAGTATAATTCAAGTATTGAGGATGTGCGTATAATTATTTATGCGTATAATTGTGTAAGTTTGCGTATAAATTCGTATTTAAATGATCCGCTGTGTGAATAAGAAAAATATGCATAAAATATGAATTTTATTATGATTAACACCTCGAATTGCGAGATTGAAATTAAAATACGAATGTGAGGTTTCTAAAATTAGAATACGAATACGGACATTTTTAAAATAGAAATACGAAGATACGAGGCGTTACACGAATAACGATTAATAATATATATATATATACATATATTTTTATTATGTTTTAACGCCTCGTATTTTGATACAAATATTTATTTTCTAAAATAAGGATGCGAAAAAAGCGAGGCGTTACAGTCTCCCCTACTTTAGGAAATTTCGTCCCGAAATTTATTTAAGAGGAGGATTTTAAAAAGAGTTATCATTTCGAAGTATGTTTGGGTATAACCGAGAATAGCTCGCGAGTGGTCGAAGTTTGTATTCGATAACAGGGAATCACCGGATTTCTCATGGCATGTTTTCACTAAGTTTGGTAGTATGATAGGAGCACTTATACATAGGAAGTACCAGCGGCGTATCCACCATGTCCATATCATATTACGTTCGTTTCGCTAATCGATGCTAGGTCATGTTCCGTGTCACCAACAGGGTTTATTAACGAATTTCATGGGAGGATGATAACGTATAGGAATTTAAGTATGTAAGTATGATTGTATTTAAGTATTAGAGAGGTTATAAGTATGAGTATGATTAAAATGAGGTATTTAGTTAACTAGATTAACGCATTATTGGCATGTGATATCACTGGTAAAACCATCGTGTCCGCAAATATGTATGTATGGCGTAACATGACCACAAATCCATGTGGCGGTGCGCTACTCCTATAGTGCTACATAAGCACTATACATGTTAAGGTGTGGCTCCTTACGAAGTTAATGACAAGTTGTCAACCCATCGCTTCCGCTAATACGAGATCGTGTTTGTATGTATGTATGACTTAACTGACCACAAATCCATGTGGCGGTGCGCTACTCCTATAGTGCTACACAAGCACTATACATGTTAAGGTGTGGCTTCATTCGAATTTAATGACCAGTTTATCACATAAGGTTGATCCCGAATCAAGTGTAACGTATGAGTATGCGTGTATTAATTTATTGTGTACAACGATGACTTTGAAATAACGAGGTAACAAGTATTAAATCGCGTAAAAGTTGAATTAATATAAAAGAGAGGCTCGATAAGTATTGGAGTGCTTCGGGTTCAGAAACTTCGACTATTCCAAAGTGAATCGCAAGTCCTTTCGAATTAGGGAGACATGTTTTGGCCTGATAGGTATAATACTCTCATCGCCAGGCGATTAGCGGTATTTTACCCTTCCAGTTAGTAAATGTCCCTAATCTGATCGAAGGTACGAAACTTTGGCAAGATTGAAAATCGTAGAGTGGGACTAGTCATCAAGGTGTGGATATCAATCCTAGCTTGATAATTTTGTCCCCTAAATTGCGGTTTATTGAATGAAACAAGATAAAATTTCGAATCGTCAATAAGGATGCACTGGATTATGAAATGGAAACTCTCATCAAGATATAGATATCACTCCTGGCTTGATTGTGAATTTCGCGCAAAATATCACGTAAAGTGGATTGAAATTCGTCACCAAAGACGGGAATCACCCCTATTTTGATAAGTCATTTCGGTTGTGGAATAGAGTGTCTTCAAATATGTATTGCGTATAATGTCTTCGGAAAGACACTTTGTATAATTAATACAAAAGAAGAGATATAAGCAAAATAGGAAGAATTAACATTTTAGCAAGAATCAAGAATAGTCGAAATTTGGTATTTAAACTATAGACTAGGTCGAACATGACAATTCTACCTAATTCCCTATAGTTATGCCTCTGATACCAATCTGTCACACTCCAACCGATGGCGGAAACATCGGAGTGAGACGAAAACGAGATTGCAAGAGACTTCATAACACTAATTGTGACAAGTATTTAATAATTACATTTTACGTTGCTTGAACTAGGAACACCACAAGTTTAAATGAAGAATGTATAATAAGTATTCAAATAAATAATTTCATTTCATTAAAATGATTTTTGTACAAGAACTGGAATCGAGATACAACATGATTGAAATTAAATTACAATACAACGAACATTAAAATTTAAATGCGTTTCTAGGCAATCCTACTAGATTCATCTGTCACAATCCTACAACATGTAATAAAAGCATGGATCAGTACAAAAGCACTGGCAAGGATACAAGTGTGAATATAAGTATACGTATAAAAGTTTGCCTCAAATCCACAGGGCATTTTATATTCAAGATGAATGAGCATACATAAACAACTTACGCATAGCAAATAGTATATAATTAAACTCCTTAACTAGCATGCATAACAATCTAAGCATAACAATATCATGAGATTACAAGTTGAAACTAACAAGCATAAACAACCAAAGCATAACAAAGAACGTATTCGATGGTTTGAGTTTTTAATTATAATCGATTGCGTAAAGTGGATTTTGTATACATGTTGCACCCAAAAATGCGTTAAAGCGTAAAAAGGGTTGAGTATGCTCACAGTTTTGCAAAGCTTCCTTTGGTGATTTTGTGAAGAGTTGGAGGTTGGAGCTTCAAGCTTCCTTTAAAGCATTTAGTGTTTTCTTTTAGAACTCTTAGAGTTCTCTTCCTTGCTTGGAAGATTTGAGAGAAGTAGAGAGGTTGAGAGAAGAATGGTTGGATAGTGTCCTTTTTTAATTCTTAGAATTCTTGATTTAGAGAGATTGAGAGAATTAGAGAGATGGAGAGAAGAATGGTGTATAGAAAATGGTAGAAGGAGGTTGGTATTTATAGGTAGAGAAGGTGGAAAAGGGTGAAATATGATTGGTTAAAGAAGGTGGAAGAGGATTGAAAAGATGATTGGTGGAGAAGGAGGTGGAAAAGGGTGAAATATGATTGGTTAAAGAAGGTGGAAGAGGACTGATGAGGTGGAAAGATGATTGGTATATTTCTTGGTATTTCTTGAGTATATATTATGTAATTAAATATATAAAAAGTATAAAAGTATAATTCAAGTATTGAGGATGTGCGTATAATTATTTATGCGTATAATTGTGTAAGTTTGCGTATAAATTCGTATTTAAATGATCCGCTGTGTGAATAAGAAAAATATGCATAAAATATGAATTTTATTATGATTAACACCTCGAATTGCGAGATTGAAATTAAAATACGAATGTAAGGTTTCTAAAATTAGAATACGAATACGGACATTTTTAAAATAGAAATACGAAAATACGAGGCGTTACACGAATAACGATTAATAATATATATATATATACACACATATATTTTTATTATGTTTTAACGCCTCGTATTTTGATACAAATATTTATTTTCTAAAATAAGGATGCGAAAAAAGCGAGGCGTTACACAAGCTACCGGAGAAATTAACCGATCCGGGCACCTTCACCATTCCGTGTTTTTTCGGGGGCGCCGTTGGTCCCGCTCATGCTCTAGCCGATTTGGGAGCTAGCATCAACTTGATGCCATTCTCACTTTGTGAGCGTTTAGGTCTAGGAGAGCTTACACCCACACGTATGTCGTTGTCATTGGCCGATCACTCGGTCAAGTATCCTAGGGGTATCATCGAGAATCTCTTAGTCAAGGTCGATAAGTTCTTTTTTCCGGTTGATTTTGTTGTGCTCGACATGGAGGCCGATGAAAAGGTCCCAATCATTCTGGGCCGTCCATTCCTTTGAACTACCAAGGCAATCATTGATGTCTATGACGGTAAGATATCACTTTGTGCGGGTGACGAGATTGTCACATTTGAGATAGATAGAGCCATGCAACACCCGAGTGGTAGTGACGATCATAGCGGCCCGTGTCATTCCGACTTCTTAGATTCCTTCATGTCATGTGTTGATCAGTGTATTAGTTATATTAGTGGAGGTGATCTAGTGGGTAGAGATGAGATCGAGTTTGAGAGTGAGGATGAGGGAGTTGGAGAAGATCCGGAGTGGATTCCGGAAACTTTAGAGTTGTGTGAGGTTAGGGAAGAGGTAGAGAGTAAACCTTTGGAGTTGGCACCTTTAGAGCTTAAGGTTCTTCCATCCCATCTTGAGTATGCCTTCTTAGGAGAGGAGTCTAGTTTGCCCGTCATGATATCTTCTAGGTTGACGGAGGAGGAGAAAGGTAGGTTAGTTGAGGTGCTTTGGGAGCACAAAGATGCCATAGCTTGGATTTTGCCCAATATCAAGGGGATTAGCCCCACGTTTTGTACACACCAGATTCTCATGGAAGACGAATTCAAACTGGTAGTGCAACCTCAAAGGCGTCTAAATCCTAACATGAAAGAGGTCGTTAGGAAGGAGGTAATTAAGTTGATGGAGGCTGGGCTAATTTATCCTATATCCGAGTCCTTGTGAGTTAGCCCCACCCAAGTCCCTAAGAAGGGAGGGATGACCGTGATCATGAATGAGAAAAATGAGCTTATTCCTTCCCGTACGGTCACGGGTTGGTGTGTGTGTATTGACTACCGCAAGCTCAAAGACACCACCCGGAAGGACCATTTTCCTCTACGTTCATCGATCAAATGCTCGAGCGTCTCACGGGTTGTCAATTCTATTGTTTTCTAGATGGTTTTTCCGGTTATTTCCAAATCCCAATCGCCCGGAGGACCAAGAGAAAACTACTTTTACATGTCCTTATGGCACATATGCGTACCGACGCATGCCCTTCGGATTATGTAATGCACCGGCTACTTTTCAGCGGTGCATGTTCGTGATCTTTCAAGACATGGTAGAGAGTTCTATGGAAGTCTTTATGGATGACTTCTCGGTCTACGATGATTCTTTTGGCCATTCTTTTGGTAATTTGGAGCGAATGATGAAAAGGTGCATAGAAACAAAGTTGATGTTGAATTGGGAAAAGTGTCACTTTATGGTGACGGAGGGATTGTGTTGGGACCCAAAATCTCGAGAGTAGGGATAGAGGTCGATAGGGCCAAGATAGATACCAGTAGTCGTTTACCTCCACCTACTAATGTCAAATCAATTAGGAGTTTTCTTGGTCATGAGGGTTTCTATAGGCGTTTCATTAAGGATTTCTCTAAGATCACACGCCCCATGACCCGTCTTTTGGAGAAAGACGTTCCTTTCATCTTTGACGGGGAGTGTCTTAAAGCTTTTAACTTTTTTGAAGGGAAAGCTTGTTAGTGTCCCTATTCTTATCTCGCCCGACTGGAGCTTACCGTTCGAGCTCATGTGTGATGCGAGTGACTATGACGTAGGTCCGGTTTTAGGACAAAAAGGGATAAGCACTTTCATCCAATTTACTACGCGAGCAAAACATTAAAAGATGCTCAAGAAAACTACACCACCATGGAGAAAGAGCTCTTAGTCGTAGTATTCGCTTTCGATAAATTCCGATCTTATCTCTACTTTCCAAAACCGTCGTTTTCACCGACCATTCCATCTTGCCTTTTCTCTTCCAAAAGAAAGACGCTAAACACCGACTTATCCGGTGGATACTATTGCTTTCCGAGTTTGACATTGAGATTAGAGACAAAAGAGGGCCGAGAATTTAGCCGCCGATCACTTGTCGCGGTTAGAGGATCGAATAGAGAGGAGATTCGTGAGGAGGCAATAGGAGTCACATGTGATACGTGGTCGAAAACCGGTGTTTGTTTAGTTTTAAGTTTATGTTTGTACGTGACTTTTAATTCCGGATAGCCTACTTTTAATAAGGTTTGTGTTTTACAGGTCTTATGGAGTTTAAGCTAATTGGAAGCCAAACGATGTATCAGGACGTGAACTGGATCAACTGGAACCAAGAACCAAGAAACCAAGAAGTAGAAAATGAGAATTAGAGAGTCCATCGCTGGCAGGGCATCAAGCCGTCGGCAACGCACCATGCTTTATTCCGTCGCCCGAAGTTGCTTGTAGACAGAAGGATAAAGCGTCGCCAGAATTCAGCATATATACATGCCGTTGCCGACGGGCAGGCCGTCGGCGATGGACCTCCTAAATCTGCATCGCGAATTTTGGTTTTTGTTGAGTTAGGGACGAGTTAAAACACACTTTTTGACTTTTTCTTAAGGGTTACGAATTATTGGAGTTGAAAACACCTCTTCGACCATGAGTGGCTAATCACCTCAGTTTCACCCCGGTGTAGGTAGTTTTTAATTTTGATTTGGCTAGGGTTAGGATGATGATGATGATGATTGATTCGGTTGATGATGGATGGAATAGATGGATTGGGATTGATGTGGATGATGATTCTTGGCTCCAAGAGGTGTTTTCAACTCCAATAATTCGAAAACCTTAAGAAAAAGTCAAAAAGTGTGTCTTAACTCGTCCCTAACTCAACAAAAACCAAAATTCGCGATGCAGATTTAGGAGGTCCGTCACCGATGACCTGATGCCCCGTCGGCGACCGCATGTATATATACTGAATTCTGGCGACGCTTTATCCTCCTATTTACGAGCAACTCCGGGCGATGGAAGAAAGCATGGTGCATCGTCGACGGCTTGATGCCCCGTCAGCGACGGACTCTCTAAACTCTCATTTTCTGCTTCTTTATTTCTTGGTTCCAGTTGATCCAATTCACATCCCGATACATTGTTTGGCTTCCAATTAGCTCCTTAAACTCCATAAGACCTGTAAAAACACAAACCTTATTAAAAGTAGGCTATCCGGAATTAAAAATCACGTAAAAACATAAACTTAAACCTAAACAAACACCGGTTTTCGACCACGTATCACATGTGACTCCTATCGCCTCCTCACGAATCTCCTCTCTATTCGGATCCTCTATCCACGACAAGTGATCGGCGGCTAAATTCTCGGCCCTCTTTTTGTCTCTAATATCAATGTCAAACTCGGAAAGCAATAGTATCCACCGGATAAGTCGGGGTTTAGCGTCTTTCTTTTGGAAGAGAAAAGGCAAGGCGGAATGGTCGGTGAAAACGACGGTTTTGGAAAGCACGAGATAAGATCGGAATTTATCAAAAGCGAATACTACGGCTAAGAGATCTTTCTCCATGGTGGTGTAGTTCTCTTGAGCATCATTTAATGTTTTGATCGCGTAGTAAATTGGATGAAAGTGCTTATCCCTTCTTTGTCCTAAAACCGCACCTATAGCATAGTCACTCGCATCGCACATGAGCTTGAACAGTAAGCTCCAGTCGGACGAGATAAGAATAGGGGCACTAACAAGCTTTCCCTTCAAAAAGGTAAAAGCTTTAAGACTCTCCTCGTCAAAGATGAAAGGAACGTCTTTCTCCAAAAGACGGTCATGGGGCGTGTGATCTTAGAGAAATCCTTAATGAAACGCCTATGCATGACCAAGAAAACTCCTAATTGACTTGACAATAGTAGGTGGAGGTAAACGACTAATGGTATCTATCTTGGCCCTATCGACCTCTATCCCAACACAATCCCCTCCGTCACCATAAAGTGACACTTTTCCCAATTCAACATCAACTTCGTTTCTATGCACCTTTTCATCATTCGCTCCAAATTACCTAAACAATGGTCAAAAGAATCACCGTAGAACGAGAAGTCATCCATAAAGACTTCCATATAACTCTCAACCATGTCTTGAAAGATCACGACCATGCACCGCTGAAAAGTAGCCGGTGCATTACATAATCCGAAGGGCATGCGTCGGTACGCATATGTGCCATACAGACATGTAAAAGTAGTTTCCTCTTGGTCCTCCGGGACGATTGGGATTTGGAAATAACTGGAAAAACCATCTAGAAAATAATAGAATTGACGACCCGCGAGACGCTCGAGCATTTGATCGATGAACGGTAGAGGAAAATGGTCCTTCCGGGTGGCGTCATTGAGCTTGCGGTAGTCAATACACACACGCCAACTAGTGACCGTACGGGAAGGAATAAGCTCATTTTTCTCATTCATGATCACAGTCATCCCTCCCTTCTTAGGGACGACTTGGTCATCCCTCCCTCACATGTGATACGTGGTCGAAAACCGGTGTTTGTTTAGGTTTAAGTTTATGTTTTTACGTGACCTTTAATTCCGGATAGCCTACTTTTAATAAGGTTTGTGTTTTACAGGTCTTATGGAGTTTAAGGAGATAATTGGAAGCCAAACAATGTATCGAGACGTGAACTGGATCAACTGCAACCAAGAAACCAAGAAGCAGAAAATGAGAGTTTAGAGAGTCCATCGCCGACGGGGCATCAAGCCGTCGGCGACGCACCATGCTTTCTTCCGTCGCCCGGAGTTGCTCGTAGACAGGAGGATAAAGCGTAGCCAAAATTCAGCATATATACATGCCGTCACCGACGGGGCATCAGGCCGTCGGCGACGGACCTCCTAAATCTGCATCGCGAATTTGGTTTTTGTTGAGTTAGGGACGAGTTAAAACACACTTTTTGACTTTTTCTTAAGGGTTACGAATTATTGGAGTTGAAAACAACTCTTGGAGCCAAGAATCATCGTCCACATCAATCCTAATCCATCTATTCCATCCATCATCAATCGAATCAATCATCATCATCATCCTAACCCTAGCCTATCTCATCCCTTCCATCATTCATCCACACACATCATCCATACCAAACCCTAATCATCATCTTCATTACCTTCAAGGTTTCAAGAAGTCAAGGCTCGAGCTTTCATTATCCGGTGATCAAGTTCCTTCGACCATGAGCGGCTAATCACCTCGGTTCCACCCTGGTGTAGGTAGTTGTTAATTTTAGGGTTTTGATTTGTGCTTGACTTGTGTGACAAATTGTGGTTTGATTAGAACATCTTTGATAATTGTCATGTATTTGAATTGAATTTGCAAACCGTCGAACGATGATAAAGTTATGACTTTGTGAAATGAATTTGTGCACTTATGCGTTATCTTGATTAGGATTTACTTTTGTTGAATATAAAGTGTATTCTTGTCCATTCTCATGAATGTTGACAATTATTGACACCTAAGTCATGGTACAATAAATCCGTTAATCATTTATCCGATTAGGTCAAATTCTAAAACTTGTAGAAACCCTAGGATTGCAATTAGTGAAACCGGGTGTGAACCCTTTTTCTCATTATTGTTTAAATCATCATTTGCAATTGCGTTTACTTATGTTTGATTAATCATAGTAATTAATCACATTCATAAACATTGTCGATGAACTCCGACATCTTTTCCAACCAACAAATTAAGTTAATCAAAATAGCAAGCTTCATAAAGTGACAACCTTCATAATCGAATTAATCCATACGTAAACCACATACTCTTCATGGATTGACCCCTTACAACCACTAACGTATTGTTAAGGGTAATTTGGGCATATAAATATTATCTTTGACTGGGGCGCGACACTTCGATCAAGATTCCCTCACGAGACCATAGATTTTGTAGAGGCAGAGAGAGGGGGGTTGCCTTGGTTTAGTGACCTAAAAAATTATGTGGCTAATGGGTATGTCATGGGGGGATATGATTCTCAACAGAAGAAGAAGTTTTTTAGGGACGCGAGAAAGTACATATGGGATGATCCATTCCTTTTTAGGATAGGAAGTGATCGAGTCCTTAGGAGATGTGTCGCGAGAGAGGAAGGTAGAGAGATCCTTAGGCATGTTCATGAAGGGTTGACCGGTGGTTATCATGGTGCGCATACTACCGCGCAAAAGGTTTTTTATTGTGGTTTCTATTGGCCCACGGTAGTAGATGATGCGGTAGAGTTTGTTAGGAAATGCGATGCTTGCCAACGTACCGGGAATATTTCATCCAGGAATGAAATTCCCCAACATCCAATCCAAGTCCTAGAAATATTCGACGTTTGGGGCATTGACTTTATGGGACCTTTTCCTCCTTCTAGTGGAAATCGGTACATCCTCGTGGCAATCGATTACGTTTCAAAGTGGGTTGAGGCTCAAGCTTTGCCTACAAACGATGCCCGAGTGGTGGTGAAATTTATTAAGAAGCTGTTCACTAGGTTTAGTACCCCTAAAGCCCTTATTAGTGATCGGGGAACTCATTTTTGTAATGCCGTGATGGAGAAGGCATTGGAGCGTTATGGAGTTACCCACCGTTTTGCTACGGCATATCATCCGCAAACGAGTGGGCAAGTGGAGAATGCGAATAGGAGAGTGAAGAATTTTAGAAAAGACGGTAGGGAAGTCTAGGAAAGATTGGTCCGATAAGCTTGATGACGCTTTGTGGGAGTTTCATACCACCTACAAAACACCTTTAGGGACTACTCCGTTTATGATCGTTTATGGCAACGCATGCCATCTTCCCGTAGAAATAGAGCATAGAGCACTTTGGGCCCTTAAGACCGTGAACTTAGATTTGACCGAAGCGGCTAGGCGTAGATATTTTCAAATCCATGAGTTGGAAGCACTTCGAGATGCGGCTTATGAACGATCATGGAGTATTAAGGAAAAGTCAAAGCTTTGCATGATCGAAGGTTGAAGGGGTTGAAGGAATTCTCGGTTGGCGACATGGTACTTCTTTATAATCGAGATTGAAATTGTTTCCCTGGAAGTTGAAGTCGAAGTGGATGAGACCATATATTGTGAAAGAGGTATTTCCGCATAGAGCGATAGAATTGTGTGATCAGGCCACACAACACTCATGGAAGGTAAATGGTCATCGGTTAAAGCACTATCTAGGTGGTCCGATAGATAACGCCGAGAGGGAGGTAACTCCTCTCGAGGACATGCCCGATATTACCACTTAGTGTCTTGAGTGAGCTCAAGTGTAGAGTTTGTAACGCTTGTATTTTCGTATTTTTGTTTGTTTCTAGTAGCTAGCGAATGTCTTTGGTAGTTTGTCGGTCTTTGTTTGTGTTTTTTTCGAGTCAAGTTGCAGGGATTAATTACCAAGGAAGTGCAGGGATTGATGGGAAGAACGAGTTCCAGGTAAGTTCCAGAGTTAGAAAATTGTTGGGTTGAGTTTTGGGGAGGTTTGGTTGAGATTGAAATTTTTTCTAAGGCATGAGACTCCCAAAAATTCGAAACTTTCTTTGAAAAATGCCCTCTGGCGGGGCGCGAGAGAGATTACACACTCGGTCGCGGCCCGCGAGGGGGTTATAAGCCCGGATATTTCTTACTCGATCGCGGCCCGCGAGAGGTCATATCTACAGTTTAGTGATCTCTTTCACTTACCTTTCACCATTTTTGCCCTAATCTTCATTTACACTACGGCCGCAACCACCATACACCCCCATCTACCAACGAAATTGATCCCCTTTCACCCCAAATTTCGCATCCACTTCACCCACCATCACTATACCAACTAATTTCATCCATATATCTTCATCCGTTCACCATAAAACGAGATTTTCAAAAGGGGTTTCAAGTTCAACCGTCTTACACTAGTTCTTCTTGTCTAACTCGAATCCAAGGTATGTTTTCTTGTAATTTTTATACCATGAGTCCGTTATTTCGGTTATTAGTTAGATGGAGGTTAGATTTAGTGTCGGGTTTTGGTTTAATCTTGGGTTTGGTCATGGGTAGTGTTAGTTAGAGGCTGTAGATGATTTGGGTTGTGTAGTTTAGCATAATGCAGGTTATGAAAGGGTAGTTTTGGGTTGAATGGCTTGTGTTTTGTTGGCTACCATAGGTTCGGGTGTAGCTCTATTGAGTGTGGGGATACGAGTTAGTAATTTTTAAGATAAGCTTGCGTTTATAACTTAATTTTGACATGTTTCACTGCTTACGATATAAAGTTTTGAACTTACTTGATTTAACACTCATGTTGGTTTGTTTTGGCACTTGGGATTTAATTGAGGACAATTAAAGTGCCGGAAGGGGGTAGTGTACATTGAGTCGTATATATTGAGTCTAGTAGTTTTAGTTCTAGTTAGTCATATGTTTACTTATATGCACGTACAGGTACAAAACGCTTCACCCGTACTCAATCTCCATTCGGGCGAGGCTGTTTATGACTTATGCTTTTGTAAACGGTAACCCGGTTTTTCGGTTTCAACCACGAAAGAAATGCTATACGGTTGTTCCAAAAATAAAATAAAAAAATAAAAAATAAATAAATAAATATTAAAAATACCAAAAATAGTTTGCGACTACTAATGATCTGCTTTACTTTGTTTTGTAAAATTTAAATTGTTTTGCAGATGTCAGGTGAAGGATCATCAAGCAGGTCAGGAAGGAAGCGAGGTCCGCCAGCTCGGCCGCGCGAAGGTCTGGCGAACCCGAAGCCTCAGCCGGAGTATGTGAGGGTCATTGAATACATGGGAGCAGGGGTACCCCATGGTCAAAGTACTCGGATAAGGGACAGCCCGCTCCTACAGTTCGAAGTTAATTCGGGAGAGTATCAGCGTTTGATGACAATGATTGCGGTCGACTTGTTGCCGTTTAGAAGAATGGATTGGGATTGATGGATAAGTTGGGAGCAAGAGCTCGGGTGTAACAGTTATTGGATCCAAAGTTTAGAATAGTTCTGGATTGTAGTGCAAGGCAATATAAGGAGATCACCCTTGAGTTCCATTCCATTTTTTACTACAATCAAGGGCTTTTTGATGATAAGGAAGCAATATTCTTCGCCTTGGGTAGGCAGTCTTACATGTTGACTATTTCGGAGTTTGCTATCGCTACCCAGTTTTATACACCTCAAGACGTACAGTCTGTTGAGTTTCGTAATTGTTTGCAAGGGGTGTCTAAGAAGAGGCGTCTGAATTTTGTTCAGGTTGATATGTTGGTTAGATTTTGGAGTACTATATCATCGGTTCCTTACTCCACTACTTTGGTTACTAGTGACATCGTGGATCCGGTTTATCGATTTATCCACAAGATTTTGGCAGCTACATTGGTTGGAAGAGGTCAAGGAGATAACAAGGTTAATCAGGTAAGTTAGTTTTGTTTGATGTGCATCGTGGAGCAAAGGCCTGTGAACTTGGCTACTATTTTTGCATGGTCAATGAAGAGGTTATGGAGGGGTGGTGCAGGAGCGCGTATTTACTGTGGCCCGTATGTTACATGGTTGGCAGAGAGTCTCGGGGTTTTTTACAGGTACCCAGCAGGTAGTATGAGAGAGGGGCCAGACCCCTGTTTGATGAGTGTTCGGGATTTGCAAGCGGCTAATATTCTTACGTTTGATGAGCCGATTAGTTGGTCAGGGGTTCGTCAGGGTCCTCAGGTTCATCCTCCACCAGGTTTGGAGGCAGCAACAGTTATGTAGGGGGTTATTCCTACTAGATACCAGAGGCCAAATACCAGGCATGAGATTCCGGCTCCCCAGCACCCTCTTAGGCCACCACGTCCGGATCCACTTACATTAGATTCTCTATAAGATAGGATGGAGACAGGATTTGGTGATTTACGTGGTTACGTAGATGAGCAGTTTGGGGGTGTGAGGCAAGTGATGATGCAGAACAGGAGGATGCATGAGCAGGGTCACCAGAGGTTGGAGGATGGTATGAGATACATGATGGAAGGTATGCATCTTGGGGTTCCCCCGTTCTTTAGGCAGCCGCAGGTAGGACCAAGTGGCATGGCAGGGGTTGAGCCTTTTCGGGTTTATGAGCAAGGATCGGAGGAGTCGGAAGGGGATGACGAGTGATGGTAGACAGCAGCTGAAGTTTAATCTAGTATCTTTTATTTTTTTTCTTTTATGCTGTTTTTATCTAATTTGGTATGTACCCCTAATTTTGGATACTTGGGTGTTTGGTTGGATAGGTTGGGGTAGTCGAATTGGTTGATACTGGATGTTCGGATGGTACGTAGAGACACTATTATCTATGGTATGGTATGCTTTGTGTTTTTATGTTTATTTGATAGGTTTGGTGTGTATTTTTTCCGCTTCCGTTCGCGTGTCTGAGAGTTAGGAATTGTTTGCTGAGCATGTTCGGAGTGGAGGACATATGTGGAATTGACTAGCACATTGACAGTCTCGCATATATATTCAGCTAAGTCGTTTCACTTATATATTTTGTATATAGTTTTGTTTTTATTTTATTTCTAGGTAGTTAGTAGAGTCGTGTCTCGTCTTTGCATTAGGGATAATGCAATCTTTAAGTGTGGGGATGGGATACATGGTGTAAATAGGAGTCGTAGTCCTAGAGTTGTCATAGTCGTAGAGTGAATTGAGTCTTTAAAAAATTGAAAAATGAGAAAATGTCTTTTGAAATAAGAAGTTTGCAAAATAAAACGGAAAATTATAGAAAAGATAGGTTTGTATTCGGGTTCAAATAATGATAATATGAGAGTAAAGTAGTCGAGCTTGTGTCTAGTTTGGGATATGTGAATAGGCTCAGGTTTGGTTCTAGGTTCCTTTGATCTTAATATGACTTAATTGTCAGTTTGCTAGTGGGTGCTCATCTAGTAAAAATGGGAAATTGAAACCGCCAATAATAGTATAAGGAGTACTGTTATAAGTCAAAATCTTTTGAATTTGTTATTATGAAAAATTAGAAGTGAATAAATTGAGCTAGAAACTAAGAAAATTAGCGTAGGCCTACGTAATCTTCGTTAGGGATAGTGACTTCGAGTAGAATGCCTCTAGGATGTGTGAAATCGAAATTGCGAAAAAAATTATCGACGCTCACGTTGTCGCTCTCGGGGATGGTGACTCTGGTTGAGACAGCCTCTAGGTTAGGTAAAGCAACATCTAAGCTCGAATTTGAAAAAAAGAAAAAAGAAGAAAAAAAAGTTGATTTTAAATTCTCTTGATTTTGACATAAAGCGGTTAGGAATTGGTCCAATGGTCGTTCCTTTTGTTCTGTAAGCTTGAGGCGGGACTAGATGGACTGTGGCTTTTAGTGTGAGAACCTAGGTAGACTGACCGCACCTGAACTAAATTTGCATGATAAGGGCTTGGAATCGGGTTCGGGTTTAAGAGGACAAACATATTTGCAATCGCGGCTAACACAAGTTTTAACTTTAATAAGTACGAATAGCTTTTGTCCCAGTAGTTATTTGTCTCTGATTCGTTTGCATAGATTCTTTTTCGAGGACGAAAAAAGAGTAAGTGTGGGTATATTTGATGTATTGTAAAATACATCGATTATTCGTGTATAGTTTGTATAGTTTTTATTAGTTTTAGTTTCGTTTTCCATAGAATAGTTAGTCTTTTGATCCAATTGCGTTTTGCAGGTCGTATGAGCTTAAAGTAGCTGAAAAGTGTGGATATTGAGTAGAAATACGAATTGGTAAAGTCCTGGAAGGAGTTGGAGGGCTTGGGAGCTGAAACGAGTTGAAAGTACTGGAAAACACCCATCTGGAGGCCCGCGACAACCCATGAAGAACCTCTCGTGGGTGGCCAGAGGGGAAAAGTAGAAGATGACATCATTTTCATGGTCGTGCCCCCGACAATTGTGAAGATACCTCTCGCGGGTGGCGAGAGGGTACTATCTGTAGTAATGTTCATAGCAGATGAGTTTGAGTGCTGTTATTGGAGTATAAAAGCTTAATTATCATGGAGAAACCCTAACTTACGAATTAGGAGGAACCTTGGGCGATTTTGGAGTATTATCGGAGCAATTTGGAGTAGCTAAAGCATTCGGTTGAAGATCATCAAGTGTAGCAACTTCGGGTCATCATTCTGTCGTCCGGGTGTTCTAGTTTGTTCTGTTTGACTTTTATTATGTTTTGTATACTTGGAACTACTTTGTTTGGTTTTGTTTCCATGACTTTAGTTGGATAAATATTTTAAACTACCTAGATTAGATGAATGACTGACTAAAGTTTTGATTTTTACTTTGGATTTATGATTTATGAGGATTGTTTATGAACTGTAAAAGACCTATTCTATCAATTGGATGTGTTTACGTATTTGATCTTGTTTAGTTGTTGTTTATTGCTTTACATGAATCTTGGTGACGGTCTATATCACGGAATAAAGTCATGTTAGGTTTTAGCTTTTGGTGATTGTCTATATCACATAAGAAAGCTAGAGTCTTTAAGGTTAAACCGCGGAATTAACCTTTAAAGTGATAATTGGTACCTTAATAAAATCAGATATTCTACTAATCGTCAATAGCTGTGAGGTTATTGCTAGGTCTAAGTCATTAAGCCGAAAGGTAGGAGCTTTTTAGGAAGTAAACCCATTGGCTATTGTCTAGGAAGTCCAATTGAGAAATTAGTTCTATCCTTGGTTTAGATCTCGATAGGGAGTGAGCCTCGTAGGATACTTTATAAACCCATTAGGTGTCTGGCAAAAGAATCTAATAACTCGTAGTTCAGCAACTTCGAGGGGACTATAGTGTGCTTTTGAGAAGGGTCAGAGGTCCTATTAGATATCCGAGAGGTGAGAATATAAAGATCCCAGTTCCTCATTAATCAATTCCAAGTAAAATCGCTATTAAAACCAGTCAGGATTCTAGTCTAGGTAGTCTTTTCACCATCTGAGTAAAACCCAAGCCTAGTTCGTATTTCTTAGTTAATTTAGTTTAACTTTGCTTTCTTAGGAATTGTTAGAACCCCCCCTATCAAATAAACAAACATTTTGGTCCGTTCTGTCGGAGTCTAAATAGAGTAGTTAACTTAATCAGTAGAGTCTCGTGGGTTCGATATCCAGACTTACTTTAGCTATACTAGAGTCGATCGGTACACTTGCCGATTAGTAGTTTAGTTCGTTTTAGTGAGTCTAAAGTATTACTTTGAGTCTAGATTTAGGTTAATTTTAGTTGTTTTTATTAAACTACTTTTAGCACACCAATAGTTGATTTATTTGTAAGAAGGGCATTTTGGTCATTATTGAAGATTATATCAACTAATTATCATAACACTAACCATATGACATGACCATAAGGTATAACCTCAGAGGGTTATTCCCTTAATAATTATGGTCATAAATATGTATTTCGTTGGGTCCAAAGATCAACCAAATGGGTCAGATTTAAAAGTCAAAGCGATGGTCAAAACCGCTAGACTTACGGCTCTAAACAAGCACTAAAATAAGAGTGACGATTTAGACATGTTTTAGACATGTCTAATTAAGTTTATAAAAGAGTTTTGGTGCCAAAACAAACTGTTCTGACACTCGAAATCAGTTCTGTCATAAAAATGCGTATTTATCACCTTTTGACCAAAACTTTGACTTGTCAACATAACTACAAAAGATAGAAATCAGTAGGTATGATCATTAGAGATTATGACCAACATGATTATGATCATATTCACAAGTTCAATTGGATTTTGTTTTGACCAATTTATGATCAAAACCGAAAGTCAAATAGAAGTCAAACTATTTGATTTTTAGCTCAAAAAAGCTACAAAATGGAACAAGACTTGAATGAAATACTTACAAGCACCAAGGATTACCAAAGAATCACAGAGGGAGCTCCAAAGATGGTTGCAAATTCAGATTGTAGCAGAGTGGATCAAAGAAGGTGGTTGCAAAGGTTCAAAAATGAAGATGATCACGGAATTTATAGATTTCTTGGAGTTTCTAGGAGGAAGACAAGTGTCCATGACTCACCAACATGTTAGATTAGTGTCCCACACTTGTCAAATGAAGAGATTAGGGTGCAAAGTCTTTTGATGAGTCAAATAACGAATTAACCAGCTGCTGCCACCTTTCTGATAAGCTTGGCACCCCTTACGGACTGTATGGGGTTTTGCCTTACGGTCCATAAGGCTCTTCCAGGGGCTAAAGTTTCAAATTTGGCAAAAATGGCCCCTGAACTTGTTTCTGACGCGTTTTGGTACTTCTAACACTCGTTATCCCCATTTTTAAGCTCCATAAGGACGTTAAAACATAGGGAACTTCAGATGTGTCCAAATATGTTCCAAAGGTCATTTCGTTTGGTAGTACGGTTGCAGTTTTCGGTTAATTACGACGACCGAAAATCGTAACGAACGCGTGCATGACCGTAAAAGCGTAACGAATGATAGTTTGCATTCCAATCATCAAAATACAATATTTTAATGATTACAAAAAATTATGGATGTCCGTACATGTTTCGGATAGCGATATTCGCGCAAAGGCATAGTTTCACAGAATTTGCAAAATAGCCCCTGAACTTACAAAAGTGTGATTTTGCCATACCGAAGCCCTCGAAACTTATTTCTAAGTTATGTAAAGGTTATTTAAGGTATGTTTGACTTATGAATTTGTTCCAACATGTGTGTCGCTACGAGAATTAGCAGACTTTCGTAGTATGTCGTAAATAGTCCCTATGATCGAATAGGCTTGTTTTTAGCATACCAAAACCTTCAAAACTTATTTTTAAGTTATACAAAGGATATTTAGGGTATGTTATACTTGTGTCCCTGTTTCGAAGTGTACAACATGTTAAACTGATGACGTTTGCGTAACATTTTGCGATTTCGCTTCTAGAAGTTGTTTGAAAGTTTGGAATCGTGCAAAAATTGAATATGTGCAATTGTCATGATAAATATACAAAACTCATAAATAAAACACAAAATTTCATTGATTGATAAACTTGTTTAACATTGTTACATGATTGAATCGTCAAAGATATCACAGTCTCCCTTCAGGAAATTTCGTCCCGAAATTTAATTAGAGGAAACTGTGAGAACAAATGTGGGTATTTCGCTTTCATCTGATCCTCTCATTACCAAGTAATTTCTGGGCCACGTTTGGATTCCTAGCGAACTTTGACTATCGGTATTCGTCTTCGCTTAAGCTTCTTGACTTCACGGTCCATAATCTCCACTGGTTTCTCGACAAAGTGCATTGTGTCATCAACGTGAATTTCGTCGAGTGGGATGTGAAGATTTGCGTCGGCTAAACATTTCTTGAGATTGGACACGTGGAATGTTGGGTGAACGTTCCCGAGTGTAGGAGGTAGCTCAAGTCGGTAGGCCACCTTTCCGATTCTTTCAACGATCTTGAATGGTCCAACGTATCGTGGTGCAAGTTTTCCTTTCTTCCCAAATCTAACCACTCCTTTCCAAGGGGATACCTTGAGTAGGACATGATCACCGACTTGGAATTCCAAGGGCTGGAGTCGCTTGTCTGCGTAACTCTTTTGACGGCTTCTAGCTGTAAAAAGGTTATCGCGTATTTTCTTGACTTTCTCGGTTTTGTCATGGATGAGTTCAGGTCCAGTGAGCTGTGTCTCACCGATCTCATTCCAGCAGACAGGTGAACGACATTTTTGACCGTACAAAGCTTCGAAAGGCACCATGTTGATGCTGGCATGATAACTATTGTTGTAGGAAAATTTGATCAATGGTAGATGCGAATCCCAACTACCACCAAAATCAATCCCGCAAGCTCTAAGCATATCCTCCCATGTTTGAATCGTCCTCTCAGGTTGTCCATCCATTTGTGGATGATAAGCAGTGCTCAAATTAAGTTTAGTTCCCAAAGAAGATTACATAGTCTTCCAAAAGTGAGATGAGAACCGAGCATCTCTGTCAGATATAATGTCTAAAGGAACACCATGACGAGATACAATGTCATCGACATAGATCTTGGCAAGTTTGTCAGCAGAGTAGGCCTCACGAATTGCCAAAAGGTGTGCTGACTTTGTTAGACGATCGATGACTACCCAAATAGCATCATGACCCCTAGATGTGCGCGGTAGTTTCGTGATGAGATCCATCGCAATGTTCTCCCATTTCCATACCTGTATTTCTGATTGTTCCAATAAACCAGACGGGTGTTGATGCTCGGCCTTGGCTTTGAGACAAGTAAGGCATTTAGACACATACAGGGCAATGTCATTCTTCATACTCGGCCATCAATACTGGGTACGGAGATCCTTGTACATTTTTGTAGCACCGGGATGAATTGAATAACGGGACTTATGAGCTTCATCCATCAGCAGGGTACGAAGATTGTGTTGATTCGGAACCCACAATCAGTTCATGTAGTATAGTAATCCATCGTCTTTTGTTTCGAGTTGCAGTTCGAGTTGATGAGGTAGTTTGTCTTTCAACAAACCTTGGGTTACACAAGTGCGTTGGGATTCAAGAATACGTGTTTGGATATCAGATCGAATTCGAACATAATGAAGCTTGACACGTTCTTTACGACTAAGTGCGTCAGCCACAACATTCGCCTTACCAGGATGGTAGCGAATTTCTCAGTCGTATTCGTTTAGGAGTTCGACCTAACGTCGTTGCCTCATGTTTAACTCCTTTTGATTGAATATGTGTTGGGGGACTTTTGTGGTCTGTGAAAACCACACACTTCGTGCCATAAAGATAGTGTCTCCAAATTTTGAGAGCAAAGACAACAGCACCCAACTCAATATCATGAGTGGTATAATTCTTCTCGTGGACCTTCAGTTGTCTCGACGCGTAGGCTATGACTTTATCTCTTTGCATGAGAACGCAACCAAGGCCTGAATTCGACGCGTCACAATAAACCACAAAATCATCATTGCCATCGGGCAAAGATAGAATAGGAGCATCACAGAGTTTCTGTTTCAAGTTTTGAAAAGCTTCCTCTTGTTTAGTTCCCCACTCAAAAGGCTTATTCTTCTGCTCAAAGAAGTGAGGGGAACCGCGATCTTTGAGAAGTTCACAATAAATCGTCAATAGTAACCAACAAGACCAAGAAATGAGCGAACTTCTGTGGGAGTGGTGGGTGTTTTCCAATCCTTAATCGCAGCGATTTTAGAAGGATCCACCTGTATAACTTGATCATTGACAGTGTGACCCAAAAACTGAACTTCTCTCAGCCAAAATTCACACTTGGAGAATTTGGCATATAGTTGTTCTTTCTTTAGAAGTTCCATTGTCAAACAAAGATGTTGCACGTGATCGCTCATGACTTAGATTAAACAAGGATGTCATCGATGAAAACAATGATGAACATATCCAAATAAGGCTTACAAACCCTATTCATCAAGTCCATGAAGACAGCTGGAGCATTTGTCAAACCGAAAGGCATAACAGTGAACTCATAATGGCCGTATCGAGTGCAGAAAGCAGTCTTAGGAATATCTTCCTCGTGAACACGAAGCTGATGATACCCAGAACGCAGATCGATCTTCAAAAAACATGTAGCACCTTGTAACTGATAAAAAAGATCATCAATGTGAGGTAGGGGATATCGATTCTTGATCATGAGTTTGTTGAGCTCACGATAATCGATACACATTCGGAAAGATCCATCCTTCTTTTTCACAAATAAGACAGGAGCACCCCACGGAGCATAGCTCGGACGAATGAAACCTTTGTCAGATAACTTTTGTAGTTGTTTCGATAACTCTTGCATTTCTGACGTGCAAGACGGTAACGAGATTTGGCTATAGGGTTGGCACAAGGTACAAGATCAATACGGAATTCAACTTGACGTGCTGGAGGTAAACCAGATAATTCTTCGGAAACAACTCAGGATAATCCCGAACAACAGGGATATCTTGAATATTTTTACCCTTGCCTTTCTTTTCCACGATATGCGCTAAGAAAGCCACATAGTTCTTTAGTAGATATTTCTGGGCTTGGGTGCAAGTCATGAGTTTTAGGTTACTAGCGGGTTTCTCTCCACGAACTTCCAAGATTTACCAGAGGGAAGAGGAATACGAACTATCTTGTCAAAACAAATAACTTCAGCATGATGCTTGGTTAACCAATCCATTCCAATAATGATGTCAAACTTCCAAGTTGCATTGGCATGAGGTCAATAGAAAACAAATGATTGCTGAGGTTTAACTGGCAATTTCGAATGACGTGATCGAGCACAAGAGGTTCACCATTAGCGACTTCTACTGTCAAAGGATTTCCTAGTCTAGTTCTCGGCATCGAAAGCATAGATTCAAAAGTTAAAGACACGAAACTTCTATCAGCACCCGAATCGAAAAGAACAGAAGCAGGATGATTGTTTATAAAGAACGTACCATTAACCACCTCATTATCAGCACGAGCTTTATTGGCTGGATGTTAAGGGCACGACCACAGGTTGGGTTAGCACTGACTAGTCTCGGGCAATTGTTCTTGTAGTGACCCATTTCACCACAATTGTAACATGAACCAGGTGGAAAGTGAGGTCGAGCGGGATTTGCTTGTGGTTGAACTGGGTTCCGTGCAGCTGGGTTTGGGTTAAAGCGACAAATATTCGCCAAGTGACCAAGTTTTCCACATGTATTACACTGTCGACACGGTATCTGAACTTGACGGTGACCATTACATCAGTTGCAAAGAGGTGCAGTTCCCGCATAAGGTTTCTTTGCAGTAGGTTGAGCAGGTTGGTTTTGGGGAGCAGTTGGAACGGGTTGTGCAGTCACAGCAAAGTTTTGAGAAGCCTTACGCTTCTTCGATCGTTTGGAAGGCTCGGCTTTGTTTCCCTTTGATTTCTCTTGAGTTGACTTAGCAGAGGATTTCTTATCGCCCTTGCGATGAAGGTTACCTTTTCTGACTTGTGAATCGGTTAAGGTTATGTCACACCCCAACTGATGGCGGAATCATCGGGGCGCGGCACTAAGCGAACCAGATTGTATCACGAGAAATTCCATAACATTATTTCAACGACTATATTTTAAACGTCGAAATCCCATACTTTCAACATACAATCCTCAAATAACATTACAGAATATCAAAATTCTCATAACACAAATTCCAGTTTAATAATATCTAGATTTATTACAAGCGTTTCTAAAGAAAAAACCTAAACTACGCGTCCAAAGCATAATCCTCAACCTGCCACATATGTTAAAATAAAACGTCAATACAATTAAGTAAGCGTGAGCATACGAGTCTTGCATACAATATAGATATAAAAGCATTTAGCATATACGTAATAGTTGTGAATGATGTACTACTTAGATTCATGCAAACCAACAAACCGCGATTGATCGAGGCATGCGAACAAGTGTTCACATCCTAAAATAGAAAATAAAAGCGAAATAAAAATGCGAGCCTTAACAACCCCGGGCCTCCGGGTGGCAGGTCAACATCTAGTATACTATCATGTTAAGGGTGGCGTACAAGCTATCAAGCAATACATACAATTCAGCAGATTTGATGTATAATCAGGTAACAGCGGGTTGCGAATAAGCGTTTGTGATGTGTTTTCATATGAGAACATATGTGACACCCAAAAGTGCGCTTAACAGTAAAAGGGTTCAAGTATACTCACAGTTGGTGCATTTCGGGCGAGATGAGGAATCTGAGAAGAGTTGCGAAGAGTGCCAGATCAGCCTGTAAGCGAACAGAAGTGCATCAGTCTTCCGAATTGCTGAAACGGTTAAGTTTGGGTTGGGCAGAGGACAAGTTCGGTCGAACTTTTGAGGAATTCTTGTGTTTTGAGACAAGGTCGGGTGAACTTGTTAAGTTTCAATGAGAAACTTACAAGTTCACCCGACCTTGTATAAGGCGTTGACAGAACCTGCAAGTTCGGCCGAACTTGTGAAGTTTCCTGAGAAACTTGACAAGTTCGAGCGAACTTGTGGTGTTCTGTTGAAGGTTTTTAACTGTTGAGTTGTATAAAAATCAGTAATGTCGAGCGAACTTGATTGTTTTGGCATCCAAATCGTGCATTTTAGCGCCGTTTGCTGAAGAAATCGAGTGTCCATCCCTCCAACCTTAAGCCATTGAGTAAAACTTAGGCTGGAGAGGTCTTTTGGAGCGAACTTAGCCATTTTACAGAAACTCGGGCTAATCCGGGCAAACTTGATGGTTCGTACGGGTTAGTCCAGCTTGTGTAAAGTGACGATTTCGTCCTTGTGCTTCCGAATCCGAGTTCTTGCTTGACAAAGCCTCGTTCCACTCAAAAGTGAAGAAACATACGCCATTAGTCCGAATATT
Organism: Scalesia atractyloides; assembly: GCA_947069175.1. Classification (NCBI taxonomy): domain Eukaryota; kingdom Viridiplantae; phylum Streptophyta; class Magnoliopsida; order Asterales; family Asteraceae; genus Scalesia; species Scalesia atractyloides. The sequence goes on from CAMTDV010000006.1 coordinate 34,485,538, forward strand.
GTGTAGAAATCAATGTTTTTGAAAGGTTTTACTCAGATCTAGTATAGATCTGAGTGAAAAACAGTTATAGAAAAAGATGAAGATTTTCGTAAACAGAAGAGATTTGTTGAAAACGAAGGCAAAGCCTTGTGCAAAATCGTTGTAAACTGTTGTAAAACGTTGTTAAACATCATTGTAGTTGAAAATCGGGTTGAATCTTACTTAGAAAACAAAGGGTTTCGGGTTTTGAGAGCTCTGGGGAATTTGCAGCAAGTTCAAATGAGAGAATGGAGCTGAGTATTTATAGGTGAAGACAAAAAGTGAGCTGATGGGAGTCATTTCGGTCGAACTTGCATGATTTCATGCAAGTTCGGGCGAACTTGCTAGAGATTCATGATATTCTTGTCAAGTTCGGCCGAACTTGCTGATTCTGTGAGGAATCAAGTCAAGTTCGAGCGAACTTGAGGGGAATAGAGGGTTTGTGTTGGCCAGTCAAGTTCGGCCGAACTTGGTAACACCAAGTTCGAGCGAACTTGACCCAAATGTTGGGTTTTCTTTGTTTTTCGTTCGTTTATCGATTGTTCAGCGATGTAATCGAATTATATAGTCACGTTAAATGATTAAGCGATACGATGGCGAGTGTAATCATAACCATAAACACACATAACACATAAATAACATAAAACCACATAATTAACTACGTTTTGCGATGCGATGAGATAAGCGATATGATGGCATGAGTGTTCATTAAACAATAACACACCCGGCTCGCATAGTAGTATAACTACCTGTGATTATGATTAGATTAGCGATGCGTTTAATAATTGATTAGGTGCAATATAACGGTAATAAGCATAATTAATTAACACAACTTTCTTATAAACGAATCTCGGGATTACAAAAGGTAGATACAACGATAAGAAAGAAAAAGGATAACAACGAAATTTGGAGTTGTTACAGTCTCCCCTACTTTAGGAAATTTCGTCCCGAAATTTTAGTAGTGGCCGTAACAAAGAGGTGCGGATACTTGGCCTTCATGTCACTTTCCAATTCCCAAGTGAACTCTGCGCCACGTTTGCCTTCCCATCGGACTTTCACGATAGGGATGCGAGAGCAGCGTAGCTTCTTGGTTTCTCGGTCCATGATTTCGAATGACTTTTCCACAAAATGGAGAGTCTCATTGATTTGCAAGTCTTCGAGAGGTACGTAGAGATTTTCTTCAGCTAGGCATTTCTTGAGGTTAGACACGTGGAAAGTCGGATGGACGTTATTAAGTTCTGCCGGTAGTTCGAGACGATAGGCTACCTTACCGATCCTTTCCAGAATCTTAAAGGGACCTACGTATCTTGGCACTAGCTTTCCTTTCTTCCCGAAGCAGATCACTCCCTTCCAAGGTGCAACCTTTAGGAGAACGTGATCTCCCACTTCGAACTGTAGGGGTTGCGGCATTTATCGGCAAAACTCTTTTGACGACTCTGAGCTTTCAAGAGATTGTCTCTGATTGGAGTATTTTGTCTATCGTTTCTTGAATTAGCTCGGGACGGTGATTTGTGCTTCTCCGATCTCGTGCCATGCAATAGGCGATCGACATTTTCTTCCATACAGCGCCTCAAAAGGAGCCATTTGATTGCTGGTGTGATAACTATTATTGTACGATAATTCAATTAAAGGTAAATGTGTATCCCAATTACCACTGAAACCTATGATGCACGCACTAAGCATGTCTTCGAGGGTGCGGATCGTGCGCTCAGTCTGACCGTCGGTTTGAGAGTGAAAAGTGGTACTGAGATTGAGAGTAGTACCGAGAGCAATTGAAAAGTCTCCCAAAGACGTGAGGTAAAGCGACCGTCTTGGTCAGAGATGATATCACGAGGCGTCCGTGTCGACAAATAACTTCGTCGGTATAGATCGGGCTAATCATTCGACCTTAAAGTCTTCTCGTATAGCAATAAAGTGCGCGGATTTGGTGAGACGATCAACGATAACCCAAATGCTATCGTGCCAGATGAAGTGCGGGGAAGTTTCGTAATGAAGTCCATAGCTATACTCTCCCACTTCCACATCGGGATTTCGGGTTGTTCGAGTAAGCCAGAGGGCCTTTGATGCTCGGCTTTAACCTTCGAGCAGGTTAAGCACTTTGAGACGTATACGGCGATATCCTTTTTCATGCCCGGCCACCAGTACTTAGGATGAAGTTCCTGGTATATTTTATCGGCTCCAGGATGAATGGAATATCGAGATTTATGAGCTTCGGTCATTAGCAATTCACGAAGGTTATCACAGCTGGGAATCCAAATGAGATCGAGATAGTAATAAATACCATTTGGTTTAACAACGAGCTGAGTTTCGGCACCACATTTCATTTCATCTTGCAGGTATTCTCGTTAAAACAGACAAACTGGGCGGAGCGATTCATGATTTCGAGATCATTCAAAGCTTGAGAGTCACGAACACTATACACATAGCTTCGTCGACTTAGGGCATCGGCTACGATGTTTGCTTTGCCGGGATGGTAGCGTATCTCACAATCGTAATCGTTGAGAAGTTCAACCCATCGGTGCTGGCGCATATTCAGTTCCTTTTGATTGAAGATATGTTGTAAACTCTTATGGTTGGTGAAGACCGTACACTTTGTACCGTAAAGGTAGTATCACAATATCTTTAATGCAAAAACAACTGCAAAACAAGTTTGAGATCATGGGTTGTGTAGTTCTTCTCGTGGATCTTGAGTTGTCGAGACGCATACGCGATAACATTGTCTCGTTGCATGAGAACACAACCGAGACCAAGATTTGAGGCATCGCAATAAACAACGAAATCGTCGTTTCCTCAGGAAGAGCGAGTACGGGAGCATTGCGTAGCATACGCTTGAGAGTTTGAAAGGCTTCCTCTTGTTTGGAATCCCAAACGAAAGGTTTGTCTTTATGAGTTAAAGCGGTAAGAGGAACGACGATTTTCGAAAAGTCGGTGATGAATCGATGGTAGTAACCCGCCAATCCAAGAAATGAACGGATTTCGGAAGCATTCTTCGGTGTAATCCAACTCTGGACGGCTTTGATCTTTGCAAGGTAGATGTGAATTCCTTGACTTTTAACGATATGGCCGAGAAATTAGACTTCTTCGAGCCAAAATTCACATTTAGAGAACTTAGCATAAAGGCGATTACCCTGGAGAAGTTCGAGGACTAAAAGGAGATGGCGCGCGTGTTTGTCTCTGGACTTCGAATAGATAAGAATATCATCGATGAAAACAATGAGAAACAATCTAAGAAGGCTTTACACACACAGTTCATCAAATCCATAAAGACCGCGGGTGCATTGGTAAGACCAAAAGGCATGACCACGAATTCGAAATGGCCGTAACGAGTACGAAAGGCGGTTTTCGGAATATCTTCTTCTAGTACACGCAACTGATGATAGCCGGAACGTAAATCGATCTTAGAAAAGCAAGTAGCACCTTGAAGCTGATCAAACAAGTCGTCGATTCAAGGAAGAGGATAGCGGCTCTTTATCATGAATTTGTTAAGTTCACGATAATCGATGCACATTCAGAACGTCCCATCTTTCTTTTTCATGAAGAGAACGGGTGCACCCCACGGTGAAGTGCTCGAGCGTATGAAACCTTTATCAAGAAGCTCTTGAAGTTGGCTAGATAGCTCGTGCATTTCGGATGGTGCGAGACGGTAAGGAGCTTTAGCAACGGGAGTAGCACCGGGAACTAAATTGATACGGAATTCAACACCGCGAGTAGGGGGTAAGCCGGGTAAGCCGTCGGGAAAGACTTTGGGAAATTCATGAATAATAGGAACGTCTTTATAAGTCTTCTTTTCTTTCTCCGGGTTCATGATATGGGCTAGAAAAACAACACATTGCTTTCGCAAACATTTGTATGCTCGAGTACATGACAAAAGCATCAACTTCTTTGAGGGAGTTTCACCATAAACATGGAGTTGATCACCGTTAGGGAGAGGGAAGCAAATCATTTTATCGAAGCAAACAACTTCAGCATGATTTTCACGAAGAAAATCCATTCTTACTATGATATCGAAGCTACCTAACTGCATAGGTATGAGATTGATCAAGAAGACATGGTTGTTGAGATCGAGAGAACAACAACGTAGGACAGAGGTGACGGTAATGGCTTTTCCGGTTGCGACTTCCACATCAAAAGTCTTTGGGAGTTTAGCGAGCTTACATTTTAATACGTTTTCGAATTCTAACGATACAAAACAATTATCGGCACCAGTATCAAATAAACGTGAAGCATAAATACCATTGACGAGGAACGTACCATTGACAACATTGTTATCGTTCTGAGCCTAGCGATATTGAGGTTAAAGGCTCGTCCACGTGCAGCCTGTTGTTGCTGCTGCTGAGGTTGTGGTGGTTGTGGTTGTGGTTGCTGCTGCGGCTCTTGTTTAACAGGCTTGTTTGGGCAAACGTTACTGAAATGATTCGGGTCATCGCATGTGTAACAGACACGTGCTCTTGGGGCTTGCTGCTGATTGGCCTGAGGAGGAGCTGGTAGAGCTGGTGCTGCAGGGGCCTGAGGAGCTGGCTGGCGAGGGCCTCAACGGAAACTCATAGTAAAGTGGCCGTAGATACTACAGTTGGTGCAGAAGCGATAGTTGCCTCCAACTGCATGATGATAGGTGCATTTTGAGCACAAAGGATGTGGGCCAGTATACGCACGCTTTGTCAGCAGTGCATTTGGTGCTGCACACTGGAGTGGTTGAGGGCTTGCTGGAGCAGTAAGAGCAAAGTTCTTGCTCGGGTTTTCTCACTTGCGACTTCGGCGACTGTTCTTTGCCTCTCGGGACTGATCGGATGGAGCTGTTGGTTCAGTGATTGCCTGGTTTGCGACCTTGCTGTTCTTAAAGTAACCAGACTGAACCGTTTTGTCGTTGATCTTGGGGGCTAACTGGTAGGTTTCCTCGATAGTAGCAGGGCGTGCTGCTTGAACAATCGGGCAGAGCGTTGAGGTACTTCTTGATGGCTTTCTCGGTCGTGTCGACTTGACCGGGACAGATGATGCTCAACTGCTTAAAGCGAGCTGTGAGACCGGCATTGTCGGGACCATCTTGCTTGATTCCCCAAAATTCGTTTTCCAACTTCTGGATCTCGTATGGAGGACATAATCTTTGATCTCCCTGATTTCTTCCCATGAGAGTCCGTAGGCTTCACCGTTTCCCTTCCTGTTACGCTCCGCGGTCCACCAGTAGAGAACCCTGGACTGGAAGACGCCGGTAGCGTTCGTGGTGCGAAGGGTTTTGGGACACCCACTCTGGCGAAATGTGACCTCAATCGCATCGGACCAGAGGAACATGGCACTGGGTCCTTCGGTGCCTGAGAAAGTGAGGGGTCCACAAGCCTTGAACTGCTTGAAACTGAAAGATGACTTGGGTGGATCGACTTTCGAGTCCACATGGCGGCTTGGATCTCGCTGACTATCTGGGGGATCACTTTGGCCATTTCCTTGGCCACCAGTGATGCGATGCGCTTGTCAGCTTGGCCACGCTAAAGATTCCTCCTGGTGTGCGATCCCATTGAAGACATCCACATTGAAGGATTCGATTGGATGAGATTTGATTATAATAAGTTTATGTTTTAAAGTATTTATTATTATTATTCGTATAAAGCACACTATCACATAGGCAAGTAAACACGTAGGTAGGCAAACACGTAGGCACATAAGCACGTAGCACATAATCACATAAGCACGTAAGCACATATTTTGCACGTATTCACCTTTAATTAAAATCATGCATAGCGAGTATGAGATGCGATATATAAGCGAGGCATAAGCAATATATAAGCGAGATAGGCGAGTAATACCGCGTATGAGAACATACACGTAAGAGAGATGAGCGTTTTAGTTTGGTTGGTGTATTAATTAGCGTTTTAGATTACGAGAGCTGTGTGAGTAGTGCATATATCGATGGAGCGTAAAAGCGATAAATCAAGAAAATGGATAAGCGAGAAATCGAATAAAGCAAAAATTCTCAAAATTCAAACATATAATTAGTAAATAAACTCGATGATGCGTAAAAACGTCGATAATAGGCTTAAATCAATTGGGAGCGTCCTGGGTTTTGAGACGTTGACTACCCAAAGTGGTTCGAGAATTCTCCGAGTTCGGACACACGATTTGCCTAATAGACAAATGCTCTCGCCATACTACGGTTAACGACATTTGTCCTTCCAGTTACGTCGTGTTCCGAGTCATCGAAACAATCGAGACTTTGGTGAGATTGAAAATCGAAGAGCGGAACTAGTTATTAAGATGCGGGTTTCACCCCTAACTTAACAACTTCATTCCTAGTTGTGGTTACACTCACCGATTAAATCGGGAGTTCCACTAGATAGAGATGGAGATCTCCATCGAGGTTTGGATATCACTCATAACTCAACAAAGGCATCTCGTGCGAGAGAATGCCGCGGAGTGAATGATCTTATCGAGAGTTCTTGGTTTTCACACCTAATCTGGACTTGATCAATCGTCTTGTGTGATACTAGCGTTTCTAAGCGTGTATATTGATTAGCCTTAGGAAAGGCACGTTAAGCATTTATGGTAAGTAGTTTAAGCATTCAAGTCAAAGATTGGTCAAATTGGGTACTTAGACTGTAGACTAGGTCGAACATGGCAATTTCTTCCTAATTCCCTACAGTTATGGCTCTGATACCAATCTGTCACACCCCAACCGATGGCGGAATCATCGGGGCGTGGCACTAAGTGAACCAGATTGTATCACGAGAAATTCCATAAAATTATTTCAACGACTATATTTTAAACGTCGAAATCCCATACTTTCAACATACAATCATCAAATAACATTGCAGAATATCAAAATTCTCATACACAAATTCCAGTTTAATAATCTCTAGATTTATTACAAGCGTTTCTAAAGCAAAAACCTAAACTACGCGTCCAAAGCATAATCCTCAACCTGCCACATATGTTAAAATAAAACGTCAATACAATTAAGTTAAGGTGAGCATACGAGTTTTGCATACAATATAGATATAAAAGTGTTTAGCATACACCGCATGACATACGTAATAGTTGTGAATGATGTAACTACTTAGATTCATGCAAACCAACAAACCGCGATTGATCGAGGCATGCGAACAAGTGTTCACATCCTAACAGAGAAAATAAAAGCGAAATAAAAATGCGAGCATTAACAACCCGGGCCTCCGGGTGGCCGGTCAACCTCTAGTATACTATCATGTTAAGGGTGGTGTACAAGCAATCAAGCAATACATAAAATTCAGCAAATTTCATGTATAATCATGTAACAGCGGGTTGCGAATAAGCGTTTGGGATGTGTTTTCGTATGAGAACATATGTGACACCCAAAAGTGCGCTTAACCGTAAAAGGGTTCAAGCATACTCACAGTTGGTGCATTTCGGGCGAGATGAGGGATCTGAGAAGAGTTGCGAAGAGTGCCAGATCAGCCTGTAAGCGAACAGAAGTGCATCAGTCTTCCGAATTGCTGAAACGGTTAAGTTTGGGTTGGGCAGAGGACAAGTTCGGGCGAACTTGTATGTTTCCATACAAGTTCGGGTGAACTTGTGAGGAATTCTTGTGTTTTGAGACAAGTTCGGGACGAACTTGTAAAGTTTCTCAAGGAAACTTGACAAGTTCGGTCGAACTTTTATAAGGTGTTGACAGAACCTGCAAGTTCGGCCGAACTTGTGAAGTTTCCTGAGAAACTTGACAAGTTCGAGCAAACTTGTAGTGTTCTGTTGAAGGTTTTGATGTTGAGCTGTATAAAAATCAGTAAATCTCGAGCAAACTTGATTGTTTTGGCATCCAAATCGTGCGTTTTTGCGCCGTTTGCTGAAGAAATCGAGTGTCCATCCCTCCAACCTTATGCCACTGACTAAAACTTAGGCTGGAGAGGTCTTTTGGAGCGAACTTAGCCATTTTACAGAAACTCGGGCTAATCCGGCAAACTTGATGGTTCGTACGGGTTAGTCCAGCTTGTGTAAAGTGATGATTTCGTCCTTGTGCTTCCGGATCTGAGTTCTTGCTTGACAAAGCCTCGTTCCACTCAAAAGTGAACGAAACATACGCCATTAGTCCGAGTATTGTGTAGAAATCAATGTTTTTGAAAGGTTTTACTCTGATCTAGTATAGATCTGAGTGAAAAACAGAAGTTTTATAGAAAAAGATGAAAATTTTCGTAAATAGAAGAGATTTGTTGAAAACGAAGGCAAAGCCCTGTGCTAAACCGTTGTAAAACGTTGTTGAACATCATTGTAGTTGAAATCGGGTTGAATCTTACTTAGAAAACAAAGGGTTTCGGGTTTTGAGAGCTCTAGGGCGAACTTGCAGCAGTTCAAATGAGAGAATGGAGCTGAGTATTTATAGGTGAAGACAAAAAGTGAGCTGATGGGAGTCAAGTTCGGTCGAACTTGCATGATTTCATTCAAGTTCGGGCGAACTAGCTAGATAATCATGAGATTCTTGTCAAGTTCGGCCGAACTTGCTGATTCTGTGAGGAATCAAGGCCAGTTCGAGCGAACTTGAGGGGAATAGAGGTTTGTGTTGGCCAATCAAGTTCGGCCGAACTTGGTAACACCAAGTTCGAGCGAACTTGACCCAAATGTTGGGTTTTCTTTGTTTTTCGTTCGTTTATCGATTGTTCAGCGATGTAATCGAATTATAAAGTCACGTTAAGTGATAAAGCGATGCGATGGTGAGTATAATCATAACCATAAACACACATAAATAAATAAAACCACATAAATAACTGCGTTTTGCGATGCGATGAGATAAGCGATATGATGGCACGAGTGTTCATTAAACAATAACACACCCGGCTCGTATAGTAGTATAACTACCTGTGATTATGATTAGATTAGCGATGCGTTTAATAATTGATTAGGTGCAATATAACGGTAATAAGCATAACTAATTAACACAACTTTCTTATAAACGAATCTCGGGATTACAAAAGGTAGATACAACGATAAGAAAGAAAAAGGATAACAACGAAATTTGGAGTTGTTACAGGTTGCAGCTAACTCAATAGCTTGTCGAACGGTGGTAGGGTTGCTACCAGTGACGATATCTTGCATAGGATCAGGTAAACCATCGATATACTTCTTGATCGCCTTATCCAAAGGCGTCACCATCGAAGGGCAAAGTAAACTCAACTCCTCAATCGGTCGGTATAAGTATGACTCTCACCACTGAAATTCATTTTCCAGTGCCCTTTGTTCATGGCGAGGACAGAATTCCTTCATCATAAGAGCTCGAAGCTCTTCCCAAGTTTGAGCTAAGGCCACTTCGACACCTCTATCTCTCATAATACCATTCCACCATGTCAAGGCTCTTTTCTTGAACACACTAAACGCAAATAGAATTGTTTGTAGTTGCACGGAGCTGGTGCATTGTTGTTATTGTTCTTTGCTTGATTTAATTGAGTCACTAGGTTCAGGAGGATCGCAGCCATTTGCTGAGCGATAAGTGCAGCCATTTCGGCATTTTGAGTTCTATCACGTCGAGGAGGCATTCTAGAAAAAGAAAACATGGGGAAAGATATGAGAGATTGATATTGAAGTAAATCAAGAGAAGTATTGAAAATATCGACGAAATAAAGATGGTTGTCATTCGTTCGTTTCTCGAAACAAACAAACGACACACAGTGACTAATCAAAGTAGTGGGTCTTTATAATGTATCGCGAAGACATGCTTTAGCCTATAAGTGGACACTCACCCCAAGAGTTCCCAGGTAAGAGTGACTGGTCCGATTAAGTGGATTTGTACGAACACTCTAGCCTTAGACAGAAAACTCAGGGTACAGGCACCCACCCTTCCAGATTGCACGTGTTCACGTTATTAAAACCCAAACTTTGGCGAGATTTTGAAAACTTTGAAGGCTTAAAACCAAAAACAAATCATCTAAGGATAGATGATTGATTTTCAAAAATGGATTTGAAATTCTGTGGATTTGTTTTGGTAACCACCTAAGAATAGGTGATTCTATTGTATTTTAAATTTAAACGCAAGTAGACTCGCGTTAGGGTTCTAGGAAGGTTATAGTCTAGGTCAAAGCATTATTAATAGCCTAATTCCCAATAACCAGTGCTCTGATACCAATCTGTAACACACCCGACCACGTAAAACAACAAACCGCGGCGGAAACGTCGGGGAGTCACGTTAACAAATTGTTACAACAACACATGGTATCTCATATTTCATTTTATTGGATATTAAACATAGATTACATTGTTATATGGTCTTGAGGTTACACAACTAAACAAACATAGTAAATATATTTCAAGTTTTAAAGCACTAAAGTCTAGGTCCATTCCTACGTGAGCATGCATCAGTATCATCAAGCATTGTTCCCTGAAACATATGTGAAAAATGAGTCAGCATAAAAGAATGTCGGCGAGTACATAGGTTTTGTGAGTGTGTCAATTTCATGGCCTTGAATATATATTACAATACCTCATCAGAATACTAGAGTCATTAATTGAAAACCTTGTTATCGAAATTTGGTATTGCAATGATAACTAACCCAATAAAACAAGTTAGTTATAGTTCATAAAAGACTTGTAGCCATGCATCTTGACCAAAACATTTGTTTTGTAAATCCGAGTAGTAAATCATCTTGAAAGAAACCTTGTATGGTTTATATCTTTAATTGAAAATCATTGCGTGTCATTGTTTGAAAACATTTGTTCCAAGAAATTTAGATAAGGCCACGGTATATAATACGATGAAAGCACTTATATGTAGGAAGTACTACGACGTATCCACAATGCTTTTATCACATTACACCCGTCATGTTATCTAAATTACTAATCATAAACCAATTGTTCATCGTTCATCGTTCCTTGTTATAAACCAATTGTTCATCGTTCATCATTCCTTGTTATAGACCAATCGTACAATCGTTCTTGTTTTTAACTGTGAAAACTTTTGGTCGTTTCGTGAATACATTCAAACCTTTTTTGACTTGTTCGAGACCACCCATGGGGTCCCTTAATCGTATAACAAACCACCAAAGGGTTTGTTACAAATACAGTTTCAGTCGCTTCCCAAACTTCCCCACAAACCCCGGGAATTTTGGTAACGGGATTAGCAGTCCTAGGCGCCGTAACTTACTACTGTTCGGCTTGGCTATTGTTAATGAATGTCATTCTTGTTATGAATATAACGCACCAACACGTTCGTTCACATTATAGAAATCGTATTGTTATATAAACCATAGCATTTGTAATTTGAAAGCTTGAAAACAACTTGCACATATGAGTCACCCAAAATATTTGCAAAACATAAAAGAGGGGAACTATGTACTCACTTGTGATTGCAATAAAGTCCTTGTTCAAGAAGATAAACCAAGATCAAGAGTCCGTGAAATCAAGTGTGTCCTAAAATCGGATAATTGTGTAAATATCAGGAGTTTAATCGGCAGAACAGATAGAATAGAACTTATAAACCAAATGAGTATTGGAGCTCATATGACATTGTTTATAAAGTTAACATTCTGAGTTGGAAAGATTCTTAAGTGCTTTTGACCCGTTATGACTCGTTAAGGTAGTTTAAGCCACTTTAGCGCGTAATTTACGTAACTACGCGTTCGGATGGTTAAATATGTGTTATGATAATTCTAAATTACCAAAACATGTTTAATAATGTTAATTAATCAGATTATATCTCAAAACTTATGTCACATATGTTTATAGTTGATTTATTTGTAAAAAGGGCATTTTGGTCATTATTGAAGATTATATCAACTAATTATCATAACACTAACCAAATGACATGACCATAAGGTATAACCTTAGAGGGTTATTCCCTTAATAATTATGGTCATAAATATGCATTTGGTTGGGTCCAAAGATCAACCAAACGGGTCAGATTCGAAAGTCAAAGCGGTGGTCAAAACCGCTAGACTTACAGCTCTAAACAAGCACTAAAATAAGAGTGACGATTTAGACGTGTTTTGACATGTCTAATTAAGTTTATAAAAGAGTTTTGGTACCAAAACAAACTGTTTTGACACTCGAAATCAGTTCCGTCATAAAAAGGCGTATTTATTGCCTTTTGACCAAAACTTTGACTTGTCAAAATGACTACAAAAGATAGAAATCAGTAGGTATGATCATTAGGGATTATGACCAACATGATTATGATCATATTCACAAGTTCAATTGGATTTTGTTTTGACCAATTTATGATCAAAACCGAAAGTCAAATAGAAGTCAAACTATTTGATTTTTAGCTCAAAAATGCTACAAAAATGGAACAAGACTTGAATGAAATACATACAAGCACCAAGGATTACCAAAGAATCACAGAGGGAGCTCCAAAGATGGTTGCAAATTTGGATTGTAGCAGAGTGGATCAAAGAAGGTGGTTGAAAGGTTCAAAAATGAAGATGATCACGGAATTTATATATTTCTTGGAGTTTCTAGGAGTAAGACAAGTGTCCATGACTCACCAACATGTTAGATTAGTGTCCCACACTTGTCAACTGTAGAGATTAGGGTGCAAAGTCTTTTGATGAGTCAAATAACGAATTAACCAGCTGCTGCCACCTTTCTGATAAGCTTGGCACCCCTTACGGACCGTATTGGATTTTGCCTTACGGTCCATAAGGCCCTTACAGGGGCTAAAGTTTCAAATTTGGCAAAAATGGCCCCTGAACTTGTTTTTGACGCGTTTGGTACTTCTAACACTCGTTATCCCCATTTTTAAGCTCCATAAGGACGTTAAAACATAGGGAACTTAAAATGTGTCCAAATATGTTCCAAGGTCGGTTCGTTTGGTCGTACGGTTGTGGTTTTCGGTTAATTACGACGACTGAAAATCATAACGAACGCGTGCATGACCGTAAAAGCGTAACGAATGATATTTTTGCGTTCCAATCATCAAAATACAATATTTGAATGATTAAAAAATATTATGGATATCCGTACATGTTCTGGATAGCGATATTCGCACAAAGGCATAGTTTCGCATAATTTGCAAAATAGCCCCTGAACTTACAAAAGTTTGATTTTGCCATACTGAAACCCTCGAAACTTATTTCTAAGTTATGTAAAGGTTATTTAAGGTATGTTTGGCTTATGAATTTGTTCTGGAATGTGTGTCGCTACGAGAATCGGCAGACTTTCGTAGTTTGTCATAAATAGTCCCTATGATCGAATAGGCTTGTTTTTTGCATACCAAATCCTTCAAAACTTAGTTTTAAGTTATACAAAGATATTTAGGGTATGTTATACTTGTGTCCTTATTCCAAAGTGTACCTCGCGTTAAACTGACTACGTTTGGGTAACATTTTGCGATTTCGCTTCTAGAAGTTGTTTGAAAGTTTGGAATCGTGCAAAAATTGAATATGTGCAATTGTCATGATAAATATACAAAACTCATAAATAAAACAAAAAATATCATTGATTGATAAACTTGTTTAACATTTTTACATGATTGAATCGTCACAGATATCACAATGCACACCATCAACACAACAAACGTACACATTTTCTTTTGATCATTTCATTTCATTTTTTTGTATAAAAAATCTAGTTAAAACTCTTTTGCTTAGGGATGTATACGACACAAAGAAAATTTTCTAGACAAAAATTCAATGCACACTCTCACTCTCTCTTAACATTCATTGCTCACTCATCAATACTTAGAGAGAAATAAGGGAGACCTGGACAGATAATGATGATAATTTCTTAGATCATAGCTGCCTAGATCATAAATGAAGAAAAGTTTTAACTCATAATATTCTTTTATGCCCCTGACAAAGGATCTCAACCATAAAGAAAAATGGGGATAAAAAATCTAAGTTGGTAGGTGTCATTAATGGCAAAGCATCACTTTCACTTATAAATAACTACCACTTGGAGATTTTCTTCATCTCATTTGTCGCTTTCATCTTCTTTTTTGCTCAGAAACCCTAAAAAAATTACTTTTCATCTTCCAAACCCTAACGATGGCTCAACTTGAAATCTCACACTTTCCACTCCATACCATCAAACACACAACCTGAGGGTTCGAATGAACTTGCTGGTCCAGCATGGGAAGGATGCAATGTCATCCTTGCCATGTTACTCAACAGCCCCTTGGCCTATTCTTTAACTGCCCATATCTAGATTCATCTAGATATATTGCAAGAGTTTTTGCTCAATGCCCAACTCATCTTCCATGTAGGTAGAAGTGCTAGCATCGGCAGTCGGGTAATGGGGAAGGGCATAGTCCTAAGCGAGCACATCATTAGGGAGGTTTTAAATCTCAATGATGACAATAGTGTAACGACCTTCACTCGCCAGGGACTAAATGACACCCTAATCCCAGATGGGATATCATGTGGAGAACCATGCAAGAGGGATCAGCAAATCGTTCATCAAACCATGGCAATTTTTAGTCACTCAGCTCGGGGTATGCTTCTCAGAAAACTTATAAACTTTCATGAAGTCTCATACAAGTTGATGGAACTTGTGTACGCCATGGTGTAAGAAGTTCAATACAACTTCTCTCATTACCTAATGAGAGATTTTTTGACCAACTTGTACTCTAGTAGACCATTTTTGTCTAGCCTCGTTTCCTAACGAGGGGATTTCAAGACAACTAGACTTCGGATGTAACATTTGTCAAAAAACGGGTTTTCCAAACCCGCTTCGTTTGTAATCGGATATCAAGTTATAAAATTTTCGTTGCGTATTTATGACTTATTATAATTTTAAACGATACATAATTAATAAACAAATTTGAATTTATAAGCTATAAATGTTAAAAAGTAAAAATAAAATAAATAAAAAGAAAAACAGGCTGCCGGGATTCGAACCGGGTCAGCCGGGAAGCCTAGCAACTTAACTCACTCACATCCAACCACTCTGCCACTTGATGTCTTTGTGGATTCTAGGAAACAATTAAAACATATGTTCAACCGTGAATCAACCTGTTGCGCCAAACTGAAACCGATATCGGCTTCCAACCGTCCAAGACGTTTGAGTGATCGCGGATTCCTGAAAATAACCGATAAACCGACATTCTTAATCAATTCAGTCTTGAATGAACTTGAATTCATGTGATGTTCGGTTTTTATAACCGAAAACATTCACTTCTTGAATTCCTTCAACAAAATCATCATCTCGCGACTCAGTAACATTCACAGAACCTCTAATTTCACTTTTACTCAAATTTCTGATCGTCATAATCGCTTTTTGAACTCGCCGGACTTTCGCCGGAAAACCGTGTCTTCCATCAAAACGGTAAGTTTCTCAATTCTTCCATCTTCTATCAGTTGTTAGGCTTTTGCTAACTCAAACCCTTCAATCAGAATCAGTTCCAGGCGACGATATCGGATAATCAACACTCGCCGGAAAACTTCTGAAAATTCCTAGATTTCGTTGTGAAACGGTATAATCTTTTAAACCTTCTGATAACTCTTGTTTAGTACTTCAATTCCACAACTAGCTAATCAAAACTGTTAATTGGTCCGCTCAGACGGAGTTCATAAAAACAGAGCCGACGACTTTGCCGGAGTTCTGAGAAAAATCGTCATTCCGGTATGTTCATTCCCAAAACCTTTCCTATCCGTTACATTTTAATCATTCATACGCCTGTTAATCAAATTAAGCAAGAAACAGTTGATTATCGTTGTCTGTGTTCTTGAGTGAAGAAGACGAAGTCGATTATGCTTATAAGATTAATTAAAATCAGTATAATAAATGGGTTAAACACACAGTCCAGCGGTGGACTGTGTGCAAACAATAAACATACGTCTCGAGTTCGATCCCTATCACGGCCCTATTCTCGGAAATAAAAATGTTTTTTTTTAAGAACCGAACCGGGTTAATTCACTGAAGATGTTAAGTATAATAAAAATCAGTATATTAACCAGGTTAGACACACAGTCCAGCGGTGGACTGTGTGCAACACTAAACCACAGGTCCCGGGTTCGAGACCTGTTACGCACGCCGGTTCGATGATTAAAATCCTTTTTAAAAATAAATGAATTTTGAATAAATTAAAACAGTATATAAATATAATTAAAAACAGAAATATTTCGGGTTAGACACGTAGCTAAGTTGGTAGAGCTGCGTGCACAGTACCGGGAGGTCACGAGTTCGAACCTCACTTAGTACAAACATTATAAACGACCGAACCGGTCAACAAGTCAAAGTCAAAAAGTCAACGGTCAACCCAAAAGTCAACTTTTAATTCAAAAATCAATTAAAAATACTTAAAAATAATGTTTTTAAAATTTGAAAATAGCCTTAAACTCACAAAAATATATCTAAAAATCCTATTAAAATTATTAATAAAATCCACTCATTTACCTTACATTTCGTTATTATTTAGGTTAGTTAATCCTCGTCGATCAACCCTCTAAACTCGTGCGCATTCATCATCTTCAACCGAACGCACCCAATGTGAGTGAATCTCTACAAATTCCCCGTTTTAATCACGTTTTTTGGGTGTATCATGTGTCTTATTATTTATTACATTTAAACTATTGTGCATCCATCATATTCATGATCAAATGTGTATTCAATATGTATCAACTGTTTGTGTGGTTAATGTTTAGATTAAATTTATCATTTTCAGTACATACATTATCATAGGCCGCCGCTCCCCATTACATATGAGCGTTGAGCTGTTCCCATTACATATGAGCGTGAACGAGGCGTTGCCAACATACGATCGGCTCTGTTTGATTGAGCCTTGATCGCACAGACATTTATCATAGGCCGTCCGTTCCCCATTACCTATGAACGTGAACGTGACGTTGCCAACATATAAAGTATCATTCATATTTATATTCATGCAAGTTGGTTTGTTATTGTATGATTATTTACGTTTGCTCACATATGATTATTGCAAAATTTTCCATAATAAATATAACAAGAAATCAGTTATAAATGTTTTCTAACAAGGTTCACTCGCCAACTTATGTTGACCCAAAAACCCCCATTTTTACACATGATACAGGTGATCCAGCTGCAGCAAGAAACATATAGGATGGCTTAGAAGAATAAACCGGTTTAGATTTTGGATTGTTTAGTTGATTATCTTTCTTTGTAATTGTATGAACATGTTTGGAATATTGGAGGATGTAATTTTGAATTTAATAAATATGAAACATATTAGTAAATATCATGAGCTTTGGTGATAACCCAATTATGCCCCGACTCTTATTCCGCTGCGGGTCGGGGTGTGACAGATTGGTATCAGAGCCATGACTATAGGGATATAGGATAGGTTATTAGACCTTAGAGCCTATACTATAGTTGATTAGAATTTTTAAAAAAATTTTTGTGTGTTACATGCAAAATTCATGATGTTTATATGTTTTATGTTTTATGTTTAATGTTACATTCAATGTTATGCAAGCACGTTCATAAGTACATATTATTATACAATGCCTATCATGAATCATATTCTCATAACATATCATATCAATGAGAGCACACACCACATCATTTCCATGATTTTTTTGCAATGATTTTTGTATTTTCAAATCACATCAAAGTGAGTTCTCATGACGGGCATGTAGTAACTGGAAGGGTACAAGTACCGGTAGTCGGAACGTCCTGTCTAGGCTTGGCATTCGTATAAATCCAAAATAAAGGACCAGTTTGCCTACCTGGGGACTAACGATGAGAGTACGAAGGACCTATTAGGCCAAAGCATGCTATACCAAACGTCATGTGAGCTAACCCCACTTTGAGTTGTCATTGTGTCTACACTTGGACACCTTCCGACCATACATCTCGTAAACATATTTCATGGTTTTCATTCGGGTAATGCGAGTGTTAAACCGCCAATACCAATGTGAATCCTACTAAGCCAATAGTCATGGGGCCCACATGACTATACAGGTGAAAGTATGGGGGACATTTGAGGCCCAACATGAGCAAACCCAAGACATCCTATGGATGTAGTTGATTATTGATGTTTATGTTATTTTTATTTTTTTGACACATGACACCTAAAAAGACTCCATAAACTCACAATCTTCTTATGTATATTCCTGTAGATGTCGGCTAGGCAACAACGAGGGGGTAGAAGGTCAGGAAGGTCAAACGAACGCTTAGCCACCCAAATTGCAAAACAAATGGCCGCGGTGCTCCCTGACGTTGTAGTTCAAGTCCAACAAGCTCTCGCCGCAAATCCCATCAATCCTCCCCATCAAGAAGACCAAAAACATCGGCAACCCTCCTTCCAAAAAGTGCTCATATAAACATTTCAAGTCTTGCGATCCTCCGAAATTTGAGGGGACCGAAGGTATCACTGCTCTCCTCCACTGGTTTGAGAAAATGGAAAACACCTTCCTCAACTGCGATTGTCCCGAGGATCGCAAGGTACGCTACGCAACCGGGAGGCTATTTGGGGTAGCTCTTACCTGGTGGAATACTGAAAAGGGTAAAAGAGGAATCGAAGATGCAATGGCCTTAACGTGGGAGGAGTTAAGGGAAATCATGATGAGACGCTTCTGTCCTAGGAGCGAGATCAAAAAGTTAGAGGACGAATTTCATTCGTTGAAGCAAAAGGAGGGAGATCATACTTCCTACAACAAGAGGTTTTTAGAGTTGAACCAAATGGTCCCTAACTTGTTCACCCCAGTTTACCGCTTAGTCGAACACTATATTCGAGGTCTCCCTTCGAAAATTCAAGACTCAGTTCTCAGCACTTCGCCTGCAACACTTGAAGCTGCTATGGAACTAGCTACCGAGCTTACCGAGAATCGAATTCGCAACGGTAAATTTAAAGATGAGAAAAAGAAAGCCCCGTTGAGGGCCAAACTGCAAACCATTCCACCTCCTCCTCAAAGTTTGCTAACAAGAGGAAACGAAACACCAGAAACTTCGCTGTCACACAAACAAATTTCCCTATCCCTGCACCCATTACCCAAGTTGCCCCCTCACTTGCACCATATAAAAGGCCATACTCCGGCCCTTACCCAAAATGCAACCGTTGCAATTACCATCACTTTCCTGATCATCCCTGCCAACATTGCACCGGTTGTGGTCGCGCAGGTCACACCATTCAAACCTGTCGCATACCTCAGTGAACGAACCGCCACCAGGCCTCAACCCAAACCCACCATCAGATAGTGGGTCAAGCCCAACAACCTCTACTACTACCACCTACCCAACATGTAGCCCAATCCTACTACCAACCCAACTATCCCATGGTGCAACCTATGCGGGCTTGTTACAATTATGGAGACCCAAACCACTTTAGAAACACTTGTCCATGCTTGGTGAACATTATACATGCTCAAGCTCAAGCAAATCCGGTGAATCAAGCTAACCAAGCTCCTCCACCTGCTAGAGGAAGAGCTTTCAACATCAACGCTAACCAAGCTAGGGCTGACAACAATGTGGTAAACGGTACGTTTCTCATCAATGGTAGTTATGCATCCATGTTATTTGATACTGGCGCGGATAAAAGTTTTATGTCCTTAGAATTTGAACCCATCCTCAACCTAACTCGTGATAAACTCATGGAATCCATAACAGTAGAAGTTGCTGACGGAAAACCGGTCTCATTAAACTCTATATTACGCAATTGTACTCTCACCTTAAACGATCACGATTTTCCAGTTGACCTCATTCCTATGAAGTTGGGAAGCTTTGACATTATAATTGGTATGGACTGGCTCAGCCAACATCATGCTGAGGTTGTATGCCGCGAAAAGTTTATACCATTCCTCTTACAAACGGTCAGACTCTACGAATCTTTGGAGAAACCCCATCGAAAGGGCTCAAATTAAAGTCCTGTCTTCAAGCCCGAAAATATCTCCGCAAGAATTATGTCGCATTTTTAACTCATGTCGTCAAAAAGGGAACCAAGGAGAAGAAACTTGAAGACATCCCAGTAGTAAGAGATTTTCCGCAAGTTTTTCCTGACGACATTTCAGGACTTCCTCCCGTGAGAGAAGTCGAATTCCGCATTGATCTTATACCTGGAGCTACACCAGTTGCAAAATCTCCTTATAGGTTAGCCCCCTCCGAAATGCAAGAGCTAGCCAGTCAATTGCAAGAGTTGACTGACAAAGGATTCATACGTCCTAGCTCCTCGCCTTGGGGTGCACCTGTCCTTTTTGTGAAGAAGAAAGATGGAACGTTTCGCATGTGCATCGACTACAGAGAACTCAACAAGTTAACGGTCAAGAACCGCTACCCATTACCTCGCATTGATGATCTTCTTGACCAACTTCAAGGCGCCAGCTGTTTTTCAAAAATCGACCTTCGTTCTGGTTATCATCAACTCAGAGTACATGAAGAAGACGTCCCAAAGACCGCCTTCCGAACTCGTTATGGTCATTATGAATTCATGGTCATGCCATTTGGTTTAACCAACGCTACAGCTGTCTTCATGGATCTAATGAACAGAGTCTGCAAACCCTATTTCGATCGCTTTGTTATAGTCTTCATCGACGACATCCTCATCTACTCAAAGTCTAAGTCTGATCATGAACGACACCTTCGACTCATCCTTACACTCTTAGAGAACGAAAAGCTCTACGCCAAATTCTCCAAATGCGAATTCTGGTTAAAAGAGGTGCAATTCCTTGGACATGTCGTCAATGACAAGGGAATACATGTCGACCCCTCAAAGATCAAAGCAGTACAAGAATGGCAAGCACCACGTACACCTACCGAAGTAAGATCATTTCTTGGTTTGGCTGGTTATTATCGCCATTTCATTGCAAATTTCTCTCGTATTGTTGTACCACTCACGGCTTTAACTCATAAAGGAAAACCCTTCATACGGGGACCCAAACAAGAAGAAGCCTTCCAAACCCTTAAACAAAAACTCTGTGACGCACCTATCCTCGCTCTACCTAAAGGTTGTGATGACTTCGTGGTTTATTGCGATGCGTCAGGGCAAGGACTAGGCTGTGTTCTAATGCAAAGAGGAAAGGTGATAGCTTATGCTTCTAGGCAACTCAAAACTCATGAGAAGAACTACACCACCCACGACCTAGAACTTGGAGCCGTTGTGTTCGCTCTTAAGATATGGAGACATTATCTCTACGGTACTAAGTGTGAAATATACACTGACCACAAGAGTCTTCAACATATCTTCAACCAAAAGGAGTTAAACATGAGGCAACGAAGATGGGTCGAACTTCTTAATGACTACGACTGTGAAATTCGGTATCATCCTGGCAAGGCAAATGTGGTGGCCGATGCACTCAGTCGAAAGGGTTATGCGAACTCCATTCGTCTTCTATGTTCGCAAATCATAACCGACATTAAAGACCAAATTCGAGAAGCCCAACATGTCTCAGTAACGGAAGACGACGTACGAAAGGAGCTGTCCTGTGGAGCTGAACTTAAAATTGAAACTAAATCCGACGGTATTCTGTACTATCTAGATCGCATATGGATTCCTGACCACAACAACCTTCGTGAATTCCTTATGAATGAGGCACACAAAACACGATACTCTATACACCCAGGAGCCGACAAGATGTATCAAGACCTTCGATATACCTACTGGTGGCCTGGAATGAAAAAAGATATTGTTGTTTTTGTTTCCAAGTGCCTTACATGTTCCAAGGTAAAAGCTGAACATCAAAGACCCTCAGGACTTCTGGTCCAACCTGAAATACCTGTATGGAAGTGGGAAAACATAACCATGGACTTCATTACCGGGTTACCTCGCACTTCTGGTGGGTATGACACTATATGGGTAATCATTGATCGTCTTACAAAATCAGCTCACTTTATTCCGATCCACGAAGATTTCAAGAACGAGAATTTAGCTCGTATCTACATCAGCGAAATCGTAAGCCGTCATGGTGTACCGTTAAGCATTATTTCAGATCGTGATGGTCGTTTCACTTCACGAACATGGCAAGCCGTACAAGCCGCTTTGGGTACACGATTAGACCTCAGTACCGCTTATCATCCTCAAACTGATGGACAATCTGAACGCACCATCCAAAACTCTTGAAGATATGCTTCGAGCATGTGTCATAGACTTCAAGGGAAATTGGGACGCTCATCTACCATTAGTTGAATTTTCGTACAACAACAGCTATCATTCAAGTATCAGCATGGCACCTTTCGAAGCCTTATATGGTCGTAAGTGCCGATCTCTAGTATGTTGGCACGAAATTGGGGAAGCTCAAATCACCGGTCCAGAATTGATTCAAGAAACCACAGAAAAGATCCATCAAATTCGAAACAATCTTCTAGCGGCTCAAAGTCGTCAAAAGAGTTATGCAGATAAACGACGAAAGCCTTTGGAGTTTAACATTGGTGATCATGTACGTTTAAAAGTATCACCGTGGAAGGGAGTAGTTCGTTTTGGCCAGAAGGTCAAGCTAGCACCACGCTACGTAGGACCTTTCAAGATACTCGAAAGAGTAGGACCTGTAGCATACAAACTTGATCTACCAGAAGAACTCAACAGAATTCACCCCACATTCCACGTATCAAACTTGAAGAAGTGCCTCGCCGATGAAAACCTCCATATTCCCCTGGAAGATATTCAGATCGATGAATCTATGCATTTCATTGAAAGACCAGTAGAGATCATGGACTTCGGAGAAAAACGTTTAAGACGGAGTTGTATTCCAATAGTTAGGGTACGCTGGGAGTCGAAACGGGGACCTGAGTTTACTTGGGAATGTGAAGACTCAATGCGCGAAAAATACCCGCATCTTTTTCCTGTTACCACTACTACTTAAATTTCGGGACGAAATTTCTAAAAGTAGGGGATACTGTAACATTTGTCAAAAAACGGGTTTTCCAAACCCGCTTCGTTTGTAATCGGATATCAAGTTATAAAATTTTCGTTGTGTATTTATGACTTATTATAATTTTAAACGATACATAATTAATAAAAGAATTTGAATTTATAAGCTATAAATGTTAAAAAGTAAAAATAAAATAAATAAAAAGAAAAACAGGCTGCCGGGATTCGAACCCGGGTCAGCCGGGAAGCCTAGCAACTTAACTCACTCACATCCAACCACTCCGTCACTTGATGTCTTTGTGGATTCTAGGAAACAATTAAAACATATGTACAACCGTGAATCAACCTGTTGCGCCAAACTGAAACCGATATCGGCTTCCAACCATCCAAGACGTTTGAGTGATTGCGGATTCCTGAAAATAACCGATAAACCGACATTCTTAATCAATTCAGTCTTGAATGAACTTGAATTCATGTGATGTTCGGTTTTTATAACCGAAAACATTCACTTCTTGAATTACTTCAACAAAATCATCATCTCGCGACTTAGTAACATTCACAGAACCTCTAATTTCACTTTTACTCAAATTTCTGATCGTCGGAATCGCTTTTTGAACTCGGCCGGACTTTCGCGGAAAACCGTGTCTTCCATCAAAACGGTAAGTTTCTCAATTCTTCCATCTTCTATCAGTTGTTAGGCTTTTGCTAACTCAAACCCTTCAATCAGAATCAGTTCCAGGCGACGATATCGGATAATCAACACTCGCCGGAAAACTTCTGAAAATTCCTAGATTTCGCTGTGAAACGGTATAATCTTTTAAACCTTCTGATAACTCTTGTTTAGTACTTCAATTCCACAACTAGCTAATCAAAACTGTTAATTGGTCCGCTCAGACGGAGTTCATAAAAACAGAGCCGACGACTTTGCCGGAGTTCTGAGAAAAATCGTCATTCCGGTATGTTCATTCCCAAAACCTTTCCTATCCGTTACATTTTAATCATTCATACGCCTTTAATCGAATTAAGCAAGAAACAGTTGATTAATCGTTGTCTGTGTTCTGAGCGAAGAAGACGAAGTCGATTATGATTATAAGGTTAATTAAAATCAGTATAATAAACGGGTTAGACACACAGTCCAGCGGTGGACTGTGTGCAAACAATAAACATACATCTCGAGTTCGATCCCTATCACGACCCTATTCTCGGAAATAAAAATGTTTTTTTTAAAGAACCGAACCGGGTTAATTCACTGAAGATGTTAAGTATAATAAAAATCAGTATATTAACCAGGTTAGACACACAGTCCAGCGGTGGACTGTGTGCAACACTAAACCACAGGTCCCGGGTTCGAGACCTGTTACGCACGCCGGTTCGATGATTAAAATCCTTTTTAAAAATAAATGAATTTTGAATAAATTAAAACAGTATATAAATATAACTAAAAACAGAAATATTTCGGGTTAGACACGTAGCTCAGTTGGTAGAGCTGCGTGCACGCGTACGGGAGGTCACGAGTTCGAACCTCACTTAGTACAAACATTATAAACGACCGAACCGGTCAACAAGTCAAAGTCAAAAAGTCAACGGTCAACCCAAAAAGTCAACATATTTTTTTATGTTTTTATTTATTTATTTAATTCAAAAATCAATTAAAAATACTTAAAAGTAATGTTTTTAAAATTTGAAAATAGCCTTAAACTCACAAAAATATATCTAAAAATCCTATTAAAATTATTAATAAAATCCACTCATTTACCTTACCTTTCGTTATTATTTAGGTTAGTTAATCCTCGTCGATCAACCCTCTAAACTCGTGCGCATTCATCATCTTCAACCGAACGCACCCAATGTGAGTGAATCTCTACAAATTCCCCGTTTTAATCACGTTTTTGGGGTGTATCATGTGTCTTATTATTTATTACATTTAAACTATTGTGCATCCATCATATTCATGATCAAATGTATATTCAATATGTATTAACTGTTTGTGTGGTTAATGTTTAGATTAAATTTATCATTTTCAGTACATACATTATCATAGGCCGCCGCTCCCCATTACATATGAGCGTTGAGTTGTTCCCCATTACATATGAGCGTGAACGAGGCGTTGCCAACATACGATCGGCTCCGTTTGATTGAGCCTTGATCGCACAGACATTTATCATAGGCCGTCCGTTCCCCATTACCTATTAGCGTGAACGTGACGTTGCCAACATATACAGTATCATTCATGTTATATATTCATGCAAGTTGGTTTGTTATTGTATGATTATTTACGTTTGCTCACATATGATTATTGCAAAATTTTCCATAATAAATATAACAAGAAATTAGTAATAAATGTTTTCTAACAAGGTTCACTCGCCAACTTATGTTGACCCAAAAACCCCCATTTTTACACATGATACAAGTGATCCAGCTGCAGCAAGAAACATATAGGATGGCTTAGAAGAATAAACCGGTTTAGATTTTGGATTGTTTAGTTGATTATCTTTCTTTGTAATTGTATGAACATGTTTGGAATATTGAGGATGTAATTTTGAATTTAATATATAAGAAACATTTTAGTAAATATCATGAGCTTTGGTGATAACCCAATTATGCCCCGACTCTTATTCCGCTACGGGTCGGGGTGTTACATCGGAGGAGTTCCAGTCTGATATCCTAGAGTTGAGATGATTCTTCAAGAAAACTTCCACAATGCTCATCCCGTGCCAACTGCCAACAATACGGGATTTGTGACTTTGCTCTAGATCTTTGTTGAAGTTATCTTTAATGTAGATTAAGTTTTTGTTTCTTCATCTCTTTCTTTTCCCTAGGTTTTCCTTTTTTTCTTTTTTTAAATATTCTATACGTACCCGCACCACACACACATACTATATATATAATATATATATATATATTGTGTGTGTGTGTGTGTGTCCTTTTCTTAAAAAAAAGAAAGGGGGGAATAAGGGAACAGACATAGAAAGGGTAAAGAAGAGTGAGTCACAAAAGAACAAGACAAAAAGGCTATCAAAAGGAGTGCCATTAAATCTAATGAAACTAAGAACCATTAGTATAAAATTTGGTAAAATGTCTTAGTTCTGATGAACTTCCACTTGGATTCGATAAAATTGTTGAAATCTAATGAGCCACTTATCAGATCTATTAAATCTGGTAAAACAACAAAAAATGGATCAAAAGAGTTTAAAACAAGATTGGCTCAAAACAAAATCATGGCAGAACATATCTATCTTTGTACTTTCAAAAGAGTCAAGTTTTTCTCAAAACATTCTTAGAAGGAAGGACAAGGAGTTCCACAAGTCAACCATTTGTAAGTACCTCTAATACTCTACTCATTCCCTCTCATAAAAAAAATAAGCACTCTGTCAAGGGGGAACAAATATTCCTGATGACATTTTGATAAAAAGGATACAAAATAAACAAGTTCTAATGATTAGAATATCAGACACATTTTTTGATGATGTCATCAGAAAAAATTTTGCCTTTCAGAAATGGGGAAGAATGTCAGATTCTAGAAGGAATATCCTAAAATAAACCAATCTTTAATAAAAGCTAATTATATCAATCTTTCACTTTGGCCCTTCAACTTTCAAGTCATACGACTTTTAGGATTAACTTTCAACATTCCCCCTTAATCCTAAAAAGCGACTCCAACGTTCTTGACTTTGTACCGCCAAGGTCTTGAATCCCATATAGCACTCTCAACTCTTCAATTTCTATCATTGATTCGTCTTTAGTCTTTCTTTCAGTTGTTTGTAACAAACCTGTTTAACAGGTTCTTCACGCTCATCATTCAAACCATACACATTGATCTCAACAGCAAATTCATTCTTCACTTTCTTTTCTTGAACTTTTCTATCTTCAAATACTTGTTGCATCACTTGTTCAATTAACAAATTCTTTTTCCTTACTTCTCTTTTCTTAATGTGCTCAACCAAACATTCTTGGCAATCCGGCTTTGACCAAAAACTCACAGTTGGGTTAGCCTTTCTTTCTTTATTAGACTTGGTTGGGCTTTTTTTCTGACTATTATTTTGAACTTTTCATTCGATTCTGATTTTTCTTCAACAGATGCTCGACTGTTGACTTTCACATATGGTTCTACATGTGCAGATTTCTTATTGCATCCTTCTTCATACGGTACTAGATCTTTTCTCTTATCATCATGATTAGTAGTAGGTTCCTTGCTTTGTTGATGCTCACTGATCTTAAAAATTTCTTTAACTTCAAGGTTGTTTAAGTCAGGAAAACATACCTCAAGATTCACCCTTTTATCTACTTTTTCCATAACAATTCTTTCTTTTTCTTTATTCAATCTTTCATTTTCTTCACATTCCAAGGAAGCCTGCAAAGCTTACTTTCTGTGCAGCTTCCTTCTTATGTGTTTGTTCTTCTTGAACAATCGCATCCAATCTTTCTTTCTTAGTGATCTCATCTATAATCTTTCTTCCTCAGCGGCTTCTTGAGTTGCTATTTCCTATTTTTCCTTTCGTACATGATCACTTCCAAGATGTCGAATCTTCAAAGCACGACATACTTCCTTAGCATTCATGAGTATGCCAACTTGTACCAAGATGTCATCCGACAGGGTTTGACATATGTACCCCCAATGCGGTGTACATCTTCCTTTCATCTACAACTACATCGATGTTCAATAACGTCCCAAAAGCCATAGTCTTTCAGAAATCCCTCCATCTTTGGATTCTTTACTGGCCATAATGTTGTAACATGTATTATGTTTATATGTTTTCTAGTATGTGATTGCATACCGACATAACAGATTAACAATAGACACCTTCAAAATATGTGTCTGATAAACACTGACTTTGAGGGAACCCTATTCGTATTGTATAGCCCTATATGATGCGTATAAGGTTCAAAAGTGTGCAAATAGACGCATAGGTGTTGGTGCATATGTCTGTTGCCTACGTCATTATGTATTGAGTCTGAGTGAATTTGGCTTAAGATGTTAGAAACGAGGCGTATTTATGTGAGTCTTAGGTCAAGTTCGCTGGTAATGGCTTGTGAGAAGTCAAGTTTGGGCGAACTTAACTATGTCAAGTTCGGGCGAACTTCTATCCTCACCAGCGAACTTGTGCAAGTATATATAGGTGCCTTGGTTATTTCATTTGTAACTTAAAGAGATTTTGGCACAAAGACGGCAAAACTCTATCGGATCCGGTTCTCGAATGTATTGAACTTTAGATCAATGAAAATAACAATTAAATGAGTAATTCTTGTTATTTGGTTAAATTGTCATTAATTTCCGCCTAATCGGACAATAGATAACAAATTTAGGTTCCCGTGCTAATCATGGACGTTCCTACAAGTGGTATCAGAGCCTGGATACCTAAATTTGTTGTAATCAAGACAAGAATTTCTCTATTTCATCTCCATTCTATCATTTTTCTTAGCATTTTCACATATTTGAAGATTTCATGACAAAATCAGCTAAAAATTGAATATGTCATGTAAAATACAGTTGTGATAAACCCCTGAGAGTTTGGACATCAAATTCAACGGAATTGATAGCAAAAAGTTCAAAAAACCATGAATTACAAAATCATTTTGTCCAAACTTGACTAATATCCCTTGAATTTTAATCAAGTTCGCCCGAACTTGATAGTTTTTCAAGGAATTAACCTCAAGTTCGCTCAAACTCAGCTAAAAATCCTTCAATTTTATCAAGTTCGCCCGAACTTGTATAAAATTTGTTGAAAATTAGCCTAAGTTCGCTCGAACTTAGCTAAGTTCTTGAAATCTCTTCTTAAATTCGACCGAACTTACTATTATTTTTTGAAATCCTCTCAAGTTCGCTCAAAGGAGTAAATTTTTCTCAAAGTCCACATCAAATTAGACCGAACTTGAGTGTTTGTTATAAATTTCTGAAAATTGTCATCTAAGTTCGACCGAACTTGTTGAAAACTGAAATCAAAAACTGATTTTCACGCAAGTTCGACCGAACCTTGTCTATTTCTAATCAAGTTTCAAGTGTTTTTTATCGTATTCTCATGTAAGTATTCAAATTGTCATAATGGAAAATTTCCATAACGTGTTCGTTTCACAAATGGCTTCTTCATCAAATGCTAATACTATTGCGGCAAACCAGATAAATATCGACAACGAAATAGGTACTACATCGAAACCACCAAAGCTAATGAGTATGGACGAGTTTGAAGGGTGGAAGGAAAAGTTTGTGAATTGGATACAAGCGAATCAATTCAACAGCTAGGTTGCAGTTGAGGATGGGTACAAATGGCCAAAGGATGAGCGTGATCAAGATCTTCGCTAAACAAGTTTTCATCAACCGACAAAGAAAATTATGTCGCTGAGAAGAAAATGATTAGTTGATTCAACAATCAGTAAAGGAAGATATCTTGATATTATTGCCAGAATATGAAACATCACAAGAATTATGGCACTCTCTCTGTGACAAATTCAAAAAAAGTGATGAAATGATCAAGAGTAAAAAGGCCTTGATTAAGAAAGAGTTCGAGATCTTCACGATGATCAAAGGTGAGACGATGAAGCAAATGATTGATAGATATTGTCACCTCATGGTCCAGATGCGAAGACATGATATCAAGAGATGAATGAAGAACAAATCGAGAAATTAGTTGATGCACTTCCTGAAGGAGAATGGAGAACATATCTGATGATTCTAAAGAATAGTCCATCTTGGAGATATTTCAAATTGTCATCTTTCATCAAAAATTAGAAGGTCATGAAATGGAATTGATGAAGATTGCAAAATCAAAGAATGCTAATGTTGTTCAAGATGTCGGTGTTTATTACAAAGGAGGTGTTCAAGATACTCCGATTCAAAGTCCAAAAATTCAAACAACATTTAATGCAAATATGAATTCTTCTGCAAAGCAGAGTTCTCCATATGCTGGATATACAAGTGCTAGTTCAAGCTCTTCATTCCAAAATCAGAACAGTCAGTCACATCAGACAAATCAATCTAGTTCTGATTCAAATGTTTTTCAGTGCAACATAGCAGTCGATTTGAAGAATGTTTTCCTGAAAAAGTGGCCAAACAGCACATAGCACTTCTAGCTACTGTTCTTGAATCGTATGAAAGTCTTGTTGTGGAAAGATCGGTAATCCAGAAATGACAGTCGAGGATTACGGGACGAAGAAGAGTTGGAGTTGATGGATATCAAGTGGAGTCTAGCATCTATCATCAGAAGAGTTACCAAGTTTGTGGCACTCACTGGAAGGGATATTGGAAATTCAAGTAACAAGCTTGGGTTTGACAAGTCAAAAGTCGCATGCTTAAGGTGTCGACAAAAGGGACACTTCAAACGTGAATGCAACAATCAAGAAGCAGGTGGAAACCAAAATCCTTTCGGCAGCAGTAACGAGTACTACAAAAGCTCTTCAATATAAGCCATATCCAAAGAGAACACAAGTTGAAGTTGAAGATAAATCTGGAAAGAAAACCGAACAAGCTCTTGTTGTTACTCATGAAGAAGATGGTTTTGACTGGAACAAATACATCAGAAAGAAAACTGGTGTTGCTATGATGGCAGAGTTAGTGGATGAATTGAAACATCATACGTTGATGCTGCTCTAGAAAATGTTATTTTGGAAGGATATAGGCAGAGGGCTGAGGAAGAAGAGTTAGCCTATCTTGAGATGTGAAGGCAAGAAGCATTAAAATTAGAGGCAGGAAAGGTAAAATCTGAGGTAAGAGTGTCTGAAAAGGAAGTTGTGAAAGTTGTGGAGGTTGAAAAACCTTGCACAAAGTGCGCAAGTCCTTGTGAACCTTGTCTTGAAAAGTTCAAAGTTATTAGGGAACTAACTGTACATAACAAAAATTTTCGTTATGATTACATAACCATGAAAGAAGCTTATGACAAATTATCAAGCAAATATAAAAATGTCGAAAAAGCTAATCTTGAACTTCATGCTAATGTAAAAATGTTATATGCCACATTAATTGAAAAACAAAAAGTAATTAACATGTACATTAATACTATTGCCGAAGAGCTTCATGACATTAAGATAGAAACAGAAAGGGTAAGACAATTGCTGAAAAGTTACACCACAAATGCCTATGTCATTGATCACATTTTACCTACGATTAAGTCGGAGGAAAATGGTGATAAATCAAAGCGTAAAGAATACAGAAGTGTTCCTCCATCACTTCTTGCAAGTTACTCCTGCAAGAAAGATGATGAGATTGAAAAGGCATTTAATATTCTACTCTTATCAAAATGAAAGATAAATTGCCTCAGAATATTGACGTGGACTTTACGAAGTCAAAAGATGACAATGAAACGGTGTTAAAAATATGGTTAAAAATGTGTTGGGAAACTGATTCTGAAGAAGGCAGCTCTGAAAGAGCCAAATCACGTTCAAACAACTCGGAATCACAATCTGAAGATGACTATACATCATTAGAACTTGATCTAAGTGATGATCCTAATGTTGTCATGTACAAGATTAAGGAATCTGATAGATTATACTTCAATGATAGTTTTCCGATTCGGGATGTGAAAGAGGATCAGCTTGATAAATTTTTCAAACTTGTAGAAGTTTCATCAGATGATCTTGAGAAAAACGAGAAAAGATTTTACTCGAAACCCAAAAGGAATGCTAACAATTATCGAAAGTTTGGTGGTGATTTTCCTGAGAACAGGAGAGCAGGATTGGGTTTGGAGGAAAATGAAGATGTGCCGAGAAGGAACTAGAAGTCACCATTTCATGAATACAAAGGTAAACACATGAAGTTTGTGTATGGGACGAATACGGTTCAAGAAGAAGGTATGCTCAGTAAGAAAATGAATGATGAATTCAAAAAGGAGAAAGAACTTCGGGACAAGGCTAAGACCAAGCCCACAAGTGGAGTGAAATCCACTAGTGGAAATGTTTTTGATAATCGAACTTGCTTTAAATGCAATACTGTTGGTCATATTGCTCGCAAGTGTCTGAATCTAAAGCCTGTGTTTCCACGAAGAAAAACTGTGTCAAAAGATGAAAAGCAAAAACAACCAGAGATTGTGAAACCTGTATAGAATCAAATAGAAACTATGAATCTAAAGACGAGGTGAAACCTAAAACGAGTTCAAGGTTTGAAAACTCAATTTTTGAAAAAGGTGAACCTTCAAAATTAAATGAAAACAAAGATTCTAAGTTCTATATTAAGAAAGCGAGAAGCAAGCTACAATCCTGGGTTGCTAAGAAAAAAACTTTAATCATCAGAAAAATTAAAGTCTGTTGCTGACAAAACTGAAAATGTTAAATCAACCGAGTCCGTAATCAAACAGAAAAAGAAAGAAAAGGTCAAAACATTTTCAGAATCGATATTGGACGAAATGTTTGATGATAATTTTGAATATGAAGATGATTTTGAGAATGTTTACGATACTTATCATATCAAACCCAAAACCAAAAAGGTTTGGGTTTCCTTATTCAAATAGTTGCTTTGTGTGCAGAGTTTCAAAATATGTTTTTGATTTTAGGGGGAGTAAGAAAAATTTTAGAAAAATAAAAACATATGAAAAAGTTGAAAATTCAAAAACATTGAAAAAATTCAAAAAGTACAAAAACATCGAAAAATTAAAAGATTTTTGTGTCAAAAAGGAAACGATAGTACATCAGTGGACTATCACAGTATGCTAAAGAATTATAAAGTTTAATAGTGATAAACAAGTCTTACTGTGGATGTGTCGATAGGCTTTACATGTTCAGTAAATTGTTTCCGAGGATATAAACTAAATTTTACAACTGTTTAATCTCATGGATTAACATCTCTTGGATATATGGACTTCGTACTCCGAAATTTCGATTGAAGGGTTGCCTGATTCTGAGATACAAGGTTTTTATAGATGATTGATATCTGGGTATTATACAAGTTCTTCTGATTTTGCGGAAGCAATAGCCTAGAATTTCTATAATGTTTTTGCTAAAAACCCCAAATTAGCATGCAAAATTTGAAAAGAATCGAAAGATCTAATCATTTGCAATGCTTAAAAGATTCCTTAAGTGGAACACACCTTAAAGACAAGCCTTCATCTCTTTGTCGAGCTCTCAAGGTCTCGCATTAACCCAAAGACAGATATCAATTACGCTATATTCACCTGTAAGATGAAATCTATGGAATCTGGATTCGGGAGTATATTCAAGAAGTGGGAACCATAGTTAAGTCAACTTTAACAAATCATACTTAACATATCTTGGAACAGTTGAGAAACGTGGCAAAGTTTAAGTGGACAAACATATCGACAATCTAAGTAAACAAGTTTAAATCTTAAAGTCTCAAAAGGTCAACGGTACTGGTGATATGTCTCAATCAACTGATATGATCCTTAGACACGAGTTCACAAAAATATGTCTGTAAATATGTTTGTACATAGTTTACTTTCTTTAAATTGCTTTATAGATAAAAATCATAAAGATTTTCAATGTGTTTTAGCATAAAATTTTTAAAAATAAAAAAGATTTTGTTTCTTCGTTAGTTTTAACGAGTCAATGATGGAGAACGGTTCTTCGAAGTTTGGTAAGGTGCTTTTATGTCGAAAATCTTGATGACATCTGTGAAAAACAAAAAAAATTGATCAAAAGTATTAAAAAGTTCATTAAGTTGAAACTTTAAAATTGAAGAAAAACATTAGTTCAACTACAACGGTTTCAAACCAAGGTCATTAATTTGGACTTGGTAAATGAAATTGGTTAACCAAGGTCATTAACTTGGACTTGGTCAACCAAGTTGATTTCATAATTGGAAATATTTTTAAGTAAACAAAGGCTTAAATGTTAAAAGTGTTCAAGGTAACTTGAATATCTAAAAGAGTTGAAAAGATTAAAAAGAAGATTCAAACTTTGAGATTTTATAACAGATTTTTGAATCTGAAATGTTTATTTGAATGTCTTAGAACTTGGGAACAGAAAGTAAAGTTTTAGGGGGAGCTGAGCTCAAAGCTAGGGGAGTTTGAAGTCTAAAGATCAAAGCAAAGGGGAGTCTGAAGCTAGAACTTAAAGCTAGGGGGAGCATGTTGATTAAAAGTTTTATCAAGACAAAGCTCAAGAAAGAGGAAGATGATATAAAGATCAAGATGTTAAAGTTTATTCAAGAACTAAAGATCGGAAGACTCAGAAGATTTTAAAAGTCAATGACTACGGCAACATCCAAAGGGGAGTTTGTTGGTGCATATGTGTGTTGCCTACGTCATTATGTATTGAGTCTGAGTGAATAGGGCTTAATCTGTTAGAAACGAGGCATATTTATGTGAGTCTTAGGTCAAGTTCGCTGGTAATGGCTTGTGAGAAGTCAAGTTCGGCAGAACTTGACTATGTCAAGTTTGGGTGAACTTCTATCCTCACCAGCGAACTTGTGCAATTATATATAGGTGCCTTGGTTATTTCATTTGTAACTTGGAGAGATTTTGGCACAGAGACGGCGAAGCTCTGTCGGATCCGGTTCTCGAATGTATTGAACTTTAGATCAATGAAAATAACATTTAATGAGTAAATCTTGTTATTTGGTTAACTTGTCATTAGTTTCCGATTGTCTAATCGGACAATAGATAACAAATTTAGGTTCACGTGCTAATCGTGGACGTCCCTGCAATAGGGTGCGTGGATATGTTAGCCTTAATTAAATATTACATAAAAGCAAATTATATATTTTTTTCTAAACGGTAAGATTATATGACTATAGAAAAGGGTAATCATATGTAAAAACCCAAAACAAGAAGAAAAACGACATACATTAAAACCCCGAAAACTAATCTATTATGTCTCTATAAAAGCAAGTTATATGTCACATGAAAATTGAAAAAAAAAACGGAATCCGTTGTTAATTACAAAATTACAAACCCGTCTTTTTACACCTTTTTCTTAAAATCCAATCATTCGTTAAAACCGTTTTCGTAAAAACAACCAATTCCAAAGTCTCACAACATATAGAAAAACAAGATAGCCCAAGGGAAAAATCTGGTGGATATCAAAAGCCTTGATCATTAAGCACTAAGCTTCTTTACTGTACAAAAGTAAATGAAGAAAAACAATGGTTGCCCTTTAGAAATCTGTTCAGAAGACCAAAAGAAATAATTATATTACCTTTTTTTTAATTGAATGCAAAACCTAGAACAAAGACCCCCTTAATTAAAAATAATGAAAAAGGTTACATTATTTCTACTCTGTAATAAACTAAACCCTAACTAACCAATGAGCAGCTCAGTGTTATCCATTACAATGAAGTTCATTGCCCACATGTGAAGCTCTAGTGGTGCGGGTTCAACCCTTGTGGTGCCCAGATCATGTGGAAAAGTAATTTTCCGGCATCATAACCATTGTGGGGTGGGATAATGGGTATCCTTTAGGGTACGAGGGACAGGGTTCCTTCCTTAACCCTTTTTCAAACCCCCATTAATTAGCAGTATTTAAAACATTAGTAAATAAATATAACAAGGCTGAAGTGTCAGTCGATAATCAAACGGACATAAAAGTTGAATAAAAGAATTTAAGTTAAATAACTTTCAATCTTATTAGTTAGAAAATAACTCAAAATTAATTATTATCCTTCTCTTAACCTTAATCACAACTTTGATTAGGTTTTTATAGGACATGATTTGGTTACATTCAGAGTATGACTCAACTTCCTAATCAGATAATACTATATATAAAAACCCAGGTTTATCTAAACTATCTATTGTCAATTAAATATAACTCATTTAATTTACCTCTAATTAGAGCACCCAAAGCGATTGGTCCCTTGTACTGGTCCGTTCAACAAACCATGTCAAGAACAAACCTCGTTGTTAGAGGAGGTGGTCTATGGGAGGGAGGTTTGCTCCACTAGACCGGTCTGGTTTGGATTGAGTGGGGACCACCGACTCACAATAGTTTTTGAGAGGAAAAAGTGAGGTTTTGAGTGATGGTGGTTTGAATTGATGTAGCGTGCTGACCGAGCGGTCTATTGGATGGACCAGGTTTAACTGTTATAGATACTCTTAGCTTAACACAAATCCATAACTTGAATTAATCGGTACAACCCGTCTCATACACTCGAGTACGAGAATTACCTCCAACAATCACCCTTCTAATTTCTGACTCGAAATTGGTGGACTCTAGCATGTATTCTTTACCTTGATTCTCATAAAACTTCTTTGGATCTCTAGCTATGGTTTTCGTCTCTTTTCTAACTCGAACATTCATACAACCTTGTACTCGACTAATACTTTGTCCGCGTCTCGTCCTTGGTCATAAATACTTGCACCACCGTTGACTTGACTGTAATCTCGAACAAACACCAGCTTTATTAGATCATTGTATGTTCCCGCAAAATTTAGGCTCATCTTTTACTTAAACCTTTGTCAAACCTATATGCGTTCAATCCGAACAATATCCCTTGATTAAATAAACTAGCAAAAAAAAAATTGAGCCTTACTCGTTCAATATAATCAAATAACCTTTGTTAGTGCCAAGGTCTTTTTTTCTTCCTTTGAAAGAAATCCACCTCCTGCCTACCTACCTGCTTGTTTGCTTGGAAAAAAAATCCTATTTTTACTTTTCTTCGTAACACCTGTACCTTCGTAACCCATGTGCAAGCTTTGAATAAAACAATATTCTATTTTTGTCTTTTGAAACAACCTTGACAGAAATCCTTCGTTTTTTCGTCAAAATAAATAAAAATTGATTTGGAACAAGCATTCAAGAATTCAACGTGACTTTTTGATTGACTTTGCTCACAGGCGTAAACTCGCCTCTGATAGTCTTTTCAAAAACCAAACAACCACTTATTTCCGAGTTGCTATCGTTTGTCGCACGAACAACCTACTTGTTGTCTGCCACCGTAACAGTACCCTTGTTGGTATCATAAGGCTTCCCAAGTCCAAGACCGAGGGCTCGAGTGATGAAGGCATGAATCCATGTATTCGTTACAAGTATTGCACCATGTTGGGTTAATCGGTTCAGTTCACGGGTTACTCGGGTCATGCGGATATAGCGGGTTGCGCGTTCGGTTCGTGTTAACATGTCGCATGGTCAGGAAAGGAAATGAGCCAGAAAGGGTCATTTAGCGCATGTTTTGCATGTGAGTTGTGGAGGATTTAGTGTTAGACTTCTACAATTATTATGGCCTTTAGTGATCATATAATTCAAATTAACCATTTGACATTATTATATTATGTGTATTAAGTATAAGCCATTACTTGACGGAAGTAATGGCATTATATTAGGATATGTAGGGTTACCCTTTAGGTGTCCTAAAGATGAGAATAAAATGAGACTTATCATACACCAAATTATACTCTCTTATTCTCACTAAGTTTTGATCCATCCTAAAAGGACACTCTAAAGTGGAACCAACAACATCATAAGGGGATCATGGCATCATCATCATCCGCAAAGATAACTATACCCACAAGTGAGTGTCTCTCATATGGTATTCATAATTATGTTATGGTTGAATAAACTTGATTATGTTATATGTTTTAGACCCATGTTTAGAGATATAATCAACATGTGGTATCAGAGCATTATGTTGATTATATCAAGTTCAATCATAAAATTTGTTTCCTTGACGATGAATTGAATCAGTTTGGATATTTAAAACTTAATTGTGTTTTGGATGAATGGATCATTTTTCTCGAAATTAACGAACTCATGAAATTAAATTGATGATAGTTTATTTCATTATTTGATGGATCAAATTCTTACCGATTCGATTGAACTGGATGTTTGTAAATCTGATCTTCAATATATGAATGATATTATTTTTTGCCTAAATGATGAGGGTATTGGATAATGATATGTAAATATTATTTCATATTGTTTAATAAATCCAAATAAGAATTGGGATTCTCATGTTTAACCACGTTGCATGCCAACAGGAATATATCAGTTGGATTATTGTTATCATTATATATTTTTTTTATTTCGTATTGCAAAAGGGTTTAATCAAGTGCTTGAAATATTTAATATATGCTTTGTCCCACTGTATTCCATCCATTAATTCATGAAAGCCTAATACTAATTTATGATAGTGATTTCTTGAAAATCTCATATTAAATTGATATCTCATATATGACATGGTTACCACTTAAGAATATATTCAGTAGCCATATATGTGATCTTTTTATTTTGGTTTTCCAAAGTTAGTAAATTTTGATTATTATGTGTAAGTGTGAATAGATAACTATGTTATCACTATTCTTCTTAAATTTTTCCAATTCCTAAATACTGTATGGATAGCCCGTTTATAAACATTTGACTGTTTTCTGAAAACATGGATACACGCATGCTTTATTAATGTATAAAATGTGTATTTTTTTTTTGTCTTAAGACAAAATTTGACATAGAATTACATAATGGTAAATTTCATTTGATTTGATATGACAATGAAATCTAAATAATGCCATTAAAAGCCTAATTACATAGATGTATTATATTTTGCCCAAAGGTGATATGGTATCTTTATGTGCTTTATTTTTACATTCATCATACATGAATTTTGGTCAAAGCCAAAGTGAAGTCATAATTCATGTAGGACATAAGACAGGCTATTAAAGTAATGTTCATAATATGTGAATTTTGGTCAAAGCCAAAGCGAACCCAAATTTCACATAGAACATTAAGATAGTCTACCATTCATGTACATTCATAATACTTGAATTTTGGTCAAAGCCAAAGTGAAGCCAAAATCATGTAAGACAATATGTCAGTCTATTATGGTATTTTTATAATGCATAAATTTTGGTCAAAGCCAAAGCGAAGCCAAAGTTTATCTAAAACATCAAGACAATATTTTATTTATATGTGTTCATGATATCCGAATTTTGATCAAAGCCAAACGAAGCCAAAATTCAGATAGAGCCTTAATTAAGTCTATTGTTTTGGTGTTATAATAGATTTTATCTTCAATGTACTTATGTTTATCTGCCTTGCTTGATTACCCCCTAATAGATTACTCCAAATCTTCTGGTTGTATTGATCTAACATCCACTTTTAGCCCTAGCCTTGGAATTGAATTATTGACCGGGGCGAACTTTGCCACACGGAGGGATACAGTTAAACTTACTCTTGGTATGGTGGATCTTGATTATGCCTTGAGGCATGACCCTCCTGCTGCTCTGACTGCACAAAGCACTGCAGATCAGAAAATAGAGCATGAAAAGTGGGAAAGGTCTAACAGAATGTCTCTTATGGTTATCAAGAATTCCATCTCAACTGCCATTAGGGGAGCTATACCTGATTCAGAGAACGCCAAAGAATATTTGAATTCAGTTGAGGAGAAATTTAAAGGATCTTCTAAAGCACATGCGAGCTCTCTAATTTTGAAGATGCTTACCACAAAATATGAAGGGACTAGTGGTGTGCGTGAGCACATAATGATGATGAGCGACATGGCCCATAAGTTAAAGGGATTAGACATGGAAATAAGCGACGGTTTTCTAGTGCACTTCATCATGACTTCTCTTCCTGCACGCTTTAATGCTGTTAAGATCAACTATAACACTCAAAAAGACAAATGGTCAACGAGTGAGTTGATAGCAATGTGTGTGAAGGAGAAAGAACGTCTGAAACTAGGACAACCGGAAGTTGCTTATGTCGCTACCACTAAGTCAGCGAAAAGGAAGGGAAATTTTAAAGGGGAAAGTTCTAAAGTCCAGAAAGCTAATTCAAATACTATTTCCAACCTTAATGTCTCCAAAGGACAGTCTCGTTACAAGTTCTGCCATAACAAAGGGCACTTGCAACGAGATTGTTCAAAATTCAAGGAATGGTTGGCTAAGAAAGGTATTGTTTCATTTATGATAATTGAATCCTTTAATATTAATGTACCAATTAACACATGGTGGGTTGACTGCTAGTTCTTGTTACCAATTCCACAAGGGATTCCTTACAATCCATAGGCTGAGAAGAAACCAAAGAACATTTAGAACGGGAGGAGGGGAAGAATTTGAAGTTGAGGTCGTAGGAACCATGCAACTTATTATGAAAATTAGTCATTGTATTAAACTTTACGATACATTATATGTACTGAAAATTACTCCGAATTTAGTATCAGTACCAAAGTTAGACAATGATAGTTTTGAAGTTTTACATGGGCATGGAAAGGTCACTATTAGTTTAAACTCCCAAGTTCTTGGTTATGATTATCTGGATGGATGTCTCTATAAGTTAGAACTAGATGATACTTTTTCAAAATCTTTGTTGTCATATAACGTAAAGAAGAAAATCAATAAAGGAAAACGAAAACATGATTTGGAAACATCATCTAAATGTGGCATCAACGTTTAGGCCATATCTCACGAGGCAGAATGTTAAGACTAGTAAGGATGGTGAATTACCACTTGATTTTAGCGATTTTGGAACATGTGTTGAATGCATTAAAGGAAAAAAGATAAATAAAAATAAAAAGGGTGCCACAAGGAGTTCTGGATTACTAGAACTCATACACACTGATATTTGTGGACCTTTTCCACCTAGCATTACTGGCCATACGTCTTTTATTACTTTCATAGATGATTATTCTCGGTATATGTACCTGTATTTGATCAAAGAAAAGTCTGAATCACTTGAAATGTTTAAAACTTTTAAGGCTGAAGTTGAAAATAGAACCCTTATGGACATGATAAGAAGTATGTTAGCAAACTCGAACTTGCCTAAGTTTTTATGGACTGAGGCATTAAAGAGGCCGTTCATATACTAAATAGGGTTCCTTCTAAATCTGTCCCAAAAACTCCTTATGAAATGTGGACAGGAAGGAAATCAAGCTTAGAGTATATGAAAGTATGGGGTTGTCCTCCGAAGCTACACTTTATGATCCTTTGAAAAAGAAAATTGACATGAGGACAGACAGTTGTTACTTCATAGGATATCCCGAACGAACAAAGGGATATAGATTTTACTGCCCTTCACATGTTACTCGTATTGTGGAAAGTCGAATTACTGATTTTATAGAGGACTTTAAGGTCAGTGGGAGCAGTGAAAATAGAGTCTCTGATTTCCAAGAAGTGCAAGAGGAGGGGGGATGGGTTTTTGTAAAGACCTTGTATGATAGCATACACAGTGTATGAACGATTTTTATTTCCTCGAACGCTTGATTTTGTCTATGTTAATGTTTGTGCGCACCTTACGATTTATAGACAAAACTTATGTAAGGTAATTACTTACCCTATGGATTTTGTTCAGTCATTTTGGTTTTATGAAGTGTTTTATATTGAGACTTTAGTATGATTGTTGGGAGTCACGAATTAAACTCAAATCGAATGACTGTAACTCTCTGCTATAGTTTCAACATAAGACTTGATGAGTGTTTTAAACTTGGCCAAAATTACTTTATACTCATCGTTAATGATCACTCGGCCAAGTGGGAGAATGTTAGACTTCTACAATTATTATGGCTTTTAGTGATCATATAATTCAAATTAACCATTTGACATTATTATCTTATGTGTATTAAGTATAAGCCAATACTTGATGGAAGTAATGGCATTATGTTAGAATATGTAGGGTTACCCTTTAGGTGTCTTAAAGATGAGAATAAAATGGGACTTATCAGACACCAAATTATACTCTCTTATTCTCACTAAGTTTTGATCCATCCTAAAAGGACACTCTAAGGTGGAACCAAGAACATCATAAGGGGATCATGGCATCAGCATCATCCGCAAAGATAACTATACCCACAAGTGAGTGTCTCTCATATGGTATTCATAATTATGTTATGGTTGAATAAACGTGATTATGTTATATGTTTTAGACCCATGTTTAGAGATATAATCAACATTTAGTATTTGGTTTGACCAACTCATAAGTTGCACGTTGGGCAGAGGAGTGGGTCAAATTGTACGGTTCTTTAGGAAGGAATATTAGTATATTTCTCTTTACATGCATATTGTATGTCTATATATTGGTTTTTTTTAATGAATATTGTACCCTTCATTTCATTTGAATAATATAACCTTTCCTTCTACATTTATTTTCTTTCAAGCTCAACACATATTACATATATACGAGAGGGTGAGTTGTGTGTGTGGAATGGGGCCTGAACCAACACACCAATCCATATTCATAAACGAATCAACGAAAACTGAACATAAATTATAAACTAACCGAAAATATGAAACTGAAACTTGATAAAACTACAATGAAACTTCCAACCCTTAAATACTTGTTGAAGGGGTATGTTGAAAGGGTGTGTCGATCGATGAAGGGATGTGTAGATCCCCATGATAACCGTTTCCATGGTTATACCCTTTCACAACATACACGACCGTTCAAACTAAGCCCAAGTACACAATAACCTAATGGACTCTAAAACAAGTGTTCGACGCAATAACTAGATGACCTACGGCCCAGTACGAAACAAACAAATTAAAACGTAATTGTTAGACTCATTATAAGAAAATAAATAAAATAAACTGTAACACCCTGTGTTTTTACGTCCTATAAAATTTCGACACGTGTCCCGCTGATCCTCGTATGACATGTGCTTGACGAGAGGGACTAAAATCGCCAACATGTTATTTTATAACCTCTGTGTGGTGAATATTAAAGTCGAGAGATTAAACGTGTCAACATGCTTAATCTATGTCTCTGAGTGACCTTTTAACGAACCCGGAGCTTAATGATGTTCGGTTATACTCCCGAGAGTGCTAAACAGGAGCCATATTAAATAAAACATGCTTTTATGTCGAAGTATGGGTGTTTGGAGAAGTTCACGGGCCAAAATGGAAATTTTGTGAAATGGCACCCCAGGCGCCACGCGCCAGGGACCTGGTATCCCTGCGCGACGCACGGGAGAGGTCACTTCGTAGAAACAGCATGCCAGCTGCTGATCTGCATGCATATCCACCTCTAAACCCACCTGCACTCTCACTGCTCAAAACCATTAACTCAATTCCGGTTTTGGACATCTCGTAGCACACTTGGAGTGATCTCTAGTGTTCCAATAACACTTGTCTCAATCCTAGATCACCCACTTCAAGTATAAATAGGGGAGTTCATCACCCTTTCTTCCTTGCACCTCTCAATTCTTTCTCTCTTGCTCTCTTGGAGTTGTTTCCTGGCTTAAGGAGACCTCTCCTGAGTTCTAGTATTTTCCTTGGTTCACTTGTAAGTGTTCCAATCCCTTCTTTTTATTTTTATTAGGCTTTAAGCCAAAGTCAAAGCGTTGACGTAAAAACACTTTGACTTTAGGCTAAGACCATTACGGTCCAGCATAGGTCGGTACGAAGGTATTAATCCCTCAAGAGGGCACCTCCTGATTACCACGTTTGCTTGGTCAATTGACGGTCAAAGTTATTGATAAAAAGTCAAACTGGGTTTGTTTTTAAAATAAATTCATATATGATAATGTAGGTGTTATAAAATACATTTTGACACTTTAATAACTTGGTAATAAGTATTAGAACATGTATAAACATGTTCGGCCCGTCAAGTCCAGGTCTAAGGTCGGTTCGTAACCGAAAGTCACAAAGTTGACTTTTACTTTGACTTTCGGTTCTGACCCGAATTAGCAACTTTAGTTATTAATTATAAGTGGCATTGTGACCATGTTTAGTTGTAGTATAACCCTCTGGAGTTGTATTACATGGTTACATAGTAATCCGAGCTTTTATGCAAGTTTCCGTTAACTATGCCAAACTTTGCTAAAATGCCATTCATACTTAAAAATAAGATTTTAAATACAAATGAGCATAGAAATAAGTTATGTACTGATATATAAACATGAATAACCTATTTTGATGTCAATAATCTGGTCACAACCTGAGCTTTGTTTAATTATCGCAAATCATGCTTTTAAAGGACCAAAAGGCCCTTTCGGCATCTAAAATGGTTTTTAACATAATTCTTCAACAAAACTCATTACCTACTGATGTAATATCATAAATAGGATTACTTGGGATATCAAATCAGATTGTAAACTGAATTTACACACAAGTCCTTGTAGACCCTTATGGTGCATAAAGTGGTTTTAAAGATACTTTTATAACAAAACCATTTACCTACTGTTATAATATATTAAATAACTTATTTTGGTTATATAAACATTATCATAACATCAGTTTTCCTTAATCATCTTGAATATCGTCTTTTAGCGACTTAATCGTCGTTTTCGGCGCATAGTATGGTTTAAAACCATATTAGAGCATCAAGACTTTGTCACACCCCGACCCGCAGCGGAATAAGAGTCGGGGCATAATTGGGTTATCACCAAAGCTCATGACATTTACTATTATGTTTCATATTTAATAAAGTCAAAGTTACATTTTCAAATATCCAAACATGTTCATTCAATACAAAGGAAATAAACCAAACATAACAATCCCAACTCTAAAACGTTTTATTCTTCTAATCCAAGTCCTATGTGTTCCTAGCTGCTGCTGGTTCACCTGTATCATGTGTAAAATGGGAGTTTTTGGGTCAACATAAGTTGGCGAGTGAACCTTATTAGATAAACATATATTAATAAATGAATTGTTAGTTTATCAATGAAAATTAGTGCATAATCATAGATGAACAAATGTAAATAATCAAGCAAAGGCAAATAGCAGTCACAACTATAACATACAATATCACAAGACAGCATACATGATCATACCAACATCATACTGTAAATAACATAAATGAAACCGTGCGATCAAGGCTCAATCAAACGGAGCCGATCGTATTGCATGTACTGAAAATGAAAATGTCTGTGCGATCAAGGCTCAATCAAACGGAGCCGATCGTATGTGGGCACGCCAGGTTCAACCGCATAATAAAATGGGGAACATGCTCAACGCTCATACTGTAATGGGGAGCGGCGGCCTATGAAATTGCATGTACTGAATAATAAATTGCATCCAATAATAAGTACTTAACA
The DNA here is from genome assembly GCA_947069175.1 of Scalesia atractyloides. Lineage (NCBI taxonomy): Eukaryota > Viridiplantae > Streptophyta > Magnoliopsida > Asterales > Asteraceae > Scalesia > Scalesia atractyloides. Next base: position 34,530,042 of record CAMTDV010000006.1, read on the forward strand.
GCAACAAACTGAATACACAAGTTCATGATATGATGTATGCACAATGGTTTAGTAATAATATATATATACAAAGACACATGATACACCCCAAAACGTGATTAAAACGAGGAATTTGTAAGATTCACTCACCTTGGGTGCGTTGGATTGGAGATGGTGATATGCGCACGATTTAGATGAGCGGAACAACGAGGATTACTAACCTAAATAATAACGGAAAATATATTAATGAGTGGATTTTATTAAGGATTTTAATGAAATTTTTAGATATATTTTTGTGAGTTTATGGCTATTTTCTATCTTTAAAAATGTTATTTTTAAGTATCTTTAATTGATTTTTAAATTAAATTAAATAAATAAAAATATAAAAAAAATTGTTTATTTAGTGTTGACCGTTGAACCGGTCGGTCAGCGTATTAGTTTGCGCCGGGTGAGGCTCGAACCGGCGACCTCCCGTACGCGTGCACGCAGCTCTACCAACTGAGCTACGTGTCTAACCCGAAATAATCTTGTTTTCATTTATACTTATACACTTATTCAGTTAATCCGAATTTCCTTTATTTACAAAAACATTTTAATTCAATCGGACCGGTGCTCGTGACGGGTTTCGAACGCGCGACGTGTGGTTCATGTTGCACACAGTCCACCGCTGGACTGTGGTCTAACCTGGTTATTATCTCAGTTTTTATTATACTTAACAACTAACTAAGTTAACCCGGTTAGTTTTTGATCAAAAAGGCTTTTTATTATAGAAGGAATGCGTATAGCAGGAATCGAACTCGGGACGTGCGTGTGTATTTTGCACACAGTCCACCGCTGGACTGTGTGTCTAACCCGTTTATAATTCCGATTTTAATTAACCTTATGTTATGTTGCATCTTCATCTTCTTCGTTGATTTTGTACAGAAAAATTATTCCGACTGTTATGACCAATTTTTGACGTATACGCCTTACGAGTAATTTAAAAGTAAAGAATGGAGAAAGTTTGGGGAAAAAGATATACCGATTGAGGTTGTTCACAGAATTCCGGCGGAGGTTCGTCGGTACTGAAAGTGAACTCCGGCTGTTGAAACCAATTAACAGCTTGTTCGATTATTTAAGAAGTTGAGTCACTTAAACAAGATTTAACAGAAGTTTGGGAGATCATACCCGTTCACGGTGTGTTTTCGGCAGTTTCAGGAGTTTTCCGGCGAAGGTAAGATTTTCGACAAACGTGGACTAGGATCGATTCTGATGGTGGAGTTGTGTTAGAGACTGATTAATCACATGATTGAAACAGAAAGAGTCGGAGGAAATACCGTGTGGATGTGAGTCCCGGTTTTCCGGTGACTTGCAGAATTTTTCCGGCGGTCTGATTCAAGCTTCTCCGGTGGATTGTAAGGTTGCGGAAATGAAATTGGGAGTCTTGCAGAGTGTTTTGAGTCGCAGGAAAGGTCTAGGATTGAAGTAATCCGAGAATTGAAGACTTTCGGTTATTAAACCGATCTACTTCCGACTTCAAGTTATAATCATGGCAGCATTGATTGGAATCGTCCGTTTATCGGTTATACTCGCTGAATCGAGAGTATCCAAATCGACTTTGGTGTTTGATAACCGATTTCAGTTACAATTTGTAGAATCGGTTGATTTACCTTAGTCCATAAAACTTATTTGTTTTCTAAAGATAACAGAGAACAAGCAAGTGGCGGAGTGGTCTTGTGATTGGGTGATAAGTCGTTGAAGTGTCTTGGCTAACCCGGGTTCGAGTCCCGGCAGCGTTATAATTTTTTTATTTATTTTATTTTAACTTTTCATCAAATATAATTTTTATAGTTTAGTTTATTTATTAATTATGTATTGTTTTAAATCAAAATAATCATAAATATTCGATATAACTTTTATAACTTGATATTCGATTACAAAACGGAGCGGGTTTTGAAAACCCGATTTTTACGAATGTTACAGTATCCCCTACTTTTAGGAATTTCGTCCCGAAATTTAAGTAGTTGAAGTAGTAGGAAAAAGATGCGGGTATTTTTCACGCATTGAGTCTTCACGTTCCCAAGTAAACTTAGGTCCCCGTTTCGACTCCCAGCGTACCCTAACAATTGGAATGCGACTTCGTCGAAGACGTTTCTCCCCGTAGTCCATGATCTCCTCTTGTCTTTCAATAAAATGCATAGATTCATCAATCTGAATATCTTCCAGCGGAATATGGAGATTCCCATCAGCGAGGCACTTCTTCAAGTTCGACACGTGGAATGTGGGATGAATCCTGTTGAGTTCTTCTGGTAAGTCAAGCTTGTATGCTACAGGACCTACTCTTTCGAGTATCTTGAAAGGTCCTACGTAACGAGGTGCTAGCTTCCCCTTTTGACCAAAACGAACTACTCCCTTCCACGGTGATACTTTTAAAAGCACATGATCACCAATGTTAAACTCTAAGGGCTTCCGTCGTTTATCTGCATAACTCTTTTGATGACTTTGAGCTGCTAGAAGATTGTTTCGAATTTGATGAATCTTGTCTGTGGTTTCTTGGATCAATTCTGGACCAGTAATTTGTGCTTCCCCAATTTCGTGCCAACATACAGGAGATCGGCACTTACGACCATATAAGGCTTCGAAAGGTGCCATGCCGATGCTCGAATGATAGCTGTTGTTGTACGAAAATTCAACTAATGGTAGGTGGGCGTCCCAATTTCCCTTGAAGTCTATGACACATGCTCTAAGCATATATTCAAGAGTTTGAATGGTGCGCTCAGACTGTCCATCAGTTTGAGGATGATAGGCGGTACTGAGATCTAATCGTGTGCCCATAGCGGATTGAACTGCTTGCCATGTTCGTGAGGTGAAACGACCATCACGATCAGAAATAATACTCAACGGTACCCCATGTCGGCTTACGATTTCGTTGATATAAATACGTGCAATCTTTTCGTTCTTGAAATCTTCGCGGATAGGAATAAAGTGAGCTGATTTTGTAAGTCGGTCTATAATCACACATATAGTGTCATACCCACCAGAAGTGCGAGGTAACCCGGTAATGAAATCCATGGTTATATTTTCCCACTTCCATACAGGTATTTCCGGTTGGACTAGAAGTCCTGAGGGTCTTTGGTGTTCAGCCTTCACCTTGGAACATGTGAGGCACTTGGAAACAAAAACGGCAATATCCTTCTTCATTCCAGGCCACCAATAGGTGTATCGTAGGTCTTGATACATCTTATCGGCTCCTGGGTGTATAGAATATCGCGTTTTGTGAGCTTCATTCATAAGAGTTTCACGAAGATTATTGTGGTTAGGAATCCAGATACGATCTAGGTAATACAGAATACCATCTGATTTAGTTTCAAGTTTTAGCTCAGCTCCACAGGACATCTCCTTTCGTACATCTTCTTCTGTTATTGAAACGTGTTGGGCTTCTCGAATTTGATCTTTAATGTCGGTTATAATTTGCGAACATAGAAGATGAATGGAGTTCGCATAACCCTTTCGACTAAGTGCATCAGCCACCACATTTGCTTTATCAGGGTGGTATCTAATTTCACAGTCGTAATCATTCAGGAGTTCGACCCATCTTCGTTGCCTCATGTTTAACTCTTTTTAATTGAAGATATGTTGAAGACTCTTGTGGTCAGTGTATATTTCACACTTAGTACCATAGAGATAATGTCTCCATATCTTAAGAGCGAAGACAACGGCTCCAAGTTCTAGGTCATGAGTGGTGTAGTTCTTTTCATGCGTCTTGAGTTGTCTCGAGGCATAAGCTATGACTTTTCCTCTTTGCATGAGAACGCAGCCCAATCCTTGCCCTGACGCGTTCGCAATAGACTACAAAATCATCACAACCTTCAGGAAGAGTGAGGATTGGTGCATCACAAAGTTTTTGTTTAAGAGTTTGAAAAGCTTCTTCTTGCTTGGGTCCCCATACGAAAGGTTTTCCCTTATGAGTTAAAGCCGTGAGTGGCACAGCAATGCGAGAGAAGTTTGAAATGAACCGACGATAATACCAGCTAGTCCAAGAAAAGATCTTACTTCAGTTCGTGTACGTGGAGCTTGCCATTCTTGAACTGCTTTGATCTTTGAAGGGTCAACATGTATTCCTTTGTCATTGACTACATGCCCGAGGAATTGCACCTCTTTTAACCAGAATTCACATTTGGAGAACTTGGCATAAAGCTTTTCCTTTTCTAGAAGTGCAAGAACGAGTCGAAGATGACGCTCATGATCAGCTTTAGATTTTGAATAAATAAGAATATCGTCGATGAAGACTATAACAAATCGATCAAGATAAGGTTTGCAGACTCTGTTCATTAGGTCCATGAAGACAGCTGGTGCGTTGGTTAATCCAAACGGCATAACCATGAATTCATAGTGGCCATAACGAGTTCGAAAAGCAGTCTTAGGGACGTCTTCTTCATGCACTCTAAGTTGGTGATAGCCAGATCGAAGATCGATTTTTGAAAAGCGCTGGCACCTTGTAGTTGGTCAAGAAGATCATCAATGCGAGGTAAAGGATAGCGATTTTTGATGGTTAACTTGTTGAGCTCTCTGTAGTCGATGCACATACGGAAAGATCCATCTTTCTTCTTTACAAAGAGGACAGGTGCACCCCAAGGCGATGAGCTAGGACGTATGAATCCCTTGTCAGTCAACTCTTGCAATTGACTGGCTAGCTCTTGCATTTCAGAGGGGGCTAACCTATATGGAGACTTTGCAACTGGTGTAGCACCGGTATAAGATCAATACGGAATTCGACGTCTCTAACTGGAGGAAGTCCTGAAATGTCGTCAGGAAAAACTTGTGGGAAGTCTTTTACTACCGGAATGTCTTCAAGTTTCTTCTCTGCGATTTCCTTTTTGATGATATGGGCTAAAAACGCGACATAATTCTTGCGAAGATATTTTTGAGCTTGAAGACAGGACATTAAGCTGAGTCCTTTCGACGAGGTTTCTCCAATGATTCGAAGAGTCTGACCGTTTGAAAGAGGAATATGAATAAATTTTTCACGACATACAACTTCCGCCTAATGTTGACTGAGCTAATCCATACCGATTATTATGTCAAAACTTCCCAGCTTCATAGGAATAAGGTCGACTGAGAAATCGTGGTCGTTTAAGTTGAGTGTACAGTTGCGTAAAATAGAGTCTAATGAAACTGGCTTCCCGTCCGCAACTTCTACCGTTATGGATTCCGTGAGCTTATCCCGATTTTTACTTAATATAGGTTCAAACTCTAAAGACACAAAACTTCTATCCGCACCAGTATCAAATAATATAGATGCATATCTACCATTTATAAGGAACGTACCGTTGACCACATTGCCGTCAGCTCTGGCCTGGTTAGCGTTGATATTGAAAGCTCTCCCTCTTGCAGGTGGGGGAGCTTGGTTTGCTTGGTTCACTGGGTTGGCTTGGGCCTGAGCATGAATAATATTAACCAGCCTTGGACATGTGTTTCTGAAATGACTCGGGTCGCCACAATTGAAGCAAGCCCGCATAGGTTGGCCCATAGAATAATTGGGTTGGTAGTATGTTTGGGCTAAATGTTGGGTGGGTTGAAATGGTAGGGGTTGTTGGGCTTGACCCATTAACTGTTGGTGGGTTTGGGTTAAAGGTTGGTGGCGGTTTGTTCGTTGAGGCATGCGGCAGTTTTGAACAGTATGTCCTGCGCGACCGCAGCCGGTGCAGTATTGGCAAGGATGATCAGGGGAATGGTGATATTGGCAACGGTTGCATTTTGGTAACGGGCCTATGTAGGGTCTTCTGTATGGTGCGGGTGAAGGAGTGACTTGAGTAATGGGTGCAGCAGGAATAGGGGTGTTGGTTTGGGTAACTGCAAAATTTCTGGTGTTACGCTTCCTCTTGTTAGCAAACTTAGAGGAAGGAATGGGGTGGTTTGAAGTTTGTCCCTCAACAGGGGCTTTCTTCTTCTCTTCTTTGAACTTTCCGTTGCGAATTCGGTTTTCGGTCAGTTCAGTTGCTAACTCCATAGCAGCTTCAAGTGTTACTGGTGAAACGCTGAGAACTGAATCTTGGATTTTCGAGGGAAGTCCTCGAATATAATGCTCGATCAGACGATAGGTTGGAGTGAATAAATTTGGAACCATTTGGTTCAACTCCAAGAACCTCTTGTTGTAGGTAGAGTGATCACCCTCCTTTTGCTTTAGAGCATGAAATTCATCCTCCAACTTCTTAATTTCACTTCTAGGACAGAAACGCCTAGTCATGATTTCCCTTAACTCCTCCCAAGTTAAGGCCATCGCATCTTCAGTTTCCCTCTTCCCTTTCTCAGTATTCCACCAAGTGAGAGCTACTCCAAGTAGTCTCCCGGTGGCGTATCGAACCTTGCGATCCTCAGGACAATCGCAGTTTAGGAAGGTGTTTTCCATCTCCTCGAACCAATGTAGGAGAGCAGTGACACCCTCGGTCCCTTCAAATTTAGGAGGATCACAGGACTTAAAATGTTTGTAAGAGCACTTGTTGGTAGGAGGGTTGTTGATGTTCTGGTCCTGTTGTTGGGGAGGGTTAGTAGGATTTGTAGCAAGGGCTTGTTGTACTTGGACCACAATGTTAGGAAGTATCGTGGCCATCTGTTTCGCGATCTGAGTGGCCAAACGTTCCTGAGACCTTCCCGATCTTTTACCCCTTTGTTGCTGTCTAGACGACATCTACAGGATCATAAAATGAGAAGATTGTGAGTTTATGGTGTCTTTTTAGGTGTCATGTGTCTTTAAGAAAAAATGAAAATAACATAAATATCAATAATGCAACTACATCTATAGGATGTCTTGGGTTCGCTCATGTTGGGCCTCAAATGTCCCCCATACCTTCACCTACATAGTCATGTGGGCCCCCATGGCTATTGGCTTGGTAGGATTCACATTAGTATTGGCAATTTAACACTCGCATCCCCCGAATGCAAACCACAAAATATGTTCATGAGATGTTTGGTCGGAACGTGTCCAGGTGTAGACACAATGACAACTCAAAGTGGGGTTAGCTCACACGACGTTTGGTATAGCATGCTTTGGCCTAATAGGTACTTCGTACTCTCATCGTTAGTCCCCAAGTAGGCAAACTGGTCCTTTATTTTGGATTTATACGAATGCCAGCCTAGACAGGACGTTCCGACTACCGGTACTGGTACCCTCCCAGTTACTACATGCCCGTCATGAGAACTCACTTTGATGAGATTTGAAAACACGAAAATCATTGTAAAAGCAATCATGATGTGGTGTGTGCTTTCATGGATGTGATATGTTATGAGCATACGATTCATGATAGGCATTATATGATAATACATACTTATGAACATGCTTGTACAATATCAAATGTAACATTTAACATAAAACATATAGACATCATGAAATTTGGCATATAACACACAAAAATCTTATAAGTTTCTAATCGACTATAGTATAGGCTCTAAGGGTCTAATAACCTATCCTATATCCCTATAGTCATGGCTCTGATACCAATCTGTCACACCCCGACCCGCAGCGGAATAAGAGTCGGGGCATAATTGGGTTATCACCAAAGCTCATGACATTTACTATTATGTTTCATATTTAATAAAGTCAAAGTTACATTTTCAAATATCCAAACATGTTCATTCAATACAAAGGAAATAAACCAAACATAACAATCCCAACTCTAAAACGTTTTATTCTTCTAATCCAAGTCCTATGTGTTCCTAGCTGCTGTGTGTAAAATGGGAGTTTTTGGGTCAACATAAGTTGGCGAGTGAACCTTATTAGATAAACATATATTAATAAATTAATTGTTAGTTTATCAATGAAAATTAGTGCATAATCATAGATGAACAAATGTAAATAATCAAGCAAAGGCAAATAGCAGTCACAACTATAACATACAATATCACAAGACAGCATACATGATCATACCAACATCATACTGTAAATAACATAAATGAAACCGTGCGATCAAGGCTCAATCAAACGGAGCCGATCGTATTGCATGTACTGAAAATGAAAATGTCTGTGCGATCAAGGCTCAATCAAACGGAGCCGATCGTATGTGGGCACGCCAGGTTCAACCGCATAATAAAATGGGGAACATGCTCAACGCTCATAATGTAATGGGGAGCGGCGGCCTATGAAATTGCATGTACTGAATAATAAATTGCATCCAATAATAAGTACTTAACAGCAACAAACTGAATACACAAGTTCATGATATGATGTATGCACAATGGTTTAGTAATAATATATATATACAAAGACACATGATACACCCCAAAACGTGATTAAAACGAGGAATTTGTAAGATTCACTCACCTTGGGTGCGTTGGATTGGAGATGGTGATATGCGCACGATTTAGATGAGCGGAACAACGAGGATTACTAACCTAAATAATAACGGAAAATATATTAAATGAGTGGATTTTATTAAGGATTTTAATGAAATTTTTAGATATATTTTTGTGAGTTTATGGCTATTTTCTATCTTTAAAAAATGTTATTTTTAAGTATCTTTAATTGATTTTTAAATTAAATTAAATAAATAAAAATATAAAAAAAATTGTTTATTTAGTGTTGACCGTTGACCGGTCGGTCAGCGTATTAGTTTGCGCCGGGTGAGGCTCGAACCGGCGACCTCCCGTACGCGTGCACGCAGCTCTACCAACTGAGCTACGTGTCTAACCCGAAATAATCTTGTTTTCATTTATACTTATACACTTATTCAGTTAATCCGAATTTCCTTTATTTACAAAAACATTTTAATTCAATCGGACCGGTGCTCGTGACGGGTTTCGAACGCGCGACGTGTGGTTCATGTTGCACACAGTCCACCGCTGGACTGTGGTCTAACCTGGTTATTATCTCAGTTTTTATTATACTTAACAACTAACTAAGTTAACCCGGTTAGTTTTTGATCAAAAAGGCTTTTTATTATAGAAGGAATGCGTATAGCAGGAATCGAACTCGGGACGTGCGTGTGTATTTTGCACACAGTCCACCGCTGGACTGTGTGTCTAACCCGTTTATAATTCCGATTTTAATTAACCTTATGTTATGTTGCATCTTCATCTTCTTCGTTGATTTTGTACAGAAAAATTATTCCGACTGTTATGACCAATTTTTGACGTATACGCCTTACGAGTAATTTAAAAGTAAAGAATGGAGAAAGTTTGGGGAAAAAGATATACCGATTGAGGTTGTTCACAGAATTCCGGCGGAGGTTCGTCGGTACTGAAAGTGAACTCCGGCTGTTGAAACCAATTAACAGCTTGTTCGATTATTTAAGAAGTTGAGTCACTTAAACAAGATTTAACAGAAGTTTGGGAGATCATACCCGTTCACGGTGTGTTTCGGCAGTTTCAGGAGTTTTCCGGCGAAGGTAAGATTTTCGACAAACGTGGACTAGGATCGATTCTGATGGTGGAGTTGTGTTAGAGACTGATTAATCACATGATTGAAACAGAAAGAGTCGGAGGAAATACCGTGTGGATGTGAGTCCCGGTTTTCCGGTGACTTGCAAAATTTTTCCGGCGGTCTGATTCAAGCTTCTCCGGTGGATTGTAAGGTTGCGGAAATGAAATTGGGAGTCTTGCAGAGTGTTTTGAGTCGCAGGAAAGGTCTAGGATTGAAGTAATCCGAGAATTGAAGACTTTCGGTTATTAAACCGATCTACTTCCGACTTCAAGTTATAATCATGGCAGCATTGATTGGAATCGTCCGTTTATCGGTTATACTCGCTGAATCGAGAGTATCCAAATCGACTTTGGTGTTTGATAACCGATTTCAGTTACAATTTGTAGAATCGGTTGATTTACCTTAGTCCATAAAACTTATTTGTTTTCTAAAGATAACAGAGAACAAGCAAGTGGCGGAGTGGTCTTGTGATTGGGTGATAAGTCGTTGAAGTGTCTTGGCTGACCCGGGTTCGAGTCCCTGGCAGCGTTATAATTTTTTTATTTATTTTATTTTAACTTTTCATCAAATATAATTTTTATAGTTTAGTTTATTTATTAATTATATATTGTTTTAAATCAAAATAATCATAAATATTCGACATAACTTTTATAACTTGATATTCGTTTACAAAACGGAGCGGGTTTTGAAAACCCGATTTTTACAAATGTTACAGACTTGATACCTTATTGATTTCAAAACTTGTTTTATACATATAATTACAGTAAGTAACATTAACTAAACTCAGATTCACAAGTAACTTATCAAGCTATGTGTGAAATGACCAAAATGCCCTTACGGGGCATAGTTTGGTCTTAAACTCTAAACCACACACATACTCGATATCCTACTGATATAACATCATAAATAAACTATTTTTACAGTAGATTATGACCATTACATTAGTTTGCTAATAAGTTCTTTTACAAGTCATAAAATGACCAAAACGCCCTTTTGAGGCGTAACTTGATTTCAAAACCATAACGGGCATACATGTTGATATTTACTGATACTATAACATGTTTAAAGTAGAATGGCAATGGAACTTGTATAAGACTCACCCGGTTACCCGGTTTCGCTTATATGCGTACGGTTCGGCCTACGTAACTAGTTTACGTAATTTAACCGAAACGGGTTTAACCTTATCATTTTATTTCCAAAATCCAGAATGTAACATGTTTACCCATATTAAACAAGTCTCCGTGCTTGTCGGGTTTAAACTACATTCTATTCCGGTCATCGCTTAATCTAGCGTCTAGTACCGTTATTATCTTTAAGCTACCCGGTTCGAGTCTACAAAGTAGTTAGGACCCGTTAGCATTCTAATTAGTTATAAAAACCATCATTTCCAGACTAAGAGCCTCCGGTAGATTGCCATCTAAGCTTACTTTTGAATATTCGGCTGAGTTACTTATCTTATTTGAAGAATTTGCTCAGGTAAATACTTTTAACTTATTTTCCCTATACGGGATTGGGACACGGTATAATAATACCGCTTGGTCGGGTATGGGATCATGTTATCGGATTGTGATTTACTAAATCCTTATAACCCGTTTTATTCTGTATTGTTTGATAACTTAAACATTGAAGTTAATTCGACCATGTCTGGGATATCCTTGGCTCATTTAAGTTACTAATGGCCACGACCTTAAGCGCGGGGTGTAGGCATACACCCGAGAGATGCTAATGCTAATAAAAATATTAAATCCCGCTGGTGGATTATTTAAGTGGCGTGTCGGTTAATCAGGTTATTCGGTTTCTGCACCGACCCATATGTATTGACAAACATGTAAAACTATAAACAAGGTCATTTTTAACTATCCCAAGTTATTTATAAAATGTGCCAAGTGCACCAAAAATCATTTTAATAAATGTTCTCAAAATGAGTCGGTTATTAGTATTTACCAGTGAAAACTGACGTATTTTCAAAAGATCAAGTTACAGGTGGCAACACGCAATAGATTGGGAACTGCGCTATAGTGACGATAGAGGATCTTGCAAGTCCCTAGGTCGCATAAGTCTGTTGAACAAATACTTTGTACATATTTATTCGATCTGCCTGTGGATCTTTTCATTACAAGCATTGTAATTTATTTTTGAACTTTGGACACTCGGTTTGTAATAGTAATTTAAATCCAAGACTTCCGATGTGCTGTGTTTGTTTGGTTATGATGTTATCAACTACTTCACGATATTCCCCAACCGGGACTACCGGGTTACCGTGGAAATCGGGGTGTGACATAAACATGTTGTCGCTTTTTTTTCCTTCTAACTCTGGTTGTGCTGATTATCGATCTTCAACCCACGCCGCTTCTCCGACGAACAAGTACCACCAATCTCGACCCTACTGATCGTCAACCCGTTATACTTCTTAGCCGTCGACTAAGAACCCAAGTACCCGTTTGATATCGCTGATTGAAGCTTGACTTTGATACCGATTAACATAAAAGTTAAAGAAAATAATTTAAGTTGAATAACTCTCAAAATCTATTGAATAAGAAAATAACTCAAAAGTACTTTTACAATTAGAACATGACTCAACTTACTAACTAGATAAAAATATAATAAACTCCATGTTTTCTAAACTATAATAATAAACTCCATGTTTTCTAAACTATCTATTATTAGTTAAATATAACTCATGAACATGACTCAACTTATTAACTAGATAATAATATAATAAACTCCATGTTTTCTAAACTATCTATTATCAGTTAAATATAACTCATTTAATTCATCTCTAACAAAACCATACTAATCCATAACTTGAATTAATCAGTCTAATCCGTCTCATATGCTCAAATACGTGAATTACCTCCAACAAAGGCTATATATTTTATCCCTTCACCCACAAGATAAACTTTTAAACGTATTTAAAATCCCAATTTAATAACTAAATTTCCAAACTTAATTGATTTTAAACGTAAAGAAAAAAGCCCAATTAATTCCAACAAAATCAAGCTGTGTAATTAGATAAACATTGTTTGCATCCATGACAGATAAAACAAGAAGATAAATGTCACACTAAGTACTTAGAATTTGCAGTCAACAACAAAACCATATTAATCACCACGTGGATGTTAATTAATTTCATAGCATGTAGATCCAAATTTAACCCCAAGTCTCCTTCATGCGCATGAATTACCTATAGCCCGCGACGAATACGTGCAATTAGTTCATAATTTAGAAGATATATAGATCTTAATGCCTTTTGGAACAAATGTAGATATGTTTTTTCTTACACCAACTGGAGAGCTGTTTGATCTTGGCGAGAGAAACTATTATTAGGTTGAAGATCATTGACTTGGAGTTAGTTTCGACTATCGAATGCTTGGTGAGGTTGTCCCAGATTGTAATCAGAACTTCCAGGCATCAAGCTCATGTGTTGCTGTTGGGCACTTTGGTTTTCAGCAATCTGCGCGATCAAGAAACCATTATAAAAATATGATATCAATGAAACCGGTCATACTATCTAGAGAGCGAGATAGATTAAAACCTTCGCTCTGAGGAACTGATTACTGTTATGTAACACATTTTCCTGCATTAAAACCCAATGTAATTGCTATGAATACCCAAAGATGAGACGATAAACCAGCTAAAGAACAGTTGCAAATAGGTGTTAATGCTGGAATAATTTGGATTGGGTGGTAACCAGAAATCGTTTTGTTTGTTCTTGCTTGTTGATTAGTAGCCAACAGTTTAAAGGTAAATAAGTCGATTCGACTTAATACTAACAGTTTAACTCACGGTTGAAACAAATAAACTAGTTGAACTGGGATTAGATTGTATTTTGATTGCGTGAAACCAGCTAAACTGATTAATTAAAAAAGATTTAATGATAACTCTATTTAATATGTTAACTAACTACAAAATAGTAGTAATTATTTTTAGATTTTACTTTTTTATGCTACAAAGAGATTCATGTATACTGGATTTCACTATGGAAAATTCATGTGACTACTTACTCGTTTTCGGCTATGCTCGATTTCAGCAAACAGGAGTTCATCCTGGGGATTAGTGGGAAACAAATGGATGTTAGATCATAGAAGATCATGAATGTTAATTGATGATAGAATATGACTCTTAATTAATCATACCTTTTTTGCTCTAATCCTGCCAATGCCTTTCTCTAACTTGGTTTCAAGATTCTTGAGATCTTTTCCTTGCATGTTTCCCAGTGATTCGCCCATGATGTTCATATATAAATTGCCTTCACCGAAAAGGTTAAAACATTGATGCCAACGAAACACATTAAACACAGGATATGATCATTACAAGTTAATTACCTGTTTTGGTTTTGAAGATTGGAGATTTGCTGACGCAGTTTCGCAGCTTCTTGTTGGTAAAACTGCAATAAATTAGGGTGTGAATTTAGGCCATGTTTGGGATTCCATTTAGAACCTTCTTATTAACTTTTTAACTTTTTAAAATGACTTTTTCCTCTTATAAATGACTTTTGGAAAAGTTAATAAGTTAATAAGGAGGTTCTAAAAGGAATCTCAAACATGGCCTTAAACGATTATAGGTCGAACAGTGGGAATGCTTAGCTAAATTGGTCAGGTTTTGGTGACCTTGTGGGCTCGCTGATGACTCGTTTATTTTTATTACGATCTAAAAAGACTTTTTATGATTTCATAACTTAAATGTGTCTGAAACGATTTTAAAGTTTTGTGTTAGGGCCAACCCACAAATATGTCTCATTTGGCACCCCTAGAAATATAAAATGGCATACCGTATCTGCTATATATAAAATTAGAAATATAATTACTAACCTACTAATAACAAAGCTTGCACAAAAATATTTATGATATAAAACAAGTTTAAATAACTTGGCTGTTAAAGATTTTTACCTGAGCATTGGCTTCAGAAACAGACCCACTGCTTGGTGGATCTAGGCGAGCCTTTTTGTACCTATCTATGGTCCCTTTGACACTGCATTAACAAAATAAAATTACTTAGTTACTTACTTTTATAAACCAAAGATTTTCTAATCTTTATTGGTAGTCTATATCACACGACTCACACCCGACACAACTGACCAAGGTTGGCTGATCTATATAGAAACTACATATTATGGCCTGGCTAGTGGTACTAAAGTGCCAAAACCATATATATGCAACAAAATATAAGTAATGGTTTATAAACTTGATCAACAAATACTCATAAAACTCGTGTTGCTTAAGACTGAAAAGTTAAACCAAGAAAGTGCTTAGAAGGAAATATCGATGAAAGGAGGGGTTGATCATACATGAAGCGTCATAGGGTATCTAGTGTTGTCACTTTTTAATAGTTTGACCCTCCAAATTATCATCGTATAGAATAGTTGAAATATTGTGATGTTACAGCTCTAACATAAAATTAGTTGACACAGTACAAAAAGATTTGTGAACATACATAAATATAAAGCATAATTAAGGATAGAGTTACCAAATATGTAAAATAATGCATAAAAATCTGTTTACTAACATTGTGTTTTGTTCAAAGGATAGATGAAGGCATCCACAAAACACAGTAAAATCTATCAGAAGCAGTAAACTGTTTAATCAAAAGGCATATGTGTTGTGTTATCAATTGAATAAAATCCCACTTTTCTCGGAAACCTTAAGGATTCTATTTATATTCCTTATATGTATGTATATAACCTTAATTTTCTCGGATATACTGATTGGCTGCCTCTGCGACGTCCTCACAGATCCCCTCTTTATGATTGGTGAGACCATTCCTACGGCCATATCTCTGCCACGTGTCATCACATTCTTTACACCCTGGGTAATCACATTAACTCTTTACCATCTTACCCACCCTGGTAACTCCAAAATTATTGCCCTCTGTGAACTCTCAGTCAATCAGAGCCGTCCATTTCATGACAGCACCCCATGCAAAAGATACTCTCCCATTGGTTCCCCAGAACTTGTACTTTCTTTCTATCTCCTCACTCTCTCTCTCTCATATACACACACACGTACGTATAATGTATCTATATCTATGCAAGATCTTTGGTTTAGTTTCAATAGTTTGATAACCTTTGGAACGAAAGATGAGTGTGTGTGTTTATATATTCAACTGCTGAAAAAACATTAGCTGCTTTCAAATAAAAAAGAAAGAATATGAACTAAGAAAACAAAAGGTGCAATAACTTGCCCATTATGACAGAAGCCAATAAACTGAAAATGAAATCTGGGTTGTGACGTTACCAAAGATTTCTTTCTTGTTGAGACAAATCTTTATCCATACAACTAATATTTTTTTATTTTTCCTAGATTTGGATTTTGTTATTTTTATTAGAGACAAACTTAACAATAACAGAAAAAAAAACATGAAGAGGTTGAAAAAAAATGTTAGTTGTAAATCCAAATATACAAGACCAAAATGGTACCTTCCTTATCAAGATTTTGGTTTTAAAAATTATATATACATATTTTCAATGGTGAGGTTCCTAAACCTAATTTGTGCAATTTGCACTTGGATAGTTATATAACAAGTAATAAACCCTAACTTTGACCTAGATCAAATACCAACGGTTTGATAGACATTTTTTATATATATAAACACAAGAAATTTGAAATACCCACTTCATGTTTGACCAACAAATTTGTTTCCATATGGTGGAAAAAATATATAAATATAATAAAAACCCTAATGAAAACCATATTATCTATGTGTTTTTCTTAATGGCCCTTTGGAAGATGTGTGTTCGTCGAATTGATAAGGTTTTTAGAGGAAAGAGTATGTCCTGATGCAAAAGTTTTGTTAAAGGAAAAGTCTGTTCTTGACCATTTGGAAGATGCGAACATGTTAAAGTGCGGGTCTGTTCTTGAATAGCTAGAGCGGTTTTGCTGTTGGTTTATGACGATCCTGCGGGTTTTAGCATTATTATTATTTTTTTTGGGTTATGTTGTTTCTTGTGTTTTTTGCATATTATTATTTTTTTGGGTTATGTATGTTTATTCTTGTGTTTTTTTTTTTTTTTGCATTATTATTATTTTTTTGGTTACGTATGTTTATTCTTGTGTTTTTTGGGGTTGTATGCTCTATCTTAGCTTCTTGCTAAGATGAAGTTTGTGAGGTTTTTAAATAAATTTGTCTCCTTTGCTTAGGCAAAAATAATGTTATAAAGTTTATGTTTGTTATTAATTATTAATTAATTAATTCTAAATGTTTATATTTTATTTGTTGTAATCAGTTGGTGAGTGAGGATCAACAAGTATGTGTTATTTTTCTGGGAAAAGGGCTATATAATCTATTGTGGCGACACAAGTATTTACGAAAACGAGTATGAATAGAGGTGTAATGGTGGCAGGATCAAGATAACATAAATAAGGGGCTTATACAGATCATAATGATGAAGTTCCTTGCGTTCAAATTTTGGGTGCATGAATACTATATATTATATTATGTGTTTTTATTTTAGTGGCGACACATCAATACTATATATTATATTATGTGTTTACTATATATTATATTATGTGTTTTTATTTTAGTGGCATATAGTGTGAGTGGGTGAGATAGAAATATGTCGTTTCTTGATTATTCTTTTTTCGTGTTGCGTGAATTTTTTTCTAGTGGTCCAAACATATTCTTGATTATGTGTCTGCGGGTTCCTAGCATCAAATGGACTCATGACCTCATCATTATATTATGTATTTTTGTGGCATATAGTGTGAGTGGGTGCGATAGAAATATGTTGTTGCTTGATTCTTCTTTTTTCGTGTTGCGTCATTTTTTTTTTCTAATGGTCCAAACATAGGTTCCTAGCATCGAACGGACTCATGGCCTCATCATTTCATGGCATATGGTGATTACTATTATTGCATATTTTGCTCACTAATGTTCATTGTTTTTTAGTATTATTGTTTAGTCATTGTTGTATAAATTATTTTTTTCTTTATTTTTCATTAGATCAAATTGTAATGCTTATAGCTCTCTCTGTTCAAACACAAGCTTTTTATTTATTTCTAAATTCAAGTAATATTCTTTTCAAAATGTTTAGAATAATCACTTTATTTTATATTAGTACATGTAAATTTGTCCGGTTTACTTTATTTTATCGCTTTTGGTACCATATGGGTTATGTTTATCCAAGTGGGTCAAATAATAAATTCTGTGAAATGGGTTCGAATGACTCAAATCATGTTTAAATTTTAAAAAAAATTGATAAAAAATGTTATTAAAAAGCCAGCCAGTCACATTGACCATTTTTACTTTGTATCCAAATATCAGTCCATATGTTATTGAGTGGTGAAGGATGTCAAATCCCCTAAAAATTTTTCAAACTACTTTGATTGTATAAGTATCGAGGCGTCACCTAAGGCCGTTAATTTGGGTGAAGAGTATTTTCCTTCGGTCATTAACAACATTCTTATATTGAGATCTCATTCTCAATTAAAAAGGAATTAGTTTTACTTGAAAACTTTGAATACATATGGAGACAAAGTTGGGATACTTATGAAACCGAACTAAAAACTTATGATGGAGAAGGAAAAGATGATACTTAAGAGGTTCAAAGTGTTATTTATATACTTTTGTTTATTGTAAATTAAATTTTCCTAGCCCGGTAAGTTCACGGGTGATAGCCTAGTTTTTTATATATATAAACACAAGAAATTTGAAATACCCACTTCATGTTTGTCCAACAAATTTGTTTCCATATGGTGGAAAAATATATATAAATATAATAAAAACCCTAATTAGGTATAGTTTAACGAATGTTTTCACACATGGAAACTAATTAAATAGGGTTACTTTTAAGTAAATGTTGATGAGGATCTGGTATAGACCGAATTAGGTTATGTGAGTATCTTTTGTGACATATGAAAGATATATGCACTTATTTTTTCGGTTTTGTAAATTGTAAAATGATTTGAAAACCTAATAAGGCTTTTTTTTTTCTTGACAAGGCTTCATGACATCTCTTTTCTTGGAGTCCTGTCATTTTGCTTTGGCTGATGTTTAGCTGACGTATATGTTTATTAAGGAAGTGTCAAACACATGGAAGTCTTGAGCAAATAGGAACTTGACAGCATCTTTGTAGGCCTCTTCTAGCTACCACTTGTGTGTGTATTGTGTGTGTGCAAAATATGTGTATGTCTCTGTGTGTGTGTGAGAGAGAGAGAGAGAGAGAGAGGTGTTAATCAGCAATGGAGAAAGGTAGATGGTATGCTGATCTCAGTGTTCTGCCTTTCCTAAATCTTTGCTCATTTGCTTACAACATATCCAATGTTTGCTTTAACAACAGATCTTGTAGGTACCAAAATATGAAACAAATATTGGATTATAAAGAAGAAAAGTATCATATAATAAACCAGGGGCGGACTTGGAGTATAGCGAGCCGTAGCACGGGCTACGGCTTAATTTTTTATCGGTAATGTAATTTTTTTTTCGTTTTTATATAAATGATATCTCTTAACAACTACGAGGACACATCTAAAAAAGTCTATAAGCCCAAATTGCAGTGTATAAACTTAGTTCTTGTTCCTACTTCTTAGCCCAACCCAAATCAATAACCAATTTATAAGATTATTACAACTTATAAGTTATAAACCATATTTTATTAAAGCCCAATCAATTGAAGATTGTAAATAATAAGACCGGAATCTAATGGGACCGAAATTTTTGAAAGATGTTTTTCGAAATTGATGCTTGTCAAGACCGATTGGACCCGGAATTTTTTGAACAATGCTATGGTTTGTGCGGTCGAAAAGGATTTTTTACAAAAAAGTAAATGACGACGATGTAATAGAACGATTTCAAGCTATGAAAAAAAGAAGAGGACCAATCTATTAGGTATTTGTGTTACTTTATTTATTTATTGTCGTTTTTTAATATTGTATGATTGCATGGTGATAAAAAGAAATTTTGAGATACCGCTGACTTAATGTTCTAGTTCCGCCAATTATGCAACAAAACATAAGCTTATTGAGGTAAAGAAACAAAGCAGAAAAAGGTAAAGACAAGTGAATCTTAGTTCTGAAACAAAAATAAGCTAAAAAATTAACCACAACATTCATTCGTGTACCATACACCTAAAAAACACATGAAGAAACCACATCAAACACAACTTTTAACCATTTTTTGCTAGACTATGATGCAAGCACATAAATCTTTCATGGGTATTCAAGATCTAGTTAAAATAGATGCAAAATTAGAGAAGTTTATTTCTACCTGTTGTTAGCATACTCGTAAAGGCGACCACGGCTAGAAAAGACAATAAGAGCAACCTCAGCATCACAAAGAACAGACAACTCATAAGCTTTCTTAAGCAAACCGCTGCGGCGTTTGCAAAAGGTCACTTGTCGATTCGTTGTGTTTTCGATCCGTTTGATTTCGATCTTTCCCCTCCCCAGTTATCTCTGTGGAGAAATCTCTCCTGAATCAATAGGACAAGACATGGATACACCTGAAATCAAGATAAAAGTTATCAGAAAGATAATTAAAATTTTGTAAATTACATACAGTTCATTACAATAATATAATGAAACAGTATCAAAAAGCCCAAAAAGGTTCAAAATAAATTTAGCTGATATTTGCCCAAACAAAATCCTGGAAATCAAGAATTTCCATGATCTGCTTCTTTTTTTATAGCAAACTAAAAAAATTGCATCAAATAAGAAAGTATAAAGATAACTGATTTTCACAAGAATTTTGGCATCAATGGATATATGAATAATTGAAGGGAGAAACTCTTCAAGATTTAACCTTTTTTTATCTCTCTCTGCTTTTTGAGGGTTTCCAACAAATCTGATCAAGAAGATGCAGAAAATGGAATGGGGAGGTGGGATGGTTGATGAGTATTTATAAAGTAGACAACGACCCTTTTGTCCATTAAATTAACAAACCCTATTAATCTTAATCACTTATCTTAATGCAAAAAATATTTATATATGTTCAAGGTTTGTAGCAAAAACAACATTAAAAATTTACATGTATATACCCAAATACTAACCTCATTCAATATACATCAAAGTGTCAGTGATAAAAATGCTAAAAAAGGCACAAACTAATTATCTATCTATTAATAAAACAAGCAGAATATATATTATCTATATATTAATAAAGCAAGCCAATGAATAGTACTTGATCTATTCGTTGGCTGCCACGTGGCGATTTTTTTTTCTTTTCTGGTGCGGTTAATAAAGCAAGCCAATGAATAGTACTTGATCTATTCATTGCTGCCACGTGACGATTTTTTTTTTCTTTTCTGGTGCGGTTATGTTCGGTGTCGATACATGAAGGTAAAAAACGGTATCAGTCTGGTAAAAAAACAACAAAAATCGGTACCGAATTGATATTGAAATTCTTTTAGTTCAGGAAATTTGGTACTGCTACCGATACCATTTGTCTGTCCCTGATCACGGGTACCGTACGAACAACAACGGTATCGTACAACTTTTTTTGTTAATTTTTTTCAACTTTTAATGATTTCTTTTTTTAGTTTCAAGGGTAGGGATGAGCTCGGTGCCAACCGATACCAAATCGGTGCTGGTACTAAAAATACCGGTTACGGTACCGGTATACGAAGGTAAAAACCAATAGCGAATCGGTACCGGGAACGCTAAGATCTTTCGGTTGGGGAAATTCGGTGCCGGTATCTGGTCCCATTTGCTCATCTCTGACCATGTGTTTCATATGAACAACATCGTTACCATGCAACTTTTTTGTTGATTTTCTTTCGGTTATCTTTTAGTGTTTTTTTCTACATTTTCTTTTTATTCTCGTAAACGGTTCCGTTTGCAACGCACTCGTAATACTTTTAAAACACATGTAAACATAAACTAAATAACAAAAGAAGTTCGCCGCAATACGGCGACAATGATAAACGTAGTGTGTTTAATTTTATCATTAGGGGTTCATCTATATATTAATAAAGCAAGCCAATGAATACTACTTGATCTATTCATTGGCTGCTACGTGGCGATTTTTTTTTCTTTTTTTTTCTTTTCTGGTGCGGTTAATAAAGCAAGCCAATGAATAGTACTTGATCTATTCATTGGTTGCCACGTGGCGATTTTTTTTTCTTTTCTGGTGCGGTTATGTTCGGTGTCGATACATGAAGGTAAAAAACGGCATCAGTCTGGTAAAAAACAACAAAAATCGGTACCGAATTGATATTGAAATTCTTTTAGTTCTGGAAATTTGGTACTTCTACCCGATACCATTTGTCCGTCCCTGATCACGGGTACCGTACGAACAACAACAGTATCGTACAACTTTTTTTGTTGATTTTTTTCAACTTTTAATGATTTCCTTTTTTTAGTTTCAAGGGTAGGGATGAGCTCGGTGCCAACCGATACCAAATCGGTGCTGGTACTAAAAATACCGGTTACGGTACCGGTATACGAAGGTAAAAACCAATAGCGAACCGGTACCGGGAACTCTAAGATCTTTCGATTGGGGAAATTCGGTGCCGGTATCTGGTACCATTTGCTCATCTCTGACCATGTGTTTCATATGAACAACATTGTTACCATGCATCTTTTTTGTTGATTTTCTTTCGGTTATCTTTTAGTGTTTTTTCTACATTTTCTTTTTATTCTCGTAAACGGTTCCGTGTGCAACGCACTCGTAATGCTTTTAAAACATATGTAAACACAAACTAAATAACAAAAGAAGTTCGCCGCAGCACGGCGACAATGATAAACCTAGTGTGTTTAATTTTATCATTAGGGGTTCATCATTTTTAAAATTTCCTTTAAGATATAAATGAGTATGTTATCTACCTGAAAAATGTTGGCCCAGATGGTTTAAACAATCATATCAAACACGAACATAAGATATTTGGGAGATAACCCACGACTCTTTCTATTCAAACAAACGATCATACAAACTTACAAGGAAAAGAGACAAATAAAACAATAACCTAGGCCCCTATTCTAGACCCCTATTTATAACTCTACTAAACGTGCTCTCCAAGACAATTAAACATTTCCTAAACCAATTACAATATAATAACCTAAAATAAACCAATCTTTAATAAAAACTGATCATATCAATCTTTCACTTTGGCCCTTCAACTTAACTCATACGACTTTTAGGATTAACTTTCAACATTCCCCCTTAATCCAAAAAAACAACTCAAACGTTCTTAACTTTGTACCGCCAAGGTCTTGAATCCCATATAGCACTCTCAACTCTTCAATTTCTATCATTGATTCGTCTTTAGTCTTTCTTTTCAGATGTTTGTAACAAACCTGTTTAACAGGTTCTTCACGCTCATCATTCAAACCATGCTCATTGATGTCAACTGCAAATTCATTCTTCACTTTCTTTCCTTGAACTTTTCTATCCAAATACTTGTTGCATCACTTGTTCAATTAATAAATTATTTTTCCTTAGTTTTCTTTTCTTTTTGTGCCAAACCAAAAATTCTTGACAGTCCGGCTTTGACCCAAAACTCGTAGTTGGGTTAGCTTTTCTTTCTTTATTAGACCATGTTGGGCTTTTCTTTCTGACTATCTTTTGAACTTTTCATTCGGTTCTGATTTTTCTTCAAAAGATGCTGGACTGTTGACTTTCACATACAGTTCTACATGTGTAGACTTCTTAGCTGCATCCTTCCTTTCATACGGTACTAGATCTTTTCTCTCATCATTATGATTAGTAGCAGGTTTCTTGCTTCGTTGCTGCTCACTGATCTTAAAAATTTCTTTAACTTCAAGGTTGTTTAAGTCAGGTAAATATGCCAGAAAATTCACCCTTTTATCTACTTCTACCTAATGTTTTCAAAACCGGTTTTTATACCGTATCGGATTTCGCTCAGAAATGGTTTAACCGGCTGTATCGGGCGGTTCAACCGGGTGTACCGGGTGGTTTAACCGGTACAACCGGCTGGTTTGTATCGGTTTTTAAAACATTGCTTCTTCCATAGCAATTCTTTCTTTTTCTTTATTCAATCTTTCATTTTCTTCCCTTTCCAAAGAAGCTTGCAAAGCTTCTTCTTTTTGTGCAGCTTCCTAAGCTTCCTTTTCACGTGCTTGTTCTTCTTGTACAATCGCATTCAATCTTTGATCTCATCTAGTCTTTCTTTCTCAGCGGATTCTTGAGCTGCTTTTTCCTTTTCTTCCTTCCGTACATGATCAATTCCAAGATGTCGAATCTTTAAACGACGCCATACTTCCTTAGCATTCATGGTATGCCAACTTGCACCAAGATGTCGTCCGGCAGGGTTTGACATATGTACCCCAATGTGGTGTACATCTTCCTTTCATCTACAACTATGTCGACTGGAGGTTCAATAACGTCCCAAAAGCCATACTCTTTCAGAAATCCCTCCATCTTGGTTGACCATACTTTGTAGTTCAATGTCGTCAATACTGGAAGTCCCCCAATCATCATCGTGTCTTTTCTATCTTTTGTTTCTTTTCTCGTTTGTTATTTTCAGTTAGAATTGATTCCTGGTCCTGAAACCAATCTCTACTAAATAACCAAACACCACAAACTTTTCTTCTCTTACTTACTTACTTGCTTTCTTTCTTTCTTACTTACTTACTTACAAAACATGAACTTGCTTTCAAAACATGGATTCAAAACGAACCGGAACTTGCTAAGCTTCTAGTTGTCTCGCGCCACAATTACAACAAACTAACTCTTTAGTTTTTTTTCTTTGACTTGCATGAACTCCAAGGATATAAAGTTCTTTTTTTTTCTTTTCCTAGTCAAACATAAATAGCAAGATTAAAAAAAATATACGGCGATTGGCGATACATTAAAAGCTCGAACCGACCTCCGATCTTTAACTAGTAACTAAACCAAACTTTCTACGAATTGTCTCAATACAAAACCGTGTGTTTACGAGCCGAAGCTCTGATACAAATTGTTGGCACAGATGGTTCAAACAATCATATCAAACACGGACACAAGATATTTGGGAGACAAACCCACGACTCTTCATCAAACGATCATACGAACTCACAAGGAAAGGGGGCAAATAAAACAATAGCCGACCTCTATTTATAACTCTACTAAATTTGCTCTCCAAGACAATTAAACCTTTCCTAAACCAATTACAATATAATAACCTAAAATAAACCAATCTTTAATAAAAACTAATTATATCTATCTTTCATTTTCGCCTTTCAACTTTCAACTCATACAACATTTAAGATTAACTTTCATCAAAAAATTATTAAAGTAATTTACTTATCTAATTTTTACTTATAAACATTTAACCTCATGTGTGTAGCTTATGTATAGGTGATATTACCTATATATGATTTGCACCATTGCATATATATAGGTTATATATAGGTTATGTATAAAACGAAATTTATTAATATTCTTTCTTGAGTTTCAAAAGAGAAGCATTCTATTTCAACCACTTTCATATATTTTTAAACAACTTTTAAGTTTGAAAAGAAAATAATTTATTTCAACCATATTTCATAAAAGATGTGTTCTCTCTAAAACCCTTTCAATATATACATAAACTAGTATTTAGGATCCGCGCTTTGCGGCTGGACCAAAAACGAACAAAAAGTAAACGTAAACACGTTGAACCACGTACGCGCATTGCGATCGTGTTAACTTGTAAAAATTAGACCGAAACACAAAACATATAAAATAATAACTAAGTTGGTTGAAGACCCACGAGATGTGATGGAGTCGTTAAACCGCCAAAAAAGATAGAGTTAAAAACGTTGAACGACATACGCATGTTGCAGTATGTTCCATGGCAAGGTTTATAACGAAATGTAAAACGAGAAATTTGTAAAAGATGAAAAGTAGCACCAAAGTTTAAAGTGAAAAAGTGTTGGTTAAAAATGAAAAATGAAAACTAAAGGGGTTGAAAACTATAAGATAAAGGAGTTGAATTTGAAAACTAAAGTTAAAGGGTCGAGATTTATAGAAAAAAGGAATAGTAAAAAGTTCTCACAAAGCCTTTTTGATATTTGGTAAATAAAGGATAGATAATACATACAGAAAGAAAAATAGATAGACTAGAGCACTGTGTTTGATACAGAAATTAAAGTTTACTAGGTGTTTGAATTTTGGAATAAAGTTGCACTAGAGCATTGTGCTTCTTGGTAGTTATTACACCAGAATAGTGAGTCAATGGAACAACCTTTCGAACTAGGTTTACAAGACGTTTGACTTTTGTTAAAGTCAAAGTCTTACTTTAATATAGACTTTTATTAGTTTAATATCCCATGTGTTATACTGGCGGTGTAAAGAAAATATTTTTTATAAATCTATTAATTTAAAAAATTACACATAGATGTAAATTCTACTATACTCACAATTGGTTTCCATGTTATGATTATTAACATTTAACATACATTAATTCCCCTACCATTTAACACAAAGTGGCTTCTCATTAACAAATAAATACAAAAAAATCACAGGTTGTTTTATATAATATGTTTTACTTTATTTAATATATAGTATAATTCGTTTTATAATAATACGAAATAATGCATTAAATATGGAAAAGGTTAAACTACAATATACAAGTTTTTTGTTCTTTATTTCTGTTATATATGAGATTTGAAGTTTTGAACCTAATACCTTAAAATCTAAGTGTAGCTAAATGCTTTTACCTCTGCCCTATAAGTAATAAACATATAAGCGATCTATGAATCTCTAAATAATTCTTTTTACCCCACATTTGGGTCTTATTTGTAAGATTTTTCATCTACGTATAATATTAGTAACTTAACTATGTATCTTCTTTTTATTCTTTATAGTGTCAATGCTCATTAGAAAAAAAATTGATTCTTTTAAGTACAAACCAACCTTAATAGTGATTATGTTTGACTTTTATTAATAATCATTAACTAAACATCAAGTTGTTTATTTATAAGTTATGCAAACATTTTAAATAGAAATGATTTGTAGTTATCATTCAAGATTTCATTAAAAAATAATAATAACAATACACAAAAGGTAATAATTATTATATTAATTTATTTAAACAAAAAGATGACAATTTAAACTATTACCATTCTTGAACATAATTAAAAACTTTATTTATTTTATAACTTGAATGCGTTAAATATGTATTATAATATTTAAAATTCAGTTATAATTTCAATTACAATTACAGATTATATTTTAAAAGGTCATTGTGTTATTGAGTGTTTTACGAATGACGACATCACAAAGGAAAGAAATATGACAGTTATAACGAACTTGCATTTACACTTTAGTTATAGAAAGAATTTTATATAAAGGAGAACACAATCTCGAAACTAAAGTAAAAAAACATAAACATAAAAAATGATTTAATTAATTTTAAAAAGGAATGTAACTAAAATTTCAATGATACATCAAAAGAATCAAAAACATTTTTATTTATTTAATATAAAAACACGTATGCAATCGTTAATTGATTAAGATTTATTATAGAAAGTTTGATAAAAAATAAATTTATATAATCTTGAATAAACTATTGACATATATATATTGAACGGAAAGAATATTATTATATGTCAATAAATCAAAAGATACAACAGAACCTTTAAAAAGCATGGAAGTTTTTATTGGAAATGTTAAAGTAATTAAATATTGAAAAATTTAACAGATCAACAAATACCTAGTTAAAAATCAGTGTAAAATAACTAATCATATGCAGACTTCTGCAAATAATTTTTGATGAAGAAAATACTATTATAAAAGATAACCAAGGAAAGTGGATATACTTAAAAAAGATGACAAATCCATAATATTTTTGTAAGTAATTTCTTTAAAAGGAAATAGTCTCCACAAAAAAAAAGTCTGATTTCTTTAAAATTTGTGACAAAAATAAGTGAAACAAAAGCCTTGTGTTATCCCTACTAAAACAAAATAACAATGGTTATAATTTCACGTGACAATTAGTAGCTTAAGTGATTGACATGTGGCATAAGATGTTTTTGATTTATTATATTTTATAAATTGTTTTCTCACTTAAAAAAATCAAGTATCAAGTTTTTTTGGGTCATATTTATAGTTTATAAATGATGGTTAGGTGATATGGAGTTAGATAAAGCCGGTTTAATTACACTACATTAGTTGTACGTAGACAAGGGTTTTTTTAATGCCTCACTCATCATTACTAAATTATGTTTTTTATTATTTAACATTAGACTTATTTTTAATATAGAAACATTTTTAAAATTATATTAACATTACATAGGAAAATAACAAAAACAATGGTAAAATATATAAAGCTTAATTTAAATATAAATTAGATAAGTAAATGTTAGAAACAAATAACAAAATTTAAATCTACATACTTAAAAAAAGGGTACAAAATTAAAAAAAACCAGCTTAACTCAACTAATCATGGCCTTTCAAAATTCTCAAGCCAAAACGTGACCAAAATTATTGTTGTGAAGTGTTACAAATTTTTTGTTAATGTTGAAGAAAAATCTCATCATTCTAATCAATTGAGAAGTTGACAAGGTAAATAGGTCCTTAAGAAAGAAGATACAAGAGAACAGAACAAAATAAAGATAAACATCATCTTCAACAAGTATCAGAAAGTGATCACAATCAAGAAAAGTATGATCAGAAAAGACCAATTTGATGTATCTAATCATAAATCTGGTATTTATTATCAAAATATGGTAAATCCTTCAGAAATCTGATAATCAAGAAACATCAGATTTTTGATGACTAGTACATTAGAATTTTGATGGAGCAACTTGTCAGAGAGATAAGATTTTACACGAACTCTTAAGTAGCAAGTGGACTTGAACGAATTCAATGAATACGCTACAAAGCTACTTTACACAGTCAAGTGCATGAATAAACAAATGTTTATTCATGCCATACATTCCCTATAAATAAAGAGCACAACTCTGAAAGGAAAACGTATCAAGCTTAGCATTTATCACATACTAAAAAACTCCACTGCCCTCCATCACATAATTCTTTAAGTATTTGTTTGTAATAGTCAATAACCTCACAATCACCTTGTAAGCTTTTCAAAGTGATATAAACTTTAAAATTCTGTAATTGTGTTTCTTGAAAGTTTGATTTCACTACAAGAAAACCCAACCTTTACCGGCGACAGCAATAGCGGCGACAGCCTTATCGTCGCCGCTAATCGTCGATCCGCATCCCAGTGTTTAACCACAATCCCTGGCCGTTGATCTTGATCAAGATCTAACGGTTGGGGTTATTTGGACCAATAACGGCGATTAAAATGGGTCAATAGCGGCGACAGCTAGCGCCGCTAAAACCTAGTGTCCCACATTAAACCCTAGTAACACATTTGTTATCTAGATCCAATGGCTGAGATTAGAAAAGGGCAATAGCGGCGACGGTTTCTTCCCTCCTTTTCACATTTTCCCCCAATTTTCTTCTTCCCAACCCGACGAAAAACCCCATTTTTTGCCCAAAATCGGCAAGTTAAGTTTGTTTTTGTTAAATCTCTTCCCTAATTTGTTATCTACATGTTACACCCTTTAATTTTTGTTTATTTTTTGTATTTTTGGTGAAGAAATCGGATCACGACCATCACTTCTTCGGTCACCGCCATCAGTTCTCCGGTCACCACCTCGTCTCCGTCACCATCCACTGGAAACTTTCAATTAAGGTTAGTTTTACATGTAGTTTTTTTCAAAGTTTGGAAATTGTTTATTTTTTGGTTGGTATGTAAATGTGTATATGTTAGTGAATGTATGTGAAAATGTATAATGTAGGTGTATTTGGTGAAAATTTGTGTATGAAAATCTATGTATTTAGTTGTATGTAAGTATGTAAATGTGTATATAAGGTTGTATGTTTGTATGTAAATGTGTACGTAAGGTTGTATGTTTGTATGTAAATGTGTATATGTTAGTGAATGTATGTGAAAATGTATAATGTAGGTGTATTTGATGAAAATATGTGTATGAAAATCTATGTATTTATGTATGTAGGTAAGTATGTAAATGTGTATGTATATGTTTATATGTAAATGTGTATATTTTAGTGAATGTATGTGAAAATGTATAATGTAGGTGTATTTGGTGAAAATGTGTATGTAAGCATGTATGTGTGTATGTAAGTCTATGAATGAATGTATGTAGGTGTATGTTAGTATGTAGGTGTATGAAAATGGTGAAATTGGTTCTAAATATTTGTAATTGGTTCTAAATGTGTGTATGTTACTATTCATGTGTATATAAAGTATGTAAATGTGTGTATGTAAGTATGTATAAAGTATGTGTTAATGTGTCTAAATTATGTTTAAGTTGAGAGTTTCTATGTTTATGTGTAGGTTTGAAAAAAAAAGTTTAACTTTGATAATTTCTATGTTTATGTAAGTTTGACAAATATATATTAGTTAGGAAATACCCTCCTTAAATTAAAATCATCATTTAAAACATAACGAACATAGAAAATACCCGCCAAAATTGAAATCAATATTTAAAACAAAAGGAGCTAATAAAATACTCGCCCGAAATTTAAACCATTATGAAGAACATTACAAACTTTAAAAACCGCGCCCGATATTAAATTCATCATTTTAAACATAAGAGCTAAGAAAATACCCGATCGAAATTGAAATTATGATTTAAAACATAACGCGCCGCCCAAATTTATAACAATCATTAAGAACATAACAAGCTTAAACAATTGCGCCCGATTTTGAATTCATCATTTTAAACATAACGAGCTTAGAAATACCCGCCCGAAATTGATTTAGAAATTAATTTTGGGTTGTCCCCATTTAACTTGGGACTGCTTTTTTGATATTTTCTCATTTAGGATGTGAATGTGGATTACGCGGTTGTTTGTTTAAGAAGGATTCGGTTATCATTTCCTCTTTGCTCCTCGGGTATATATACCATTACATATATACTTGGGAGCTAACAGGAAATGTTGCCGAATTTTTCTTAAATAAACACATGTAATGCACATTCACATATGAGATAAAGTGTTCAAAAAGTGGGTTTAGCAGCCTACCATTGTCTTGTTAATCTTAAATTAGATTTTCTTTCAGTTGCATAATGCCTATCGATAAAAGCTGGATTGATTCCCCACATCATTCACCTCACTACAAGCAAGGACTCGAGTCTTTCATCTAGATGTGTGAAAGAGTGATAAAAAACCACAACGAAGTTAGATGTCCGTGTAACGTATGTAAAAATTCCAGCTTAATACACATGGCACTTATGAAACGCCATTGGCGTATTAGCAGTTTTTGG
The DNA here is from genome assembly GCA_947069175.1 of Scalesia atractyloides. NCBI lineage: Eukaryota > Viridiplantae > Streptophyta > Magnoliopsida > Asterales > Asteraceae > Scalesia > Scalesia atractyloides. The sequence continues at coordinate 34,560,567 of CAMTDV010000006.1, forward strand.
AAAGACTACATGAAGTGGACCTATAACAGGGAAACGACTCCAGTTGCGGAAGTAGACGATGATGCGCCACAAGACGGTATGGGAAACGTTATTGAAAACATTAGGGGGGAGCATATGGAAGAAGATACATACCTTAACCAACATAACTCAAATGGAGATGGTAGCAGTGTTGGAGATGATTTTAAAGACCTTGTAAAGGAAGTTGAAACAGAATTATATCCTGGTTGTACTAAGTATTCTTCTATTGAATTTTTAGCAAAGCTTATGAATATAAAGGATATGCACCATTTTACTAATGAAGTGTTTGATCGAATCCTCTGGTTGTTGCGAGATTCAATGCCAGAAGGCAACAAGATTCCCCTTTCATATTATGTAGCTAAGAAGACATTTAAGAAGATTGGTTTGGCATATGAGATGATAGACGTGTGCATAAATGATTGTGCTCTCTTTTGGAAAGAAAACGAGTCCTTGCAACATTGTCCCATTTGTAAATAGAGTCGATGGGTCGATAAAGACACAAAAGGCACGAAGGTGGCTCGTAAGGTTTTATGATACTTTCTTTTGACGCCTAGACTACGACGTTTGTATTGTTCAAGGCACACAGCAAAAGATATGATATGGCATAGTACAGGACAATCGGAAGATGGGACTATGAGTCATCTAGTTGATGGATCTTCATGGCAAGACTTTGATAAAAAGTACCCAAACTTCACGATGGAGCCACGAAATGTTCGCCTAGGCCTTGCAGCTGATAGTTTTAATCCATTTAACAACGGTAGCGGATCCTCAACTCATAGCACGTGGTCGGTTATACTCACTACATACAATCCTCAACTCATAGCATGTGTGCGACAGCTTACTCGGTACTCTTCTAATGAACGATGAGAGCAAAGACACGCCAAATGCGCGGTCCGACTTAGAAAACCTAAACATTCGGCCGACACAATGGCTGAAACAGTCGGGTGGCAAGTTCTTAAGTCCCCACCCAAAATACTCATTCAAGTCCGATGATCGAAAACTTTTCTGTCAATTTATAAAAAATGTTAAACTACCAGATGGGTTTGGATCTAATATTACTAAGAGGGTGACAGATAACAATGCTAACATTACCGGGTTGAAATCTCATGACTGTCAAATCCTCATGCAACGTTTGATACTGATTGGAGTTCGAGGGCTTTTGACCAAAGACACATCTACGCCGATAGTAGACCTTTGTATGTTCTTTAAGCAACTTTGCTCTAGAACACTATCGGTGGATGATATGAAGAAAGCAAAGGACGACATTGTTACTATCTTATGCCAGTTTGAGATGATCTATCCACCTGCGTTCTTTGACATTATGGTTCATTTACTTGTGGATTTACCTGATGAGGCGATTGCGGGAGGCCACTAGCTTTTATATGGATGTATCCATTTGAACGGTACATGAAAAAACTAAAGAAATATGTCAGAAACACGACAAGGCCGGAAGGTTGTATAGCTGAAGGTTATGTGCTTGAAGTGGCTCTAACATTTTCTTCAATGTACCTTAAAGATGTTCAGAAGTTCAATCGCCCAGATAGAAACGATGATGTCGTTGTTGAAAAAAGAAAGTTATAGGTGTTTGAGTCCAAATGTCGTCATGTTGGCGCAATAAAGGACAAACATCTATCATTCATCGAAAAAAGCAAGATGGAATGGTTTGTCCTCGAAAACTACGCAGAACTCACGGAGTACATGAAGTGAGTATTTCTATCTTTAACTTTTCATAACCTGTTAATTAGTATTTTTCATTCCCTGCTTATGTTTGTGATCAATGTAGTGAATTCAAACATACACATCCCCAAGATGATCTTAAAACCGCATTTCCGGGTGGGTTTCTCCACAAGGTATAGTACATATGTACATATATAGCACGCACTACTCTACATAAGGTATAATACATATATACATATATAGCACACATATATAACAAACGTTATTACTCTGTATTTGTTAGGTCCATTCGATGAAAACACAAAATTCTCCAGAATTCCACCCAGACTTGTATGCTCTTTAAATTTATGCGAAAATGAATGCTTATACTTACACTGCTTGCGTATTAAACGTGTTGATAATATAGGTGGGTAGTTGAAAACATTAATCATCGAAAAATTTGGGATCGGCCATAAATGATGACCACGCCAAGAAGGTTCAAAATGCTAACAAAGGCTTAGAAGATACTGACGTTGTCAACAACAACTCTTCATCTGACTGTCCACTTGTCATTGACCTGACCCAATACTTTCAAATTGGATCTTCTTCTCATGTTACTGCGGGTGAGCCTGCAACTGAAGTTGATCCCCCAAAGACTACCGTCGATGAAGTGTTTGAGGTCGAGACTGATTGTGATGAGGACGATCCCGATTATGTGGAGTCTGATTAAAATAAAAGTTATTGTAATTTATATTAATTTGTATTTGATAAATACGTGTTGAAATATTTATTTGAATATGAATTACACTTGTTGTACTTTTCATTAATTTCTATTAGATACACATGCTGTAACATTTGTAACTTTTTAGGAATCATGATTTCGGTAGTGTTGATATTTGCTTATTTGATGGCCGATCTGGCCCCATGGGGACATGGGGGAGACGGCGCCTGTGATCCACCGCCTCCGAATCATTTTTTGAGAGGCACACACGAGAGTGATGGTAAGTCTTTTAATAAATTATTTTTTAGTTCTTATATGTGATATATTTTAAATGTTGTTTCTAATTATTTATAACAACATTTAAGATATATCACATATAAGAACTAAAAAATAATTTATCAAAAGACTTACCATCACTCTCGGGCGTGCCTCTCAAAAAATGATTCGAAGGCGGTGGATCACCGGCGCCATCTCCCCCATGTCCCCATGGGGCCAGCTCGACCATCAAATAAGCAAATATCAACACTACCGAAATCATGATTCCTAAAAAGTTACAAATGTTACAGCATGTGTATCTAATAGAAATTAATGAAAAGTACAACAAGTGTAACTCATATTCAAATAAATATTTCAACATGTGTTTATCAAATACAAATTAATATAAATTACAATAAATTTTATTTTAATAAGACTCCTCTAATTATTTATGTTTTAGTAATTTTTTTAGTTGTTATGTTTCATATATTATAAATGTTGTTACTAATTATTTATGTTTTAATTGCAGCTGATCCCCCGAAGAGGTTTAGGAGGAGAGCGAAAAACCAGAAACTTCGTCGTATGGTCAAGGCGGGGGGGGGGGGTATCCCTAATATTTGAAAGCGATATCACGTATACACTCGTTGGTGCAGCAAGAGATATGTTTTTGAGAGAGGCCGGTTCATATATGTGGCGGACCATCCCGTTCGATAAAATGGGAAGGGATAATGTGTCACAACCGCACAAGGCAGTGATCATGAACCACTTGAGGTAAATAAGTTATATGCATATAATTTTCCGTTGTTTAAAGGCGTTTGCAGCCGTTTCACGGGTCGTTAGACTTAATTTATAATAATATTTAACTTTTTTTTTAATTTGTAGGAAATGTTTAACTTTGATGAAGTGGAACAGGATCTACAAGCAGAAACTTAAAGGGTGGAATCAAGAGTTTGCTTATGAAGCGGTACCCTGATCGCAAACACGAGGCTAAAAAATATTTGAGAGCGAAGGTGGGTAATGATATGCCCAATGATAACTGGTTGAAAACCATCGACGGTTTTTTAGACACAACATATATCAAACGATGTGAGGCCAACAAAGGTGTCCACGTAAAACAACTATTCCATTCCCCGGGGGACAGCGTCATACGGTAGCACAGCCTACAAAAAATGTATTTTTTTTAATATGTGTTTGTGTACGCTTTTGTTTATTCAATGTCTAATCTAAGTTTAATGTTCAACAGGATATAGATTGGGTACCTACGTACCTAAAAACCCACCAGGATAAGGAGGGAAATTGGGTTGACCCGGTTGACGAACAGAACTACGTAAGTATTTCTTTTAAGTATATTTTTCTATAACAAACAAATATATATATATATATATATATATATATATATAATCATCTTTGTATATATAACGGAACTTACACAGGCAATAAACGAATGACACAGTGATGGTCCTCCACTTGCCCCATTTCAAGAAGCGTTGGGAGAGCGGAGAGGATGGTATCGAGGGATCGGGCATAAACCTTCTTCAAATACGCCCCTGAACTTGTCGGCTTCTCAACCTGAGACTCAAGAACCCCTTTCTAAGGTAAACAACACAATTTATAAAATGATAAACGAACGCGTGTTTCCTTGTTAAATATATGTTGGTAGCGTCAATTAATATGCTAATATACTTCTTGATATTTATTATTGTAGGGATTTGTTAAAAATTTGTTCCATAGCCCGGCTTTCCTGACTCAACTTGACAACTACCTTAGTTCAAAAGGAAAAGAAACGGCAAACGACGATTGTTATAACACTTATTTCGATAACGAATAAGAAGATGACGAAGATTAGGATGATTTCAAAGTATGCTTGTTATTTTTAATGTTTTTACGCATGTAGGATGATAATATAGGACTTAAATGTTGTTTGTAACTTTATTATGTTTTATATATGTTTTTGGTGTTTGATATATTTGAATCTAGTTGTATTCAGGTTGCGTTTTGAAACAGGTTGCATTTTTTCGGCCGTAAACAGGTTCGGTAGCTATATATAGCTGCTGTAAAAATTTGATTTTGACTAGGTGTCGCCGCTATTGATAGTCCGCCATTACCACTAAAGACAAAAACAGAGCAATAGCGGCGACAGTCACCAATAGCGGCGGCACATAGAGTGATAGCATCCCAGCAATAGCGGCGACGCATTAGTGGCCACGTATCGCCGCTAAAAGTCAATAGCAGCGACAACAGCATCCAATACCAGCGACATCCGTCGCCGCTAAAAATAGCCTTTTCTTGTAGTGTTTCTAGTTCCGCACATTATTTTCATACTTGTTGAAATCACATGCCAAGTTTAGTTAAAATATTGTTATCTGAGATCAACAATTGGTATTAGAGCAGATTGAATAACCTATTTTCAAACGATCAACTGCTCAAGTACTTTTTTTTATAATTTGTCTCTTCAAAACTTCACTTTTATCTAAAAATGGCAAACTTTTAAACATGGAACAATGCTTTCAACATTGGGTCTATGTCAAAGCCTCCGAATTTGGTCAGAGAGGGGTGCCCCTAATGAAGAATCAGGTTGATCAATTTCCTTAATGGAAATGATCGAGCTCTTTCAATCCATTGAAAGAGGCCCACATATTCCAAGTGTTGAAATTCTAGTTGTTCAGCAACTGATCAAACACCAGCAAAACCTGTCTCTTGGACTCCAAAACAAGAATGGAACTGAGTAAAGAGGACAAGGATTTGGTGGAAGCTGATGAAAGGGTCAAATCACCCTTGATAATGGCACTTTAAAATAACATATCCTCTCAAGTAGATGCATGTGCATCTTCAAAGGAAATATGGTATCATTTGGAAAATATTTGTGAAGTAAGGGAAAGAATGAAAAGAAACAAAAGAACTAACAATGTTTCATCATATGATAGGTTTAAGAGTCTTCCAAATGAATGTCATTCAAAAACTTAGAACATATTTTCAAAATTACTGAATGACCTTAAAAAATTGGTGTTTAAAAATCAAATGTTTAAAGAAATGTCAAGTTTTTATATGCACTACCCAAGGAATGGAGAAGTCTAACAATGACTTTGGTCTCCACCTTTAAGTTAGACCATCTAAGTTTACATGATCACTACAGCATCATAGTTCCTGTTGATGCATATGTCTGTTGCCTACGCCATCGTATTACGTCGAGTCTGTGTTTCAGAGCGAAACGTTAAGTTTATGTGTGATATAAGACAAGTTCGCCCGAACTTGTAGAGCACATGAACAAGTTCGCCCGAACTTGGTCATGTCTCATTCCGGGCAAACTTGTACTACTATATATAGGAGTCTTTGGTTTCTCATTTGTAAGATTCATAGATTTTGTCACAACAGAGGCGAAGCTCTGTCCAAGTGTTTCCATGATCTGTAACATCTATACATTAATGAAACGGTGTTAAACAGTAACAAACTTGTATCCAATGTCACCTATGCAAACGGATTCTGCACGTTTACCTTAGGTTTGCCAAATTAGGGCCAGAACGATCCGTACAGTGGACCTACAAGTGGTATCAGAATTGGATTAGACTAATTTGAAGACATTGGACATAGAACTTCACATCTTCTACTCATTTCTTTCATTTTAAATTTTTCTTGGACATTAAACGGACAAAATAGACTGATTTCAAGTATAATATGTAAAATCTATAATACTAAAACCCTTTAAAAGATCAGAGCTTAAAAGAAACGAATTCATGTCCAAAAATTGAAAAAAATCATGATTTGCAAAGTTGGTTTGATCGAACTTGACATCAAGTTCGCTCGAACTTGACATCAAGTTTGCTCGAACTTGATTGAAAAACTCACATTTTTCATCAAGTTCGCCCGAACGTGATTGATTTTTCATTGATTTCAGTCAAGTCCGCTCGAACTTGCTAAGATTTTCTTCAAATTTAATCAAGTTCGCCCGAACTTGATAAAGTTTGCTGAAGTTTCTTACAAGTCCGCCAGAACTTGTGATTTCTCTTGAAATTCTCACAAGTTCGCTCGAACTTGTCTTCAGAGTGATATTTCCATAAATCTCAATACAAGTTCGTCCAAACTTGTTAAGTAGCTGATTTTCACAAGCTGTGACAAGTTCGCCCGAACTTGTCCAAGGTTTCTACAAAAAAACGTCTCGGACATTATATATCGTTAGATTCGTATCGACGAGACTAGTTTAAAGCTCTAATCTGGTAAAAACGGTTTTCCAAAAAATTGTAAACGTTTTTAGCAAACCGATACGTTAATATTGTCGATTAAAAAGTCAAATTTTCCTAAAATTGTCTGTTTGCTAATCATTTTTCAAGTGTTTTTGAACAATAGATTAGTTTGGAAAACAAAATGGGTCCGTGAAACCGCCAATGTTGTTAAGTTTTGATGAGTATGAAGTGTGGAAAGGAAAATTCGTGAACTGGGTTCAATTGAATCATTTCGACAGTTGGGTTGCGTTTAAAACTGAATTTAAATGGCCAACGGATAGATATGGAGTTATTATTGCAATATCAAAGTTTACACCAGAACAAGATAGGGCATATGTTCATGAGAAGAAGATGCTTAGTTTGATACAGCAGTCTGTGACAGAAGACATCGTGAGATTGTTACCAAAATATGATACGTCACAAAAGCTATGGGATGTTTTACATGCTAAATATCTGGAATGTGCTGAGATGATCAAGAACAAGAAGACTCTAATCATGAAAGAGTTTGAGACTTTCATGATGATCAAAGGGGAAACGCTGAAGTCAATGATAGATCGTTTTTTCATTGAAAAATCAGATGAGTAGACTTGGTATTAATAAAACAGAAAGAGAATGCATTGACAGGATGGCTGAAGTACTTCCGAAAGGTGAATGGACAAAATACTTAAACGTATTAAAGGAAAGTCCGAGCTGGGAATTTTTCAAGCTTTCTACCTTCATTGACAAATTAGAGGGATATGAAGTAGAATTACTAAAGAAGTCTGATCTTGTCAGTGATCAATGAAATGATTTGGAAACGCAAAGATCAAATGATCAGCTGAAGAAAGAAGGGAGAATAATGGCACAAAAAACTGTGAAGCACAAGTTTCAAGTACATCTACAAATGAGTGTTCAAGTTCTAAACCAATCTGACCAGTTTATGATGTAGATATCTATCGGGCAGATAATTCCAAACTCTTGAGTAAGATTGAGAGTTTGACATTAGAAAATAAAAATTTAAAGAAAATGATAAGAATTTCTAAAACAAAATAAAAATTTTAGAAAATGAAAAATTACAAATGGTAGTAGATTTTCAAAATGAAATAAAAATGTTTAGAAATGAAAATTTTATTTTGAAAAATTAAATATAGAAAATCAAAAAGCAATAAATTTTCATTTTGAGAAAATTGTTCAACTTGAAAAGGAAGTGAGACTGTTAAAAATAAAGTTGTTAATTCAGAAAAGTTATTGAAAGGTTTTGTGACTTCCTCATTAAAGTTAGATCATATATGTCCAAAACCGATCAATGTTAATAAAAAGAAAATCCCAATAAGTAACATTGTTACAAATTATGACAATGTTATAATTGAGGATTGTGATGATGATAACGATGTTGAAAGAACTAAAAATGATAAAAATAAAATATTTTTAAAATTAAAAGAAAATTTTCAAGAAACTGTTCTACAATCTACTGAAAAAGGTGAATGCTCAACGCAAAAACCTTATAAGCGGAATGGAGAACGAAAACAAAAGGAAAAACAAAGTTCTAAAAATTCTAAAAATTTTCAAAAGAAAAATAAAAGCTCATCGGTACGATCATCCAATCATTATAAAAATTCAAAACAATTTGAAAATAAAAACTTACAAAAATTTGTAAATAAGTGGTGCAGGTCGGACCACAGTGCTTCAACGTCAAATAAAAGTTACAAACGAAGTAGGAAAGATGGCTACCACATGTCAAAACAGTGTTATAATTTGAGTGTATGGTTTAATAAAAAACGATATGATAACAGGGTGTGTCACAAGTGTTGGATAAAGGTACACATTGCTAGAAACTGTTTACAAATTAAACCTAAACCTGTTCTTATTGATAAGGAATATTCTGAAGATTTGAAAGTACCAACTCAGGTTTGAAAACAATGTACAGAAACTACAAACAAGGTGAAACCAGTTATTACTAAGTTTTCAAATTTTGAAACTGGTGAATCTTCGAATAGTAATGAACAAAAAGTTTCTACATTGTATTTCAAGAAAGCTTTAATGAAAGATCTGTTGGGATTGAACCCTATGAAAGGAACTATTGATACAAAACCAAACAACACTATCCGAGCTTTGGTTCAACTATCAGAGGTTACATCCTCTGATGTACTTACACTGCTTCCCATAAAGATTGCTCATCCTATCATCTACCTTCACAAAGCTTCAAGGTCTGCCAGAGTTAACAAGGACAAAGGATAGGAATCAGAGTTTAGTCATTAGCTTAGTTAATCAATGTAACAGTGCCAAGCACTGATAGTTAGTATAAGCAGTGTTTAGAGTTAGTTACATATTGTTTCCTGTCACTATCAACCCTGACGTCATCAAAGATGCTTAGAGGTTAGATAGTTAGTATAAATAGGCAACTCTTGTAACCTTTAAACTTGTCTCTTAAAAGATCAACTTTCGCATATCATCTTCTCTGCATTTTCTCATTACCAAACTGTAATTGCAAAGGCTGAGGGGGAGTTTGTGAATCACATGCAAGTTAATTAACTTGAAAGCATGATGATGATGAAAACAAACGACCATTGCTTGTAGTAAAAGTTTTCCATCTTATTCTGCTACAATTCTCTTTTAATTCAATCATTTTCCATTTTTGAAACAAAAACTATAAGTAATTCAAACTCAGTTCCTAACAATTGGTACAGAGCTTGATTCATCAAATTCGATCTAACAATCGATTTGGTTCGAACAGATCAGCTCTCTTGCTATTCAGTTTGGTTGTTTTTGTTTGATATTCATAGTTTTTACTACGTTCAAAGTTTTTTAAAAACAAAATCTGAAAAAAAAATCAACTGAAAATGTCTCAAAACACACAGGATGCCAATTCTGGATCCTTGTTCAAACCACCGATGCTCAAAAGAAATGAATATTTCATTTGGCAATGACGGATGGGTCACATCCTTGCCCATCAAAACACCGGTTGCTGGAGATCTGTTGCTTATGGACCTCACGTTCCAATGGTTCCAAGCATAGAAGATCCAACCAAACAAGTGCCAAAAAATCCTGAAAACTTTTCGGAGCAGGATTTCAAGAAAATTGAATTGGATGCTAAGGCATTTAGCATAGTTGCTTCGGCCTTACCCAATGAAATTTATGCTGGTCTACTCCATTGAAATATTGCAAAGGAATTATGGGATGCACTTAAGGAGCAATTCGGTGGGACTGAGGAAGTCATAGAAAGTAATAGTGAAGTTCTAAATCAGCAGTATGAAACGTTTTGTCACTTGAAAGGAGAGTCTCTAACACAACAATTTGAATGTTACAGCTGTCTCATTAGTGAACTTAGACTGGTTAACGTGATTCTACCTAATTCGACTGTCAATAGTCGTTTCCTTAGATCGTTACCAGATAAGTGGGAGACTGTAGCTTATGTAACAAGAAAATCTGTTGGGTTTAAAGATATGCCGTTGACACAACTTCATGGGATACTCCTCACTTATGAGAGAGAGTTGAACCAGAAAAAGAAGTTGCAAGAATCTGGCAAAATGACTGATGATTACTCATTGGGTAATACAACTCTTTTTGGCCAAGAAGAGGGTTCTGGCAGCAGTAAGGACCAAAGTTATGATCACTATATAGATATTACATCTGGTGGGAACTTTGGATTTGAAACAATTGCACCCAACTATGCTTTTGCTGCTAGTGGGGAAAGCCAAACCTCTGACAATCTATCCTTTGAGCTGAATGATTTGCAACACATTGAACCTTCTGATCTTGAAGAAATGGATATTTTGCACCAACTGGCCTTATTGAGTGTTAGGGCTAGTAAGTTTTACAAGAGAACTGGTAGAAAATTCCCAGGTTTGCATGGGGGTTGAAGGTTGGGCTGGATAAATCAAAAGTCAAGTGTTATAAGTGTAATAGGCTAGGACACTTTGCCAGAGAATGCAGGTCTCAAAGTTCTGGACCAATAGTGACTCATCCTGGCCCTAGACCTCAGCACACACAAAACACTACTCATTATTCCCAATATGCCCCTGCTCAACATGTTCAAAACACTGCCCATTTTGCACACCCTGCTACCACTGTTCCAATGCATTATGTTCAATCCACTGCTCCACAAATTCAATATGTTCAGGCACCATCACATCCTCAAGTGCTTGTACAACAAGCACCCATTGTTACACAACCTGCTCAAACCACTGCTAGTCAAGCAGAGGTTGGTCAACAAAGCTTTTTCACACAAAGTTATGTTGACTGGAGCAGTTTGCCTGAGGATTATACTGATGAAAACTTTGCTTTAATGGACAAAAATGATGTTGAACAAGAATTTTGTTTAATGGCCTAAGAGACAATTGCTGAAGGTGTTGAATATGTGGAGATAGTGTCAAAATCTGATGAAGTTCAAGTTTGTGATCAAATAGTGGTTCAAGTGAAGAAAGAGAAAATGCTGCTGATAAGGAAAAGAACTCTCCTACTGACCATGGAACATTGATGTGTGTGAAGATGAGTGTGATTGTGCTCTTATGGCTGCTACAAAGGTATCACCTCAGATCCTTAAAGAGCTATGTTCTGACAAATGCCTCATTGCTTTTGCAAACATCAAAAAGGTGAATGAAAACCTGAGAAACAAAATTTTAGAAGATGAACTTAATTTTGAAAAACTGATTAAAGAGTTAAAATCAAAGTTAAGTGAAAAGATTATGAAATGAGTAGCCTAAGACATGAATCAAGCATAACCAAGGACCAACTCCAAACTATGGTAGAAAAATACCAAGTTTGTAAAAAGGAGTTAGAAGAAACCCAAATCACTTGTGAAAAATGGGTTGAGTCCTGCAAAGGTTATGAACTTATGCTTGATGCTCAGATCAAGAGCAACATCAAGGTTGGTGTAGGATTTAGAGCCTATGACCAAACTGAGAAAAATGTTGCTGAAATTCATTCTGAGTTGGTTGAAGTTGTCCCTACAAATTTGGCTGGTGAAGAGATAAAATCACAGCTGGAAACAAAATTGTTTTGGAAAAACCAGAGGTTTCAACAAAAGATAAAGAAATTGAAAAATATCAGTTTAAACCAACCTGGTCAGATGAATGTGATATCTTAGAGAACTTTAAGCCAATTGACTTCACAACCACTGATGGTATTAAAGCCCCAAAAGCACTGGTGATCCCTATCAAAGATGTGCCAGCAGAGGTTACAACCACTGCTGAGAAAAAGTCTGATAGAAGAAAATAGTAAAGATTAAAAACTTGTTTTGTGAATTTTGTGGAAAACGAAATCATGTGGCTGCAGATTGTTTTCTTTTAAAAGCCTATGACATTAACAAAACTTGTGTTATCAAAAACTCTTCAAAACGCACCATCTGCAGCAAAACAAATCACTCAACTCAACAGTGTGCATATCTCAAAAACTATGAACAAAAGGTAAAAGAGATCAAGGCAAAAGCACTTGAAAGAGAAAGTTCAAGTTCTGTTACAAAAGCCTTAACCAAAACCTCTATTCAAAGAGAGGTGCAAGTGACAGATGCCCCACCTTCAAACTCATTTCTAAGAGGGTATGGCCAACCTACTTATAAAAAGGTTCCTCATGCTTATGAAGGCTACAAAAAGCCTTCAAAGCAAAGAGTAAACAAGCACCCTTATGGATACAATCATCTGATAGGTAATGGTCAAGAGCAGATGTTACAAGAAAATTTCAAAACCACTAACCATTGTCCTAGACTTGAGGCTGGACCATCTGTGACCCATCCAAAGCCATTTTGGCTGGAGACCAACTTTAAGTGATCTATTTACTTGATGTGCAGGGACCCTCTACTTGCCTTGATAGCTTATGGTATGTAGATAGTGGAGGTTCCAGGCACATGGCAGGATGTAGAGCCATTCTCAAGGACTTCATGGCTCATGGGGGGTGATATATCTTTTGGTAATAACTCAAAGGGAAAGGTCTTAGGGTCTGGGTCGGTTCTGGCTGGTAAACTCAAGTTTGAAAATGTGAATTTGATTAACAATCTGAAATTTAACCTGCTGAGTGTCTCACAAATGAGTGACAGAGGATATGGATCCTTCTTCACTAAGAAAACTTGTCAAATTGTGGGACTATAGGTTGTCAAAAGGATTGATCAAATCATTGCTGAGAGCAAAGCACAACTCATTGCACACAGAAGTGGGAATGTTTATGTGGTAGATATGTTAAAAGATAATCCTATTTCTGGAACATGCCTATTCTCAGTTGCTTCTAGCAAAGAGACTGAGTTATGGCATAGAAGACTTGGACACACAAATCTTAAAATTATCACCACACTCTCAAAACAAAGTCTTGTAAGAGGCTTGCCTCACAAGCAATTTTCCTGTGATGAACATTGTGTTTCCTGTTTAAAAGGCAAACAACATAAAAGTTCTTTCAAATTAATTGAAGAGTCCAAAACAAGCCAGTGTTTACAATTGTTGCACATGGACTTGTTTGGCCTAGTGCAAATCATGAGCTTAAAACACAAAAGGTATTGCCTAATGATAGTTGATGATTTCTCTAGGTTTACATGGACCTTCTTTCTTCATTCTAAGGATGAAACTGCAAGCATTTTGCAAAACTTTGTCAAACAAGTAGAAAAGCAATTTGATCTTCCAGTAAAAATCTTTAGAAGTGACAATGGAACAGAGTTTAAAAATAGGGAGTTGGATGCTTTTTGTGAGTCAAAAGGAATTGTTAGACAAAATAGCATTCCAAGAACTCTAGAACAAAATGGGGTGGTTGAAAGGAAAAACAGAACCTTAATTGAATCAGCAAGAACTATGTTAGCAGATTCTGGTTTACCCCTGTCCTTTTGGGCAGAGGCTGTAAACATTGCTTGCTATGTTTAAAACAGAGTTTTGATTAACCCTAGGCATCAAAAGACTTCCTATGAGACTTTGTATAAAATCAAACCTCTGATTTCATATTTTAAAATTTTTGGTTGTCCATGTTTCATTTTGAACTTAAAAAATTCTATATCTAAGTTTGCAGCCAAAATTGATTGTGGTTATTTTGCGGGATACTCAACCACTGCCAAAGCCTATAGAGTTTTTAACTCTAGGACAAAGTGTGTTGAAGAAACTTTGAATGTGAAGTTCAATGAACTATCATCACTGAAAATCCCAGCAAATCCTGCAGAGCTTTTTGATTAGATAAATTCACATTTGTTGATGTTTCTATCAAGCTAGACAATGCAAGTACACCACAATCATCTAAAGAAGATCAAGATCAAGGATATGACTGTGTGCTTCCATAAACAAAAGTCTATTCTTCAAACAGAGGATCAAGTGCTACAAGCTCTTGTGTAAACTCTGCCACTATGGGTCAACAGTGGTTGATCCTCAAACCTCTGCCAGTTCACAAAATCAAACATCTGTTGATAAAAGTCCTACATCTGGGCACCAAAATCATCAGAATGTTACCTCTATACCCACAATACCACCACCACCATTCTCATCAGTGGCTGATACTTCAATTTCACCAGTATAGGTTAGCTCAGATGAGACACATTTGCAGCCATCACCTCAAAATGCTATTGTTCCATACCTAGGTGATTTGATTTATCTCAAAAGCCATCCAGCAGATCAAGTTATTGGCAACATCAAATCTGGGGTGCTCACACGAAGCCAATCCCAAAATATTTGTCTTTTTGCTGGTTTTCTATCACTCATACAGCCAGTCAAGTACCAAGAGGCACTGAAAGACAACAGCTGGGTAGAGGCCATGCAAGAAGAACTCCTTCAGTTCAAAAGACAACAAGTTTGGGAGCTTGTGCCACTGCCAAAAGATGTAAGTCCAATTGGCACAAAGTGGGTCTTCAAGAACAAAACTGATGAAAGGGGTATTGTTGTCAAAAACAATGCAAGGCTCGTGGTTCAAGGCTACAGACAGGAAGAAGGTATAGACTATGATGAGACCTTTGCTCCTGTAGCAAGGTTGGAAGCTATTCGCCTGTTCTTAGCTTTTGCTGCTAACCACAACATAAAGGTGTTTCAAATGGATATAAAGAGTGCATTTTTGTATGGAAGAATCAAAGAACAGGTGTATGTCTGTTAACCTTAAGGTTTTGAAGATGCATCCCATCCTGATCATGTCTACAAGCTCAACAAAGCATTGTATGGCTTGAAACAAGCACCAAGAGCCTGGTATGAAACTCTATCCACTTTTCTCTTATCAATAGGGTTTACTAGAGGCAAAATAGATAAAACCCTGTTTTTAAAATGGAAAGGAAAAGATTTGATGCTTGTCCAAATTTATGTGGATGACATCATTTTTGGATCCACAAGCACTGCTATGTGTGAAGAGTTTCGGAAACTCATAGCAGTAGAGTTTGAGATGAGTGCAATGGGTGAGCTCCAATGTTTACTTGGTCTTCAAGTTAAACAATTGTACAATGGTACATTTATCCATCAAAATAAGTATGTGAAATAACTGCTTAAAAAGTTTGATATGGATGATTGTAAACCATGTAGCACACTCATGGCAACCTCCAAGCTAGTCACCATTGATGGTAAAGATGACCTTGTTGATCAAACTCTTTATAAAAGCATGATTGGGTCTTTATTGTACCTAACTGCATCAAGGCCAGACATCATGTTTGCAACATGTTTTTGTGCCAGATCACAGGCATTACCTAGAAAGTCTGACCTTATTGCTGTAAAAAGGATATTCAGATACATAAAAGGTGCTCTCACACTTGGTATCTGGTATCCAGCTAATGGGAATATTGAGCTTTCAGGTTTTCCAGATAGTGATTTTGTTGGGTTTAAAACTACAAGGAAGTCCACATCAGGAGGATGTTAATTCCTAGGTGATTGTCTAGTGTCTTGGCAAAGTAAAAAGCAGGTTGCAGTTTCAACATCCACTGCTGAGGCAGAGTATATTGCTGCTGCTAGCTGCACTTCTCAACTCTTGTGGCTTCAAAACCAGTTTTTGGATTTTGGTATCATCGCACTAAAGACTCCACTCAAATTGGACAGTCAAGCTGCTGAAAATATCATCAAAAATCCAGTTTCTCATTCAACTACAAAGCACATTGACATCAGACATCAATTTGTGAGAGATTGCTATGAAAATGGTTTGATTTCTTTACATCATGTCCATACTTCAGATTAATGGGCAGATGTTTTAACCAAGGTATTAGATACATCTACCTTTGAAAAATTGATCTCAAGAATTGGAATGCTAAACATGGATTAAAAACAAGTTTTCTTGTAAATCCATAGCATCAAAAAGTTTTCAGAAAATCAAAAACACTTTAAAAATAGTTAAAATTGAAAATTTTCAATAAATCTTTAAAAGTCTGTTCATAACATTTGTTTGCTCAAAACCTCTGATAGACTGAAAAATCTTATCCACTGTTAAAGTGTATCCTCTGATTTCCATTTTTTTACCATTTTTCAAAACCACCGATGGCTATCCTCTGATAGAGTTAACAAAATCAGTACGGTTACTTTTCTCATCAGAGGTTACACGTGGCCAGATGTTAGCCATCCGATCTTACAACAGATGCCACGTCATGTTCACTTTTTCAAAACCCTTATAAAACCCTATTTTATCTCACCAGTGGTTACCCTACACTGTGTCGATTTCAAAATCTCAAAACAGTTTTTCTCTCAAACACCATGGCTCCCAAATCAAAATTTTCAAAATCCAAAGCTAAATCGCAAGAAGAACCTCCACCTTTCACTCTCATAATCAAAACCCCACACAACTACACTGCCATACTTTAAGAAAACGACGCAAATACTCGCTATCATCCAATGATTCGAATTTTGCAAAAGTCTAAATTCTTGCACATGTTAACCGTAAAAGCCCCCATTTACATTGATGCTCTTCGTGATTTCTGGAAAAATGCAAAGGTTCACTCATCTGCTAATGGTGTTCCTTATACAATTATTTCAAGAGTAGGGGGTGTTGATGCAAATTAGCCCCCAATTGATCTCTCAAGTTTTCAAGTTAAATGACATACAACACCCTGTGTCATTTCCAATTAATGAGATCCAAGCAGAGTTTCTGGAAAGAGGTTATATCGGCCAGATGAAAGGTATAACCATTTTTAAACCTAACTTTCCCGCTGAGATGAGATTTTTCTTTCACACCATTCTTAATTGGCTCTCAGCAAAATCCACTGCTTTCAATGAAATCCCATTGAACATGCAATATCTGGGGTATGCAATTTTAACTGAAACAGATTTTAACTACTCCCAGATATTGTTCAATGATCTTGTAAATAATTTTAAAAATATTGAAAAAAAGAAAACTTTTTTTGATGCATCCACATTTCTTGAGTGTTTACTTGCAGGATCAAATCAAAGGTCCTGAAAGTAAACAAGGCACTGTGGTTAATCTAGGCAGCCTTAATCATGAAACTTTCACCAGAATAACAAACCAAGATAAAGTTGAGAAAACACAAGTAGAGGAGGATGAGCAAGTTTTACCAGAACAAAATGTTCAATCTCAACCTCTTGCTACTGAGCCCACTGCTCTTGGTGATCAGGACAACACAACCGCTGCCCTGAAACTCACACCAAAAATTTCCAAAAAGAAAAACAAAACAATCTCCAAAAAGCCCACAAAACCCAAAAAGGGTCCTCTGGAAGATGAGATCCCAGAGGTTAACCCTATGACAGCACCAAAGTCACAAACCACTATTGCTACTTCTTCACAGCAGATGGTTCAAAGATCTCCCACCGACTTTGAAACTCCTCCTTCTTCCTCACAAAAGGGAAAGGTTGTAGACACAGGGACACGATTTTATGAAGCTCTAGATCCACTTGGGTCTATCTTCCACAGCCCCTTTCCCAGGGCAATGTTGCTTTCTACTCAACCACCTTCACCGATACCTTCACTTCCACCCAAAATTGCACCATTGCTGAATGCAATTGAATTAGTTCAGACAAAAACCAGCACTTCTCAACAACCTATTACTGAGAATATACTTCATCCAATGGCTGGGTCTGATTCTTTATTCATTGCTAGCCCATCAGCAAATGAAGAGGCTACATCCCTTGGGTTACATGTAACCCTTGGTGATATTTCAACACAAGCAGCCACTACAATTGCTGAACTCCCTAGTTCTCAGTTGGATAGTGGTTTCATTAATAAGACTTGGTTGAAGGCAACCACTGCTGAGGCAACAACTATTACCACTATTGTGGGAAGTCCCCAGTACCAAGACAAAGGGGCATCTATGTTTGAAGCTGGTCCTAAAACCACTGCTCATGATAACATAGATATAACTACCACCACTGGTAGGAGTTTAGATGATCCTATTAAATTAGGTGATGATCTAAAATACCAGGATTTGATGGAGAGAGTGACCAGAATAGAAAACTCTGTTGGTGAAATCAAAGATTTACTAAAGCAGATGATAGCTACAAAATGTCAACCCTCTGTTCTATCCACTGTTGATCTCAAAGAAGCTCTTAACCCACTGTTTCAACATCAACAACATTATTTGGATTTACAACACAAGCATCATGTGAATAATGTTCGAAACATGTTTGAATCAAGGTATCAAGACACTGCAGCTGACATTAAAGCCATCAAAGCACATCTACTCACAACCACTGGCCATGCACCTCCAACGGTTATATTTGTTACAACATATGAAGCCAAAAAGGGGGAGAAACCTTTGGGTCCAAAGAAGCTAACAATAGATGATGATAAGGCCAGACCTACATTGAACATTCCAAGGCCTGATGGTTCAAAGAAGATAGATTCAACTGAAGAACTAGTGGCCATGGCAAGGGCTAGTCAGAAGAAGAATGTGATTGAGGAGAGCAGAGTGTTGGTTGAGAAAAAGATTGATCAACAAAAAGAAAAAGGAGAGGTTGGTACTCATCAAAATGAGCTCCTGCTAGAAAAGCCAGGCAACCAACATCCACACCTCCTAAAACTAAGCCTGAAACCAGTCCGACCATTAAAACCTCTGCCTCTCAAAAACCTATCACATATTCAAAACCACAACCCACATCCACACAAGCAGATGTTACATCAACTGTTGTATCAACATCTGTTGATACAGCAGAGGTTGCAACAGATGCATCTCTATCCACTGCCATAATCACATTTCCCACATCAACTCAACCATTATCTACACCACCAAAAATCCCACAACCACCATCACCCACCTTAAGGTTTAAAAGGAGAAAAATCACAAAAGTGATAAATGATGATGAGATCTCTGACCTCTTCCACTATCATCAACACCAATGATCCCCACATCAGAGCTTACAACTTCTTCAACTCTTAAAGTCATTCCTGCAGCAAAGGTGTACCCTCTTGATTTACCAGTAGTCAGGGAAGAGATTCTAAGTTTCTTTTCAGAGGAAGACCCTGACAAAAGAACAATTCTATCCCTTGATGGCTATCCAAGACCAGCAAATGTTGATGCTTATCTTGAATTGAAAAAGAAGCAAGCAGAGGATATTGCCAAAAGATAATCAGCTGGTAAAAATGATAGAGAAATACAGATTATCATGTCCTTTCAACTGAGTAAGGTCACCATTCTGCAAAACTTTGTCAAGGATCTGAGCAACCAGTTGTCAGTAAGGGAAGATAAGTTGCTCAAGAGTGAACTCATTGAGTATATCATGGAAAAGAAGATGTATAAGGCAACAAGGCCTCAGTTCAGGGATTGGAGCATAGATGAGCTGAGAGAAGAAATCAATAGAATGCAAGAAATGTTGAAAGACCCTCTTAAAAAGCCAAATCCTCCCAACTGGGATTTATACAAGAAATATATCTCTAAAAATGTCTTGAAGTTGAAGAGAATGAAGCAAGAACTAATTCAAATCATTATGGTTCCAAAAACCAAGTGATGAGATGGGGTGAGGTGAGGGTGTTAGACACTTACAAAAGTTTGGACGAAAGAAGGAAAAAGGATCCATCCATGCCTCCCAAGCCTGAATACTCAAAGGAAGATGCTATTCTCAGAGCTCAACATCTGCCCATTCCACACTTGCCCTGCAACACAGGAAAAAGCAAGGGAGATGAATGAAAAGACTGACAAAGAGTTTGAGGATACATTTATCAAAGAAGGGATTCAGAATATGATTAGTTATCACACAGATGATACAAGTGCTAAGCTGGCTAAAGACTTATCAGTGTTAGCTCATTCACAAACCTCAGCAATAAAAGCTCCTTCAAGAAAACCATCAGACCTAAAAATTCTAAAATGGAAGGTCGAAAAAGACACCCATGAATTGACATTGCTCAAGTCTGATGGTGCAGCCACTAAACTATCCATGGAAGATGCTTATGAGCTTACAGTAGAAGACTTCCAAGAACTACTATGTTTAGAGCTGGTGAAGGATGCTGATGACATGGAATCTCTTAACTTTAAACTTCAATTCAAAGGTCAAATAAGAAAATTCCTTCTAAGGAATAAAAACCAAGAATAAAGTGTTTTTGGCATCATCTGTTCCAGTGGGAGATTGTTGGGATTGAACCCTATGAAAGGAACAGATGATAAAAAGCCAAACAACACTATCTGAGCTTTGGTTCAACTATCAGAGGTTACATTGTCACACCCCAACCCGCAGCGGAAAAGGTGATCGGGGCATGATTGGGTTATCATCAAAGCTCATGACATTTATTATAACGTTTCATATTCATTATGACAATTTAAAGGGAAACATACAATCTTAATTTCATCATGCCCTAAACATCATTCTAGACTTCATTGTTTTCTTCTAAGGCATTTCCTATGTTTTCCTTGCTTCATCCTGTTCACCTGTATCATGTGTAAAAATGGTTTTTGGATCAACAAAAAGTTGCGAGTGAATCCTATGAAAAACATTTAAACAAGTTTATTGAATTGATTATTAAATAAAGTGCATAACCACATATGAGTAAATATAAATGTAAATATATTCATAAAAAAATTAATATTTAGTAATGCACACACATACAATAATTGATCGTTTTGAGGCACGCGTTGTTCAACTCGTCTCTCACGAGGAACTGATGGGCCTAGTGAATGAGTTTTGAGGCACGTGTTGTTCTACGAACTGATGGGCCTAATGAATGAGTTTTAAGGCACGCGTTGTTCAACTCGTCTCCCACGAGGAACTGATGGGCCTAATGAATGAGTTGCATACAACTTCGACAATAAGTAATACATAACTACAACCAATATTTACATTCTAAGTTTAAATCATAATATGGTATGGCACGAGTTTAAATAAACGAGTTAGTTTTAGTGACACATAATACACCCCAAAACGTGTAATTAAAAAAGGGGAGTTGTAAGATTCACTCACAGTGGGTGCGTTCGGTTGATGATGTTGAATGCGCATGAAGTTTGATTTAACCACGAGTGAAACTAACCTAGATAATAACATAATGGTTCGGTAAATAAGCGGATTTTATTAATCAATTTTAGTAGGATTATTGGATATGTTTTTGTGAGTTTAAAGCTATTTTCTAACTTTAAAAATGTTATTTTTAAGTATTTTTAATTGATTTTTAAATAAAATAAATAAATAAAAATAATAAAAAAATGTTGACTTTTTGACCGTTGACTTGTTGACCGTTGACCTGTTGACCGGTTTTATTGTGTAAATGTATGCGCCGGGCAGGACTCGAACCCGAGACCTCCCGTTCGCGTGCACGCAGCTCTACCAACTGAGCTACGTGTCTAACCCGAAATATTTCTGTTTTTAATTATATTTATATACTAATTGAATTAATCCGAAAATCATTTATTTTAAAAACGATTTTAATGCATCGGCTCGGTGCTCGCCACAGGTCTCGAACCCAGGACCTGTGGTTTAGTTTGGCACACAGTCCACCGCTGGACTGTGTGTCTAACTTGGTAAATAATCTGGTTTTTATTATACTTAAAATCTTACTGAAGTTAACCCGGTTCGATCTCTAAAAAAAAGGCATTTTATTTCTGTGAAGGTGCGTGTGTCAAGAATCGAACTCGGGACGTTAGGCATATTGTTTGCACATAGTCCACCACTGGACTGTGTGTCTAACATGTTCATAAAACTGTTTTTAATTAATCTTATATCATATCAGTACTTCGTCTTCTTCGTTAAACTTAACCAGAATCGATGTCCGACTGTTTTGACAAAAATAATCAGTTTCTTTAGCGTGTTGTGATTAATTACATGTGAGATTAATAAAAACGAGAGAGATTAGGTGTAAGATATACCGAACAGAGATCCTCTGTTTCGCCGGCGAAATTTCCGATAACAGCAGGTTATTCCGGCGACGTTTATCTTGCGGCAGAAGGTCTTAAGGAAGCTTGAGGTGAGTGTGGGTGACTTCGGTATGAGCTCTAGGTGTTAAGTTTTTAGAGTAAGGCACAGAAGTGAAGGGGTTCGGTTTTCCGGCGAGTTGCAGAAACTTTCCGGCGAGTGAAACTTCGTCGAGAATGGGTGTGATCGTGAGCGAAAAGGCTATCAGAGGTTAGAGGGTGCATTTATAGGAAAGAATCGAGATGCATGTGGTCTGATTTCAGTCTTGATTCATCGGTCAATAACTTTTCTGGCGGTTATGACTTGTGTCGCGGACTGGACATCGGTTATAACCGATGTTGAGGTAATTGCTTCGGTTAAATTAGAAGAAACCGTCCAATCTCGGCGAAATCGTCGAGATTTCCGACGACTGCGATTTTGGGCGCGACTTGACTGGATTTGATTTCCGAGATTCATTATTTCAATTAATTGTTTCGGTATCTTAACAAAAACCCAAAGTGGCGGAGTGGTTGAGCGCGTGTGTGTTAAGGCTTTGGAATCCTGGCTGACCCGGGTTCGAAACCCGGCAGCAGCAATATATTTTTATTTCATTATTTTTAATGAATTTCAAATATAAATTATATATTCCAATATACTTATTAATTATGTATCGTTTAAAATTTATTTGAGCATTAAATACGCAACGAAATTTTTAACTGATTGTTCGGTTAATAAACGGAGCGGGTTTGGTAACTCCGTTTTTTTTTTTACGGATGTTACAGTATCCCCTACTTTTTAGAAATTTCGTCCCGAAATTTAAGTAGTGACATATTTGTCTAAAAAGGATGGTGTTTAATTTGACAGTTACATACTTAGAAAAAGAGTAAGAGTTTAAATTTTTGTTTGAGGCGGTAACGTTCCTTGTAAGGGTTGAGTACCCTGCTACAGGAATCGCTTTTTGTTGCCTACGGTAAAAATATTAATAAGCAGAGTTGATTCACTGAGTAATTTCATGCAATAGTTTTGATATGTTTGGAAGGGTAAGGTTATATCCTAAAACAAAACTTCTAATACTACAACCTACATGGAACTTCTCATAACCGCCTGACAATGCCTCTGATCCTTTGGCAAGAATACTTATATATAGGAAGTACCAGCGGCGTATCCACCATATTCTTGTCAAATTTTCATTGGTTTTATCAGTAAGTCATGATTGGTTCTATGAAACGACTCTAAAAATAAACAAACACAACAACCAATGTCTGAGTCCTAATTCTGATAGTATACATGTTTGATTGGTGACATAATCCAATTTCTTTAAATGATGAGATGATATAAATGCTAGATCAGTGAATATAAAAACAAACTTTAACCAAGAAATTACCAAATCCTACATGGAGCTTCTCATAACAGCCTGACAATGCCTCTGATCCTTTGGCAAGAATACTTATATATAGGAAGTACGAGCGGCGTATCCACCATATTCTCGTCAAATTTTCATTGGTTTTATCAGTAAGTTATGATTAGTCCTATGTGACTCTAAAGCATAAATAAACACCACAACCAATATCTGAGTCCAAATTCTGATAGTATACATGTTTGAATGGTGGCATAATCCAATGATGAGATGATATGAATGCTAAATCAGTGAGTATAACTCATATTTCAATCAAGACAATACTAAATCCTACATGGAACTTCTCATAACCGCCTGATAATGCCTCTGATCCTTTGGCAAGAATACTTATATATAGGAAGTACCAGCGGCGTATCCACCATATTCTTGTCAAATTTTCATTGACTTTATCCGAAAGTAATGATTAGTTCTATGTGACTCTAAAACAAACACAACAACCAAAACTTGAGTCTCAATTCTGATAGCATACATGTTTGATTTGTGACAGTTCCTCTCTCGTTTGTTGTGATGTCTATGTAGAAATGGAACACAATCCAATTTCTTTAGATGATGATATGATATGAATGTTAAATCAGTGAATGTAACACAAATTTCAACCAAGACAATACTAAATCCTACATGGAACTTCTCATAACCGCCTGATAATGCCTCTGATCCTTTGGCAAGAATACTTATATATAGGAAGTACCAGCGGCGTATCCACCATATTCTTGTCAAATTTTCATTGACTTTATCCGCAAGTTATGATTAGTTCTATGTGACTCTAAAACAAACACAACAACCAAAACTTGAGTCTCAATTCTGATAGCATACATGTTTGATTTGTGACAGTTCCTCTCTCATTTGTTGTGATGGAGAGGTTAGTCTATGTAGAAATGGAACACAATCCAATTTCTTTAGATGATGATATGATATGAATGTTAAATCAGTGAATGTAACACAAATTTCAACCAAGACAATACTAAATCCTACATGGAACTTCTCATAACCGCCTGATAATGCCTCTGATCCTTTGGCAAGAATACTTATATATAGGAAGTACCAGCGGCGTATCCACCATATTCTTGTCAAATTTTCATTGACTTTATCCGCAAGTTATGATTAGTTCTATGTGACTCTAAAACAAACACAACAACCAAAACTTGAGTCTCAATTCTGATAGCATACATGTTTGATTTGTGACAGTTCCTCTCTCATTTGTTGTGATGGAGAGGTTAGTCTATGTAGAAATGGAACACAATCCAATTTCTTTAGATGATGATATGATATGAATGTTAAATCAGTGAATGTAACACAAATTTCAACCAAGACAATACTAAATCCTACATGGAACTTCTCATAACCACCTGATAATGCCTCTGATCCTTTGACAGGAATACTTATATATAGGAAGTACCAGCGGCGTATCCACCATATTCTTGTCAAATTTTCATTGGTTTTATCCGCAAGTTATGATTAGTTCTATGTGACTCTAATACATAAATAAACACAATCAACCAAAGCTTGAGTCTTAATTCTGATAGTATATATGTTTGAATGGTGACAGTACCTCTCTCGTTTGTTATGATGGAGAGGTTAGCCCTTGTGGAAGTGAGACATAGCTCAACTTCTTTAAATGATGAAATGGAAATACGTTGAAATGTATGATTAACAAACTTCGACCAAGACATTACTAAATCCTACATGGAACTTCTCATAACACCTGATAATGCCTCTGATCCTTTGACAAGAATACTTATATATAGGAAGTACCAGCGGCGTATCCACCATATTCTTGTCAAATTTTCATTGACTTTATCCGCAAGTTATGATTAGTTCTATGTGACTCTAAAACAAACACAACAACCAAAACTTGAGTCTCAATTCTGATAGCATACATGTTTGATTTGTGACAGTTCCTCTCTCATTTGTTGTGATGGAGAGGTTAGTCTATGTAGAAATGGAACACAATCCAATTTCTTTAGATGATGATATGATATGAATGTTAAATCAGTGAATGTAACACAAATTTCAACCAAGACAATACTAAATCCTACATGGAACTTCTCATAACCACCTGATAATGCCTCTGATCCTTTGACAGGAATACTTATATATAGGAAGTACCAGCGGCGTATCCACCATATTCTTGTCAAATTTTCATTGGCTTTATCCGTAAGTTATGATTGGTTCTATGTGACTTTAAAACATAAAGAAAAACATAAAACTAAGCGGTTGGAGTCGAATCTTGATTTTTGGTGAAAGGGACTAGTTGGGTGGTGTCGTTTGGGCCGTCATTATCTTCAACAGGATTGGCGTTGATGTTGAAAACTCTTCCTCTTGCTGGTGGCCTAGCGATTAGGTTTCCTTGATTTGCTTGGTTAACTGTGTTTGCTTGAGCTTGGGCGTTTATGATGTTAATCAATCGAGGGCACGTGTTTCTAAAGTGGGTAGGGTCGCCACAATTGAAGCAAGCTCGAACATATGGAAACATGGGGTATTGGGGTTGTTGATATGTTTGGATCATGTTTTGAGTAGGGGGTGGGATTTGGTTTTGAGGGGTGCGGCAAACCTTGCTCAAATGACCATAGCGTCCACAATTCGCACATAGTCGACAAGGCAAGGTAGATGGATGGTGATAAAAGCAGGTGTTACATTGAGGGTGAGGTCCAAGGTATGGTTTCTTATTTGGATAAGTTGAGTTGGGTGCTATTTGCGTGATTGGGATAGCTTGGATGGGTATGGCTTGTGAGGCTAGAAGACATCTACAAGGAATACATATCAAGAGTATGAGTTGGATGTTTTTGGGATCATGGGTTGTATTTAGGAATGAACATTCATAAAATAAATATAACATAATAAATCTACTACATCCATAGGATGTCTTGGGCTTTTGCTCGTAATTGGGCCTTGCATGCCGCCATACTTCACCTTCGTAATCATGTGGGCCCCCATGAATACCGGGTTTTTCATATGGTTCGCATGTGTTAGCCTGGTTACGTACACTAAAACCCGGAGAAAATTGAGAAATATGTATATAACGTATGATATTCGGAATGTGTCCAGGTGTGGACACGGTGACACCTCAAAGTGGGGTTAGTTCGAACGACGTTTGGTGTGGCATGCTTTGGCCTAATAGGTCCTTTGTACTCTCATCATTAGTCCCCAGGTAGGCAAACTGGTCCGTTATATTGGATTTATACGAATGCCAAGCTAGACAGGACGTTCCGACTACCGGTACTTGTACCCTTACAGTTACTACATGCCCATCGCAGAACTCACTTTGATGAGATTTGAAAAATGAAAAATGCGACAAAATCTTTGAATAACGAAAGTATGAAGATGATTTGAATATGTGAACATTGAAATATGTATGATGAATGTGTATGTAAGTATGTACGTTTGACTGTAAGTATAAACAAATATGAAACAAATAAATATCATAAGTTTGCATGTAACCACATAAACAATTAAGATCTAGTCAACTATAGTATAGGCTCTAAGAGTCTAATAACCTATCCTATATCCCTATAGTCATGCACTGATACCAATCTGTCACACCCCAACCCGCAGCGGAAAAGGTGATCGGGGCATGATTGGGTTATCATCAAAGCTCATGACATTTATTATAACGTTTCATATTCATTATTACAATTTAAAGGGAAACATACAATCTTAATTTCATCATGCCCTAAACATCATTCTAGACTTCATTGTTTTCTTCTAAGGCATTTCCTATGTTTTCCTTGCTTCATCCTGTTCACCTGTATCATGTGTAAAAATGGTTTTCGGATCAACAAAAAGTTGGCGAGTGAATCCTATGAAAAACATTTAAACAAGTTTATTGAATTGATTATTAAATAAAGTGCATAACCACATATGAGTAAATTAAATGTAAATATATTCAAAAAAAAAATTAATATTTAGTAATGCACACACATACAATAATTGATCGTTTTGAGGCACGCGTTGTTCAACTCGTCTCTCACGAGGAACTGATGGGCCTAGTGAATGAGTTTTGAGGCACGGTTGTTCTACGAACTGATGGGCCTAATGAATGAGTTTTAAGGCACGCGTTGTTCAACTCGTCTCCCACGAGGAACTGATGGGCCTAATGAATGAGTTGCATACAACTTCGACAATAAGTAATACATAACTACAACCAATATTTACATTCTAAGTTTAAATCATAATATGGTATGGCACGAGTTTAAATAAACGAGTTAGTTTTAGTGACACATAATACACCCCAAAACGTGTAATTAAAAAAGGGGAGTTGTAAGATTCACTCACAGTGGGTGCGTTCGGTTGATGATGTTGAATGCGCATGAAGTTTGATTTAACCACGAGTGAAACTAACCTAGATAATAACATAATGATTCGGTAAATAAGCGGATTTTATTAATCAATTTTAGTAGGATTATTGGATATGTTTTTGTGAGTTTAAAGCTATTTTCTAACTTTAAAAATGTTATTTTTAAGTATTTTTAATTGATTTTTAAATAAAATAAATAAATAAAAATAATAAAAAAATGTTGACTTTTTGACCGTTGACTTGTTGACCGTTGACCTGTTGACCGGTTTTATTGTGTAAATGTATGCGCCGGGCAGGACTCGAACCCGAGACCTCCCGTTCGCGTGCACGCAGCTCTACCAACTGAGCTACGTGTCTAACCCGAAATATTTCTGTTTTTAATTATATTTATATACTAATTGAATTAATCCGAAAATCATTTATTTTAAAAACGATTTTAATGCATCGGCTCGGTGCTCGCCACAGGTCTCGAACCCAGGACCTGTGGTTTAGTTTGGCACACAGTCCACCGCTGGACTGTGTGTCTAACTTGGTAAATAATCTGGTTTTTATTATACTTAAAATCTTACTGAAGTTAACCCGGTTCGATCTCTAAAAAAAAGGCATTTTATTTCTGTGAAGGTGCGTGTGTCAAGAATCGAACTCGGGACGTTAGGCATATTGTTTGCACATAGTCCACCACTGGACTGTGTGTCTAACATGTTCATAAAACTGTTTTTAATTAATCTTATATCATATCAGTACTTCGTCTTCTTCGTTAAACTTAACCAGAATCGATGTCCGACTGTTTTGACAAAAATAATCAGTTTCTTTAGCGTGTTGTGATTAATTACATGTGAGATTAATAAAAACGAGAGAGATTAGGTGTAAGATATACCGAACAGAGATCCTCTGTTTCGCCGGCGAAATTTCCGATAACAGCAGGTTATTCCGGCGACGTTTATCTTGCGGCAGAAGGTCTTAAGGAAGCTTGAGGTGAGTGTGGGTGACTTCGGTATGAGCTCTAGGTGTTAAGTTTTTAGAGTAAGGCACAGAAGTGAAGGGGTTCGGTTTTCCGGCGAGTTGCAGAAACTTTCCGGCGAGTGAAACTTCGTCGAGAATGGGTGTGATCGTGAGCGAAAAGGCTATCAGAGGTTAGAGGGTGCATTTATAGGAAAGAATCGAGATGCATGTGGTCTGATTTCAGTCTTGATTCATCGGTCAATAACTTTTCGGGGGTTATGACTTGTGTCGCGGACTGGACATCAGTTATAACCGATGTTGAGGTAATTGCTTCGGTTAAATTAGAAGAAACCGTCCAATCTCGGCGAAATCGTCGGGATTTCCGACGACTGCGATTTTGGGCGCGACTTGACTGGATTTGATTTCCGAGATTCATTATTTCAATTAATTGTTTCGGTATCTTAACAAAAACCCAAAGTGGTGGAGTGGTTGAGCGCGTGTGTGTTAAGGCTTTGGAATCCTGGCTGACCCGGGTTCGAAACCCGGCAGCAGAAATATATTTTTATTTCATTATTTTTAATGAATTTTCAAATATAAATTATATATTCCAATATACTTATTAATTATGTATCGTTTAAAATTTATTTGAGCATTAAATACGAACGAAATTTTTAACTGATTGTTCGGTTAATAAACGGAGCGGGTTTGGTAACTCCGTTTTTTTTTTACGGATGTTACATACATCCTCTGATGTACTTACACTGCTTCCCATAAAGACTAATCATCCTATCATCTGCCTTCACAAAGCTTCAAGGTCTGCCAAAGTTAACAAGGACAGAGGATAGGAATCAGAGTTTAGTCATTAGCTTAGTTAATCAATGTAACAGTGCAAAGCACTAATAGTTAGTATAAGCAGTGTTTAGAGTTACTTACATGTTGTTTCCTGTCATTATCAACCCTGACGTCATGAAAGACGCTCAGAGGTTAGATAGTTAGTATAAATAGGCAACTCTTGTAACCTTTAAACTTGTCTCTTAAAAGATCAACTTTCGCATATCATCTTCTCTGCATTTTCTCATTACCAACAGTAATTGCAAAGGCTGAGGGGGAGTTTGTGAATCACATGCAAGTTAATTAACTTGAAAGCATGATGATGACGAAAACAAACGACCATTGCTTGTAGTAAAAATTTTCCATCTTATTCCGCTGCAAATCTCTTTTAATTCAATCATTTTCCATTTTTGAAACAAAAACTACAAGTAATTCAATCTCAGATCCTAACAAGATCAAACATGGTTGGTAAAAGAAAAAGAAGTCAAATAATCAGTGAAAATTGAAAGTTTAGATGACTTTCTAAAACTTGAGAAAGTCCAAGATAAACCTGATTGTGAAAAGAAAGTCAAAATTAAGGTTGAAGAAATAACATCTAAGACTGCAAAGGCTTGGGTGTCACTATTCAACTAATTATTTGAATTTTTGTGCATGAACTTCTGAGATAAAAGTAAATTACTGAGAATGGAGTTCCGTGGCACACAATGAAGACGGGTCGGGTTATCAAGTTCTATAAAAAGGACTTATTATTTTTCTATAACGTTTGCTTTACAATTTTTGAAAATTTTTGAAGAAAATTTTTCAAAAATACGTTCTAATAACGTTTACTTGAAAGTTTACAAATTTTTGAAGAAAATCTGAAAACTATCACAGAACCCTCACTGTTGAACAGACAAAACTCAGGGATATAAATGTTCCATAAACACAAAGGTGTCAAGGTTTTTGTCATCATGAGGGGAGATGATTTAAAAGAAATGTGTGAAGCAGTAATGGATGGAGAATTGAAGTATTTCTCATCCGTTGGTCAATGTTTTTCTCTATATAAAAAATTCCAAAAATATGTTTTTGAATTTTAGGGGGAGAAAAATATTTTAGAAAATCCAAAAACATATTAAAAGCAAAAAGTACAAAAACATTGAAAAAGGCAAAAAGAGTTTTGTGAATAAAAGGAAATGATAGTAAATCAGTGGACTAACACAGTATGCTAAAGAATTGTAAAGTTTAAAAAGTGATAAACAAGTCTTACTGTGGATGTGTCATAGGCTTTACATGTTTAGTAAATTGTTTCCGAGATATAAACTAAATTCTACAACTGCTTAAACTTGTGGATTAACACTCTCGGATATATGGACTTAGTACTCCAAAATTTCGTTTGAGAGATTGCATGATTCTGAGATACAAGGTCTTTATAGATGGTTGATATCTGGGGTATTATACAAGTTCTTCTGATTTTGTTTAAATTGATGTTTCACTTAAGGTCTTTTATCATTATTAATGTGTGAATCGCCACTAATCAAGTTCAAATTGGGCAGTACTTCGATGTAAAGATGTCAATTTCACAATTTGCTCAAAATCGCCTACTAAGTTCGCTTTGAAGTTGAAGACTGACAATGAAGTTCGGGCGAACTATGTTTGAGTGGTGAACTTATGAATCCAATTAATTAAAATCAGACATAAGTCGGGCGAACTTGTTAACTGATAACACATTTCAAGCTTATACAAGTTCGGTCGAACTTGATTACAAGTCCGGGCGAAGTTGATCAATTTCAAACTTAATTTTTTTCAAATTTTTCAATTTAGACCCTGAACTTTTCAGATTTAACAAGTTTTAACAATCCACTCAGTTGACCAAGTCCAAGCTAATGACCTTGGTTAACCAATTCATCTGCCGAGTCCAAGTTAAGGACCTCGGTTTGACCCGTTATGAACAAACTGTTGGTTTTTCTCAAAATCAAGTTTCAAATTAATGAACTTTTAATCGTTTTGGCTTATCAGATTTTACGGATTAGCTCCCAACCTATTGTCAGATAGATTTCCACCAATTTACCACCTTAACAAACTTCAAAGATCCGTTCTCCAACATTGGCTTGCTGAAAACAATGTAGAAACAAAATCTTTTTGTATTTTTGTAAGTTTATGCTAAAACACTGAAAATCTTTTTGGTTTTAATCTGTAAAGCAGATAAACTACGTAAAAACAAAATAAAACTATGTACAAACATATTACAGACATATTTTTGTGAATTCGTGTCTAAGGATCATATCAGTTGATTGAGACATATGACCAGTACCATTGACCTTTTGATGACTTTAAGTTTTAAACTCGTTTACCTAGATTGTCAATATGTTTGTCCACTTAAACTTCGACACATTTCTCAATTGTTCCAAGATGTCTTAGGTACGAATTATGGAACTTGACTTAACTATGGTTCCCATCTCAGAATATACTCCTGTATCAAGATTCCCTAGATTTCATCTTACAGGTGAATATAGCATAATTTATATTGTATCCGGGTTGATGCGAAGCCTTGAGAGCTCAGGTTAATACCACCGTATCGACAAAGAGATGAAGGCTCGACTTATAGGTGTGTTCCACTGAAAGGAATCTTTAAGCACTGCAAATGATTAGCTTTTTTGATTCTTTTCAACTTTGCATGCGGTTTAGAGGTTTATAGAAAAGTATTATAGAATTTCTAGGCTATTGCTTTCCGCAAAATCAGAAGAACTTGTATAATACCCCAGATATCAACTGTCTATAAAGACCTCGTATCTCAGAATCAGGCAATCTCTCGAAGGAAATTTTGGAGTACTTGTTAACTATAAATACAAATCAAGTTAAGCAGTTGTAAAATTTAGTTTATATTTCAGAAACAATTTACTGAACGTGTAAAGTCTGTCGACACATCCACAGCAAGACTTGTTTATCACTTTTAAACATTACAATTCTTTAGCATACTGTGATAGTCCACTGATGTACTATCATTTCCTTTGTGACACTAAATTCCTTTTGTCT
Source organism: Scalesia atractyloides (assembly GCA_947069175.1). Lineage (NCBI taxonomy): Eukaryota > Viridiplantae > Streptophyta > Magnoliopsida > Asterales > Asteraceae > Scalesia > Scalesia atractyloides. The sequence continues at coordinate 34,593,091 of CAMTDV010000006.1, forward strand.
TTCTTAATGTTTTTGTACTTTTTGATTTTTCATATGTTTTTGAATTTTCAACTTTTCATATGTTTTTGTATTTTCTCAAATATTTCTCCCCCTAAAATCAAAAACATATTTTTGTATTTTAGTTTTTAAGAAATACTAATCTAAAAGATATACAAACCAATGTGGATCACGTGAACTCGTCGTCCGATCCATATTCAACCTCTGCTTCCGCACCTGTCAACAAATTTTTAATACCGTTAATCCTCATGAGATATTTAAATCTTGTTAATGGAAAAGCTTTGGTATAAAAATCAGCTTTTTTGTTTATCGGTGTGGAAAGCTAAACGATATTAAAAGCAAAATGTACAAAACATTGAAAAAGGCAAAAGAGTTTTGTGAATAAAAGGAAATGATAGTAAATCAGTGGACTATCACAGTATGCTAAAGAATTGTTAAGTTTAAAAAGTGATAAACAAGTCTTACTGTGGATGTGTCGATAGGCTTTACATGTTTAGTAAATTGTTTCCTAGATATAAACTAAATTCTACAACTGCTTAAACTTGTGGATTAACATCTCTCGGATATATGGACTTAGTACTCCAAAATTTCGTTTGAGAGATTGCATGATTCTGAGATACAAGGTCTTTATAGATGGTTGATATCTAGGGTATTATACAAGTTCTTCTGATTTTGCGTAAGCAATGGCCTAGAACTTCTATAATGCTTTTGCAAAAATCCTATAAAACGCATTCAATTGAAAATATCGAAAGATACTACAGTTGTAGTTCAAAAGATTCCAAAATTGGAACACTACTTTAAGTCGAGCCTTCATCTCTTTGTCGGTACGGTGGTACTAACCTGAGCTCGTAAGGTCTCGCACTACCCAGATACAGATATCAGTTACGTTATACTCACCTGTAAGATGAAATTTTGGGAATCTTGATACGGGAGTATATTCTGAGATGGGAACCATAGTTAAGTCAAGTTTCTTAAATCTAACATATCTTGGAACATTTTAGAAATGTGTCGAAGTATAAATGGACAAATATATCGACAATCTAGGTAAATTAGTTTAAAACTTAGTGTCATGAGAAAGGTCAATGGTACTGGTGATTTGTCTCAGAAAACTGATATAATCCTTTAACACAAACTCAACAAAAATATGTATGTAAATATGTTTGTACATAGTTAGTGTTTGATATTCATTTCATAATACAAAAAGATTATATTATCTTTTATTTTCGACCGCTGATGATGAAAAGCTGATTTTCAAAGTCTAGAGTTGCTGAACAAAATCTAAAAAACTTTTGAAAAATTGAGCTGAAAAGTTTAAAAGTTCATTAAGTTGAAACTTACATTTGAATAAATGTGTCAGTTTAGTGTCAAAACATTTAATCAAGATCATTAAGTTGAATTTGATACATAAATCAGATATTTAAAGTTCATTAATTTAGACTTGATTAACTGAGTGGGTTTAAAAACTGATAAGAAGATTAAATTTTGAAATGTTTGTTTGTGTTTAGAAATTTCAAAGTTTGAATCTGAAATATTTATTAGAATGTTTGAAGAACTTTGAAACAGGAAGTTGATTTTAAGGGGGAGCTAGATAAAAACATTGATTGAAGATCCCAGAAAGCCCAGAGCAAGGGGGAGCATGGTGATAAAGTTTTATCAAACAAGCTCGAGAAGAAAAGAGAAAAGGATTGTAGATGCTATGAAGATCAAGGAAGTTAAAGTTATTCAAGAAATAAAGATCCAGAGAACATTAAAGACTCAGGAACTAATTGAAGAATGATGACTATGGCAACATCCAAGGGGGAGTCTGTTGATGCATATGTATGTTGCCTACGCCATCGTATTACGTCGAGTCTGTGTTCGGAGTGAAACGTTAAGTTTATTTGTGATATAAGACAAGTTCGCCCGAACTTGTAGAGCACATGAACAAGTTCGCCTGAACTTGGTCATGTCTCATTCCAGGCGAACTTGTACTACTATATATAGGAGTCTTTGGGTTTTTTCATTTGTAAGATTCAGAGATTTTGTCACAACGGAGGCGAAGCTCTGTCCAAGTATTTCCAGGATCTGTAACGTCTATACATTAATGAAACGGTGTTAAACAGTAACAAACTTGTATCCAATGTCACCTATGCAAACGGATTCCGCACATTTATCTTAGGTTTGCCAAATTAGGACCAGAACGATCCGTACAACGGACCTACAGTTCCAAGAAAGTAAGAAATCTATGAAAACTCAACACAAAGAGAAGGACCCGTAGCTCTCATCTCTAACACGCAAAGAGTAACAACCTTATATCCTCAATCCTCACACACTCAAAACTTATAATCATAAAATTCTGACACTACATCAGATTTCTACATTTACTTAGGCTATAGCACTGCTTACAATAATATTTGAGCAAAGGCTACCCCTGACCCCAATAAAGCTTCGTCAGTGTGTATATAAATTTATAGATGTGTGTGTACATATATATTATGGTTAGTTTATTATTTTTTATTTTAAAGATAAAAAAAAGTAAACGAAAGATATGTGTGTATGTAGATATATTATATTTGTAATTATTTTTTTTATTCAAGATAAAGAAAATAATAGAATGAATGAGTAAATTTCCAAAATCGTCAATGATTTGATAATACATTTTAACTAGGTTAGTGATTTGGATGTAAATGAGAATAAAAATAAACCTTGAGGACTCAGATACAAAAGATTTCATTTTTCGTCTGAATGACAAAACTGACTTAAACTCATGGACCATTTAGCATTTTACTCTACTTAATAAATATAATTTAATATAATAAATATGCAATATATATATTATTGTATAGATAATTATGATGGAAATAAAAGTAGTTACATATTTCATAAATAAATAATATCTAATAAACGAACCACCCCTTTCCTTGGGGCCAAGCTCGAGTTATAAAACATATTTTAGGAGCCAAGCTCGAGCTTAGGCTAATTCAGATTGGCTCATTTGCACCCATGTTCCTAGAACTAAAGTGTACGCTAATGATGTGCATCATAGGTTTCTCAACTCGGATATTTTTGGCACAAAATTGAAACCAGTTTGAAGTACCAATAGGCCCATGTGCAAATTTGGCATACATTCGTGTACCTCTTAGGCTTTACATATCAGACCATCTATTATAGCTTAGGCGAATCCTACATCATTTCATTCTCTCCACATGAGATATATTGGGTCGTAAGATATGCCTCGCCACAAATTCTAGCGAACTTTATGTGCAATAGTTGTGGATGAAAGGAGAACTTCACAATTAAGTGTCCTCAAGTGAGGGCAATCCAATGATGTGTGACCTTTTGGGATGCCTACGCCCCCATAAAATAACCAAAAACAAATTTATGAACTTTTTGTGAACAAAACATACAATGTTGTGTGGTATAAAAGACCGAATGTTACACCATTAATTCCAACAAACTACTTAGCACCTGATTCGCTCTATTGAGGTATAAAACGTTACATTCTCATTACTTAACTCCTGAAATCATTGCTTCCAAAATAAACAGTAAGGTTGGGAGTATTTGTAATAAAAATTCAAAAGGACGTATTCAACGAAGAATGTATGAGAAAACGATGGATGCCAGGGGCGGATCTTCCAAAGTCATTGCCCCGCTATCCCTTAACGTTCCGACGGTAGTGTAAATGTTGGAAATTTTTGACCTTTTTTGACGTTTTTTTCAATTTCGTTACCCATTTTCTTTAAAACGTTACCCCTATAAGGATTTTCTAGATCTGCCACTGATGGATGCTTGGGAAGTACTTTACCATATATGTATATATATGTATATATGTATATATGTATATATATATAATACATCAACCTGTGAATCATAAGCCGATAGAACACTTCAATTTTTATAAATAATCTTGCCTGAAATCTTATTTTTAGAATTTTCGACAAATCACCGACTAGACATCCGTCACAGATACCTTCTTGGTCGAACAACTACCGATAAATCATATCCTACCCATCGAAATTTAATCGGTGACTGCCAACTGAGCAACAACGGAGGTTTAAAGAGTAACAAGTTATATAACCAGACAGGGGAGGCTTAGATGGTGTGCAGAGAGGACTTCCACACAGAGCCCGTGATTTCGCGGGGCATATGTTTTAAAAAAAAATCTGATATATATATAGTTAATTTTTTAAGGGAAAATTGCATATTTCCCCTTAAAAATATGCTTAATTGCGTATTTACCCAACTTAAATTTAAAATTGCATATATCCCCTTCCTTAACTATTAAAATTGCAAATTTACCCACTTTGATTTATTTCATTAAAAACAAGTTATATAATGGCTTTTACTCTTATTTTTACCGAAATTTGAAAAATTACATATTTACTCATTTTTACTAGTTTTTGTGCTTTTTTTAAAAAAAAAATGTTTTTATTTTTTTATGTTTTGCTTGTTAGTTTTCTTTTATTTCTATTTTATAATATAAACACTGAAATAAATTGCTAGAGTACGTAGATGCATGTGTTTTCCATAGAATATAAACAACTACTAAATAAGTGGGAGCTTAATCAGAGGACTACAGACCAAAGAAAATAATGTAATTTGCTTTAAACGTATTTTAATATATATATTTATAAATCAGCTAAAAATCATTCTAATTTTTTTACTAAGTTATTTGTTTTGTGTACTTTCTTTTAATCATTAAACGTATTTAATGCATATATTTATAAATCAGCTGAAAATCACAAACACCCCTAGATATATCTTAGTAAAATAAATAACTTAATAAAAAGACAAAAAAAAACTACTAGCAAAACATAAAAGAAAAAACATTAAGAATTATGAAAAAACCACAAAACTAGTAAAAATGAATAAATATGTATTTTTTTAGTTTAAGTAAAAATAAGAGTAAAAAGTCATTATATAACTTGTTTTTAACGAAATAAATCAAAATGGGTAAATTTGCAATTTTATTTGTTAAGGAATGGGATATATGCAATTCTAATTTTAAGTTGGGTAAATATGCAATTAAGCAGTTTTTTAAGGGGAAATATGCACTTGTCCCTTTTTTAAAATAGTAAACACTTACTAATTTCTGGTAAAGCTCATTTACAAATCGTTAAAGCATAAGGGCACGTTTTTCGAGCTTGAAAGGGTACATGATTTCTTAGAGACGTAACTGTATCCAGATGCTTTTTCGTCACTAGTTTGTAGACGTAACAAGTTAAAAAGATAAATATTTTGGACTGCCATGATTACACTTCGTGGAGGTTTCCATACAAGTAAAACTATAATCCTTTTCATTCCGTCAGAGTATGTACATCCAGATTCCTTAAAGAAGTAAGCAAGGACCACTACCACAAAGCAAAACCATTGCTTTTAAGGATCAAATATGATGTCAAAGTTTCACCTTTGCAGAATCATTGATTTTTAACACAACAAAAACTAGAAAAAAAAAAAAAGAAGTTAAATTAGAACTAATGGTAACCACCCTAATACCGGAGCTTTGAAATTAAAACATCAAGCAAGTTTAACCCTACACTAACATCATTTTGCAAAATGGAGTTGATATAAAATTTAGCACTCTAGTATAGACCAATCTAATAAAGACAACAAGATTAGAAAGGGACTCCGACCTAAATCAGGCATAACTTTTGTTATGTTTGGAGTTACGAGACTCATAAGAAACATAAGACGGTACGTTAGACAGTTGAACAAATAGCCGGTGTGTAGAGATTAATCTTGAATTTCGGAGATAATTATTAAACGGGTTATAGAAAAATTCTTGTTGAATATTTATTGAGTCTTTTTAGGGATACTTGTAGGTTTAATAGATAGGTTATCTAATTAGTTTATTAAATTGTTTAAATAGAGTTCGAGTCGGGTAAGGACTAGAACGAGTTTAGTATAATAGATTTGGTTAGTTCTATTGTAATTTGTGTGTTTTTATTGATAAATAACAAAAAGAGTCGAATGAGTTTGTTAAGTCTTATGTTTGTTTTTCGATCAAGGGCCAAATTTTCCAGCACAATGGTGGTTTTCCCAAGTCTCGAAAATTCCATTATCTAGAGCCTTGAATTTGGCTTCAAAAACTTTTCCCTGACTTTCCCTCTTTTGTATGGATCTTTTCTTAATTTACTAAGCCCCTGAATCATGAATTCCATTAATCCACTTATTCTATCCAAAATAGTTGGTTAATTTGATATCTATATTCTAACAATTTTAAATGTCAATATTCGGTGTTACAAAACTCAGATTTAGCATACAAAAGACGAGTTGATATAATGTTCATTACTTTCCTTTCAAAGTAATGAATATTATATCAAAGTTTTGATCTAGATGATGACACACGAATCAACTTCATTCGTTCAGTTTGGCCTAGATTTAAATGCACCATGCCTCAACATAAGTTTGTTTAATGCAGGTTGAAAACCCGAAAGAAAAACAATACTTATATGGAAACTGGATTCGTCGCCAGGTATGATCAAACATTCAAAGAGTATTCAATTGTTCCTTCAAAAATTTTGAATGAGATATTAATTTTTTTTTTTTTTTTTTTTTGAGAATTGAACTTTAAAACGAATATGACATGAAATCATAAAAGTGGGAGGCCAAGTACCAAAACCTACTTTTGAGCTATTTGAGAGTCCACTTGATTGTTGGGTAGATGAAGGGACCAAGAAGTGTGCAGAAAATGGAAATTTGTTTAAAGACCACTTAAATATATGTCGTATGTTGGTATACATGTATTAAATAACAACAACAACACCATTTTCTGATGAATATATACATTAGGGAAGTAATCATATGCAAGAATTCCGAAATGGATAACTTGCAAGAAAAAATAAGGCGAAGAAAATCATGCATGGGTAAATATGGATCTATCACTTATAATTTTTGACAAACAAGTCTTTCTTTTTTTTGAAACACAAACGACAATTTTATTTTTTTTATTTTTTATTTTTTTGAACGGCAACAATATAAAAGAGAAGAAAACCAGCGAAAAGCTGACATACAGAAAGAAAAAAAAAAGCGAAGTCACAAACAGCCCAAAGAAACTAACTACATGTTACAGGAAGATATACTATGACAAGGATCCACTTTTCAATCTTCCAGTTGCAAGTCAAATTCTTGCCTCAATTCTTTACCCAACTGAAGAGGGTAACCACAATATCAACAAAAATCCAGTCATCTGCTCTTTTAGTGCCTTCGAAATTCTCTCGTTCCTCGCTTTCCAAGTGCACCACAAGGTTGTATACATAATCCCCAAAGCATTTTAACGGCGTAAAGCCGAATCGACCTCACCAATCTGAACCCGCAGCTGCTCCAATCCTCCCAACCAGTGAAGTCCCATTTGGCCCACATCGAGACCTTCTCCAAGTCTTCCTCGCCTCGGTACACCTATAAAAACATGTTGCACCGTCTCCAATGAGTTATGACAAAAGTACAGTCCCCAGACACGAGATTGACCCCCTAGCCATCAGATTGTCGACACCGGAATTCTGTTTTGGAAAGCGCGCCAAACGAAACAATTCACCTTGATGGGCACCCAATTCACCCACTGACAAACCTCACCGATGGACGTACACGCAAAATCCAAGAAATTTCTCACTGCTTTCACAGAGAAGCTTCATCCCCAAGCCCGACCCATTCCCACTTGTCCTTGCCCGAACCGAACTTAAACAAGAAAACCATCGAAAGAAGGTCTGACACTTCCGATTCTTCCAACAAAGAGAGTTTTTTTTTCCTTCCAATTCCATGACACCTGAACCGTGCCCGAGTTATCGCAAGAGACCCTCTCCCTTATAGAACAAGACTTAACTTTCTCTAACTCAAAAAGCCGGGGAAATAAATAGCAAAAGGGGATCTTACCAACCACGCGTCTTTCGAAAATCTCGTATTATCTCCTACCCCAACCGCCCTTACAATAGGTCGTTTAAGTTTACCCAAAGCTAAGCAGATCTGCCCCAACCTTAACAAAATGCGCCCAAGGTCCTACCCCACTTCTGTTTGCTTTTAACCGATCCTCAGAATTGCTCAGCCGATGAATGGAGCTTATGCATCTAACCCAAAGAGTTGTCGACTCTTGTCTCCATCTCCACCACCACTTGGCAATAAGAGCCAAGTTTTGCAACCTCAGACAACCCACACCTATGCCACCAAACTTTTTGGGCATAACGACCTTCCTCCACGCCACCCAGTTAACTTTATGGGTGTCGCCAAGACCTCCCCAAAGAAATCGCCTTCGAATTTTTTCCATCTCTTCAATGACCTTCTTAGGGGCCCTGAACATAGAAAGAAAATACAACGGCAACGAGCCGAGCACCGCCTTGATTAAGGTAAGTCTGCCTCCAAAAGAAAGGCACGCAGCCTTCCAAGAATTAAGTCTATTCTTCAACCTGTCTAAAATCGGGTTCCAATTAACCGACTTGCCCATATTAGCAACGATGGGTAAGCCAAGAAAGCTGAATGGAAGTGAACCCGACTTGCATTTTAGAATATTTGCCATAACCGAAACCTCCGCTGAACTTACCTCGACGCCAAAAAGCTTGCTTTTGAAAAAGTTAACTTTCAAACCGGACGCTAGGTGAAAACACCTAAGGATCCTAGCAAGATTCATAACGTTACTTGCCTCCCACTCGCCTATAAACAAGGCATCATCGGCATAAAGAACGTGCGAGACAATAGGGCCGTTATTGGGTAGAGAAATACCCTTGAAAACTTTGTTTTTAATAGCCTTCTTGAGCATAGCGTTGAGACCTTCCATGGCTATAAGGAAAAGGTACGGAGAAAGGGGATCCCCTTGTTTAACCCCCCGCTCGAATCGAAACTCCGAAGTAGGAGACCCGTTCACGAGAATGGAGGCTTTTCCTGAGGACAAAATGCTAGAGACCCACATCCTCCATTTTGTGCCAAACCCCATGCGACCCATAACTTTATCGAGATACTCCCAGCACACAGAGTCGAACGCTTTGTCAAAGTCCACTTTAAAAAGCATGCATCGCTTTTTCTTCGCTTTGACCCAAGCAATTGTCTCATTGATGACCAAATGCCCATCCAATATATTTCTGCCCTCAATATATGCCGATTTCTCCGACCGACAAGTTTCACCATCACCTGTTTAATTCTTATAGCAAGTAACTTGGATACCACCTTGGATAAACATCCAATTAAATTGATGGGTCTATAATCTTTCAACGAATTCAGGTCCTTCACCTTAGGAAGCAAAGAAATAAACGATGAATTGCACCCATTGTAAAGAAGACCATTCACCTCAAAGTCCTTTACAAAATTCAGAAAAATCATGCTCGATTACCTCCCAAAATGTTTAAGAAATTTAAATGTGAAGCCGTCAGGACCCGGTGCTTTATCATTGCCACATCCCAAACCGCTCTTTTAACTTCGTCGACCGTAAAAGGACGCTCTAAACCAGCTGAGTCCTCCACTGATAAAGATAACAAACCGATATCTCTTGGCTTTGGCCTCCTCAATCCAACTTCTTTAAACTTATCACCAAAAAAGTTGAGCACTTCGTTTTTAATTGTAACTGGATCCGTAACACAATTTCCTTCAATGGATAGACAATTTATTCTCGATCGTGCCAAATTACCCTTCAAAGTACCGTGAAAAAACCTGCTATTCTCGTCTCCCTCCACATCCCATTTAACCTTCGCCTTTTGAATTAAATCTAAACGCTTAACTAAATTCAGCTCCTTAATCCTTTTTTTGGCATTCATCCTTTCCAGCCTTTCAGCATCCGTAAGCGACCCGCATTCAGCTTTTAACTCCAGCTTAATGATATTAATTTCAAGTCTAGACCTTTCAGCCTCCTCTTTGGCCACACAAGACACCCTCCATCTTTTGATATCATCTTTTAATCGCTTTAGCTTTCTCATAACAATCACCTCGGTTGGACCAGAAGTAACAGGACTCGCCCAGGATAATTCAACCACTTGCTTCAAGTCATTAACCAAAAGCCAAGAGTTAAAAAATTTGAAAGGAATCGGCCCAAATCTATGCTCTTTTCCTTCGAAAACAATCGGGCAATGATCAGACAGGTAGCGGGGTAATGCCGTGATGTTTGCGAAAGGCCTTAGATCCATGAAAGCCTTGCAAACCATAATACGATCGATTTTGCTAAGCCTCCTCCCATCGTCGCTCATCCACGTGAACTTGCGACCTCCCAGATTATATTCCAGCAAGCCCGCAGCAGAAATAAAACTATTAAAGTCGGACATATTAGAGTCCATACCCGAGGCAGGAAAACGATCTTCCTTATGCCTAGTTTCGTTAAAATCCCCGAGAAAAACCCACAACCCTTCACCTCCAACAATCATATTCAAAAGCTCCGACCAAAGGGCCTTTCTATCCACCGCACTCGTACTCGCATAGACATTGACAAAGTTAAGAACCTGGTTAGTGCCTTTCCACTTGCCCGTCAGAGCAATGAAATTTGAATGAAGCACTTCTCCTGATTTCACAAACACCCGAGGATCCCAGATGCAAAAAATACCCCCTGATCTCCCCGAAGCTCCCACCGCAACCGAGTCAAAAGTATTATCCCTCCAAATTCTTCTGAACGGAATATCTTTGGGATTCAACAATTGAGACTCTTGACCACAAAACAAGCTGATATTGTGAGACCTCACCAGGTTACGTATCCAATCGATTTTATCCACACCTCTCTCACCAATCCCCCGACAATTTAAAGACATGAAATTCATCTAACTAACCTTTTCTCTCCCTCTCCCAATAAAATCGATCTTAAATCCCCTCCGTGCCTTCCATATCTAAACCCAACGTTGCGCCAACAGTTTGAAGTTTCCAAACCGACCGAATCACCCGACCCCTGAGATCCTTCAGATGACGAACCTCTCCTGAACTACGACGGCCTATCTTCTCTTGTGACAGATCTAGCTTTCCTTTGAACTGCCCCTCTGATAATATCACGACCACTCATCGACGCGAAATGGCAAATCCCATCACTCACAGATCTTTTTTGCCTGAATAAATAACGGAGTACCAAAGATTTTGACCCAAGCTATCCGATGAGATTGCACAAACGTATCATCCCACCACCTCACCCAGGCAAACCACTTCGACCAAGTGTCCACATACCCCATAAGGAAGTTTTCCCCTTCCTCAAAACTCTTGAATTGAAGCAAAACGTTTAAACCCCCCAAGTATTTAGTCTTACAATCGAAAATCCCGTCCACTTTTAGAAGTGTGAGGAGGTCCGAAAGGACCTCCACATCCTCTCTGCCACTAAAGCATGATTCAGCCAATCTTGGAGCCCCGGTACGACCTGCTCAGGAATGGTGATGTGCTTGAAATGCCCTTGAGCTACCTCAACCCGTCCTTTGGTAATGTCAGCAAACGAAACAGCCCCAAACTTTGTCTGAGTAGCCTTCCCCGTCATCGCACTATCGTACGCATGAACACTACTCTTGACTCTGTGTCTATCTTTCGCCTTTCTCTCCATATTTGGAAATGTTCGCTTCCAGCTTTAAACCTTTGAGCACAATCCCATTGAGATCCATCTCCAAAGCACAAGTGTTTTGACGTTGAAGAACCTGGCAAACCCAAAGCATTTACCCCCTACTGTTTCTCTTCCTAGGTATAAACACATCCGCTATCTCTCCGTAATCTTTGAACACCATCCAAAGATTTTTGGCAATCCATCCCTCCGAAAATTAGTGACGTAGAAGGTTGTTGACAATCTCTTGATGTTCTCCCAGTCTTCATAGCTTCCTCTTCCAGGCCCTCCTCCTTGTCGACGTTGCTCCATGTGACGACAATTTTATTACTTCACCAAAACATGAGTTTTTTTCCCGTGTAGCTGTAAAAAATATTTACTAAAATTTGGGTGATTTGAAAAATATTTAATAAAATGGTTATTTTCTTGTATTTGTTTATTTTTAACCTATCTATTATTATCATTGTTATTTTTTCTTTTATTGCAAGTGAACTCTATTGATTTGAACTTTCCTTAAATATGGTTCTTATCTTGTGAGTTATGTTCTATTGCAAGTACGCATAAGTTTAAATAGGGAATTGTCCATTATATTCATGTTATAAACATGCTAACATCCGTAACACAACAAAGATCTAATGACCGTATCAATTTCCCAACTACCTCAAGTGGTAAAAGGTTGTTATCCACTATTCACTGATACACAAACAAATATTTGTGACAGTTTAAAATGTCACAATAGGTATTAGGGATGTGCAAATTGTCTTTCAGTTTGGTTTTTATAACTTTAACCCTAATCACAACCGAAGCTATCGGTTATTGGATTTCCATAACTCTAACCAAACTTTGGTTTCTAGTAATCGCTTACGAAGCTCGGTTATTATTCGATTTTGATTAATTATCAAGCCAGATTTTAACTATTGGCATTGGTTTCTCATCAATGCTTTCTTGCAACATGCCAATGTGGGATAATGACATATTTCCATTGGTTTCTTTTTCTGAGTAAGTTTAAGATAGGAGTGTAAACTTGTTTGTAATAATATCAGAAAATTGTTCTCTTATTTTGATAGGTTCACTGTTAGTGTTCCTTCTCTTGAGAAATAAAATTCATAATATTGAACCATGAGTTACTAATATATAGGGTTGTTCATGAGCCGAGCCGAGTCGAGCTAGGCCAAGCTCGGGCTCGGCTCGATTATAAACCGAGCTGGCTCGGCTCGGCTCGGCTCAGATTCGAAACCGAGATGAAAATCAAAGCTCGGGCTCGGCTTGGTTTTAAACCGAGCTAGCTCGGCTTGGTTTTAACGAGCTAGCTCGGTTTGGCTTGTTTGGCTCGGCTCGATTTTAAAAATAAAAATGAATATATAGCTCTAAAAATTAAGTACTCTAAACTATTATTCAATACTTCGAAATAATATATCCAAAATAAGTTCAACCTAATCGATCACAAGCCAAAATCAAGTTAAACAACACAAAATAAGTTTTAAACTTCGACGAAATACATTATTAGTTCATTAGCATGGTAATAAGCATTCCAATAAGTCATAGATATCAAATAACAAACTTAAATACATGTAAATAATAATTAGTTTTTTTGTAATATATTGTAATGTATCGAAAAATAAATTGTATTATAAGTAAAATAATTCGAGCTAAACCGAGCCGAGCTAACAAACGAGCCAAACCGAGCTAATCCGGCTCGTTCGAGCCGAGCCGAGCTAGACTCACTTTCTAACCGAGCCGAGTTGGCTCGTCTCACTTTCACAAACCGAGTGAGATTTTTCCAAGCTAAATCCGAGCGAACTTCGAGCGAGCTCCGAGCTCCGAGCTTTTTGAACAGCTCTACTAATATATGTTTTAAACTACTAAATATTTTTAACGGCAAAACTTAACCAAAATAAAGAGTTTTCATATAATGGATATATTATAAATATTAACTTGACCAAAATAAAGAGTTTTCATGTATGTGTATAACTACTATTCCTATTTATTTATCATATTAAATAATAATAATAATAATAATAATAATAATAATTTTAAACAAAATATTAGATAAAAATTATAATATTTTCCTATTTATCTCTCATAATAAATAATAATAATTATAATAATTTTAAATTAAAGAATTAAATAATAATAATTTTAAACAAAATATTTGATAAGGTTATCTCATTTTAGGGTGAAGTAGATATTTTTAAATTAGATTCTACATCTTGGGTTGTTTTGAATCACGATTCCCCTATTAGTTATATAATTTATAAATTTATAAATGTTAGTATAATATTGATAATTTTCGTTTTGTCAAAATACTATTTAAACACTTTCTTACGAGAAATTTTCTTTACGTCAAAATCACTATTTAAATACTTTCTTACGAGAATGAACAAATATGATCGATTTTTATCAACCTAATAATAATAGTTTTAAGCAAAAAAAATAGATAAAGAATATAAAAGTTTGTTTTTATTGTAATCATATTAAATAATAATAATAACAATTTTAAACAAAAATTTAGATAAGAATAAATATTATGAGTAGATGTATATATACTTTAGAGTTCGGTGATCTAAATTATGGGAAATTAGGAATCAAAGGTTCCCATTTGATATATACTTAACAATTGTATTATTGTCTTTTTTTTCTCACTAGAATTAAATATTATTCTAGGTCGGGCATATGCTTCTATCAAATTGTAAGTGTTTTTACACGCATCGCTATAATGGTTTGAAATGTTCATTTTTAAAAGATAAATCTTGACGACTGTTTGTGTTATCATATGACATTATATTTTATTCAACACGCAATATACGAGTTTTTTTAATGATATATATTTTTTTATTGTATAAATTTACATTTATCCAACCTGTGTAATACACAGGGTTTTAACCTAGTATATATATATATACACACACACCAAGTAAGCCACTAGAAACAAACAATTTCAGATACAAAACAATAAGACGAAATCACAACACTACAGCAAATTGTCCACATCAAAATCTCGTCATTTCTCCCAAATTGAAGACGGTATTTTAGCACGATGCAACACCCAAAGGTACTTATCCTCTTTAATCAGAACTGGGATGAATTTTCCTTTGAAGATCTTCTCATTCCTAGCAATCCAAATCCTCCACGTTGTCGCCAAAGCAATCATATGCACCAACTTCCTCCCACCCTGAAGCCAATCAAATTACCTCAAAAATTTCAGCAAGCAAATTAATATTTGGGAAATTCAGGAAAATAGCAATTGGCCCACACCAACTATGAGAATATACGCCTAAAGCATCTCTAGAGACCCGATACAACCTGTTGTAGCGTCTTTAGAAAGGCTTTAGTGTTTCCCTTTTTTTTCTTTTCCACCACGATTCTTAAACGGGCATAACTATTTCATACCATAATAATTTTTTGAAAAAATTACACCAAATCAAAATGAATAATTTGGTGTAATTTTTAAAAATCGTCATGAAAGAAAGGAAAAGGTTAAAGTCTTTTTAGAAACGCTACATGCACCACCTCTGTAGCATCTCTAGAGAGGATTTAGCCTTTTCCTTTTTTATTTTTCCACCACGATTTTAAAGGAGTATAACTTTTCTTATATGATAGTATATTTTGTTTTTTTTTTTTTTTGAGTAAATTACGTTTTTTTGGTTCCAATGGTATAGTCAATTTAACTATTTCAATCCAAAAAAATATTTTGGGCATATATGTGATTTGATCTCTTGTCTACCTAAACAAAATTATTATATTAATATAATATTGTATAAATTAAGGGCCCACCACTTTTATAACCAATCCACCAATCTTACGTCCCTAACGCCTCCCCTTCTTGTTCATTGAACATTCATCACCTTCCACCGTAAACTCGCAAGTCATCATCAACAACACCTCTCTTAAATCGTCGATCACCATCACCGGCCTCTCTCTTGATCGTCAGCCACCACCATCTCTTAGCTAATCATGACTTAATTTATTGGTAAAAGAAGCAAAAACTAGTGTAAAATTGTCAAATAATTTGCTTCAGAAGTTCAATTTTTGATCGCAGATTGCATTCCACGGTGAAGGTGGTAGAGGATGTTAAATATGAAGTGTTCCCATGGGTGGCCAGTCATTCGAGGGTGTCAAGCGAAGTGTGGGGCAATTGGTAGAATTTTCCTTTATTTGATATGTAATTCTGTATTTTGGTTCTGCACTTTTTTTTTTGTTATGTTTGTTTTCAGGGTGACTTTCAGCTTCTTGTTGTTGGTTGAGGCTTTCCCTTTGTTTTGGTGAATGGAAGCTTGGTTATTAAAAATCATTGACTATACAACAAGGGCCAAAAACGTAATTTACTCTTTAAAAAATAAAACCAAATTAAAGATGATAAAACTTTCTTAAATTTGGTGTAATTTAAAAAAAATACCATTGTATGTAAAAGTTATGACAGTTTAAAAATCGTGGTGGAAAAGAAAAAAAGAGGTTAGAAGCGTCTATATAGACGCTACAGCAGGTGGTGTAGCGTCTCTAAAACGTTTTAGATCGATACTTTCGTAATTGGTGTGGGTCAATCGCTATTTTCGTGAATTTCCCTTAATGTTTTGAGACATGGGATTTCTAACCCACGCAAAAATATGCCATCTTATCGTTCTAGCAAATAGGCAGTTATGAAGACAAACTGTAGACTTCTCTTCGTATCCACGCTTGTCACAAAACAGAACTGTGAGGTATATCCCAAGGCTAGCTAAGTCGTGCTTCGAAGCTACTTTACCCATAACTGTTCTCCTAGACATGATGTTGGCCTTTTGTGTGGCCCATAAGTTCCAACGGAACATTAGCCCTGTATCATTACCCACACGAGCAAGCACCAACTCCTTTAAGCTCTTTAACCGAGAACCCCACATCCATCACTGGTTTCCACACCCAAGCATCTTTCCCTTCTTTAGATTTGTGTTAAGAACTTACCGCTTGATGATGTGTATTGGTTATTAACTTTGAATTCTTTTGACCGTTTAACGGTCAATCACTTATTTATTTATTTTGAACATATTTACCTCACCATTTTGCATTAATAACTTACTTAATTATTTTTCAATATTCCTACCTTGCGGGACTGTATCCTTGCTGACTCAGACCAATATGGCTGAGGGTAGCGTTGCCTCCAAAAGAGGGACATGCCACTATAACTAAGATAAACTCTTAAAAAACCCAAAGTGCGAAAATTATCAAAGGATACATAAAAGATAAGTCGGAAACAAGTGATTCTATCTTGTCTATTTATTTCTTTTATTTCTTTAGTTTCTTTATTTATTTGACCTTTTATTAATTTTTCCTAAAATTTTGGTTAGATTAGACGTTAACAATATTCTGGTATTAAAAGCTCTTGTGTCCTTGGAGATCTCGGTATCTTACCATCACTATACTACGCCAACGATGGGTTCACTTGCCCTAGCGTGTTGTAGATAGTGATAGTGTTATATCTTGTTTTATAAATTTAAAGCTTGATAAAAGAGATAAAAAAGTACTTAAAAATATAGTAAAAATATACACACTTTCGCTTAGTCAATATGTATGTATGCCATGCATGTATATACATATACAAGGACCAATACATACAAGGGTGATGCAATTCCACACACCAAATGGTCTTTAAAAGGTTGGAGACTATAAAAACAAGCCCTACCTTTCAAACAACCGTTAGACGAACACACAAATGTCCCTTTAAAGGTAAGAAGATTATGAAGCTTGCCAACTTCTTGTGTCACACCCCGATTTCCACGTGTATCCCGGTGGACCCGGGTAGGGAATATCGTGACGTAAGATTGGTATCGTCATAGTCAAACAACACACAACACAGTGGAAGTCTTGGAGTTTAAATTACTAATACAAACCAAATGTCCAAATGTTCGAAAATAATAATTACAGGCTTGTAATAACGAATCCACAGGCGGATCGAATAAATTTTTACAAAGGAAATTGTTCAACAGACTTTGGTAGCTTATGGGCTTGCAAGATCCTTATTTAGCTACTACGCAGCTCCCAATATATTCCGCATTGCCACCTGTAACTTGGTCTTTTGAAAATACGTCAGTTTTCACTGGATAAATACTAGTAACCGACTCATTTTGTAAACATTTATTAAAATGATTTTCGCACTTGGCACATTTTATAAATAACTTGGGATAGTTCAAAATGACCTTGTTTACAGTTTTACATGTTTGTCAATACATATGGGGTCCGGTGCAGAAACCGAATAACCTGATTAATCGACACGCCACTTAAATAATCCACCAGCGGGATTTAATATTTTTTATTAGCATTAGCGTCTGTCAGGTGTATGCCTACACCCCGCGCTTAAGGTCGTGGCCATTAGTAACTTAAATGAGCCAAGGATATCCCAGACGTGGTCGAATTAATCCCCAATGTTTAAGTTATCAAACAATACAGAATAAAACGGGTTATAAGGATTTAGTAAATCAACAGTGTGAAACCCTGATGGTCCTGTATATGCAGGTATTGGGTTGGCAAAATCCGGCGGTGTAGAGGTGGTTGAGGCAAAGGCTCAACAGCTGGTTGTAGCGGGGATTCCGCCACTGGCGATGTGTTTGAGGGTCCACCATTTGTGGTCCTCAGGGATGATTGGGTAAGAGAGTGGTAAAGGTGGTAGCGAATCCGACCTTTAACCAGCACGTACCGACATACGTGTCACAAGCTTTCGGCGTGGTTGTGATGATGATTCAGGTGGTGGCTGAGGTTGGTCCACCTGTTGCATTTCTACATCCTCGGCTTGAGGATATGGTGATGGATGGTGATGGGGAATGGTGATGGGGAGTGCTGTGGTACGAGGGCGTGTTGACAAACACGTATTGTGCCCATCGTTGCTCATAATCATCAGGACCTCGAACGGAGATCCTGCCAAGGAGTTTGAGCCACTAGACAGCTCGATAGGGTGACCGTACGATCGGGTTTGTGGAAATTCCTCCGGGTCGGAATCTCCTCCATATGGGTCGGTGAGTCAACTGGTGGGGTTTCGGGTGAGGGTTTGTTGACTTGGTTATCGAAATAGGAGTTGAAGTATTCTTGTTGGGAATGGGAGTGTGAATGGTGAGATTGGTGGGTGTGGTGAGAATGGTAAGAATGATGGGAGTGTGATTGGGGTGGAGAATATTCGTGTGATATCGAATGTCTGTAAGGTTCGAAAGGAGACGAATATCTCCGGATCCGTCGTAAGGATTTTAATCGGGCAAATTAGGTGCTCCGGCTAGAGATGATCTGAAAGATGGTCCAGTGAAAGATGGTCCAGTCATTGAGGGTCCTCCCCTCATGGGTCCTTTGCCTTTTCCTCCTCGTCTAAATTTAGGCGGCATAATTCCTGTTTCAATAACAAGTTAAAACAAAGCAAAACAATAATAATAACTTAATAATGAAATGAATACTCCTAGGTCAAAGCCTAGACTGGGAAGTCTAAGGAATGTGCTATTCGTGTATATTGAGATAAACACAGAAGGCTAGTGTTTAATTCACTCGAACGTTGGCTCTGATACCAACCTGTCACACCCCGATTTCACGTATATCCCGGTGGGCCCGGGTGGGAATATCGTGACGTAAGATTGGTATCGTCATAGTCAAACAACAACACAGCACAGTGGAAGTCTTGGAGTTTAAATTACTATTACAAACCAAATGTCCAAATGTTCGAAAATAATAATTACAGGCTTGTAATAACGAATCCACAAGCGGATCGAATAAATTTTTACAAAGGAAATTGTTCTACAGACTTTGGTAGCTTATGGGCTTGCAAGATCCTTATTTAGCTACTACGCAACTCCCAATCTATTCCGCGTTACCACCTGTAACTTGGTCTTTTGAAAATACGCAGTTTTCACTGATAAATACTAGTAACCGACTCATTTTGTAAACATTTATTAAAATGATTTTCGGTGCACTTGGCACATTTTATAAATAACTTGGGATAGTTCAAAATGACCTTGTTTACAGTTTTCATGTTTGTCAATACATTTGGGGTCCGGTGCAGAAACCGAATAACCTGATTAATCGACACGCCACTTAAATAATCCACCAGCGGGATTTAATATTTTTTATTAGCATTAGCGTCTGTCAGGTGTATGCCTACACCCTGCGCCTAGGTCGTGGCCATTAGTAACTTAAATGAGCCAAGGATATCCCAGACGTGGTCGAATTAACCACCAATATTTAAGTTATCAAACAATACATAATAAAACGGGTTATAAGGATTTAGTAAATCACAATCCGCTAACATGATCCCATACCCGACCAAGCGGTATTATTATATCGTGTCCCAAGCCCGTATAGGAAAATAAGTTAAAAGTATTTACCTGAGCACTTCTTCAAATAAGATAATTAACTCAGCCGAATATTCAAAAGTAAGCTTAGATGGCAATCTACCGGGAGGCTATTAATCTGGAAAAGATGGTTTTGTAACCAATTAGAATGCTAACGGGTCCTATCTACTTTGTGGACTCGAACCGGGTAGCTTAAGAATAATAACGTACTAAAGCTAGATTAAGCGATGACCGGAATAGAATGTAGTTTAAACCCGACAAGTATGGAGACTTGTTTAATATGGGTAAACATGTTACATTCTGGATTTTGAAAATAAAATGATAAGGTTAAACCCGTTTCGGTTAGATTACGTAAACTAGTTACGTAGGCCGAACCGTACGCATATAAGCGAAACCGGGTAACCGGGTGAGTCTTATACAAGTTCCATATGCCATTATATTTAAAACATGTTGTAATATCAGTAGGATATCAACATGTATGCCCGTTATGGTTTTAAAATCAAGTTACGCCTCAAAAGGGCGTTTTCGTCACTTTATGACTTGTAAAAGAAATTATGAGCAAACTGATGTAATGGTCATAATCCTATTGTAAAAATAGTTTATTTATGATGTTATATCAGTAGGATATCGAGTATGTGTGTGTTTTAGAGTTTAAGACCAAACTATGCCCCATAAGGGCATTTTGGTCATTTCACACATAGCTTGATAATTTACTTGGAATCTGAGTTTAGCTGATGTACTTACTGTAATAATATGTAAAATGAGTTTTAAATCAATAGGTATCAAGTCTTGGTGCTTTAATATGGTTTTAAACCATACTATGGGCCTAAATTGCGATAAAGTCGCTAAATGACGATATTCAAGATGATTAAGGAAAACTGATGTTATGATCAGGTTTATATAACCAAAATAATTTATTTAATATATTATAACAGTAGGTAAATGGTTTTGTTATAAAAAGTATCTTTAAAACCACTTTATGCACCGTAAGGGCAACATCGTCATTTATCGGCATTATAAAAGGACTTGTGTGTAAACTCAGTTTACAATCTGATTTGATATCCCAATAATCCTATTTATGATATTACATAAGTAGGTAATGAGTTTTGTTGAAAAATTATGTTAAAAACCATTTTAGATGCCGAAAGGGCATTTTGGTCCTTTAAAAGCATGATTTGTGATAATTAAACAAAACTCGGGTTATGACCAGATTATTGACATCAAAATAAGTTAGTCATGTAATATATCAGTACATAACTTATTTGTATGCTCATTTGTATTTAAAATCTTATTTTTAAGTATGAAGGGCATTTTAGCAAAGTTTGGCATAATTAATGGAAACTTGCATAAAAGCTCGGATTACTATGTAACCATGTAATATAAATCCAGAGGGTTATACTACAACTAAACATGGTCACAATGCAACTTAGAATTAATAGCTAAAGTTGCTAATTCGGGTCAGAACCGAAAGTCAAAGTAAAAGTCAACTTTGTGACTTTCGGTTGCGAACCAAACCTTAGACCTGGACTTGACGGGCCGAACATGTTTATACATGTTCTAATACTTACTACCAAGTTATTAAAGTGTCAAAATGTATTTTATAACACCTACATTATCATATATGAATTTATTTTAAAAACTATCCCGGTTTGACTTTTTATCAATAACTTTGACCCGTCAATTGACCAAGCAAACGTGGTAATCAGGAGGTGCCCTCTTGAGGGATTAACACCTACCTAATTACGATCACGTAGCCATGTTCATACCGAACTATGGCTAGACCGTAATGGTCTTATCCTAAAGTCAAAGTGTTTTTACGTCAACGCTTTGACTTTGGCTTAAAGCCTAATAAAAATAAAAGGAAAGGATTGGAACACTTCAAGTGAACCAAAAGATGACTAGAACTCAGTTAGGATGCTCCTTGATCAGGAACTTCCAAGTAGAGATAGAGAGAAGAGATTTTGAGAGGTGCAAGGAATTGTGTTGCAAGAACACTCCTATTTATAGGTGAGGGGCATGAATCAAGATCAAGACAAGTGTTATGGGAACACTAGAGATCACTCCAAGTGTAGTATGAGGTGTCCAGAACCAGAATTGAGGCCATGGTTTCGAGATGTGAGAGTGCAGGTGGGTTGAGAGGTGGCTAAGCATGCAGATCAGCAGTTGGAATGCTGTTTCTGCGATCTGACCTCTCTCGCGCGTCGCGCAAGGATACCAGGTCCCTGGCGCGTGTCGCCTGGGGTGTCATTTCACAAAATTTCCATTTTGGCCTGAACTTCTCCAAACTCTCATATTTCGACATAAAAGCATGTTTTATTCACTATGGCCCATGGTTAGCACTCTCGGGAGTATAACCGAACATCATTAAGTTCCGGGTTTGTTAAAAGGTCACTCAGAGGCATAGTTAAGCATGTTGACGCGTTTAACCCCTAGCTTTAATATCCACCACTCAGAGGTTATAAAATAACATGTTGGCGATTT
This sequence comes from Scalesia atractyloides, assembly GCA_947069175.1. NCBI lineage: Eukaryota > Viridiplantae > Streptophyta > Magnoliopsida > Asterales > Asteraceae > Scalesia > Scalesia atractyloides. Next base: position 34,615,315 of record CAMTDV010000006.1, read on the forward strand.
TAGTCCCTCTCGTCAAGCACACAGCATACGAGGACCAGCGGGACACGTGTCGAAATTTTATAGGACGTAAAAACACCGGGTGTTACATCCTCACCCCCTTAAAAGAAATCTCGACCTCGAGATTTATTCACAAAGATAGGGGTACTTTTGTCGCATAGTGGACTCGACTTCCCATGTATACTCGGGGCCTCGTCGAGCATCCCACTTGACCTTTACAATAGCAAGGTGCTTTCTACGAAGCTTCTTAACCTGACGATCTTCGATCGCTATCGGTTTCTCAATGAAACGCAGGTTTTCGTCAATTTGCACATCCTCGTGCGGCATTGCTAGCGACTCATCCGCTAGACATTTCTTTAAGTTGGAAATGTGGAACACATCATGAATTCCACTTAGCTTTTCGGGTAACTTGAGCTTTTAAGCTACGGACCCGACTCGTTCGATGATCTCGAACGGTCCTATATATCTTGGGCTTAACTTGCCTTTTTTACTGAATCGCATGACGCCTTTCCAAGGAGACACCTTCAGTAAAACGTTGTCCCCAATTTGGAACTGAAGAGGTTTGCGCCTCTTATCTGCGTAGCTCGTCTGCCTATCTAGGGCAGCTTTGAGACGGTCGCGGATTTGCAAGATTTTATCTGTCGTTTCTAGGACTATCTCAGGTCCTGTTAGTTGGGTTTCCCCAACTTCCGCCCAACAGACGGGCGTTCGACACTTTATCCCATACAAGGCCTCAAAAGTTGCAGCCTTGATGCTTGTATGATAACTATTATTATAGGAGAATTCAATAAAGGGTAGGTGGTCGTCCCAACTACCACCTAAGTCGATCACACATGCACAAAGCATGTCCTCAAGAGTTTGAATGGTACGCTCACTATGTCCGTCGGTCTGCGGATGATAAGCGGTACTGAAGTTCAATCGAGTGCCAAGAGATTGTTGGAAGCTTTTCCAAAAATGGGAGGTGTATCTTGTATCTCTATCGGATACAATAGACACCGGCACTCCATGTAGGGATACGATCTCGTCCACATACATCTTGGCCAACTTGTCCGAGCTAAATGTTTCTTTGATTGGCAAGAAATGTGCTGACTTAGTCAGCCTATCCACGTTGACCCAAATCGTGTCATTACCACGCTTGGTCTTTGGCAACATGGTGATCAAATCCATAGTTACCATTTCCCATTTTCAACTGGGAATCTCAAGCTGTTGTAGAAGTCCTGACGGTTTCTGATGTTCAGCCTTAACTCGCGAACACGTCAAGCACTTAGCTACATAGGTGGCTATGGATTTCTTCAAACCCATCCACCACTAATTAGATTTTAAGTCCTGGTACATCTTATCACCTCTCGGGTGAATAGAGTACTTAGTGTTATGCGCTTCCTGGAGGATCAAATCTCTAAGTCCTCCAAATACTGGAACCCAAATTCGTCCATTGAATCTGAGGATTCCATCATTTCCAGGCATTAACTGTTCGACAGTTCCACCTAATTCCTCATTTGCAATATTCGCCTCCATCAGGGGGCTTGCTTCTGCGCATCAAGTAGCTTTTCGTTCAAACTGTTTCTGACTTCAATGCTTTTGGCGTTAATCCTTAAAGGTTTAATCCTTTCTTTGCGGCTAAGCGCATCAGCTACTACATTTCCTTTTCCAGGATGGTATCGGATTTCACAATCATAATCATTAAGGGTTTCCATCCAACGGCGTGGTCGCATATTCAAATCATTTTGATTGAACAAATGTTGGAGGCTTTTGTGATCGGTGTATATAATACACTTGGTTCCGTATAAATAATGCCTCCAAAGTTTAAGTGCAAATACAACAGCACCCAACTCCAAATCGTGGGTGGTGTAATTCTTTTCATGCACTTTGAGTTATTGTGATGCATAGGCGATCACCTTGCCTCTTTGCATAAGCACACATCCCATGCCAGTGTGCAATGCATTACAATAAACGACAAACTCCTCAATGCCTTCTAGCAAGGTTAAAACTGGAGCATTGCTCAGCTTTTGCTTCAAGATCTCGAAAGATTCCTGCTGTTTTGGACCCCCAATCGAACTTGATATTCTTCCGGGTCAAAGCAGTCAGGGGAGTGGCTATCCTTGAGAAATTTTCGATGAATCTTCTATAGTAACCAGCCAGTCCTAAGAAACCGCGTACTTCCGAAGGTGTTTTCGGTGCTTCCCAATTCATTATCGCTTCAATCTTGGCGGGATCGACTTGGATATCGCGCTCACTAACCACGTGTCCAAGGAATTGGACTTCGCGAAGCCAAAATTCGCACTTAGAGAATTTTGCATACAACTACTCTTTTTGTAACAACTCTAAAATGCACTTTAAATGTTTCTCGTGATCGGCTTGATTACGAGAATAGATAAGTATGTCGTCAATGAAGACAATGACAAACTTGTCTAAGTAAGGCTTACAGACTCTATTCATGAGATCCATGAATGTTGCAGGTGCATTAGTGAGCCCAAAAGGCATCACTAGAAACTCATAATGTCCGTATCTTGTCCTGAAAGCGGTCTTTGGGACATCTTCACTCCTAACCTTCAACTGATGATAACCAGATCTCAAATCTATCTTCGAGAAATAACTTGCTCCTTGCAGCTGGTCGACCAATCATCGATCATGGGTAAAGGATAACGATTCTTGATCGTTATTTTGTTAAGCTCACGGTAGTCAATGCACATACGCATTGAACCGTCCTTCTTTTTGACAAACAAGATTGGAGCTCCCCATGGTGACGAACTAGGCTGAATAAAACCCTTTTCCAAGAGTTCGTCAAGTTGGGTTCTTAATTCCTTCATTTCGGTTGGGGCTAAACGATATGGTGCTCTCGCAATAGGTGCAGATCCAGGCAGAATGTCGATCCTAAATTCGACTTGTCTATCTGGGGGTAGACCGGGTAATTCCTCAGGAAAGACATCTGGGTAGTTCGAGATAACAGGTATATCTTCAATCCTTGGCTTAGGTTCATCGACGGTTACTTGTGCCATTTAGATGATACAACTCTCTTCATGCATCAGGAGGCCTTAAACATAGCAACTTTTTCTGGCAACCCGTAGTGCATATCTCCAAAGATGGTGAGCATTTCAACGGATGGGGTTTTGATCTCGATTAGTTTCTTATCACAAGCAATGCGGGCTTGGTTATGGGATAACCATTCCATGCCTAAGACTATATCGAACCCCGCTAATTTCATTGGCAGAAGAGAGATAGGAATCAAATGATTCTTGATGGATAAAAAGCATCCATCCAGAATGGATGAAGCGGTTTCAATGGTTCCGTCGGCAAGTTCTACCTCATACGTTATGTCTAGAGTTCTTACGGGTAAGTTTAATAGTTTGCTAAACTTATGGTCAACAAACCACTTATTAGCCCCCGAGTCAAATAGAACTCTGGCAAAGGTATCGTTGATCAGGAAAGTACATGTTATAACGTTGTTGTCATTGACAGCTTCTCGAGCACTCATCTGAAAGGCTCGAGCATTGGTTTTCTTAGCTCCACTAGATTTTGCATTTTCATCCTTTGCATTCTTGGAGCAGTTAGTTTTTATGTGGCCTTTCTCACCACATTTGAAGCAAGTGGCATCCATAATATCCCTGCACTCCAGGGTCTTGTGTCCCCTTTTCTTATAAATCCCACAAGGCTTAGCCTTTGGGTCATACCTACACTGGCCCCCATGCCTTTTGTTGCAGATTTTACACACAGGCCTATCCTCGGACCTGTTTTGGTTCTTATGGGATTCAAACTTTCATTTCTTCTTGAACTTCTGGGAGTTGTCACCCTCCCTTCTTCTCTTACCATCAATTTCAGATTTGATCGACATGTGTCTCAGGTAGTCCTGGGTGAGGTCGAGAGATAACTCTACCGCTGACTTGTATGTGGCAGGCTAAACAGCCTTAACCATACCCGTTATCTCCGGGGCCAATCCATTAATAAATCGTGCAATGCGCTTAGGCTCCGGTGTGACTAGATAGGATACTAGTATGGAGTAGGAGTCGTAATCCGTTACATACCTACGACAATCCATATCATGGTGAGGGCTATGAAGTCCGCCTCTATCCTTTCTACCTCGTGTTGTGGGCAATAGGTGTCCTTAACCAGGTCTACAAACTTAGACCATCCTAAGTTGTACAGATGCACCTTTCCAGTCGATTGCATCAATGCCTTCCACCAAATTAGGGCATTGCCCTTGAAAGATTGAGACACATACTTCACAATGTCTTTTTCCACACAACCACTAATGTCCGCTACAGTTTCCATCTCGTCCAACCATTTGAGGGATTCCACAGCCCCCTTCTCCCCGTTGAAGTCTCGGGGCTTACATGTGATGAAATACTTATATGAACATCCTCCCTTTAGGTATGTTCTTCATTGCGAGGTTCCTTTTTCTTGCCCTCATTCCTCTCATTGGAGTAATGCACGAAACTCTCCTTTTCATCGGAGGGAGGAGGCTTCATGACAGATTTCGATATGGTTTTTGAGCAAGTACCACTTGACTCCTTAAATTTTTTGAAGGCTTTTTCCATAGCCTTACCCACAGCTGCATCAATGCGAGCCTGGAATTCGTCCTCGTTTATGACGATGTTCGCATTAACATGGTCATTGGTGTTGTGATGGCTGCTTGGATTTCCCGAGTTAGCCATTCTAGATTCCTTGTGCTATATACAATTTAGGTATGTTAGTTTGGTATGGCTAAATCACTCTGACTTTCAAAATCGAAAGAATATAACCTAGGCCTCAAAAGGACCATCATATGTATTTAAAGTATTGGACATAGTCCAAATTTTTTTATAGTGGATCGTAATGTCGCATCTATCATTGTCATATTGACAATTTAAGATAGCTCGAAAGCTTGACATTAGAACGAAAGATGTGGCATAAAAGGCCTTTGTCATGTAGACTACTAAAATTTGAACAGAGAGTCAAAGACTACAACTGTCATTGTCACTAATGACATAGCATATAGATGACCCGTAGGTACCACATCACTAATGGATGTTATATTATAACCCGTAGGTAATATACCTCAATGGGTGTTAGATGTTTATCATCATAACGATGACATTCGTCTTGATCAGACGATCATTTAGACTTATTATGTTTGAATCAAAGTTCAAATATTTTGATGGCTAGTGTGGTTCCTCACGCCACGCCTCCAGGAGTGTTAATATCAATTGAATATTAACATAGAATGATGTCTTAAAATGGTTTAACAGGTTACTACTTCTCGATAGAAGGGATAATCTTTCTTAACTATCATGGTAGAAGATTATTCCATCTTAACTACCATTTATGTTGCCAATTAACGTGACATAATCACTTGGCATGTGTAAACCATAAAGAAGATCTTTTGGAATTTATAGCGGAGCGATAAAATCGAATTAAAATCGAGATGCTCGAATGAACAAAGGAAGTAACAAGAATGTTGCTTAGAACAAAATTCCAAAATTTCACTAAAACGATAAGGATTACATATTTTGCCTCTAAAGAGGTCTTAGTACATAATTTAGTCCGCAGGGACTATAATAAGAAAAACATACCCACGCAGGGGTTTAAAAGAAATAACAATGTCCACGCAGGGACTTTTTGAATTTAAATTACATAAATGGAAACACAAATTCTACTCATCCTTCCTCCCCTTTACGGCTTTATAAAGCTTCTTGATAAATCAGGTTGTTTTCTTCTCCGATTTCTTAACTTGTTGCCGCATTTCCCTGACCTGATCTAAGGCCTCATTAATGGCCTCGAGTGGTACTTGTGGTTGAGGCTGAGGTGGAGGTGGTTGCGGCTGAGGCGCAACTAGGATACGGATACCCGTAAGGCGGATATCCGGTAGTGGCATAAGGAGGTGGGTAATTAGGGTAAGGAGAATGGTAGAGGTTATTATGAATAACTGTATCATAATAAGGATCCTGCTCCATTCCATGATGGATGTAATTATACAAGCCAGGAGGGTCAACAGTGTGAAACCTTGATGGTCCTGTATATGCAGGTATTGGGTTGGCAAAATCCGACGGTGGTAGAGGTGGTTGAGGCAAAGGCTCGACAGCTGGTTGCGGGGGGGTTCCGCCACTGGCGATGTGTTTGAGGGTCCACCCATTTGTGGGTCCTCAGGGATGATGGGGTAAGAGGGTGGTAAAGGTGGTAGCGAATCCGACCTTTGACCAGCAAGTACCGACATACGTGTCACACGCTTTCGGCGTGGTTGTGATGATGATTCAGGTGGTGGCTGAGGTTGGTCCACCTGTTGCATTTCTACATCCTCGGCATGAGGATGTGGTGATGGGGAATGGTGATGGGGAGTGCTGTGGTATGAGGGCGTATTGACAAACACGTATTGTGCCCATCGTTGCTCATAATCATCAGGACCTCGGAACGGAGATCCTGCCAAGGAGTTTGAGCCACTAGACAGCTCGATAGAGTGACCGTACGATCGGTTTGTGGAAATTCCTCCGGGTCGGAATCTTCCTCCATATGGGTCGGTGAGTCAACTGGTGGGGTTTCGGGTGAGGGTTGGTTGACTGGGTTATCGAAATAGGAGCTGAAGTATTCTTGTTGGGAATGGGAGTGTGAATGGTGAGATTGGTGGGTGTGGTGAGAATGGTAAAAATGTGGGAGTGTGATTGGGGTGGAGAATATTTGTGATATCGAATGTCTGTAAGGTTCGAAAGGAGACGAAGAATCTACGGATCCCTTGTAAGGATTGTAATCGGGCAAATTAGCTGCTCCGGCTAGGATGGCATAGGTGGTCTGAAAGATGCGTCCATAGTCGTCTTGAGGGTCCTCCCCTCATGGGTCCTTTGCCTTTTCCTCCTCGTCTGAATTTAGGCGGCATAATTCCTGCTTCAATAACAAGTTAAAACAAAGCAAAACAATAATAATAACTTAATATTGAAATGAATATCTTAGGTCAAAGCCTAGACTCGGAAGTCTAAGGAATGTGCTATTCGTGTATATTCGAGATTAAACACAGAACGCTAGTGTTTAATTCACTCGAACTTGGCTCTGATACCAACCTGTCACACCCCGATTACCACGTGTATCCCGGTGGGCCCGGGTAGGGAATATCGTGACGTAAGATTGGTATCGTCATAGTCAAACAACACACAACACAGCGGAAGTCTTGGAGTTTAAATTCTATTACAAACCAAATGTCCAAATGTTCGAAAATAATAATTACAGGCTTGTAATAACGAATCCACAGGCGGATCGAATAAATATTTACAAAGGAAATTGTTCTACAGACTTTGGTAGCTTATGGACTTGCAAGATCCTTATTTAGCTACTACGCAACTCCCAATCTATTCCGCGTTGCCACCTGTAACTTGGTCTTTTGAAAATACGTCAGTTTTCACTGATAAATACTAGTAACCGACTCATTTTGTAAAAATTTATTAAAATGATTTTCGGTGCACTTGGCACATTTTATAAATAACTTGGGATAGTTCAAAATGACCTTGTTTACAGTTTTACATGTTTGTCAATACATATGGGGTCCGGTGCAGAAACGGAATAACCTGATTAATCGACACGCCACTTAAATAATCCACCAGCGGGATATAATATTTTTTATTAGCATTAGCGCCTGTCAGGTGTATGCCTACACCCCCCGCTTAAGGTCGTGGTCATTAGTAACTTAAATGAGCCAAGGATATCCCAAACGTGGTCGAATTAACCCCTAATGTTTAAGTTATCAAACAATACAGAATAAAACGGGTTATAAGGATTTAGTAAATCACAATCCGATAACATGATCCCATACCCGACCAATCGGTATTATTATACCGTGTCCCAAGCCCGTATAGAGAAAATAAGTTAAAAGTATTTACCTGAGCAGTTCTTCAAATAAGATAATTAACTCTGCTGAATATTCAAAAGTAAGCTTAGATGGCAATCTACCGGGAGCTATTAGTCTGGAAAAGATGGTGTTTATAACCAATTAGAATGCTAACGGGTCCTATCTACTTTGTGGACTCGAACCAGGTAACTTAAGAATAATAACGGTACTAAACGCTAGATTAAGCGATGACCGGAATAGATTGTAGTTTAAACCCGACATGTATGGAGACTTGTTTAATATGGGTAAACATGTTACATTCTGGATTTTGAAAATAAAATGATAAGGTTAAACCCGTTTCGGTTAGATTACGTAAACTACTTACATAGGCCGAACTGTACGCATATAAGCGAAACCGGGTAACCAGGTGAGTCTTATACAAGTTCCATATGCCATAATATCTAAAACATGTTGTAATATCAGTAGGATATCAACATGTATGCCTGTTATGGTTTTAAAATCAAGTTACGCCTCAAAGGGCGTTTTGGTCACTTTATGACTTGTAAAAGAAATTATGAGCAAACTGATGTAATGGTCATAATCCTATTGTAAAAATAGTTTATTTATGATGTTATATCAGTAGGATATCGAGTATGTGTGTGTTTTAGAGTTTAAGACCAAACTATGCCCCGTAAGGGCATTTTGGTCATTTCACACATAGCTTGATAATTTACTTGAGAATCTGAGTTTAGCTGATGTACTTACTGTAATAATATGTAAAATGAGTTTTAAATCAATAGGTATCAAGTCTTGGTGCTTTAATATGGTTTTAAACCATACTATGGGCCTAAATTGCGATAAAGTCGCTAAATGACGATATTCAAGATGATTAAGGAAAACTGATGTTATGATCAGGTTTATATAACCAAAATAATTTATTTAATATATTATAACAGTAGGTAAATGGTTTTGTTATAAAAAGTATCTTTAAAACCACTTTATGCACCGTAAGGGCAACATCGTCATTTATCGGCATTATACAAGGACTTGTGTGTAAACTCAGTTTACATTCTGATTTGATATCCCAAGTAATCCTATTTATGATATTACATCAGTAGGTAATGAGTTTTTTTGAAGAATTATGTTAAAAACCATTTTAGATGCCGAAAGGGCATTTTGGTCCTTAAAAGCATGATTTGCGATAATTAAACAAAACTCGGGTTATGACCAGATTATTGACATCAAAATAAGTTAGTCATGTATATATATCAGTACATAACTTATTTGTATGCTCATGTGTATTTAAAATCTTATTTTTAAGTATGAATGGCATTTTAGCAAAGTTTGGCATAATTAACGGAAACTTGCATAATAGCTCGGATTACTATGTAACAATGTAATATAAATCTAGAGGGTTATACTACAACTAAACATGGTCACAATGAAACTTAGAATTAATAGCTAAAGTTGCTAATTCGGGTCAAAACCGAAAGTCAAAGTAAAAGTCAACTTTGTGACTTTCGGTTACGAACCGACCTTAGACCTGGACTTGACGGGCCGAACATGTTTATACATGTTCTAATACTTATTAACAAGTTACTAAAGTGTCAAAATGTATTTTATAACACCTATATTATCATATATGAATTTATTTTAAAAACTAGCCCGGTTTGACTTTTTATCAATAACTTTGACCCGTCAATTGACCAAGCAAACTGGTAATCAAGAGGTGCCCTCTTGAGGGATTAACACTTATCTAATTACGATCACGTAGCCATGTTCGTACCGAACTATGGCTGGACCGTAATGGTCTTAGCCTAAAGTCAAAGCGTTTTTACGTTAACGCTTTGACTTTGGCTTAAAGCCTAATAAAAATAAAAGGAAAGGATTAGAACACTTACAAGTGAACCAAAAAGATGACTAGAACTCAGTTAGGATGCTCCTTGATTAGAAACTTCCAAGTAGAGATAGAGAGAAGAGACTTTGGAGAGGTGCAAGGAATTGTGTTGCAAGAACACTCATATTTATAGGTGAGGGGCATGAATCAAGATCAAGACAAGTGTTATGGGAACACTAGAGATCACTCCAAGTGTAGTATGAGCTGTCCAAAACCAGAATTGAGGCCATGGTTTCGAGCTGTGAGAGTGAGGTTGGTTGAGAGGTGGCTAAGCATGCAGATCAGCAGCTGGCATGCTGTTTCTGCGATCTGACCTCTCCCGTGCGTCGCGCTGGGATACCAGGTCCCTGGCGCGTGTCGCCTGGGGTGTCATTTCACAAAATTTCCATTTTGGCTCCTGAACTTCTCCAAACTCCCATATTTCGACAAAAAAGCATGTTTTATTCACTATGGCCCATGGTTAGCACTCTCGGGAGCATAACCGAACATCATTAAGTTTCGGGTTCGTTAAAAGGTCACTCAAAGGCATAGTTAAGTATGTTGACACGTTTAACCCCTCAGCTTTAATATCCATCACTCAGAGGTTGTAAAATAACATGTTGGCAATTTTAGTCCCTCTCGTCAAGCACACGACATACGAGGATTAGCGGGACACGTGTCAAAATTTTATAGGACGTAAAAACACAGGGTGTTACATCTTGGCGGCCTTTTAAACATTGTGTGTCGACGACGGGGAGAGGGAGGGCATGACACAAGCCGTAAGTTGATGCAACCTCAAATATATAGCCGCTAGAATACTATATGGGATTAGAAAGCGTAAAGTGTGGCATAGTGTACCCTGTATATAATATGTAATATATAATCGTAAATTCTAGTTTATAACAACTAACATGGCATCGGTAAATTGTGATTCATTGTAAATACCGTGTACAAAACTATGTCAAAAAAGATATTTTAACATGACTAAATTCTAATTCCTATTATCTTGTTTCTAGAAGTTCATGATATTAAGAATTGACACTCTAGTTTTGATCACGTGTCTGCATAGGTGGTCTACTTGTTCATCAAGATCAAGTAGGTTCGGTTCTAAATCGGCTAATCTAAATTGAATAGTCTTGACTTCTAATCCACCTATTTTTGTTTCCTGGTAGCGAATGATGGCTTATCGATCTTCTTAACTACACTTTTTTCATGTGTTTCTTCACATACCGTATTCTTGATGCCTATCATCTTCGAGACGAAAAACCAACCTTTTGTCTTTGTTTGAGGCTTTGACCCTAGAAAGAAGGTCAACAAGGCTTCAAACAAGGCCAGAGTCTTTAATTTCATATCCTTTAGAATGTTAATGTTTGATATGGTTTTGTTGTCTTCTTTTACATACGAAGAGCATTGTTTATGCAAGCTAGACAACGATTTATAGATGATCTTCTTCAGTTTTCGCTTCTTCTCTAAATATTCCTCCAATGAGGTTGTCAGCCCATGCTTATCACCACTTTTTCGTCGAAGATTTGACTGTAGTTCAAGCACAGAATTCATATACATAGAGAAGACATCCTTGGTGATGGCACAAAGATCCAAAAGCCCAACAAGTCCATCTAAACACTTGTTGAGCTGTTCATTGTAGCAGCTTGCGCTAAAGACCGTTGAGTGCTTTCCAACATAAGAAATGACTCAACAGATTCATACATATTATTCACTGCACGCAGTTTATTGGCTATGGATGTTGATGATGAACATGGCGTGGTGGCATCTAGAGAACCCTGGGATCTGTAGAATTCGTTAAATATGGATTGTTGGTTGGATGTAGATGGTAAACTGATGGATCGAGCATGACCATGGGGTTTTGTGTTTGAACAAATTGCAACCATCTCTTTCTAAGAGCTCAAAGCTGATAATTTGATTTGAATTTGTTTTCTTTCTTTGGATTAGCAGCTTGGTTATATATAGTTGAGTTCTAATGGTCATGTTTCATGTGTTCCTTACTTAGTAGTTTAATTGATCGATACTCATCGATGTCTATGCAATGTCTCCCTCCCATACAAATGCACAGCTCATTTCTGACAATTCACATGCCTCATGAACATGCAATCCTAGCGTGCATTAATACACGTGTGTGTGTTTGTATGATATATTATACACTAATAAAAACATTGGATTCTGATTTTATAATACAAGATGTATCTTGAAACTTTTTTCCCAGAATTTTGATGTAGTGTCCTTAATCACCTTGTCTCCTTCTCAGCAGCAGCCATTGACAATATCTGAATCATTGCATTAAAATACATAACACCAGTTGCATGTGCAATTCGTCAATAAATAACTAAATAGACAATATATGCCGATGCATGTGAACACTATTAGATGTTTATACAAAAAAATTAATACTTTTCTATTGGTTCTAGAAGCGATTAATTGCGTCTAATGCTGCATGAGTGTACTATAGCCATTTATTTTTCTTTATGTTCCTTCTTTGTACATCTTCTGATATAAATCATCTTTAATGCTGCTTTGATCTTGATGAATATTTGTTTTACGGTTCCCTGATCTTGATGAATATTGGTTATCCCCTTTTTCCATCACCGTTTAATTCCACTTATCTACTAAGAATGAGAGGTCCTTCCAGCGACAAACTTATCAGTTGGCGATCCCAAGCTAAGGTAGATCTGAGTAAAAAGTCGATGAAAATCGGTGTGGAAAATAGTATAGGAGAACAATTCACTGATGGAACTCTAATATATAATACCAACGCACATATTATCACTGACACGTCCAAGATCATATTTCTGTGGCAACATCACCAACCACATAGCTGGGTCGGTTTTTACTGGAATCGAGATCACAGTCTCCATAGATTCAAACATGCTTTTCACAGTGTTGTGAACCATGTTAGCCCACCATGGCCCAACCTAACAGCCCATTCAAGGAGCCCAACAAGAGTACATGTATGTTGGATCTTATATAAAGCAAACGAGACGAAGAGAAGAGGGAACGAATATTGTGTTAGATTGTTGATGCTTCTTTCTCCCATCTCCTATACTGATCTCTGAGTTTCCCATCCCTTCTGTGTACTTGTTCTTGGATTTTACAGTGTAAGCATTCCACTAATATCAATAGAAACATAACAAATTTCTTTCTAATTCGATTATTTCTTAGTTGAGTGAATATCAATTCACTTCACACAGCACGTAGTTTATGGGCTACGGATGATGATGAACAAGACGTGGTGGCATCTAGAGAAGCCTGGGATCTGTAGAACGCGTTAAATATGGATTGTTGGTTGGATGTAGATCAGATGGTAAACTGATGGATGGAGCTTGACCATGGGGTTTTGTGTTTGAAGAAATTGAGCCATCTTTTTCGAACTCAAAGCTGATAAATGAATTTGGTGTCTTTCTTTGGATTGGTCGCTTGGCTATGTATTGTTGAGTTCAGGTGGTTATGTTTCATGTGATCCTTAACTAATAGTTTAATGGATACCCATCAATGTCTATGCAATGTCTCCCTCCCATACATTTAATTTTTTTTTATTTTTTTTTTTGAAAAGTAAACGTCATTAAAAACATGCCGCCGACCCAAACGGGCAAAAGGCCATACAAAACACGCCCCCGACCCAAACGGGCAAGAAGCCAACTACAACATATACAACGGGTATTTACACCAATCCTTCCATCTAATATATTTACACGAAGATCTATTTTAAGCTACCCAAAACCTCTCGATTTAATCTCTGCAAAAATATCTTGCGGACTACGACTGACCTCTTTGAAAATTAGCTCATTCCTTCTTTTCCAAATGCACCAACATGAAATAATCGCTAAATCATGAATGATTTTCTTCGCTTCCTTACCCACCTGAGGAAAATTATTAAATTACTTGATGTCTTTGAAATCGAAGGTGTAGATAGGAGGGATTTTGTCCTGATAAGTTGGTCTAGTGGTTAGTCACTTGGTTTCTCTCCTTGAGGTCCTAAGTTCAACTCCCACTAACATCACTTTGAAGGACATTGGTGGTGGCAATGAAGTTTAGGACTGGTCGCCAGTTCGAAACCGGGCCGAACCGGGTTTTACCGCAGTGGGCCTTCGGGCGGGCGGGTTTTCCCCGGAACTGGTGGCTTGGTGGCTCGGGTATGCATCTAACTCTAACCGTTATGGAGGAGGGGATGCATTTGCTCGATTGAGGGCATCCCAGGACGCTTATCCGATTATTTAGTTGGCCGTTCAAAAAAAAAGATAGGAGGGATTTTGCACCAAGCACTAAAACCCGACCACACCCTGATAGCCACAATGCACCCTGTAAATAAATGTTTCACCGTTTCCTCATAGTGATCGCAAAAAGGACACATGACTAAAGTAATATTCATGTTTCTTCTTTTTAGGTTAACCCTCGTAACCAGTCTATCCAGGTTGCCTCTCCCTCCCATACATATGCACAACTTATTTCTGACTGTTCACCTGCCTCATGAACATGCAATCCCAACGTGCATTAATACACTTGTGTGTGTTTGTATGACATATTATACACTAATAAAAACACTAATGGCAACAGCTAGCTGCATTCTGATTTTATAATGCATGCTGGATCTGAAATTTTATTTCCCTCAATTTTGATGTAGTGTTCTTAATCACCTTGTCTCCTACTCACTAGCAGCCATTGACAATATCCGAGTCATTGCAGTAAAATACAAAACACTAGCTGCATGTGCAATTCGTCAATAAATAACTAAATAGGCCTATGCCTATGCGTGTGAACATTTTAGATGGTTATATATACAAAAATTTATACTTTTCCCCATTTCCCTGTGTGACACGTAAGCGCCTATAGCAATTAATCGTGTCATATGGTGGAGGGTGCCGTCCCAATATTTCCCATTTCCATGTGTGACACGTCAGCGTCACATTAGCTGTTTACCGGTTTTTCCCAGATTTCTCAAAAAATAAATTATTTTTTTAAAAGGTTTTAAGTTTAAATTAAAATAAAAGATATATAAAAAATAAATCAAATTTCCATATATTTAGTTATATATTTTAAGTTAGTTTTATGAATATAACAAAACTCTAAGGGTCTTTTCAAAACAAATATCAAGTAATAAGGGTTTAAGTAAAAACAATAACAACTTTTACAAAAAATATATATATATTATATATATATAAACAAATAAATACACTCACACAAAAACGAAATACATACACACACAAGAAAACCTGGAAAAAAAAACAAAAACTAAAATTAAGTTATTTTACAGATATATAAACAAAAATATAAAGCAAATTGCAAATTTTCTTCCTCCTCCTTTAAACCTACAAAAACAATAAAAATATACGCGCACACACAAACAAAATTAATGCATACAAGTACACGAACCTAAAAAAAGAAAAAAAATACACAAACAAACTTCACCCAAGAAGATCGGTGACAACTCCCCATTTGCCGGGGTCTTTTTTTCTCACCAGGTCCGTGAGATCGTGTTCCCGGACGGGGCCGGGCTTCACCAGTCCTTCCCCGACCCCACACACCGTCCACCCTTATGCTGCATGAGTGTACTATAGCCATTTATTTTTGCTTTATGTTCCTCTTTGAACAGCTTTGGTATCAATATAATACGCATATAAAGAACAATCAGGCAAAACAGATTTATCTTCGCAACATAAAATGCAATTAAAATTACCGTTAGATTAGATCATTGATAACGTGTCCTTGAAGAATAACATCAAATTCGTAACTTATAGGTCATTGACATATAAGGTAACTATCTTTCACTACAACTTCTATTACTAGCAGATGAACGATGATCTTTGATAGAAAACAACACGCTCGAGATTATAACAATTTTGAAATATTTAGAAATAACTTGAAATCAAAGACTTCTATATTCTTCAAGATTAAAATTACAAAGCATTAAATAAATCTTTGAAACTTAAAATTTACATTAATATATTAGAAAATGACAACCCATGTAATTAGAAGGGGCTTGAGAATGTACTAGTACTAGCATTAGGATTAGTGTTAGGATATGTGGATTAGTGTCATGTGAAGTAACAAGAGATACTCTTAAGGTTTACTACAATAGAAGTTGATCTACTAGATTATAGAAAATCCAATAACAAAACAATCGTAAATCAAATCGGTTGCCAATTTTAAACTGTTATAACTTTAAAAATACAGTGTTATTGATAATGTCATTAATCATTACTATTAAACAGCTATACCATAAAAATACAATGTGATTGATAATGTCACTAATCATTACTATTAATCTAAATATTCTTACCGATTTTTCAAACCCGAAATTGATAATTCATAAAACTTACACCTGGTTGGATTTAGAGTAACCTACTCTTCCACCATGTTGCAAAATAACATATAAATTAGTATCAAACAAAATTTCAATACATTACTCTTGGATCTTGAAATTTATTACCAAGTTCTTTTATTAAGTAATTAGAATCAATAACATCGAAAGTTAATTGTTTAACTAATCAAGAAAAACTTTTATTATGCCTTGTGCCTCGTGAACCAGGAATAACCGGTCACCAAGTTAGGCACGTCCCATGCTTGAGCCTCAGCCAGCCTATAAAAAGAGATCATTCTTCACCATTTTCACTTGTTCATTTTCTTCTTTCTTCTCCACTACACTTCTCTTCTAACTATCTCTAATCATCTTAATCATTAGGAAAAACTCAAGAATCATTAGTGTAATCAAGCTTTTATAATAAATATGATTTTTTCAAGTTAGGTAACATCTAGTTCCGTGGCCATATTGGCTAGATTCTTGAGGGTGTTTGTGGGAAACCTAACCCCTTGATGTTGAGTTAACCAAGGAAGTTCATGGGTGAACAAGGTGTGTGTTAAATAGCTTATTAAAAGTGAGTGAACTAGTAATGTCGCCATTAACTTGGGTCATCAGAGTTCCCGCCCATTCCTTAAAATCTACCAATAATCTTGTGATGCCATTAACTTGGGTCATTCATGTTTTCTATGTTTTTGTAGAGTCAAAACATGTTGATATTCTTAGCGGAGGTTAAAGGTTTTGGATGAGACTTTGGGTTAGGTAAGCTCTTGCCTTTGCGCGGAGATTACACCAAAGTGTAAAGGACTTAGTTTATATAAAATATCCACCTTAGGTGAATTGAAGACTCACTAAGAGACTCATAGGGATAAATAATATAAACTCCTTAAACTATATAATTAATTAATACAATACCCGACCTTGAGTGGCGTTTCCCTACTGATTCAAAGTGATATGGTTGAATGGGCTAGGGTCCCTAAAAAGAACTACACAATATTCAGGCTCTTAATCAGTAACAAACATCATAGGATTTCAAATCAACATTGGTTGATTCACACACATCATCAAGATTCTTCACTTTCTACTTTGTTTTCTTACTTTTATCACTCAAATACCTAATCAATAGGTTTTTATGTGTTTATCAATCACCAACACTGTGATCCATAGCTGATTTGGGACTCACAAGAGAGGTTTTGCCCCATATATTTCATCCCCGTGCGAAATATAAGTGTCAAAGCCTTGTTAGTAAAATCTATATTTTGTTTTAAGTCTTTTGGGAATACTTGAAGTTCATGGTTCATGTTTGAAAAACGAAACACTTTGGTTTGTATTACTATTCAAGTATTATATACAATTGGCATCGTTGTTTATTTAAATCATGTAGATATTTACACTGTTGAATGCGAAAACCTTTCATAATCACACAACACGGTTCCGTTACGAGCGAGTTTGACATTCGACACGTCTAACACGTGTGTTGGATTCTGTACTTTATAGTGTATGTGATTCTGAGTTTATCGATCCTTGTGAGGTACATCAGAACCTTCAATATTCCTCCAAAATGACTAAGGGGTTCGTTTTTTTAGATCCTCGAAGGTTAGACGATTGAAGATGAAGTTATATTGGTTTGTGGATGATGGGGGACTCGAAACTCTATTCGATTTGCAGGTCCTCCAAGGAGTCCAATTTACAATCGATCATTGTTCTCCATGCCTGAAGGAATCTTAGTCGATGTGTGATGCGCCAAAAACTCAAAGATGGAGGACAAAGGAGGGCTTCAGATATCCATTACAGAGACTGAAATGTAATCCATGAATAAGCACCAAAAAACATATATGTACTTTATCATACCCTTTATCGTAGCTAAGGGTCAACCTATGATATAAATAAACCATATAAACTTGTAACGCCTCGCTTTTCGCAGCTTTCCGTTTTCAGAAGATTGTATCATATTTCTATTTTCGGAAACTCTTTCCTTGGTAATCGTATCTCATCTTGAATCGTTGTAAATCCGAGACTCCGATCGTAATGAAATAAATTATGTGGAATATACATTACTTATACATGTTTATACATCGATTCATACACACGTTTATTAACATACTTCGTATCATAAATTAACTCATAAACAATTCTCGTGTAATCGTAATTCTTAAAGCATTTCATTCATACAAGATACTTGGTTATTCAATCGCAGAAAATATAATCATTCAATCACGAGAGTTACACTTATTTGACACTTCGTTATGTGTTACAAACTTATTAAGTGTTAGTCTAGATTAATCTTTTCAAAACATGTTATTTTTGCTTATAAAACCTTAGGTTATGAAACCAAACATTAGGAATATCATGCCACACCTTATTACAAGTTCATAACCCATTAAAAGGTAACAAATTAACCAATTAATAACCTTTAATTAGCAAAAAAATAAAAATAAAAAAATGGCAGCCCACTTTTAAGGGTGTGTTTGGGCGTGTTTCAAGCCTTAATGCCCACTAATCTTGTCCAAAGACCAACCCATTGAAACCCTAATCCCTTCCTTATATAATAAGCACTTCCCCACTCCTTATTCCACTTTTGCAAGCCTCCAAACACTTCAAAAACCCTCCCAAACTCAGCTGAGTTTCAGCCACGTTTTTTTGAGTTCCAGCCATAAAAAGTGAGTTTTAACTCACTTCAACTTCAATTTTCTTCTTGTTTCTTCTTCTACAACACTTGGATAACCTCTAGGGAGGTTCTCACAAGTTTGCTTGGGCAAACTAAGGTGAAACCTCACCATTTTTTAGGTCCAAAGTGCACCTAAATTCTGCTTATTTTTATCTTCATATTTTGGAAGAAAACTCATGTTTTTCTTCATACATTCATATGTCCTTATGCCACTAATCAAGACTATGATTATGTGTGCTTAAAAACAAGGGTGTGACATTCAAATCCAGATGTTAAATCCTCACAAACTTTTTGTTTTACATGAGCTTTAAGCTCGCAAGTGTTGCCAAGTCTTGAACTTGAAGCTAGTGTGACTACAAGGTTAGCTTGGGCTATCCTACTTCCAAGTCCACACAACACTTGATGTTTTATTATTCTATCCTAAGTAGTTTTCTAGTTGAAAGTAACACAACCCCGTCTAGCCTTCGACATGTTTCGACGCCGGCTCACCGGGTTGTAGATTACTTGGCTACTTAGTGTATAACAGCATGTATTTCATTTATTCATTATTCTTGTACTTGTTCTTGACCCTCCTTGTTGTCTATGACAACTTGTGTAGTGGTGAACTCTTATGAGGTTCCTAAATGGATGGCTATGCCACCTACCTCCTACATGACTTATATGATATCCTTGTGGACTTATGATATGATATAACTATTATAATCTATATATACTTAAACCGAAACCTTGATAATGACTACATAATCATGTGTCAAGTTAATAAGTTTTATCAATAAAGTGTATGGTTCCTCGTTTAGATTCTAAAGGTGTTACAACCTATGAAATCACATAAACCCTAATGGGTTCCCATAGTGTCAAAATGAGTGCTAGACCTTAGTGAGTATTTTCGTATACTTTACTTTGTTATGCAAATTCCGAATCTACCATAATCATCCAAACACTCACACCTACGTTTTCCTCTTGTAGGATAACCCGGTGTTCCTCCCGCAACCAAACAACTCTTCACGGAACTAACAAGTCGGAAAGCTTGCAAAACCGTGAGTACACTCGACCTACTTTTCGTTTATCACTTTTTGGGTGTAACATATTTACCATATACAAAATCACAACACTTAAACTTTATGAAATGCACAAAACAATCCAATATTCATGAATGCTTTGATACATTACTCGTTGCTTATATCTTGGCCATTCTTATGTAATACCATAGTCATTAGCTTATCCTAAGCCTTCATTTGACATGCATAGCGCTATAGGAGTAACGCACCACCTCACTTGTGAAATCTAAAGGCCATGTTTAATATCGTAATTCGCGTTAACAAGGGGTTTGACTAGAAATATTGCATGCCATGTATAATGCTCTCGTATGAACTTAGTATCATGTAGATTCGTTTTAACTTTATTCGTATACGTATGCTTATGCTTAAACTTGTGTACTCGTCGTTGCTTTTGCATTGAACTCTATTTTAAAACATATTGCAGGTTGATGGAGATGATGCTATGAAATTGAAGTAGTGTTGATGCTAGATACACACATAGACGTTTAGGTTTATTATTGTTGTATCAATTTTGTACTTGTTGTTACGTTTATTTGAATTTCCTATGGATTGTAATGACAATTTATGTATGAAATGAAATTCGGATTTAATTAAATATTGTCACCGTTAGCATTATGAGCAATGAGCAATCTATTTCGTCCCGTCTCGATGTTTCCGTCATCGGTTTGGGTGTGACAATAATGTCCTTCTAATTTTTTCTAAAAGAAAAAATGTTGTTTTGGAAAAAGAACTACAAAAACGAAAAGTTAGTGTGATTAGTATTATATAAATATGTGAATGTGAGCTTGAATTTATGTCTTTATGTTGCTTCAACATGTTATATAGGTTATATTTCTTTCATGTTACGCTTTCACCACTCATTTTGTAATTGATAGCTCTTTTTGCGTGTGTATATATATATATATATATATATATATATATATATATATATATATATTTTGCTTTCTTTTTGTTTTTCTATTGTTTGTTTTGGAGTTGTGACTCTTTTTGAAAGCAGTACTCTTATCCCAAAGATAAAGATAAGATTTACATGTATCCCGTCATCCCCAAACTATACCAATAGATTTAATGTGTGTGGTATTTATATACTGCCATGGTTATATAAAATTATAAACTACCCATCACATGGTTCTAGAAATAAAAAGAAAAATAGTTTAACAAGAAAATAAGAAACTAAAAACAAAACAATAATTTGACTGGTAATGGAACACTAAGTCTTCATCTTCAATTTTAAAAAATTTCTCCTGTTTTTCTTCTACATTCAAATCTCCGTCTTTATAATTTTGCTAAGAGAATACCTTTATCCTAAAATTTGTTCATCTTTTAAAACCCCTTACATCTAATTTTTCATTTTTATTTCTATTTAATAAATTATATTATACTTCTTTATGATTTTTTTTATTTCATCCACTCAAGATCACTAACAAAAACTGTAAATCACTATTCACTTGATATACCTTTTCCCTATTTTAGGGAATCGGAAGAAGTGAAAATATTGATAAATATCTTTAAAATTTTCTTCGAATTACAGGATGAGGAATATATATATAGATTCCAATGTAAAAACTCTCACATCTCAAAATTTAAAGATTGTATCTCATGCATTTTGGATTGTGGTTCAAACATGGAAAAAGAAAAAGGAAACAATAAAAAATATAGCGATAGAGATGGAGGACGAGTAGTGCACGTTTTTCAATTTTGAGAGCTCAAGATTCTTTTCTAGCTTCTTTTATTTCACAACTTCTCTTTTCTTCGACTCCCTTTTTTCAATTGTAATGTTTTATTTCTTAAAGTAGTTACTTATACATGATTTTAATCATATTCTATCTCTATATTTCGTTTTATAAAACGTAAAATCTTCGTTATCAACTTTTTATTTATTTTTTATTTAACATGTCTAATACTCGGGTTTCTAGCCTATCGCTCCTATATAAGGCCCCGTGTTATACTCATTCCTTATCTTTAATTCCTCACTAACGCGTTACAATCTCCTCCTATCAGTTACATCCACTACTCAACATATGTTATACTCATCCATCATCCCTTACTCCTTTTAATATTTATCAGAAATTAGTACATACCAATAAAAAAGTGTTATGCGGAATTAAAAAAAATGTGTTAAAGGTAAGGATGAACAGTATGACCGTCACGTCCACCCACCAAATATATAGCAAAAGGGGAGCGGTGCAGTGTTCTCAGCTCTCCTTGAAGGCTATGCCACCTCCGCACTTTCTCCGCAACCATAACACATAGGGGCAACAATCCTTAAAATGATCCGAACACGACTCGAAAAAAACAGCTTTTGAGATGACTAACACGACTCGTTTAAAAACAGGCCATGTTCAGAGTAACCCGTTTTAAAAACAATTTAGGTTGACGCGTATAAAAAATAGGTTGACCCGTTAAAATATTTAGAAAAAAAAAACCTTTATAATTTTATGTTTATCTTTTCTATTTTACATTTTACATAGTTGTTAGTTTTGTCATACCATATTATCTACTTGTCACACTCATATTTGCCGGTAACTCGTCAACTAGCATGAGTAATAAAAAATGAGTTAAACAAGTTGTATTCAGGTTAACCCGAATTTATGTATGTACAAGTTAAGATTGTAATCTTTGAGACGGATAATAATATGAGTCAGGTTCGTATTATATATTTTAACCCGTAACCATCCCCAACCCGACAAAATTGAAAAGCCTAATAATCCATAACTTGAGAATATAAAAACGGTAAGCAGGAAAGAAAGGATATCAGCAGGGGCAAAACCGTCATTTTAAAAAATGAATTAAACAAGTTGTATTCAAGTTAACCCGAATTTATGTATGTATAAGTTAGGATTGTATCTTTGAGACGGATAATAATATGAGTCAGGTTTGTATTATATATTTTAACCCGTAACCATCCCTAACCCGACAAAATTGAAAAGCCTAATAATCCATAACTTGAGAATATAAAAACGGTAAGCAGGAAAGAAAGGATATCAGCAGGGGAAAAACTGTCATTTTAAAATACGCTGCATATCAATTTCTTCCCCGTTGTCCTTATTTGACTATTGCTACCTCATCATCTTCTTCTCCCTCACACGAACACCCTAAAAATGCAGCAAACCATGAGTGATCACCAACCCACCACAACAATGGCAGATTCACCCTCACCCACCAAAACCCACATCCCATCTTCCCCCACCAGCCACCAAACCCCTAAAAAGTAAGTCCCTTTTCACCACCAACTACTACTTCTCCAAATCTCTGATGATCATACTTGTTCTTCTTGTTTTCTTTTATTTCCCTTCACAAGTTCCTGAAATGTTCAAAGAAACCACATTAATCCCCAAACTTTGGGACCTTATTTACCTTTTATGTTGAAAATAATTTAATCAAACAGAAAATTAATTATTTTATTATTAATTACCAAGTTATTGGCCAAACCAGTTTGTTCCTACGTGAGCAAACTGATTGAAGAAATGTAGAAGAAGATTGTCCCATTATCGGACGAATTAAAGAACAAGCAAAAAATTAAAACCAACCTGGCGAATTAGAAACGTGATTCTTGAACTGCACGGATGATTCCGGTCCTTAAAGGATTTTACGCGCTCGTATTGCTGTGAGCTGCAGCGTAAACTCCCAGGATTTAATGCAGAACTGATCTGGAATTCCAACAGCAATGGAAACCAGAAAACGAGAAGCTGGAGAAGAAACAGGTGCACAGAGAGGAGGCTGTGAAATTGTGTGTGTTAAATGGGTATCAGGAGGCCTTTATTTATAGCTGAGATCACAATAGAGAATGAGAAAAATGGAGAATGGGATAACCATTATCCAGCAGATTCGAATTCCTAGATCTATCCCACACGAATTCGAACTCCTAGAGATAACCCCCATTGTTTCGAATTCATCTCTATCCCAATCTTTATCTCATTCGATCCACAGGTCTGACCCACCTGAAGCAGACCCTAACTAAAAATAAAAGCTCCTCAGCTCCTAGCGACGATGCGTACGTGCGAAGTGCAAAGTGCGCCTCAAACGCGCCCATTCGCACCTCAAACGCACCCATTCGCGAGCTCGGCTCGGCTCGCTCGCACGCGTGTGGGCTTCACCCACTTCTCAACCCATTTAACACTTTGATGGCCCATAAGGGGCAATCCCTTATAAGGCACCCAAATTTCACTACCCCCCACCAATGTGGGATGGAGGAAACATACCAACTGGTATGTTCCTCATTAATATTTCCAACAATCCCCCACCAAGTTGGAATGTTTCCTTTCACTTAGACAGATGATGTCACTAGGTGTCACGAAGATTAAACCAAGTTTATGTTGATAAAGAAGAAGAGACAGATTCGATGGTGTCCTATGGAATTAAACTATTAACCCGATATCCCCCTTCGGTTTACCCCCACACATCACCGGTCGACTTTGCGTTCTCACTGAGCGCGAATATGGTCGTGCGCTATAAATCCTTTTCATGACCCTTTAAAAGATAAACCACTTATCTTCACTCGAGGCGGCACCACCCCTAGATCATATAGGCAAAGTTTTACATCATCCACGTTGCTTGGATGCCTCCAAAACTTTGTTAAGAGCTTTAGCTCACCCTTGTTCTCGGCAACGACATACCATCGTACCTCACATGGATCTATCAAATTGATAGTACCTTCTATCGTTAAGTGACTTCGTTTTTACCCATTAAACTTGAGAAATAGGAGCACTAAGTTCAAGTTGGGTTCCCATCACTAACGATTCTATTGTGGTTTTAGACCCATGTCTCTCGCGGTATTAACAACCAAATCTCTCGTTAGAGGTTTAGTAAACGGATCAGCCAAGTTCCTACTCGTCTTGACATAGACAACCTTGATGGTACCACTTTCAAGAAGTTGTCTCACATAATTGTGTCCTAGACCTATGTGTCTTGACCTCCCATTATATACTGCGTTGTATACTTTAGATAGTGTGGCCTCACTATCACAATACATGGGAATAGACGACATTGGAACATCCCACAAACGGATGTCCGTAAGTAGATCTCTAATTCCCTCTGCTTCCTTACCAGCCGCAGCCAGTGCTATGAACTCAGCTTCCATAGTTGAGCGGGAATACACGTCTATTTCTTGCTCGCCCAAGAAATTGCTCCTCCTACTAGAGTGTAAATCCACCCACTTGTAGATTTTGAATCACTGGGGTGATCAATCCAGCTAGCATCAGAATAATCTTTGAGTATTCTGGAATTAGACGTGTATGTCAGTTCTAAGTTACTGGTCTTTTCAGGTATCCAAGTACTCTACCCACTGCCTTCCAGTGTTCTGTCCCTGGATTGACAGTATACTGACTTAGTTTGCTTACAGCAAAAGCAATGTCAGGACGAGTGCAATGTGTTGCATACATCATACTTCCAATAGCACTCGCATACTCCAGTTGAGCCACTGCTCTCCCAGAGTTCACATTAAGTTTCACACTTGGATCAAATAGGGTATTAAACTCTTTAATGTTCAAGTGTTGAAACTTAGTCAGAATTTTCTCTATGTAATGAGATTGACTTAGAGAAATCTGACTTTCAGTTCTTTTCACCTTGATCCCAAGAATGATATCAACTTCTCCTAGATCTTTCATCTTAAAGTTCGAGGACATATATTTCTTAGTTTCAGAAGTACCTTCAAGGTGAGCGCCAATGATCAACATATCATCAACATAGAGACAAATCACGACTGTATAATCGGGTTCGCATTTAGTATAGATACACCTATCAGCACTATTGTGTCGAAACCCGAAAGCAGTCACAGTGGTGTCAAATCTCTCATGCCACTGTTTAGGAGCTTGCTTCAAACTATAAAGAGATTTAATAAGTCTACACACTTTGTTCTCTTGTCCAGACATCACAAACCCTTCTGGTTGCTCCAAATAAATCTCCTCATTTAGATACCCATTTAGAAACACAGTCTTTACATCCATTTGATGGATGTACAACCCTTTCAAAGCAGACACCGCTATTAGAGTTCTAATAGAGCTAATTCTAGCCGCAGGTGCATAGGTATCAAAATAGTCGATCCTTCTCTCTGCCTATACCCTTTAGCAAATAATCTCGCTTTATAGGCAGAGATGGATCCATCTGGATGATACTTCCTTTTGAAAATCCATTTGGATCCAATAGGTTTCTTTCCCTTGGGTAGATCAGCTAACTCCCAAGTTCCATTTCCCATAATGGAATCCATTTCATCATTGAATGCTTCCTTCCACAAAGGAGCATCTCTTGATGACATTGCTTCGCTGAAAGTTTAAGGATCATCATCCAAATTAACAGCGAAAATGACCTCTCTCGTCACTTTCTTTTGAGTTCCCTCAACCAGGTAAGAAAAGAAATCATCTCCATAACTTTTCTCTTTTCTAACTCTAGTACTTTTTCTCGGTTCTTCAACCATTGGTGAAGGTTCGACTCTTTTCACAGAAGTGCGAGAAGATGTGGTGTAATTTGAGTTTTCATCATCTCTAGAAAACTGTTCTCAAAGAATTCCACATCTCTGGATTCTACAACTTTACCTGATTCATCATCCAACAACCGGTAAGACTTACTATGCGGAGCATATCCAATGAATACACTCTTGTAAGCTCGTTCTCCCAGTTTGAGTGTCTTTGGATTAGGTACGCGATAATAGGCAAGACACCCCCAAACCCTCAAATACTCTAGGTTTGGTTTTCTTCCTTTCCACAACTCATATGGACTCGTAGGTATCACACGACTAGTGATCCTATTGTGAACATAACATGCGGTTAACACAGCTTCCCCCACATATTACGAGGTAGACCTAATTGATTTAACATACAGTTAGCCATCTCTACCAAGGTTCGGTTCTTTCTCTCAGCCAAACCATTTTGTTGGGGAGTATACGGTGCAGTTCTCTCATGTATGATGCCTTCCTATTCGCAGAATGCATCAAATTTTCGGTTAAAGTATTCTTCGCCTCTCTCCGAGCGAAGAATTTTAATGCGTTTCTCCTTTTGTTTTTCAACCTCAGCCTTTTATATTTTAAATGCCTCAAAAGCTTCGTCTTTTGAATGCAATAAATAAACATATAAGTATCGGCTGAAGTCATCGCAGAAAGTGATAAAGTATCTCTTACTCCCACGAGTAAGGACTCCATTCAGTTCACAAATATCTGAATGAATTAGTTCTAGTAGTGATGTATTATGTTTATGAACACCTGGAAAGGTTTCTTTGTGAATTTTGATTTCACACAAGTTTCGCATTTTCAAAGTCTTTATCTTTTAATTTTAATAAACCTTTAGTTTGCATTTTCTCAATATTTTTAATATTTGTATGAGCTAAACGTTTATGCCATAAAGAAATTGAACAAGCGATATAATCAGAAAACATAATTTCATTCAAATCAAAACCAATTGCATTTCATTGATAAAAACTATCACTACCACTATCACTATCACTTTCATCCCCAAAACCATCGATCACAGAAACGCCACCTTCATCCGAGTCTTCTTCTTCATCAATTCCATATTCAGCTAGGTCAAGGCGATACATTCCACCCGTGTTCTTAGCTTGACCCACATAGATGTCATTTAGAGAAAACTTCACATGGAGATTCTTGAGAACCAACTTGTACCCATTTCAATCAAACTTATCAGCAGAAACAAGACCCTTGGTGATACCAGGAACATGCAATACGTCCTGAAGGGTAATCGTCTGACCATCTTTAAAGTTTAGTCGCACTGTGCCTTTACCACGAACTTCCACACGATGTCCATCAGCACATACCACCACTGGCCTTTACCACGAACTTCCACACGATGTCCATCAGCACATACCACCACTGTTCCTTAAGGAACAGGACCATAAGTAAGAAACGAGCCACGATTCCCACAAACATGAACAGTGGCTCCAGAATCCAAAAACCATCCTCTACATGCCACAACGCGTGTATATTGAGAAAGCATGTTAACATCTCCAAGACCCACATTAGCCACTAGATTGGTGACTTTCTTAATATCAACAGCACTTGTAGAACCAACTGTAGATCCAGATTTCCTTTGAGAGCACTCTCGTGCATAATGCCCGGTTTCTCCACAAACATGACATTTACCCGATCTCTTTGGTTGATGGTTGGTCGTTTGATGTGACTTTTTGAATTCCTTTTTCTTTGGTGCTGTAAACTTCCTATTCTTTGATGCTCCTTTTCCATTTTGCCCAGATGCTCCAACAAAATGATTCACACTCGATCTGACTTTACCTCTTTTGTCCATGTTGCGCGTTTCCTCCTCAATTCGAAGGTGCTTCAACAGTTCATCCAAAGAGTTGTCCTCAGACGTGTGCATCATTCTCTTTAGGAGGAAGTTTTACAATAATGACCCCTACCTGAAAAATTTCTGGTAGTGGAATAGAAAGCGTGGTCAATTTGTTAACAAGAACTTGGAGTTCATGCACTTGCTCCAAGATTGACTTGTCATCAACCATTTGAAAGTCTAAGTACTTGGAAATAAGGTATTTGTTAGTACCTTCTTCATGAGCCTTGTACTTATCTTCCAAAGCTTTCCACAATTCTCTAGCACTTGTAACCGGCGCCTATAAGTCATAGAGACGATCTGAAAGAGAATTCTTGATGTGGCCAAGGCAAAGATCTTCAGCTTCCTTACGGACAAGTCTTTGCTTAGCCATATCTTGATTCGGGACATCTCCAGCCTCAAGAGGAGGGTCATCAGGGATTGCGAGCAAGCTTGGATCAAGGATATAGTAGAGTTTCAGCACAACGAGCATGAACTTAACCTTGTCCGCCCAACGGGTATAGTTCTGGCCATCGAATCTGTCCAACTTGACAAACTCTTGATTCATGAATCTCATATTAGCTGTTGGTAGTTCACCGTCCATTAGTTCTGTTGATTAAACACAAATAAAATCCTTTAAGAATGTTGAAAATAATTTAATCAAACAGAAAATTAATTATTTATTATTAATTACCGAGTTATTGGCCAAACCAGTTTGTTCCTACGTGAGCAAACTGATTGACGAAAGGTAGAAGAAGATTGTCCTGTTATCGGACGAATTAAAGAACACGCAAAAAATTAAAACCAACCTGGCGAATTAGAAATGTGATTCTTGAACTGCACGGATGATTCCTGTCCTTAAAGGATTTTACACGCTCGTACTGCTGTGAGCTGCAGCGTAAACTCCCAGGATTTAATGCAGAACGGATCTGGAATTCCAACAGCAATGGAAACTAGAAAACGCAGAAGCTGGAGAAGAAACAGGTGTACAGAGATGAGGCTGCGAAATTGTGTGTTTGAATGGGTATCAGGAGGCCTTTATTTATAGCTGAGATCACAACAGAGAATGAGAAAAACGGGGAATGGGATAACCATTATCCAGCAGATTCGAATTCCTAGATCTATCCCACACGAATTCGAACTCCTAGAGATAACCCCCACTGTTTCGAATTCATCTCTATCCCAATCTTTAACTCATTCGATCCACAGGTCTGACCCACCTGAACCGGACCCTAGCTAAAATAAAAGCTCCTAGCGACGATGCGTACGTGCAAAGTGCAAAGTGCGCCTCAAACGCGCCTCGGCGCGCCTGTGGGCTTCACCTACTTCTCAACCCATTTAACACTTTGATGGCCCATAAGGGGCAATCCCTTATAAGAGCATTCACATCCAGCTCCCTAAAAATATACATGCATTCCACTAAAAAACAACTCCTATATCAGTATATTTCCACTAAAAATAAATACTTTTTCTCTCTCATTTTCAGTTAAATAATATTTTTATACCTTTATCATTACATTTTCTCTCTCATTCACTCACAATCACTTTTAATATATATTAAAAACTATAGGGGATGAACAATGTCCCCAAAATATATAGATAAACAGTAACATTTTCTCTCTCCTCCAATTACAACCACTTTTTATACAGTTTATAATATAAAGACTCAGTCTCTAATATTATATTTTGATGGATAGGATTGAATGTTCTAAGACACCCAAATTTCAATACCTGCCAACGTAACATTAATATTTCCAACATTTTAGTCATTGGCATTGCGGTTAGTTATGGTTTATTCAGCAGAAAGATTGATAGTGTTCATCCTTCTGATGATAATATTGGGGAAAATCAAACATATTTATCTGGGATTTCACATATTTCATCCATTTTGAAGGTAGGAATCATGGGATTGGGAGTTTGTATGGGTTTGATGAGAAATCTTGGGTTGAGGGTAAGGGTTTAGGTTCAAGATTTTCTGAAATTGGGGGTGGGAAGGTGTTGAAGCAGTGTTCTTTAGCGGAACCTTTGGTGGTTATTCAATCGGCGTTCTTAATCGATGAGATTGGAGAAACACGATGATATGTTTACTGCGGAAGAGAATGAAACTGTGGTACAACAACCAGTGAGATTTGGGATGCCATCTAAGATAAAGAGTTTCTCAGAAAAAGAAGAATCGAAATGCGAAGAGACGGCAGAGGTTAATCGTAGGTACAGGAAGCCGTTGTATCTGAACGGTGAAACATCTTTCGTGGAGGCTAAAGTTCAAGAGCCTAGTGCTGGTGGTTTTACTGAGATTAACCAACAGAAAAAAGAAGAGTCGATTTAGCGCGACGGAAGCTGTGAAAGATTATGATGGTACATCGGATGAAGAAATTGTGAAAGATGTTGGTAAGATTAAGGCTGTTGATGGCGCATTCGATTTAAAAAATAACAAACAGTTTGTTAGGTCAAAGAGTCAATCATCTAGCACCAGTGCATCGTCTGAGACCTTAAGGAACATGTTAAGAAAAGAAGAGAAAGCAGACATGTCGAGTTTGATTCCTAAACCTGCCACGGATGTCAATACTTACAAAAGGGGTAAATCGGTCAGATCAAAAGAACAAGTTGTTGAATCAAAAGCCAACATTTTTCAAATTCATACTGATGATGATATAGTGGAAAGTAGATCAAAACTGGGAAGCGATGAAATGAATGTGAATGCTGCTGATGAATTGAGTGACACCGAAGCTCCTCATTCTGGTGAGGTTGGTAGGAAAGCAGAGGAGTTTATAGCCAAGTTCAAAGAGCAAATTCGGCTTCAGAAAGTCGCGTCTGCAAGGAAGTCAAACCTGTTGTAGTAGCTCAATCGTAGTAAACCTCTTCACGTCTAAAATTACTTTGATGAAAGCAGGATTTTATGTTGCAAATTATGAGCAAGTTGTATATAAACTGAAGTTTTCTAGGAGCATTTCCATAGTGTTCTGATACACTTTGTAAATTCATGAGTTGATCATCGTCCATTCATCGATTTGTGTTAAGAAATTGGGATTTTGGTAAGAACTAGAAGATGGATTTGCATCCGTAATCCATGACATTGTTGTA
This sequence comes from Scalesia atractyloides, assembly GCA_947069175.1. NCBI lineage: Eukaryota > Viridiplantae > Streptophyta > Magnoliopsida > Asterales > Asteraceae > Scalesia > Scalesia atractyloides. The sequence goes on from CAMTDV010000006.1 coordinate 34,646,349, forward strand.
TGTCGTTGCAATGTGTTTGGTTTGGTGTTATACACTAATGTTTATTCAGTCAGGTGAATATATCATTTGTCGACATGCTAAAAATGACGGTCCAAGAAGAGCGCGTAGGTAGCATGACGCGCAGAAGTGTAAAAATTATAGACTTTTATCATATAGTAGTTGCACACGATGTTGGTGGTTGAAGACTGTTGATGAGTACTATGTTGGAACTTATAGTTGAGAATATTTGAGAGGTTATTTACTTAGTGGGCTTATGTGGGCTAAGTGCATTTTTATTAGGTTAGTTTTTTATGCAACCTTATGTTTCCCTAATAATTTGAACGATATTCAAGGTTAATAATATCTAACCTTTTATTCACGACCTTGCTAACTAGGCTCGGCATGAAGGCGAGTGGTCACCAACCATCAAGTCTAATAGTTTATCTTATAACATGTTCATATTTCTTGTAATATTTGTCAAATAAAATGACTTGTTACAATGAATAAGAACAACTTATGTTGGCAGCCAAGCTTAAAGAAAGTAAATATCAACACACAAATTCAAGCTTTGTAGGGGTTAGGGTGGATGGCTGTTATCTAACCCACCTTGCTGCATCCAATTTTTGGTATCCACCATGAGTTTTTTTAAACTTACAACTTCTCAGGTTTTTTTTTTTTTAACGGTGAACTTCATGTATAAGGTTACCATTATCTCCAAATCGGAGAGCCACGTATTGCCCCACTCTGCCAGGCTATGTTGTGTTAACGGGCCCATGTTGGCTTCAAAGTTTGGCTTTTTTGGGCGTTCCCCCGGAAAAACACACCGACGGCTGCCACTTGACAGTCGTCGTGCCACCACAAAAGTAGAACTCTCTGGCGTAACACACGGTGGGACGAAAACCCGGTTAGACTCGGTAATCGAAGTGACAACTTCTCAGGTAGTGACTACCTCTACATGCTTCTTACTATTAAGATAGTGATAACTATTCGGTCTTAATCAAAGCAATGATCATCTTCTCTCTAGAATGATGGAGATCACAAGTTTATTGCTTCTCTCTCATGTGGTAGAGATCAACAATCTAATTCTCACAATGGGTGCACACTTTATATACAAAACCACCGCTCAAGTGTTGAAAAATAATATAATAATAATAATAATAATAATAATAATAATAATAATAATAATAATAATAATAATAATAATAATAATAATAATATAATAATAATTCATGAAAAACATTCAATACTTTTTTTTCTCCAGGCAATCCATGATCTTTATTTTTTGATGGATCTGAATCTCACTTAGATATGAATTACAAGTCTAAGGTATCGAAATTTGGTTTGTAATTTAGGTGTGTTTGTTTCACCAAATGAAATGGAATTTGGAAAGTAGATTCCTTTCATTATGTTGTTCAATTCCAATTCATTTTCATGTTGAAACCAAATAACCCCCGCTTGTGGTATGCACATATGATGTATATATGTGTTGGCGCTCAGGGGGGCAAAAGTGAAAGTGCACTAATTTTAACGTTATTTTACTAATTTCGTAAAAATAACGTTAAAAGAGGGGGATGGTTAATCATGCATCATGTGGTGGTGTTGATAGCCGAAAGACAAGGGAGTACATGCACTAATTGGCCTTTGTCTTAATTACTGAGTGTTATGTGTCTTATGTCCAAAGCTTGATGCACAACTACTCACGAACCGGGGTCTCACTGGAAGCAGCCTCTCTATTCCTACGGGGTAGAGGTAAGGCTGTTTACATCTTACCCTCTTCAGACCCTACCTTAGCTTTGCTATTGGTGGGATTTATTGAGTATGATGATGATGATGATTTCTTGTTGAAACCAACAAAACAAGGAGTGAAATCAACATTCCAATTTTATCAAGATTCCACTTCATTCCGTGAAATAACGCTACCAAAGGTTTTACTGGTGCAACGGTGAGTCGAATTTTGAAAGAATGCTTGCTCAATGAGTGTCAAAAACAAGTTTTGAACCCTGGACAAACCATTCGTTGCGGAGGTTGCTACAAAACTATGCATCCGACATAGTTTGACTAAACTTTGTCTTTATTATTAAATTAGTTGGATGCCCGCCCACGTTGCGTGGCATTAAACCGAATATTTCTTAGTTTCATAACATGTGCGCATGTATTTTAGTTACTTTTACATACTACTTATAACACGATCTCAACAAAAAATACATCGACTCAATCAGTTAAACCAAAACGCTACTTTAGTTTTGCTTAAAAAACGATGGCAAGTCTATAATTTTGAGCTAGGGGCAAAATAGAAATTTGTCAGAAACAATGAGCGAGTTTTAGACACTTGCTTGACGCAAAAGTTAGATCGAGTCAACCAAGTAAAATAAAAACTACTATAGTTTCGCAAAAAAAAAGAAAAAAAAAACTGAAACGGCGGCAAGACTACAAATTTTAACTTGTGGCAAAATCGTAACTTTTTAAATGAGGGCAAACTCATAATTTAGACGGAGGACAACTTCGTAATTTTAACTGGGGGCAAAACCAACATTCTTTTTTGAACCGGGGCAAATTCATAGTTTTGAACTAAGCGTAAAATCGTAATTTTTAGCTGGGGAAAAAAGCATAATTTTGTTTTACACTGAGGGCAAAAGCATAATTTTGAACTCGGGGGGGGGGGGGGGGGGGGGGGATCGTAATTTTTGAAAAGGGGGGCAAAATCATATTTTTGAACAACTAAGATAAAATCATAATTTTTGACTGAGGGCAAAAGTCTAGTTTTACTAAATCATATTTTAAATTCAAATATAAATATTAAAATACTAAAATGAAAAAAAAAGGAAAGAAGGTTGGTCTCCCAAACCACCACTAATATTACACTACATTCCCGCCGTAAATGAGTTGTGAATGCTAAATAAGTTTATTTTTGTCAATGTCATCCCTTCAGGCCCATCACAAGGAAAACGAAAACCCAAGATTTACCTTGGAATAGAATAAATGGAAAAAACTTCAAGGCAGTGGATTGTGAATCCACCATGCGCGGTTCAATTCCCGTCGTCTCGCCCCGTAGCTCCAAGACGTTGGTCTCTAACTAGAAAAGTAAATGCTTGAGCTTGAGAAGCTTCTGGTCCAGTACAATGAAGTCTTTGTGAAAGAGGTAAACAATTTGACTGAAAATTGACATATTACAAAATCAACTATTTGAAAAATATTTCATACATGCTGCGTATGATTTTGAAATGAAAATAGTGAGTCATATCAAAATTCTTACGTTAAACTTTTAAGACTTCAAAATATGATGGAAACTATCTTTTTTGGGAAGACTCTTCCCATTATTCTTGTTGGATACTCCTTTTTTTTTAAATGTTATATTTTATAAATTATAATATTTTTTTATAAAAATCTCAACATATTTGATTTGTTTTATAAAGATTATATTAAAAAAAAACTCTTTTGAGTTTAACCTTTTATGCCATATACCAAACAACTGAGTGTATTATAAACCTCGTACAACATTTTGTTTTAGTTTATAAAAGTTACTTTCATTAGCTTTATAAAAGTATAGTCATTTCCAAGTGATATTATAAATTTTCAAGTGATATTAGCTTTATAAAAGTATAGTCATTTCCAAGTGATCTAAAACTCAACTTAAACACCTGTCAATTTTTTCATTCTTGCGCATATGTTCATCTCTAGTCATGGTTGAACTGTTTATCGACTGACGACTGTAGTTCCTCTGTTCTCGGGTTCTTTAACTATTGATCTTTTGCAACACCATTGGGTTGTGACGCCTTTGTTCAATGTTTCTTAATTGATTTGCTCAGTTTATTATGATCATCTTTTCTGGAGATGGTAGAATGTATTACATGAACATGTTAATAATTATATTTAGTATAGGTATCACATGTCATATTATTATCATCGAAATAAAAAATACATATCACAATGTGTGACCATGTATCCACCAACAATAACATATTCACTCACTCAAGATCCTTAAAGTGATGAAGAAAATTAATGAAGAATTATGTCAAGGAAGTGATGTTAACAACAATAAGAGAGGGGGAGGGTGGCATGAGGGCAACAACGTGTGGTTCTCTCTGTGTATGGGAATGCAAGATGAGACATCTAAACAATTAAGTTGTAGTAGTAATAGTGGTAGTGGTTGCGGTATCAGTTCAACAATATTGGTAGCAGGAGTTGCAGCGCCAATAATTATGCCGTATCATATTTTTATTATTAGTAGGATTATTTTTTCATTAATTATTTTTATTACTGTTTTATTATATTATTATTATTATTTGTTATTTAATTTGAAAATTTTCTAAATGAGAATTAAATTTAGTGAGAAGAAAAATATGTTATAAGCATTGCTTACACAATATGTCTAGCACAAACAAAGCAATCGAAGGTATGTGCTCCAGTATATTTGTTTTGAATACAATCCTTGGCATAGGGTTCTAGAATTGTTGGTTTAAGAAGGATTTTGACCCAGTTTCCAAGTTTGACTTACTGTAATACTGTCATGTACTTTAGGCAACTCTCTCATTCCCCACATATAATGTCGCATCACCTGCGTGGTGGTTCCCACATGCTGCATCTTCCACATTAGCTTCTTTTCTCAAATCATCTCTAAATCATTCTTATTTTCGCGTGACGAGCAGGATGGTGGTGTTGTGCTCAAATTAGCGGGACCGAAAGGTAGGTGAACTCTATGACCCCGAAGGCCACGTGGGTACCATGGTTGATTAGTGGTATTTAGGAGTAAAACAAAAAACCCATCTCTAATATGTATTTCTTGTAATATCTAAATAGAAAGTTTAGTTAATCAATTGTTATGAAATAGATCTAAATGTATTCATACGTTGATAGTTTTAAGCTTTTAATTAGACTTATTGCAGTTCTATGATATGGTTATTTTCATGACTGATATGAATATTAACATCTATTAAGATATCTCTTATGTAAAAATTTAACAATATTTTCTTTTGGACAACTTCTTTTTTATAAATTAAATTAGAACATAGCTTTCTTAGTAGTGAGTTGATAATTTCCACAAAGGAAAATACCATAATTATAACTTTATAAATTAGATTAGAAAATAGTTTTTAGTAGTGAGTTGATAATTTCTGCAAAAGAAAATACCATATCTATAAAGAAACAAATAATTTAAGCAGAATCAAAACACACACAATATAAAATAATTCATATAAAAATATATATTTAATATTAAATAATATAACTAGGAACGGGCATTTTACGTCATGCGTTGCGTCACTCATGTTGGACTCACGTTCCATACCTTTTTTATTAATTATTTTCAACTTCAACTTGTAATATTTAATTTCTTGCATCTTATTTGGTGACAATGAATGTATGATTAACAAAAGTTATTATAGAAATGCATCAAATAAAGATTTTATTTTGTTTTAGTTTATATGTTCTTGTGTATTTATTTTTTATGGTAGCGCATTTATTTATTTTATTGACTTTGTTTTTATTTTAGTTTATACATTCTTCTGTATTTATTTTTTATGGTAACACATTTATTTATTTTATTGACTTTGGTTTATTATTTTTTTAATGTTTGTATTAGTTAAAAATCAACAGAATTGCTGTTGGATTAATTAATATTAATACTCCAAATATTCACCACGCAACTGAACTGAATTTGACATATCAATATTTATTAAGGAATTCCATGAAAAAAAACTCTATAAATAAGGGTGGCTATTTATAAAGTATTATGTATTATAATCCCACAAGTAACTGTGACATGTGCGACCTTTTTAGGTTCGCCGAGTATCTGTGGGGGCCCACACATATGTTTGCATACGTAATCTGTATAATAAAAAATAACTCCCAAAATCGTTATTATATTCATTATAGTTTCCAAATTATAATGTTCTTTATAATTATAATTAAATTATAATACTTATAGATGTTATTTTTTTATTATTTATTTTTAATGGCTTTATTTACTTAATTTTTTTTATTGGGCTAATTTTTTATTATTATTTAATGGCTTTATTTACTTAATGTTTTTATTGGGCTAAAGATTATTTACTTAATGTTTTTATTGGGCTAATTTTTATTATTATTTAATGGCTTTATTTACTTAATGTTTTTATTGGGCTAAAGATTATATCTGATAAATCATATCTCGTTATTTGTTTGTAACTTACTAAGATGCAAAAATAAAGTATATGCAATTATTTAAATACATATTTGCACTATATTCTCAAAGCTTCATATGATTTTGCCTCAAATCCTAATTTAGCTCGAAAAAGCTTCTATACTTTTTATTCACAAAACTTTTTTTTTAAATGTTTAATTTTTACCGTGTCTTTGGATTTGAAAACTTGAGATATTTCAAAAAAACAAACTAGTAAGGATCTCAATGAGTTGGGCATGAGACGTCTCGTAGTCTTATACACGTCTCATATCAAATTATAAAATTGTGTCTTATAAACACCATTTATACATTCCCAATTAAGAGTAATGAATGAAATACCAGTTGTAGTTTAATAATTAAGAGTAATGAATAAAATATTTCATAGTGTTGCATTTAACTATTGATATATGCACATGTGTGGCCTTACACTATCAACACGTATTCAGAACCAATCATCTTCATTTATTAGAAGCATTGAATATTGTTGCATCTAATGCTAATAGCAAACTTATGAATAAATTATATTATTAATTTAGATTTTTCTAAACTTATGAATAAATTAGGTTATTGATTTAGGTTTTTCTAAACTTATGAATAAATTAGATCACTGATTTTGGTTTGCCCAATGTTATAAAAATAACTTAAAAGTCTCAAAATCTATACAAAAGGTTAATATATTTTTATCTTTTGAAGCCTTTCATCTCTAAATTGAAAGATCATCTAATAGGTTAAACAAATCCTTTTAAATTTTGTTTTACTTTCTCTTGTATATGTTATTTAACACATCCGATTGTTTTTTTATATGCCACCTCCTTTTTATCGTTAAGTTTTGGATTATGAATACTTTAATCCTAGAATGCACAGAAACGAACTTTAAGGTAAAAGCATAAAACATAGTTTGTTGTTAAAGTGAAGTAGGGCACATAAGTATGTGAGCACCATGGCCATTGTCAAATCCCAGAATAACAACGGAAGACACAGTCCGTCACTGGAGATCCACTAACGGTCGCCGCTTATTGGAATAACCTACAAAAAACACAGTTAGCCTCATCATCGAGAGCCCGGGGGGATCCGTGACCAAGCTCAGATGTGAAGATAAGTCTCGTGCCTTTGATCAAATATGGGAGTAAATGATGGTAGTAAATAGGTTGGAATATTATGGTTGATATCTCAGAATTGAATGTTGTGATTCAATATTCTCTGAGAGCTTTTCTCAGTTTCAGGTTGGATATCCTGTGATAACTTACTCTCTTGGTGATCATCTCATCCTCTTATACAAAATGGACCTTTTACCCGAGGTGAGGCTTCCTCAGTTACTAACCACTGGGCCTTTTCTCGGACAACAAGAATGTCCGGTTATTCCCAGAAGGTTGTTCCCTCCATAGGGTCTCTTAAGATCTGTCCAATTAATGCATACTTTCCTCATAAGCAAATAGCTCACCTCCTGCAGGTGTGAGCCATAGAAGCCATTGACTCCTTCCGAAGCATTGAATGTGGATGTGTAGTCACATCGCATGTTTCTCTGTTGGTACAATAATCCTTGTGCCTTGGTCATGGCGGTAGGTGAGCTCTTTTGACCAACTAGTCTTTCACAGAGATCGATTAATTAGAGAAGTTGTAATAAGCCTGAGCCTAACATTTAATCCAGAGCAACGGGCCCAGACAAAGGAGCCCATGGTGTGACCCTCATCGTCAAGTCATCCTTAGTCTGGGTTCACACATTTATGAGTGGGCTTGGACTTAGTTCCGCGGGGAGAATAACCGCCTTGTTAATCTCTTTCCTATTGGTACAAAGTGTCAGGTGCACGATCGAAAGGATAGTGAGATGCAAGCTTTACACGTGGAGGTCATCCAGGGTCTCTGCATTCAAATTTGACAAGATAGTTATCGCCTTATCTCTCCTTATCTTTTCTAGTTCCCTCATTCCTGCATCTACATTTCCCTTTTACCTTTCCTTTTCTTCTCTGAGAATTTCCCTTCCTCTTTTGTTCAATCTTTATCATGAGTCGCAAAGACCGATCCTCGATCCCTTCCGTCGTTACTCCGACGGAAATACAAACCTTCATCAAGTACTTTCAGATCCCGTCGGAGTTGTTTCCTTTTATGCCAGGTCCCGGTGATTCTGCAACTTGTACCCCTATTGTGCTAAAAGTAGTTTATCAGTTAATGACTAAATTAACTTGATCAAGACACTAAGTTATACTCTACACTCTCTAAAACTCGACTAAACTACTAACCAGCAAGCGAACCGATTGTCTCTAGTAAATCTAAGTAAGTCTGTGTTGATACATAACTCTAATGCCTACATCTTATTTATGTCTAGTTTTAATGTATAGGGCAGTAATTTAGTGTGTTTAAGTTTAAGGTTTGTTGTAAAACGGGCTCATACGCGTGTATGAGCATATATGCACGTATGAGACCTGCTCATCTGTGCGCATGAGGACACACACGCATGAGTGTCCTATAAATAGTCATCCCTCATGCGCATGAAGGTAGCTTTTCACACTTTGAGCTTTGGGAGATCTTGATCATTTTGTAAAGAATTGTTGTCCAATTACGAATGAAACTTTGAATTATGATTCAAGTGTGTTACAAGATCATGTCATGAATTCCGCACGTGATTTGATCCGTTATATATCTGTTTATTGAGCTTTTCGTATTTTTCAACATTTCTAGCCATGAAATACGATCCTACAAGCGGTATCAGAGCTTGGAAGGCTGATATCTATGCGTAGTGCACTTGAAGATTGAATATATTTGCTCGAAAAGCTTGTTTTTGACCTATTTTGAAGATTTTACATAGTTTCCACAGTTGAAAATCTTCGATTCTTCTTCTACACCTTCTTTCATCATTATTGAACAACATACTGAGAGCTCATGTCAAAATTCATCCATTTGCAATGAAATTCTGCCAAAATTTCTCAAAAACCATGTTCAAACGTATAAGTGAAACCCTAAGCGCATGTACACATACGCGCGTGTGTGCCCTCATTCGTTGAGAAACCCTATCACATAAGCCCTCATACGCGTATCTCATACGTGACTTTGTCTTCATCCGGTTGAAGTTCATACGTGGGAGTGTTTCATACGCTGATAATAGCTCATACGCGAGTTAGACACGTGTGTATATCACTCATCCATTTCATAATCCTCATACACTGAGAAAAGCCTCATTCGTGTGTGTACACATACGTGATAAACTGCTTATACGTGTAAAGCCTCATACTCTTAAAATCTGCTTGAAATTTTTCTAAGTATGGAACATGAGTTGTTTAACGCTTGTGTGGCTAGTGGGAGTTCGTCGAATCTTATCCAAAACATAAATCTCGATAATGAGTTGGGAACCACTAATAAACCTCCTAAACTGTTGAAGATGGAGAATTACTTGAGGTGGGCAGGAAATTTTGAAAAACTACATGCATGTCACACCCAAACCGATGGCGGAAACATCAGAGTGAGATGAAATAGATTGCTAGAGACATCATAACACTATTTGTAACAATATTTAATTCAAAACTGATTTCATTTCATAGGTAATCATTGTCAAATACAATACACTTAATCAAAATACAACAATTTCAAATTCAAATTCAAAGTACAACATAATTCATCAATACTAAATTATCTAGCCTTTTTAGATGCGTTTCTAAGTCTTCCCTACTAGATTTCATAATTGTCAACATCAACCTGCAACATGTTTGAAAGTATATGTCAACACAAAAGTATTGACGAGTACACAAGTTTGATATAGCATAAGTATGTAAAAGGTTTAAACGAATCCGCATGGAAAAATAGTAATCAAGATTAATGTATCATCGCATGCAATTTAACAAGTCAACCCTCTGATTACCGCATAAATTAAAGACTTAACATGACCTCCAGAATACGGGCGGTGCGTTACTCCTATAGCATTGTACATGTTAAGGGGAGGCTCGTACAAAGTTAATGACAAGTGAATGTTCCAAGTATACAAATCAAGTATCACGTATTTTAAGCATGCATGTATGGATTGTTTGTGTTTGCATAAAGTTTGATTGTGAATTGTGTAATTTGATAGGTTAAACATATTGCACTCAAAAGTGTAAAGCGTAAAAAGGGTGTTCGAGTGTACTCATGGTTTTTCAAAGCTTTCCTTTGGTAACACGGCTTGTGGAGTTGGAGGGTTAGTGGATAGAAGACCTGTAACATCCGTCAAAAACGGATTTACCAAACCCGCTCCGTTTATCAACCGAACAGTCAGTCAAATTTTTCGTTGCGAATTAAATGCCCAAAATAATTTTAAACGATCCGTAATCACTTATTATGCGGGGATATATATTTAGTTTTTGAAAAACTGATAAAAATAACAAAATAAAAATGTTTTAATCATGCCGGGTTTCGAACTCGGGTCTCTACCGGTTCAACCAAACGTTTAACTCACACACCGTAAACCACTCCGCCACTTTGATTTTCTGTTAAGTGAATGGATTTATTAAATCAAATAATGATGTGCGGAATTCAAACTCGGTCAACTTGCGCCCAAACAGCAGTCGTCGGAAATCCCGACGACTTCGCCCATAAAACACGCTTTTGCTCAATTTAATCAATCAATTAACTCTAGCGACAGCTATAGCCAACGTCTGAAACCGCGTCATCAGCCAAATCGCCGGAAGAACGGTTGACTTCGAATTAAGACCGAATTCAGACCCCATTCATCTCAATGCTACCCTATAAATACACCCACAACTCGCCAGAAGTCTTTCACACTCAAATCGCACCCTTTCTCGGCGAAAAATCACTCGCCGGAAATACTTGATACTTCGCCGGAAAACCGTATCAGTAATCTCTGAGCTTACTGAACCCCCTAAACCTTCACCGAAGTCACCCACAACCTTTGTAACCTTTCGGAAGACTCTCTGCTGCAAGAGACTTGTCGCCGGAAAAAGGTTTCTGTCGCCGGAGTTCTGCCGGAAAACAGAGTAAAACCAGTCGGTACATCTCACGCTTAATTCATTCCCTTTTTACTTTTATCTCATTTGTAATTGATCATTAAACGCTAAAGGAACATGAATCAATATTCGAATCCGTCAGTCGTCACTTCCGGTGAAAACCAGTGAAGAAGACGACGTTACGGTAATGGTTAAGTATAATTAAAATCCAGATAATTACCGGGTTAGACACACAGTCCAGCGGTGGACTGTGTGCACTTTTAAAGCTAAGGTCACGAGTTCGAGTATTGTCCCTCACACGCCGCCTTGATAAAAATTCTTTTTTTCGCAGAGCTGAACCGGAGTGTTTTCGGTACATGTTAAGTTTATTGTTAACTGACTTAATAATCAAGTGCGACACACAGTCCAGCGGTGGAGTGTGTGTCCGCTAACCCACAGGTCCCGGGTTCGAGACCTGTGGAGCACACCGGTTCTGAGATTTAATTCGTTTTTAATAATAAAGGATTTCTGTTAATTCTAATTAATATATATATGTAATTAAAATCGGATATATAACGGGTTAGACACGTAGCTCAGTTGGTAGAGCTGCGTGCACGCGTACGGGAGGTCTCGGGTTCGAGCCTCACCCGGCGCACAACAATATGCCTATAAACCGGTCAACGATAGTCAAAGTCAACGGTCAAAAGTCAACTGTAGCAAAAATAAAATATTTATTTATTATTTTTATTTAATTATTTTAATTAAAAATACTTAAAAATAACATTTTTAAGGTTAGAAAATAGCCTCAAACTCACAAAAATACACCCAACAATCCTACTAAAATAGATTAATAAAACCCGTTTACTTACCAAACCGTAATGCGATTTATCTAGGTTTGATCCCACTTGTGGTTAAAAACCACTTCGCGTGCAATCAACGTCATCAACCGAACGCACCCAATGTGAGTGAATTCTTACAAACTCCCCTTTTTAATTCATGTTTTGGGGTGTATCATGTGTCGCTTAAACTAATTCGTTATTCAAACTCGTGCTATACCATATTATGATCTAAACTTAGAATGTAAATATTATTTGTTGTTATATATTACATATTGTCAAGTTGTATGCAAACTATTTGTTAGGCCCATCAGTTCCTCGTGGGAGACGAGTTGAACAACGCGTGCCTTAAAACTCATTCACTAGGCCCATCAGTTCGTAGAACAACGCGTGCCTCAAAACTCATTCATTAGGCCCATCAGTTCCTCGTGGGAGACGAGTTGAACAACGCGTGCCTCAAAACAATCTATTGTTGTATGTGTGTGCAATATTTAACATTAAGTGTTTTGTGAATATATTTACATTTACATTTACTCATATGTGGTTATGCACTTTATTTAATAATCAATTCAATAAACTTGTTTAAATGTTTTTCATAGGATTCACTCGCCAACTTTTTGTTGACCCAAAAACCATTTTTACACATGATACAGGTGAACAGGATGAAGCAAGGAAAACATAGGAAATTGCCTTAGAAGAAAACAAAGAAGTTTAGATTGATGTTAGGTCATGACGTATTTATGATTGTAAATTTCCCATTAAATTGTATTAATGAATATGAAACGTTATAATAAATGTCATGAGCTTTGATGATAACCCAATCATGCCCCGATCACCTTTTCCGCTGCGGGTCGGGGTGTGACAGATTGGTATCAGAGCCATGACTATAGGGATATAGGATAGGTTATTAGACCCTTAGAGCCTATACTATAGTCTGCCTAAATTTTAAATTGATTAGGTGGTTACATACAAACTTGTGATATTTATTTGTTTCATATTTGTTTACATTTCAGTCAAACATACATGCTCATTCATTATACATATATACATATATCGATGTTCATGTATTCAATTTATTTTCATACTCTCAGTATCCAAAGATTTTATGCAATTTTCAAATCTCATCAAAGTAAGTTCTGCGACGGGCATGTAGTAACTGGAAGGGTACAAGTACCGGTAGTCGGAACGTCCTGTCTAGGTTGGCATTCGTATAAATCCAAAATAACGGACCAGTTTGCCTACCTGGGGACTAACGATGAGAGTACGACGGACCTATTAGGCCAAAGCATGCCACACCAAACGTCGTTCGAACTAACCTCCCTTTGAGATGTCACCGTGTCTACACCTGGACACATTCCAAATATCACACGTTGTATACATATTTCTCGATTTCTCCGGGTTTTGTGTACGCAATCAGGCAGAAACCGTGCGAACCATATGAAAAACCGGTATTCATGGGGGCCCACATGATTACACAGGTAAAGTATGGCGGCATGACGGGCCTAACAGCGAGCAAAGCCCAAGACATCCTATGGATGTAGTAGAGTTATTTTTCTATAATTATTTTATGAACGTTCAATCCCAAACACGACCCACGATCCCAAAGGCATTCAACTCATACTCTTGACATGTAATACTTGTAGATGTCTTCTAGCCTCGCTCGTAGGAAAATGAGAGCAGGAAAAGCCCGTGAACGCATGGCTACCCAAATCGCTCAGCAAATGGCGACCGTAATACCCAACATCGTAGTTCAAGTTCAACAAGCCCTTACCGCTAATTCCGTTAACCCAACCCAACAAGAAGATCAAAACACTATCAATCCTTCAGTCACTAAATGCACCTACAAACATTTCAAATCCTGCGATCCTCCAAAATACGAAGGTACTGAAGGTGTCACCGCTCTCCTCCATTGGTTCGAAGAAATGGAGAACACTTTTCTAAATTGCGATTGCCCCGATGATCGCAAAGTGCGTTATGCTACCGGTCGCTTACTTGGAACGGCACTCACATGGTGGAATACAGAAAAGACCAAACGAGGTGTTGAAGAAACTATGACCTTGACTTGGGAAGAATTGAAGGGAATCATGACAAGACGGTTTTGCCCAAGAAGTGAAATCAAGAAATTGGAGGATGAGTTCCATGCTTTGAAACAAAAGGAAGGCGACCACACCACATACAACAAGAGATTCCTTGAGTTAAATCAAATAGTTCCCAACTTGTTCACTCCCTTCTACCGTTTGATCGAGCACTACATTCGTGGTCTTCCATCAAAAATTCAAGACCCTGTAATAAGCACCTCGCCTGCAACTTTGGAAGCAGCAATGGAGCTAGCAACCGCGCTCACCGAGAACCGAATCCGGAATAAAGATTTCAAAGAGGAGAAGAAGAAGGATAAAACATCAACCGAAACCTCAAACTCCACCCGAACCGAATCCTCTACGCCACCTATTTCTAAGAGAAAACGTGATGGGCAAATCTTCGCCGTCACCCAACGTAACCAACCAGCTTCACAAGTTGTACCTCCTCAAACTATCCCAAACGCTCAAGTAGCACCCAACTCAACTTACCCAAACAAGAAACCTTACATTGGACCTCACCCTCAATGCAACACCTGTTTCTATCACCATCCATCTACCTTACCCTGTCGACTATGTGCGAGTTGTGGACGCTACGGTCATTTGAGCAACGTTTGCCGCACCCCTCAAAACCAAACCTCAACCCCTACTCAACCCATGATCCAAACATATCAACAACCTCAATACCCCATGTACCCATATGTTCGAGCTTGTTTCAACTGTGGCGACCCTACCCATTTTAGAAACACGTGCCCTCGTTTGGTTAACATCATAAATGCCCAAGCTCAAGCAAACCCAGTTAACCAAGCAAACCAAGCAAATCCAGCTCCACCGCCAGCAAGGGGAAGAGTTTATAACATCAATGCCAATCCTGTTGAAGATGTTAACGGACCAAACCAACCACTTAACTAGCCTTCTCTCACCAAGAATCAAGATTCAACTCCAATCACTTAGTTTTTATGTTTATATCTCGATTTTCATGTATCTCAGTTGGAATTTTACCCAAGAAATTTTAATGCAAATTACTAGTTCAGTTTGTTTTATACTCATTATTCATATCATCATACTTCACGGCATATTTCAGTTTCATCATTTAAAGAAGTTGAGTTGTGTCTCACTTCTACATAGACTAACCTCTCCATCATATTAAACGAGAGAGGTTTTGTCAAACACGGATACTATCAGAATTAAGACTCAAGCGCTGGTTGTTGTGTTGTTTATGTTGTAGAGTCGCATAGAACTAATCATAACTTGCGGATAAAGTCAATGAGAATTTGACAAGAATATGGTGGATACGCCGCTGGTACTTCCTATATATAAGTATTCTTGTCAAATGATCGGAGGCATTATCAGTCGGTTATGAGAGGTTCCATGCATAGGTTGTTTGTTGTGATTAAGTTATTCATTTTCAATACATGCAATAAGCTCGGCTCCGTTTGATTGAGCCTTGAGCACACATACAATTTCATTCTCAATACATACAATACGACCGGCTCCGTTTGATTGAGCCTTGATCGCACAGATATATTTCATTTCAGTATTTTTATGTTTGATGTATTGGTTGTAGAGTTATAGGACTAATCATAATTCACTGATAAAACCAATGAAAATTTGACAAGAATATGGTGGATACGCCGCTGGTACTTCCTATATATAAGTATTCTTGCCAAAGGATCAGAGGCATTATCAGGCGGTTATGAGATGTTCCATGTAGGATTTAGTATTGCCTGGGTTGAAATTGTGTTACATATATATATCATCTCACTATTTAAAGAAATTGGAATGTGATCCATTTCTACATAGACTAACCTTTCCATCATAACAAACGAGAGAGGAACTGTCACCATTCAAACATATATGCTATCAGAATGTGGATACAATTGTTAGTTGTTGTGTTTATTTGTGTAGATTGTAGAATTTCTGCCTTAAGGAAATAACCCTAAGCATATTCAAACTCTTATGCATATTATCATTTTAGCGAATCATTCCTGCTTAACAATACTTATACAGTAGGCAACAAAAAGCGATTCCTGTATTAGGATACTTAACCTTTACAAGGAACGTTACCGCCTCAAACAAAAACCTAAACCCTAATTTTCTTCTAAAAATGTAACCGGCAAACTCAACCCCATCATTCTTTTAGTCAATTATATCCCTAATTAAATTTCGGGACGAAATTTCTAAAAAAGCAGGGGATACTGTAACATCCGTCAAAAACGGATTTACCAAACCCGCTCCGTTTATCAACCGAACAGTCAGTCAAATTTTTCGTTGCGAATTAAATGCCCAAAATAATTTTAAACGATCCGTAATCACTTATTATGCGGGGATATATATTTAGTTTTTGAAAAACTGATAAAATAACAAAATAAAAATGTTTTAATCATGCCGGGTTTCGAACTCGGGTCTCTACCGGTTCAACCAAACGTTTAACTCACACACCGTAAACCACTCCGCCACTTTGATTTTCTGTTAAGTGAATGGATTTATTAAATCAAATAATGATGTGCGGAATTCAAACTCGGTCAACTTGCGCCCAAACAGCAGTCGTCGGAAATCCCGACGACTTCGCCCATAAAACACGCTTTCGCTCAATTTAATCAATCAATTAACTCTAGCGACAGCTATAGCCAACGTCTGAAACCGCGTCATCAGCCAAATCGCCGGAAGAACGGTTGACTTCGAATTAAGACCGAATTCAGACCCCATTCATCTCAATGCTACCCTATAAATACACCCACAACTCGCCAGAAGTCTTTCACACTCAAATCGCACCCTTTCTCGGCGAAAAATCACTCGCCGGAAATACTTGATACTTCGCCGGAAAACCGTATCAGTAATCTCTGAGCTTACTGAACCCCCTAAACCTTCACCGAAGTCACCCACAACCTTTGTAACCTTTCGGAAGACTCTCTGCTGCAAGAGACTTGTCGCCGGAAAAAGGTTTCTGTCGCCGGAGTTCTGCCGGAAAACAGAGTAAAACCAGTCGGTACATCTCACGCTTAATTCATTCCCTTTTTACTTTTATCTCATTTGTAATTGATCATTAAACGCTAAAGGAACATGAATCAATATTCGAATCCGTCAGTCGTCACTTCCGGTGAAAACCAGTGAAGAAGACGACGTTACGGTAATGGTTAAGTATAATTAAAATCCAGATAATTACCGGGTTAGACACACAGTCCAGCGGTGGACTGTGTGCACTTTTAAAGCTAAGGTCACGAGTTCGAGTATTGTCCCTCACACGCCGCCTTGATAAAAATCTTTTTTTTCGCAGAGCTGAACCGGAGTGTTTTCGGTACATGTTAAGTTTATTGTTAACTGACTTAATAATCAAGTGCGACACACAGTCCAGCGGTGGAGTGTGTGTCCGCTAACCCACAGGTCCCGGGTTCGAGACCTGTGGAGCACACCGGTTCTGAGATTTAATTCGTTTTTAATAATAAAGGATTTCTGTTAATTCTAATTAATATATATATGTAATTAAAATCGGATATATAACGGGTTAGACACGTAGCTCAGTTGGTAGAGCTGCGTGCACGCGTACGGGAGGTCTCGGGTTCGAGCCTCACCCGGCGCACAACAATATGCCTATAAACCGGTCAACGATAGTCAAAGTCAACGGTCAAAAGTCAACTGTAGCAAAAATAAAATATTTATTTATTATTTTTATTTAATTATTTTAATTAAAAATACTTAAAAATAACATTTTTAAGGTTAGAAAATAGCCTCAAACTCACAAAAATACACCCAACAATCCTACTAAAATAGATTAATAAAACCCGTTTACTTACCAAACCGTAATGCGATTTATCTAGGTTTGATCCCACTTGTGGTTAAAACCACTTCGCGTGCAATCAACGTCATCAACCGAACGCACCCAATGTGAGTGAATTCTTACAAACTCCCCTTTTTAATTCATGTTTTGGGGTGTATCATGTGTCGCTTAAACTAATTCGTTATTCAAACTCGTGCTATACCATATTATGATCTAAACTTAGAATGTAAATATTATTTGTTGTTATATATTACATATTGTCAAGTTGTATGCAAACTATTTGTTAGGCCCATCAGTTCCTCGTGGGAGACGAGTTGAACAACGCGTGCCTTAAAACTCATTCACTAGGCCCATCAGTTCGTAGAACAACGCGTGCCTCAAAACTCATTCATTAGGCCCATCAGTTCCTCGTGGGAGACGAGTTGAACAACGCGTGCCTCAAAACAATCTATTGTTGTATGTGTGTGCAATATTTAACATTAAGTGTTTTGTGAATATATTTACATTTACATTTACTCATATGTGGTTATGCACTTTATTTAATAATCAATTCAATAAACTTGTTTAAATGTTTTTCATAGGATTCACTCGCCAACTTTTTGTTGACCCAAAAACCATTTTTTACACATGATACAGGTGAACAGGATGAAGCAAGGAAAACATAGGAAATTGCCTTAGAAGAAAACAAAGAAGTTTAGATTGATGTTAGGTCATGACGTATTTATGATTGTAAATTTCCCATTAAATTGTATTAATGAATATGAAACGTTATAATAAATGTCATGAGCTTTGATGATAACCCAATCATGCCCCGATCACCTTTTCCGCTGCGGGTCGGGTGTGACAAGACCGAGGTTATCCTACATGAGGAAACGTAGGTGTGTGAGCATTTGGATTTAATGACGGAGGATTTTGGATTCAAAATTAAAGTATGTAAAAGTATGTATACAAGAAAGTAATTATCTAGTCTTAAACACTCATTCTTGACACTATAAGTCCTGTATGGGTTGATGTGTTTTCATGGGTCAAGATACCCATTAGAATCGTTAACGAGAGGTTCAAGACTTAGATAATATAACCTATTACTATGACAAGGAACCATGTTGATTATATCAAGGATATGGTCATGTATATATATAAATTTCGTATGGTTTATATAATTATTTTAAGCTAAGTCCATCAAGAATATCATAGATTGTCATATAAGTCAAGCATGGAGGTAGGATGATAAACATACATTAAACCTCATTGTATGATTCACCAATGCACAAATCATCACAAGGATGATTCAGATGGTCATGAATGAGAAAGGAAATGTGCAAATTCTTACTATACCAAGTAGCCAAGCAAACATTAACCGGGTGAGCCGCTTCCAATATGGAAAGAGTTAACTAAGTGTGAGAGGCTAGACATGGTTAAGTCACTTTGGGTCTAGCAAACTACTTGGGATAGCAAGATGAAAACATCAAGTGAGGTGGTGGAATGAAGGTAGGATAGCCAAGGCTTCCAAATATTCACACCTATACCAAAACACAAGTCTTGTCACAAGAATCATGACAAGCTCGGATGGTTTCACTATAAAAATTCTCAAAGTAGCCCGTCCCAGCAAATTTCGAGAGTAATTCCAATCGAAGAAAGCTTAGCGTCGAAATCTAAGGATAAAGCATTGGTTGTGCCACAAAGTGACAAAGGATTCAATTGGAATGATGTTATTTCGAAGACTGTGGGTTAGCACTTATGGCTGAGATACAAGAGATTGAGGAGAGTGGTGAAAAGATAGAGGATGAGAAAGTTATTGATGATTTGATAAACCAAAAAGATAAAGTCTAATGATGAATCTAAAAATGAATCAGTCAAGTCTGAATCTTTAGATAAACCAAGAACATCGTTAATTTGTTCAAAATGGTTGGTTCCTTGTGAAAAATACACTAAAAAGGATTTCAATTAGCATATGCTTAAACAACATACTGATATTTTTTGGAGGACTTAAAGAGAATTTAGGAAGCTTACAACAAGCTTTTGAAGAGGGTGGAAAAAGAATTTAGAGAAGTTATCAGAAAAGATCAACAAATAATTTCAATGTTAACAACAACTGTGTCAGATAAGCAAAAAGCTATTAACAAACACACTGATGACAATGTTGCGTTAAAACAAGAGCTACAAAAAGTAAAAAATTTGAGCTGAATGAGTTGATAAAAAATTAACTAGTTATGCAGCAACATTGTATGTTCTTGACCATATTCTTCCTAAACCTATGGGTACGGATGAAGAAACCAGGAAGAATATCTATGGGTACAAACGGTCATGGATTCGAGTATCACAGAGTCCCACCATCGATGTGGATTAATTACTCCAAGAAATCACCAGACGGTGTGGATAAAGCTATCAATGTGGAAGTGAAAACTCCACTTGTAGTTGATCCTAAATACTTTTACCTGAAACCGTAGACGTGACATACGAGCAATCAGAAAATAGTTTTGATTGTGATTTTGATTTGTGTCATAATGTGGTTGAAAAAAGTTTATGAAAAAAGAGTCAAAGAGTGAGTCTGTGGAAAGGAAATTTGTCAAAAGTTCAGCGTGTGAAAGAAATTTGAAAAAAGGTCACAGAAGAAAGAAAATATCTTGAAAGATCCAAAACATGTGATTTCAGTATATAAAATGATTGGATCGGACAAGATATATATTGACCATGAATTTCCAATTAAAAATGTGAATCAAGTTTTAATAGAAAAGGCTTACAAACTTGTTGAAGTGGGTTTTTACAATAATTCAGTCAACAGTTTTTCTCAATAGAAACATTACCAAAATGCGAACCTCAAAATAATGGAAGACAAATTCCATCACCAGAAATCCATTGACGTTCACACTTACCGTAGCTAACCTACAAAAAGAACACTGTTAGCCTCGCCACTGAGAGCCCAGGGGGATATCCGTGGCCAAGCTCCGGCATGATAATAAGTCTTGGGCCTTCGATCAAATATTGGAGTAAATGATGGTATTTAATTGGTTTGAATATTATGATTGAGATCCTAGAATTGAAGTGTAACATCCGTCAAAAAACGGGTTTCAAAACCCGCTTCGTTTATTAATCGAATAGTCAGTTATAATTTTCGTTGCGTAAATATTGTCCATTTTAATTTTAAACAATACGTAATTAATAAATTTTTTTAGAATTTAAAAACTATAATTAATAAAAATAAAAACAAGTGAAGAAAAAATAAAAGGAAGCTGCCGGGTTTCAAACCCGGGTCAGCCGGTTCAACAAACAAACACTACACCACTGCGCCACATGACTCTTTTGTGTATATTACTGAAACAAATAATACTTAAATTAAAACTCGAATTCAAAACCGGACTTCAGCGTGGCAGAACTCGCAAATCACCGGAAAATCCGGCAATCCGCGAGTTTAGCCATTTTCCTTTTGACTATAACGTTATAACCGACGTCGACATCGGTTATAACCGACGCCTAACAGTAAATTGCGGTCGTAACCGCCGGAGAAACCTTGACCACGAATCAAGACCAAATTCGGACTTAATTCATCCTGATTCTTCCTTATAAATACCCACCCAAACCTCTGGTAATCTTTTCGCTCAAAATCGCACAAACTCTCGAAGCTTTAGCACTCGCCGGAGACATTTTACAGTCGCCGGACTTTCACCGGAAAACCGAGACTTACTTCAAATCGGTAAAATTCTCGACTCTTTTGGTTGTAATCCATTATTAGTCATATATTAACTTCAATCCTTCAACCAGAATCTGTCCCAGACTACGCTGCCGGAAAATCTCACACTCGCCGGAATTCCACTGAAACATCAAAGTCTCATTGTCGATCGGTATAATCATCTAAAAACTCTTGCAATCTCTTACTCAGTAACTTAATTTCATAACACAAGAAACTAAACTGTCAAACATTTCACTCAGCCGAGAGTCACAAATCAGAGCCGACGACTCCTGCCGGTCATCTGAAGTAAACGCACTGTTTGGTACAATTCTGTTCTTTAATCTCGTTATCGAATACATTCCAACCAATTATAAGTTTTGATAATCGAATTAAACAAGAACAGTCGGGCATCTCTGTTCTGTGTCTTTGGAAACGAAGAAGACGAAGTCAGAAATGTGTATAAGTTTAATTAAAACCGATAAATATACCGGGTTAGACACACAGTCCAGTGGTGGACTGTGTGCAAATTTAAATCATGGTCCCAAGTTCGAGTCTTAACACGCTGCCCGATTCTTACAAATTTCCAACCATTTTTAATACTTATATATATTAAGACGCAGATAGTATATAAATGTAATTAAATCGCATATCATTCGGTTAGTCACACAGCCCAGTTGGTCGGGCTGTGTGCATACAAAGTTATGGGCCGGTTCGAGTCCAGGCTCTCACACCGGTTCAATGACTTTAAAAACCTTTTTAATTAAATAGAATTCTGAATAATCTAAATAGTATATAAATATAATTAAAATCAGAAATATTTCGGGTTAGACACGTAGCTCAGTTGGTAGAGCTGCGTGCACGTATACGAGAGGTCTCGGGTTCGAACCTCACTTAGCGCATGAATAAACTGAATCCGACCGGTCAATGGTCAACGGTCAACGGTCAAAGTCAAAAAGTCTACATTTTTATATTTTTTTATTTATTTTTTTATTTATTTAATCAGAAAATTATTTAAAAATACTTAAAAATAATATTTTAAAAGTTAGAAAATGTCCTTAAACTCACAAAAATAAATCTAAAAATCCTATTAAGGTTATGAATTAAAATTATTAATCTCAAATAAAATCCATTTATTTACCGAACCATTTCGTTATTATTTTAGGTTAGTTTTTACTCATCGATCAAATCCTAAAATTCGTGCGCATCCAATGTTATCAAAGAAACGCACCCACTGTGAGTGAATCCTTACAAATTCCCCTTTTTATTCATGTTTTGGGGTGTATCATGTGTCGCTTTAATTATTTCATTTAGTCAAACTCGTGCTATTACCATTATATGATCTAAACTCGATATGTAAATATTGTTTGTTGTGATGTGTGTTTACATTTTGTCAAGTTGCGTGCAAATCATTCATTAGGCCCATCAGTTCCTCGTTGGAGACGGGTTAAGCATCAGGTGCCTCATTGTTCATCATTTGGTGTGTGCTTGTGCATTAATTGAGATTATGTGATTATGTTGTTTGTTGTGATACGTGTTTACATTCTTGTCAAGTTGTGTGCAAAACATTCATTAGGCCCATCAGTTCCTCGTGGGAGACGAGTTGAACATCGCGTGCCTCATTCGATCGGCTCCGTTTGATTGAGCCTTGATCTCATTGTTCATTCATTTGGTGTGTGTGCTTGTGCATTTATTGATATTATGTGTTTTGTGATTAAATTTACATTTACGTTTATTCATATTTGGTTATACACAATTTTATTTAAATAACCAACATAACTAATCCTTTCAAATGTTTAAATAAGATTCACTCGCCAACTTTTGTTGACCCAAAACCCTATTTTTACACATGATACAGGTGGACAGGTTGAAGCAAGGAACACATAAGAAATTGCCTTAGAAGAAAAATAATAAAGTCATGAAATATGTATTTGAACATGTTGTACTTGTATGTTTATTGTAATGTTCTTCTTTAAAGAGAAATAATAAATATGAAACTTTATAGTAAATGTCATGAGCTTTGATGAAACCCAATCATGCCCCGATCACCATTTCCGCTGCGGATCGGGATGTGACATGAAGGTTGCGATTCAATGTTCTCTGGGAGCTTTTCGCTGTTTCATGTTGGATATCTTGTGATAACTTACCTCTCTTGGTGATCATCTCTTCCTCTTATACAAAATGGATCCTTTACCCGAGATGAGCTTCCTCGGTTAATAACCACCAGACCTTTTCTTGGACAGCAAGAATGTCTGGTTATTCCCAGAAGGTTGTTCCCTCCATAGGATCTTATAAGATCTATTCAATTAATGTATACTTTCCAATTAATGTAATTCATTCTTTATTTGTATATGATTTATTATTTACTAGTTTATTTAAAACGAAAATGTAACAGAGATGAAATTGTGATTAATAAATTGAATTGCAAGGAAAATATTTTTTAACTTTTTTTATTAAATATCTTATAGATATTTTTAACAGCTTAAATTTCATTAAATCCGTGTTTCACGGAGCTCTAACCCTGGACCTCAAGGGAAATAGTACTTTAACTCCAATTATTTTGCTAGTTCGACCCAACCCCTACCCTACATATATTTTTTATAGTTTACCATCTTTAATTCACAAATATGCAATTAGGTTTTCATGATCTTCGAAGGATTCCAACAACTATCTTTAACTTTAAAAAATAAGATTCCTAGTTTAGTTATAAAGGATGATGTTAGCTTTTTATTTTGTATTTTCTTTAGTTTCGTGGACTAATTGTGATTGGTGATATACTACCAAATACTTTTGTAGCACGATTTACAACTTCATTGGTTGAACTAAAGATGTTGACAAAAAGTTAATCCAACTCGTGTTGGTTGATTTATTAGTCATTATTAGTGGCTATATTATATAATAATAACTTTATATCTTACAATAGAAATAATAGTATAATAATATTGTGTTTTTTTAGTTAATTTTTTTTCTTTTAAGATCATATATAATACATTAATGTTAACCCATTAATAATCTAACTAACATTCTTGAGAAAGAGGGGTTTTGGGTTCAAGTCTCACAGACGACAAACATAAAAGAAATTTGCCGTTAAAAAATACATACTTTTTATTATGTCTGATTTTATATATTTCTTGTAACTTGTATAAAACATGTATATTATCATTATTATGAAAAACACTAAGCTATCGGACTAATTTAGAAACTTTTGTATGAAATTATTTGATGAAAATCAAAGCCACTATAATTTCTAGTATATTTTGTCTTTAAGAGAGGGGTTATTTTACGAGAGGATGTACGAAGTGTAGGAGACAAGTTTGACCTTTGATTTGCAAGATCAATTGTTGAGATTAAGTGGTCCCCAAATATAGAATTCACATAACAAAAAACAAGGGAACAAGTGGGGAAAATGGTAAAATAGGAAAATCCAATATTGTTAACTCATAAACCCACTTCCCCCTTGATTTTCAAATGACTATAACTTTTTCATACGTTAATATTTTTTTATAAAAATTACACCGTATTAACGAGCATTTCATTCTCTTTAATTCGAGTAGCCTATTGCTATATTTTAACATTAATTTTGTTTGAAGGATTTTAAAACCATATTACGTGATTACGTGATTTTGAATACACAGTAAGTGACTACGTGATTTTGAATACTCATTACGTGATCACTTGATTTCATTGTAGTATTTTATGTCAAAACCACGCTAAGTGATTACGTAATTACGTAACAATAGTTGACTATGTAAATTACATGACTACGTGATTTTAAATACGTATTTCGTGATTACATGATTTCATTATAGTATTTATGTGAAACTATACTGGGTGATTACGTAACGTAATACATAATATTTCATATGGAATACCTAATATTTAATGTATAATCACGTATTAAGGATAAATTATATACAAAACGTTAGCCAAACAACCTATAATAGCAACATAATGTCATGCATTAGAGATTTAATCACGTAATAAAGCATAAACAATCAAGTTCTTATTATTGAATGTGTAATCACGTAATAAGCATAATTGTATTAACATTAGTTATAACAAATCATATTAAACGTGTAATCACGTAATGAATTTACAATGAATCCGTAATGATTTATGTTAAATGTGTAATCACGTAATGGGTACTGGGTATTCAAAATCACGTAATGACGTAATGGATATTTAAAGTCCTATAAATTATTTTTAAGAATACTATAGCATAGGCTGCTCGAATTAAAGATAATGAAATGCTCGTTAATACGGTGTAATTTTTTAAAAAAATATTAACGTATGAAAAAGTTATATCCGTTTGAAAATTAAGGTGGAAACTAGTTAAAGGGAGAAAAGACCATCATACCTCTCCCTTTTTTAAATTGAGTAAAACAAATATGTGGTTATGATTGTCTCCTACACTTCGAACAAAATTCTTCTCTTATACATTATTTCTTCTCTTGTCTTTAATTATGCGGATGATAAAATTAAGGAATATTATATTGTTTCTAAATTTGACTAAATAAAGTAATCGATGCAGAAAAATGAAACCGCTTGGAAGTAAAAGAGCCGTGGGCTTTCCGCATCCCACAAGGGCGTTGAATAAAATATATAAAGTGATGCAGATGTTTCACTTGTAGCCCCCACAATATAAAGAAACAATATTTGCACCCCAACATATATACCCTTATATGATTGTGCTTGCTGATTCTAGAAATGAACCAAGTCATAATGAAATATAATATAACTTATGAAATAGTAATTTACCATGAACTCTATACCAATGTGACAGGGTCATTGTCTTAGGTTAATACTTTTTTGACTATATCACAGATTAATTAAGTTACTAGGTATTTGGTAAATTGTTAATGGTGAGCCAAACTAAGTATTAACTCAAGCTCGAGCTCAAAAGAACACAAGTCAAGTTGATTGAGTTTGTAATCTTCAATCCAAACTGGAAATAAAACTCTTATGCAACTTGAGTCACCTTGTAGCTCATTGAACCACCTCATTTTTTAACTACAATATAAAATTGCACAATTGTCAAAGAGGATACTGCCAACTACCAATATACCAAAAAAATTAAGGATGGAAATCAATCCGAGCAAGCTAATGTGCGAGCTATCATAAGCTCAAACTTGACTTGATATTTATACAAGCAAAGTAGCTCTAGCTCGACTCAAATAAGCTTGACTCATATAAAAGTGAAATTTTACCTGAACAACTGTAAAGGAGTTGCAAGTCACGAACTAGTTGAATATCCTATAATTCAGTTAGCCAATATAATAAACTTTAAAAATTAAAATAGACATACAAAAGAGGTGTATGAAACGATTTCATGTCATGAGTGTATTTATAGATAATCAACTAACATATTTGTGAGCTTGTAGATATTGTATTAGATGGATATAATAAAAAATTTCTTTCTTTAGATGCAAATTACGATGTTTATTATATTTTAAAATGATTCATGAATATTCTAAAAATGATTTGGGTTCAAAATATCTGTGAATTTCTTCTTTTAGTAAGGAAATTTGTATAAGTCTCGAATATAAATAGAAGGTGCATAGCACATCGGGGTAAACGATCTAAGATGAGTCTGAGTTTGTCTCAACTTAGCTTGTTTGATTTACGAGATCTCAAGTTCAATCTCACTCAGCTTGTTTGATTACGAGATCTCAAGTTCAACCTCATTCATCTTGACTACTATTTCTAAAAGTTGAGCTCGAGCTATGAATAGTTTTTTCAAGCTCGAGTTTTACTTATTTTTTTATATATTGATCAATTTATAAACTTATATTATAATTATATATATATGTTATATATTTACGATTATAATTTTTATATATAGCATAGTAGATATTAATTTGATGTTTTTATCATAATTTTGTATATTATTGTATCAATATATATTTAATATTAAATAAATTTTACAAATAATAGCACGTTTAGGCTTGCATGCCTACTCGAACTTGATAAGTAAACTCGGTCTCAAGCTCGGCTCGATTCAGGCTTTTAGTAAGTCATTCTCGAGTTGCTTAAGAGTGGTTTGACTCGTTCACATCACTAATCCTATGCTTATTGTTGAATGCCTTCAGTATTTACGTATTATAAATAGACAAATATAATCAATATAATCAAATTTCATAGCAAAAGCTACTAGTAGAGTTTTGAGAGGAATGGACAAAAGCAAATCTTTCCTCTATTATAGTGAATAAAAAAACTGCTAATTTAGACTGAAACAATAATTTTTTTACACGTAATAATAATCATATTTGCATATAACTAATACTCTATGGGACCAAAAACAAAATATTCAAACCATCCCAAGAACACAAGAATATTCATTGGTTTGGGATCTTTTGATGGTCTAAATGGCCACTTGTGGTAAATGGCCACTTGTGATAGATAGTGACGAGTAACTACTAGTATATACTCAATAATTCATGTGGCTTGAAGAACAATGTCTTACAAAAACCTACCAGAAATACTAAAATTCCCAATTCTAAGCAGGAACACAACTTTAGTTTTCTCAATTGCCGCATCATCCATTAGCCAGTTCCCTGAACCTTCCAACTACAATATAAAGAAGAAATAAGTCCGTAAATTGCTACAATTATTAACTGACAACTTCGAATTCAACACCTAACATACCTGAATCATAACTTCCATTGATGGTAAACAACTTGAACTAATTCTATTTCGAGCTTTGGTTACATTAGCCAAAGCTATTAATAAAAGTAGTCATATGTAAGCTCAATATCATGTGGCTGAAACATACAATGTAGTGAATGAAAATTGAAAAAGCATTAACTGTTCTAAGTAGAATACACTCCCAGAAAGGTATTACTATAAGATGAAACTGAAATAGTTTGATCTTACCTCTTCGCAGGAACCAGTTCTTATGAGAAATGTGTCCCAATGCTTCTTCTTTGTATAATTTTGTGGTCTGCTGTTAGCAGCAAGTTTTATGGAATACAAAATAAAGTAAATTATTACAATTTACGACTTACATGAACTTCATCATATATAATAAAAAACAACATGACTATCTCAACAGTTTACATAATGGTACCAGTTAACACTTACAACCGACGATATCAACTATTCCAATTCACCTGGCTTTAAGTCACGGTGAATGATTCCAGTTAACGCTAAAAGGCGCCACTTTCGAAATTCATTTATTAAATCTTTATTAGGATTACAGGTATAACTTTTACTAACGTTAATAATAACTTGATTAATTATAGCGAAATTGGCTTGGTAGAAAAAAAAAACTTACCTTTCTAGAGCGTACACGATCGACCCCCATCCTCAGCTGGCGCTCGAGTTGGTTCAGTTCTTTCATCCCTAATGTGGAAAGGTCTTCTCCAGCCAGATGTCTTAAAACAAAAACAAAACTCCAAATTATTATTATTATTATTGAATTTTTGTAAATAGTGTAATAATAGTAATTACTTAATGAATATAATATAATATAATGAACTTGTTTATTATATATATTATTATACTGGATTTACTGATTTAATAACAACTTATATAACTTCATTAATCCATAACAAAACTTGTTTAAAAGAGTAAAAAGAAAAATGACCAAAAAGAATAGTGAATTTATGATACCTTACAATCTAGGATATATCAACCAGCCTACAATCTTTCACACACAGATCTCTAGATTGGAAGGATTGTTTGTCTACAAAACTCTGCAGCTTCTTTTTGGAGGTTAGATTGTGAACTTGTATCAAGAACAGACAAGTATTTACTGTTTTAATCCTCACAAGATTTTCATATGGTCAGGGATTCACTAAGTGATAGAAAGGAATTTTAAAGGGTGTTTGGATGTGCGTTGCGGAAGTGATTATGTGACACCGGATTATGAAAATCAGATAAATGCCTATGAAAATGCTAATTTAACTTTTCCTTTATGTGATGAGTGTTTCTTAGCTATTGTTATAGTCATGTACACTTAGTATAACGCTTAATGGTTTATAAGATATCATTATCTACAAAACATGATGCTTAAGGATCAAACATATATATTACTTTCATTTTGTTTAAGCTGTTCTAGTAATCAATTTCTCCCGTTGATGGAGTTTCTTAACCTTCAACAGGCCAAACAGAACTTGGAACCCAAAAAATGCACAAAAGGAATACGCTATCATAGCGGGACCCTGAAAGAAGCGATGAAGCATAATGAAATTTAGCATCAAAAGTTCTTCAAAATAAGCATATTCAATTCGATCATCAGTATCAAACTCGAACACATAATCAAACTAACTCAAACTACAAATTCTCCATCTTATATTATAACTTATAATGCACAGTTAATCACTTCATCAAACCACCACCAGTCGCTTCAGCTTTGCATGCGAATAGATTACAAGCTTTTTAATAAATAAAAAAATAAAAAATGTACCTACAAGGTCAGCAACCCAAAGTCCAGCCTCTTCACCGCCTGTACCAGCCCTTACTGAAATATGACAATTAGATAAATTATTGTATATTTGTATATGCTTAGTAAGTTTCGATTCGATGGAAATAAATCGATGTCTTATTAGATTTCTAACGAAGAACATACATTCAAGCAAGATGTTTCTAGAATCCAAAGGATTACTCGGAATCAGCAACATCTATTACCAGAGACAAGGTATCAATATTAAAAGTTGATGATGAAGATTAATCTATATTTCAGAAAACTAAACCTTAAGCTTTTCTTCAAATAATAAAATTTGGTCAGATAAAGATTCAATTTCGGAAGCTATCATCTCAGCCTCTCAACTTTGGAAGTGAACGCCTCCTCGACCTCTCAACTGCTGCCCGGTTTGATCCGCCGACATCTAAACCTTTATCTTTTATCATCACGTCATCGTCGGCTTCATTGTCCGTGAACTCACTCACACTCATAAGATGCGAATACCTTGTACATGATATCTAAAAAAACAAAGAGAAATGAGTATTAATCATGCGTATTTTAATGTCGTAATAAACTCAAAAACTTATAAGTAACCTACGGTTTTTCAGTGTTTCTTGCCATCAGACTTGTGTATGATACAGAAACTTATTAGCCAACTATACTTCAATAACTCATGAGTCACTTGATGCTCTTGATGATAATGATGCTGGTATACAAGAACAAAATCAAACACTTTAAAACCAAACCATTTTACAAGAAAGTCTCAGTTCATGATACTATAATTCAATTGATAAAATCAAGAATATATAATGAAATCGTATCACTATGTACTATGCTATTCCTTTTGACATTTTTTATCACTAATCAATAAAGTATCTTACTTGGATAAGCATTGCACGAGCAAGTTCACCCCCAAGAAAATTATGAATTGGATGCATAAGCTCGTTCTGAATCTCGTATCTAAAGAAAATGTTTGATTATTATTTAGACAGAGAGAAACTGTTGCTACTATTATGCAACAAAGTCGGAGTACGGTTTTATTACCACCCTTATAAAACATACAAACCTGCCCATTAGTATTTCAAGCATTTCCTGGTCAGATGCATTTGGTGGGAACTTTTGTCCTTTTGTCTGATCATAACTGTTCAATGTTCATAAGGCAGTATGTTAGCTTAACACCCTTTTGTTTAAGTTAAAACTAGAATCAGAGAAATATGTTAGCTTAACACCCTTTACTGCAAATCATAATCATTATATGGTAAAAAAATTCAAGCCAAAAACACGAAAGCTAAACTAATGGAAAATAAGAGTCTCACAAGGTTCATTGATTTCAGATTCAATGACCAGATTTAGTCAACATATTCTTTAAAAACCTAGCAGCAAAGAAAATAAATACTATTGTAATGTGTAGTCAGATTCCTGGGTTGAGTCATTACCTTATTCTCCAAACACAATCTTGATTATCTAATAAAAAAGAGGAACTTACTCTTGCAGGTTCATTTTCAAGTGATACAAATCATCAATTCGATTTTTACACTAAACTTATAGGTTAGTCTTTGTAAACCAAAAACACAAAAACTAAGCTTCGTACATCTGTTGTTTACAACAGAACCCCTAGAATTACTTTCAAATCTCACCTACATCACATGTAGAACATAAAAGTATACCCTATGTCATTGTAAACCAAAAGCACAAACCATATCTATTTTTAAACTATATATTATTAATAATCTAAATTCAGTATTTACTACTCTACTACATTAAAAACATGGATATATTGTAATAATATTACACACATTACCTCATAAATTCATAGATATGATCCTCAGTAGGTACCAACCATGGGTTTTCTTCTCCTATTATGTTATTAAATTAAATATTAGTCAAAGTTAAAACAATAATAGATACACAAAAAAGAAACAAACTCACTTAGAATCAACGCCATTGATGAGGATAATGTTTCTATGGCTGCCATATTTGCTCTTTTGGAACTTGATCTTCAATACACAACTTTCAAAGTCAATATAAGTCAAACACAAAGTCAAAAATTTCTTCAATTTCTTGAGAATCAATCATAAGATAAACTGTAAACAAAAAGGGTAAATCGAAGTAAGCTTACTTGATCTCTACAAAACGGACTGAACAGAGAAGCTTCTCACCGACCTTCGAGAAATCCATACCGCCATCGAAGATCTGAAACAGAGCAATCGGTGGAAGAATGTGAGATCATGATTCGGTTTGAGCGTAGAGAAGGGTCGTTGTGCGTGGTTTGGTGATTGAGTTGACTTCTTTGTCACTCCTGTGAATACTTACCGGATTTATTGTGGACTGATGGAAGGATCTAGATTTGAGAGAGAAATGGATTGAATTTTGAAAGTTAAACCAGGATTTTGAATTTTTGATTAGTGAACTCAGTTTATATATGTATATGTTTTGAATTTTGAATTTGGAGCCAATATTTTAATCTTAAGAGAGAAAAATTTGAATTTGAAATGATTTTGAATCTGGAGCCAAGATTTTAATCTTAAGAGAGATTAATTTGAAATGATTTTTTTAATTAAAGTGGGATGATGATGCAAAAATGACATAAGACACTTCATTGTTTAAAAATAATTTAATTTAAACAGGTAAATTGATTATTGATTTATGATGTAAGCAATTGCTGAGTTGGATACCCTTAATGGTTGACACATAAGCATTTCTTATGTAATGCTCTTTCTCCTTTAATAGAGAAGGGAGATACGGATTCTTTGGTTTTCCTTTACAACTAAACACTTCTTGTTTTTTCAAATTATGACTGTCTGGACTATTTGTTTTTTAGTGTATGATATGATACAATTTTTTTGATTCTATAATAGAATCACAAATCAAACTCATATCTTTATCAATAATATATGTTGCGATTGTGTTAAAAACAAAGGTTTGTTTTTTCTTCTATTCACATTTCCAAATATTTTGTTCCTACCGATTGTTTCTAATACTATTTATATTTGTTTTTGTGACAACCCATATTTTCAAGGTTAACATCGTTCACTTTCTCGGTTACTTCTTTACATTCGTATATGTTTTCACATTCATGTCGCACAATTAAACAAAAAAAACTTGTTAAACTGAACACACGTTTGAATATATATGTATTTAAACATCTAAAACTTGAAATATTCATATATGTAATTAATCACTCGGAACCTAAACTCGTAAAACACGACACAACCCAATCCCGTAACCCAAACCCGGAAACATGGTACCCAAACCCCCTCCCCTTTGCGACCCACCTGCTTGCGGCCCAAACCGAAACTGCCCCAACCCACTTCTCTTTTATACGCAATCATGCAACTCTTTAACCCCTAGCCCTAATCACGTAAAACAAGATCTCTCTCTGTCTCTCTCTTTGTTTCTCTACTGATCAACGAAGAACAAGGCACGAAGACTTCACTTCTTTCGGGTTTCAAGCCCTTAATCGAACTCTATCTCTCTAGGACGAGGTTGGCCACTTTTGCGACTTCTCACATATTTCCTTGCCGAGCAAACTAAGATGAGTTCACAACTCTTTTATAAAAAAGTATGTGTCTCTGGTTTGGGACAACACACTTACGGTAGCCTTGGTTGGGGCTACACGCGCGTTCCTAGTTTGGGACCACATACATACTATCCACTGGATGTGAAATAGTACACATAAACTAAACGGAAACTCTATCTGGAAGTCCCTACATATTTTACCGATTAGTATGTCGAGGTGGCAGGCAAGGTATTAGTTGATAGCGCTATTAGGTTTGACAAACTTACACCGTGCTGGGAACCGGGCGTGAACTATTGACCTTTTCATTTCATCAATGTGGAAAGACATTGATGAGGGCTCAAAAACTATAACGTCAGCATTTGGTACACACTGTTTAGTTATCTTGATGACGGTTAGCTACCAAAGTCATACTTACAACGCTTACATATGAACTTACGCTTTACGCTTATCTAAAATTATGATTGTGATGGTTTTGTAATTTTAAAAATTTGGTTCAACATGATTCGTGGCTGGATCTTGGTCAGTCTCACGCCTTGTGGTAAAACTTTGCACGTGGAATTTGAGGGTGTGAAAGATTGGTATCAGAGCCATTGGTTATAATGAACTTGGTTTGAATTATTTTTGAAAAACCAGACTATAACCACTCTCTTTTGAAAAACCACAATGACACTACACTCCAAATTGCAAGGTTCGTCATTCTTAATGCATACATTACACTCATATTTACTTGACACTTATACATGCACTATGTTAGTATCATACAACACCTTGGCACAAGTACAAACTAAATATGTAAACATGACATACCTCAGACATGTCAACATCCTCTTCATCAAATCATTCATACGCACAGGGGAAAGCACCCGTGATATCTCATTCCCCTCTGCGTCGTATGGAGACGCATGCTACCCGTAGGAATCGCCTTACCCAAGGTGGTGAAACATTTTCCCCACATAATCTATGTGACACCTCGAAAATTTCGTCCAATAAAAATCCGACACGTGTCCCAGAAATTCTTGGTTGCCACATGTAGCCGAGAGGGACCAACGACGCCGTCATGATATTTTAATAACCTCTAAACGAGCATCGAGGAAAGTCAGGGAACCAAAGTGGTGAAAATGCTAAACTTCAAATTTCTGAAGGTCCTTACGGACCATAACAGCATCTGGTTACGAACCGTAAGATTAAACAAATCTTGGTTTCAGTAAGGCGGTTACGGACCGCAAGCCTTTATGGTTACGGTCCGTAACCAATTCAAATCTGTGGGCGCCAGAGGTCCTTACGGACCGCAAGGCATAACCCTTACGGTCCATAAGGGGGTGCCAGCGACAGAAACATGGCAGCCTGCTGTGCTTGCCACCTTGCTCGCCATTGCCACCATCCTCCTGCTTGTGCCACGATCCTACCCACTTGTACTCATCCTAGATCAACTCCTAACACCTGGAGTGATCCCATGCTTCCTCCATTGCTATAAATAGCACCCTTGAGTGAAGCTCCAACTTGCTCATTCCTCTCATTCACCTCTCTTTCTCACTTGGAAAGCTCCTGCTTATCTTAGAGCATTCCCCTGAGTTCTAAGTCTTTCTTTGGTTCACTAGTAAGTGTTCCAACTCAGTTCTTTCCTTTTTAATAGGCTTTAAGCCAATGTCAAAGAGTTACGCTTTGACTTTGAGCTAAGACCATTATGTTTCAGCCAATGTTCATAACGAACATGGCTACGTGATCGTAATAAGGTAGGTGTTAACCCTTCAAGAGGGCACCTCCTGATTACCACGTTTTCTTGGTCAATTGATGGGTCAAAATTATGTTAATAAAAAGTCAAACGGGTCAGTTTTGAAATAATATCATAACTAGCAATGTAGGTGTTATGAAACCTGTTTTGACACTCTGATAACTTGGTAATAAGTATAAGAATGTGTAGGAACATGTTCGGCTCGTCAATTCCAGGTCTAAGGTCGGTTCGCAACCGAAAGTCGCAAAGTTTGACTTCTGCTTTGACTTTCAGTTCTGACCCGATTTAGCAACATTAGCTACTGTCCCTAAGTTGCATTATGACCATGTTATATTATACTATAACCCTCTAGAGTTATAGGACATGGTCATGTAGTAATCTGAGTCATTATGCAAGTATCCAATAAATATGCCTGAAACGCCCTTTTCACGTATAGAAGAGTTTAAATAATAAACTTGACATCAAAACTCATTACCTACTGATGTAATATCATTATTAAGGTTATTTGGGATATTTATTCAGGTTGCAAACTGAGTTTAATCTCTAGTTTACACATTATGTCCTTAAATGACGATATCGCCCTTTCGGCACTTAAAATGAGTTTTAAACATTTTTATGAACCAAAACCTTATGCCTATCGATGTAGTATATATATTAACATATTTTGGTCATTCAAACCTGGTCACAACAACAGTTTCATTTAAATATCGTTTGAATCGTCATTTAGCGACTTAATCGCCGTTTCGACGCATAATATGGTTCAAAGCCATATTAGAGCATTAAGACTTATTGCCTACTGAATTCAAAATATATTTTCAACTTATTAACAGTAGGTACATGTCCTAAACCCAGACTCTCAAATAAGTTATCGAATTATATGTGAAATGACCAAAATGCCCTTTTGGGACATAGTTTGGTCTTAAACTATAAACCACACATAAATGATATCCTACTGATATAACATCATAAAATAAGTGTTTCTACAGAATGTTTATGAACTTAACATCAGTTTACATATAAACTCATTTACTTATGTTTTAAAATGACGAAATTGCCCTTTTAAGGCATAAGTTACTTTTAAAACCATAACGGGCCATCATATCAATAACCTACTGTTATAATAACATATTTTAACTTAATGGCATATGGAACTTGTGTAGGACTCTCCCGGTTACCCAGTTTCGCTTATATGTGTACGGTTAAGCCTACGTGACTAGTTTACGCAATTTAATCGAAACGGGTTTAGCCATACCAAAATATTCTCAAATTCCAGAATGTAGAATGGTACCCATATCCAGAAACGGGTTTTGCCATACCAAAATATTCTCAAAGTCAATGACTAAATAAAGACCCGCTTGCTATCTAATCGGTTAATAAAACCATCCATTCCAGACTAGAGACTTCCGGTAGATTGTCGCCAAGCTAGTTTATTTTGATTACGGCTGTGCTTTGCTTATTTTCTTATTACTAAGGACTTTGCAAGCCAGGTAAATACCTTAACTTATTTTCCCTTATACGGGCTTGGGATACGGTATACTAATACCGCATGGTTGGATATGGGATCAAAGACCAATGAGTCGGGAATTCAAATAATCTATTTTAATTCATATTGCTTAATATTGAATATTTGGGGGTTAAAACGACCGTGTCCCGGATATCCACGACTAGTTTAATTGCAAATGGCCACGGCCTAAGCATGGGGTGTAGGCATACACCCGTCAGATGCTAAATTAAAGTTATGACCCATTAGGGGTGCGCCTATTAAAGGTGTTAAAGTGGTGTGTCAATTAATCATGATCCCGTCATAGTTTTCGGGCTCTAAATGTATTATTAGCATGTAAAACTGATAACATGAAAATTATTTGTCCCAAGTTATTTATTAAAACTAAGTACCATTGCGTACACTAAATGTTTTCAAAATATTTTCAAAATGAGTCGGTTAAATGTATTTACCAGTGAAAACTGACGTATTTTCAAAAGACTAAGCGCAGGTGATAAGTATACGTAATTAGGCTGGAAGTGCTCGGCGGAGCTTAAGAGGAATTGCAACCCTTTGCTTAGAAGCTCTTAGTCTGTTAAATTTCCTTTTGTAATTACATTTCGATCCGCCTGTGGATCTAGTTACAAGCGTTGTATTTATTATTTTGAACTTTGAACATTTAAACGTTTGTAATAGTAATTATCCAGACTTCCGCTGTGTTATATTGTATTGTGTGGTAATGATGATATCAACTTACGTCACGATATTCCCCAACCGGGCCCACCGGGTTACACGTGGAAATTAGGGGTGTGACAGGTTGGTATCTGAGCCAACTTTCGAGTGAATTAAACACTAGTCTTTTGTGTTTAATCTCGAGAATACATATTAACACATATCTCTTAGACTTTCGAGTCTAGACTTTGACCTAGGTGTAATCATTTCCATCTTATTATTCTAGCTTGTATTTTATTTAACTTGTTTTTCAAACAGGAACAATGTCGCCTAAGTTTAGACGTGGAGGAAAGGGTAAAGGACCCATGAGGGGTGGACCCTCAATGACTGGACCATCCTTCAGGCCACCATACAGACCCTTTTTAGCTGGAGCAGCCAACTTACCTAAAAACAACCCTTACGAAGGATCTGGAGATTCTTCATCCCCCTTTGAACCTTACCGAAATTCGATCTCACATGAATACTCCCCACATCATTCACATTCTCAGGATTCCTACCATTCTCACCATTCCCATTAATCTCACCATTCACACTCCCATTCCCAACAAGAATACTTCAACTCCTATTTAGATAACCCAGTCAACCAACCCGCACCAGAAACCCCTCCAGTTGACTCACCCACACATATGGTGGAAAATTCCGATCCGGAGAAATTTCCCCAAACCGGATCTTACAGTCACCCTATCGAGCTGTCTAGTGGCTCGAACTCTTTGGTTGGATCTCCGTTCCGAGGTCCTGACGACTTTGACCAACGATGGGCACAATATGTGTTTGTAAACATGCCCTCCTACCACAGCACTCCCCATCACCATACCCCATCACCACATCCTCAAGCCGAGGATGTAGAAATGCAACAGGTGGACCAACCTCAGCCACCACCTGTATCATCATCACAACCACGCCGAAAGCTTGGGGCACGTATGTCGGTGCGTGCTGGTCAAAGGTCGGGTTTGCTGCCACCTTTTCCACCCTCTTACCCTATCATCCCCGAGGACCCACAAATTGGTGGACCCTCGAACATATCACCAGTGGTCGAGCCTCCACCACAACCAGCTGTTGAGCCTCTGCCTCAACCACCTCTACCACCGCCGGATTTTGCCAATCCAATACCTGCATATACAGGACCATCAGGGTTTCACACTGCCGACTCTCCTGGCTTGTATAATTACATTCACTACGGTTTAGAGCAAGATCCTTATTATGATGCAATTATTCATAATAACCTTTATCATTCCTCTTACCCTTCCTACCCACCTCCTTATACCTCTACCGGGTATCCACCTTATGGATATCCGTATCTTGTTGCGCCTCAGCCGCAACCACCTCCACCTCAGCCGCAACCCCAACCACAAGTACCACTCGAGGCCATTAATGAGGCCTTAGATCAAGTAAGGGAAATGCGACAACAGGTCAAGAAATCAGAGAAAAAAACAACGAAATTTATCAAGAAGCTTTACAAAGCCGTAAAATGAAGGAAGGATGACAAACTTTGTATTTTCATAGATGTAATTAAATTCCAAAAGTCCCTGCGTGGACATTGTTATTTCTGTTAAGTTCCTGCGTGAACTATTTTTGTTATTTTAAGTCCTATATATTAGGCAATTTTGTAATATTCCTTTTAGTAAAATTTCCTTATTATTATGATTTTATTCAAGAGTTATTGATCCGCTATATTAACCCAAAAATCCATCAGCCAATGGCTATAATAGATTGGTAAATGAAAATTTCGGAAGTAGCCTTCTGTCTAGCAAAGGTGAACAATGTTTAACTTCCGAATTTATCATTTCTCTGTGTCAAACCCTATCGCCTAAGTGATTAAGTTAGATCCTCGCTAAAATGTTCAAACACTCAATAGTAGTGTAAAGCCAATGAGCAATAATACAGTAGTGAGGCATGACTCATGGAGCTGCCCATGAACACAATGACTCGCTGAAGCATATCAAAGACTTGGTAGAGGAATTACGAAGGACTCGCAATATGGTTGGGACCCTACGAGCATCTGAGGCTGTTAACCGAGTGGAATTCGGAATACTACGAGCGGAACTACATGAGGCTATTTGGTGTATTCATGAATTGGAAGCTCGAATACCACCACTGGTTGAGCTAGTGCTGGAGATGGATCCTAAAGAGGAACCAGAGGAAGAGCCCGAGGAGGCCGCTAAGGATGAAGACGATGGCATCGGGGGCAAAGAAGTTGACGATTGATCCATCACTTGTTTATCTTTTCTTATTTTATTTCAAGAAACTTTGATGACTATTAAATTTTTAAATATTTGTTGGAGTATGTTGTAACGACATTTCTCCTTCTTCAAGCTTTAACAACCTCCATTGAAGCTTGAAGCTTCAAGTTTCAAAAGCTTTAATTATTAGGTCAAGAGCATGGTTTTTAGCCCAAATTTTTACAAAACTACTATTATACAACAATGTTTTAAGTTACTTACGTTCAGAAATGTTAAAAACCAAGCAATTTTAACTTAAAAATAGAGGTTCATGGGCTAACATATTAGAGCTGTTGAAGCAGCATGGGGCCGTGTGACTCGTCTGTAACTCCAAACTCTAACGGTTTGTCATGTTTAACTATGTCAAGTCAGATGAGTTTTGTTACGTCTTCTAACTAGTTGCGCTATGCGAGAATCCATCGAAGAAATGATGACGGTAGAGGAGGTCCTAGTGGATCGGATGAACTACCTCACTCTTGCCCTAGAGGATAGCTTTAGGGAGATCAACCTCTTCACCAAAGGTTGAACATCTTGGTGATGCCCCCAATGGAGCCAATCATACCTAAGATGATTGGAACATCGCTCACGAGGTGATTAATCCTACCGCGTGGGACGAGATACCCCTGGAATCTCCCATCAATGCCTACTTGAGGTTCCGATAAACATTGTTCCTCTCCCACAAGAAGAGATTGATGATGAGCCTTCATCTTTTTTCTGAGGGAGATTGAGTAGATGCTCAACGACCTCTAAAAAAGCATTCCCGGAGAATAGCCTAAAGCCCTCATTTTCTGGAAACTAGTTTCGGTTTTTGCTAATCTTTCATTGATTTATCTAGGGGAAAGTGTTCGGGTTTAGTAATCTCGTGGGATATCCACAACTATCTATCTATCTTAGGACTTCTTATATTTTTATTTTTTCTTTTTATTAGGTGTAGTGGATGAATGGAATGAAATATGGTGTTTTGAAAACAAATGTGTGCGAAAAATGTGAAAATGGCAAAGGGACGTTGAAACAGCACCCATGCACATAAACAGGCACTTCCTGAAGCAAAATCTTCAAAACAATAAGTGCAGGAGGGGGCCGTATGAGGTAAGCACCCCCAGTGCCTCAATTTTGCAGAAAAATTTTTGAATCTGGAACATTGACACGAGGCCATGTCCCATAGACACGCCCACGTGCCTGACTTCTGGAAAATTTCCATTACTAGCACTTTTGACATAGGGTCATGTCCCCCAAGCATGCCCCGTGTCTGCCTTTTGGAAATTTTCATAGAAACACTAGTGCTTGCACTTTTGACACGGGTCATGTCCCCCAAACACGCCCCAATATCTAGTGTCTGGTTTTTGAAATATTTGTTGTTTTTAATCCACATTTACACATATAATCAATTTTAACCAATTTTGGACACATTGAGGATAATGTGTAATTTAAGTAGTGGTGGTGGTTGGGGGGGGGGGGGAGCTTAACTGTTTGTCCTAAATCAAGCCTTACACAAAACTCTACTTGGAACCGCCAAAACCCCCTAAATCTTTATTCAAAAATATTTTTTTAAATTGTTTTGCCTTCTTTATAGTTTAAGTTAGAGACCAAGAACTAAAAAGTTTAAGTTTTTACAAATTTACAACGATAACGCGTGGTTTCACACTTTTGCTCTTTTTGCCTTTATAGAAAATTTATAGAAAGGCATGACAATTCTTTTTAAAGTTTGATTGTATATATAATTTCACACTTTTGCTCTTTTTGCCTTTACCGAGTATTCGAGTTCATATCTTTACTAAATGCTCATTTTCATTTCTTGTGTGAGTAGCCGTATGGTTCTTACAAATCTAGAACTTGATGGGACAATACATTCCTGGTCTTACCAACTAATCCAAGTAAGTATATGATTATTAGGATTTTAAACCTTTTTCATTTTTCAACCTTATTTTCTATTTATCTCCCCACCAAAACCAAAAACTTCCCCTAATAAACCCCTTTGAGCCTAAACCTGTCATTTCAAAACCCGCAAAACACCTGCACAAATCACCCATCACCCAAAACTAATTTTTGTTTTTACACCCATTTATATTAGTAAAATGCGGTCCCTTTGAAATTTATAACAAGAAGTGACTTAACTTTATTCATATAAAAAAATCTCTAGCTGCTTGAAATAAAATAAGCAAAATTATTGCTTATAAAGCCTTTAGTTTGTACCTAAGTCACAAATAAATAAATTTCAAAAAGGAAACCGACATTTTATGCTTTCAGCCACTTTTTAAATAAAACTACCCTACCCCTATCCAAAACCTACTTTTTTAAAGCCCTCTTGATATTTACAAAGATTATGATAAAAAGGAGGAGGTTCGATTATTTGTCAAGCATATGGTAGGAGTAAGTCCCATACCGGTTTCGAGCGTTTCACTTATACATCTTCGGCTGAGTGTTGAGTGATCACTTGAGAGGTGTGTGAATTTGTATATAGCTAAATGAAATTTTATAAAGGCATGTTATGCCCAAAAATATTTATTTTTCTAAATAAATCATGTCAAATAGGATTGTAAATAAAATAAAAACAAGAATAAAAAGTGTGTTTCTTCGTATACTTTTGATTTTCAGGATTAAAAGATCTTAAATGTACAAAATGAACAAATTAACGACAAAAACCAACCCTCCGAGCTTCACCCCAAGATCAAAAACAACAAAGCAAAAGTCTAGCCCTGGGCCGTGCCTGGTTGGCATGGGTTGTGCCCCTTCAAGATTCCAGACAAGAAGAAGACAAACAAAAGTAGACAAGAGACAAGGGGTCGTGTCCTTGGACACGAGCTGTGGTGAACTCCTAGATACACAGAATCTTGGATAATACAACAAGTACATTGGCCCATGGGCCGTGCCATTGAGTCTCGGGGCCATGTGGCATCTGATTTGACAAGTTCATTAAATGAAGACAAAGAAGCAGAAAGACATGGGGCCGTGCCCACCGGGCATGGGGCCGTGTGAAGCTATTGTTTTCAGCTATAAACAGGGGTGCTTGGTTTCATTTCAATCCATCCCTTGACAAACCACTTCTCTCACACCTGCCACCACTCCACCACATACCACCATCATACACCACATTCATGCATCATCCATTCTTAGAGTGTCTGCAGTAGTCTCGGGATCCAAGATTGATCGTAAAAGTTTTTGCCATACAAAGGCCATGATTGGCTAATCTCTTACATGACTAAGTGAAGACAAGTTATTGATGTCTTACTTTTGATTTCCAAGCTTTGGTAAACTTTTTAATTGGGTATGTATTAATGACTTTAATAACTAGTTTTTTTATATTAAAAGTGAACTTTATTCTATCATCTCTTCATGTTTTGTCGATTCACTCATTCGTGTCTTTACGGTCTATATAGAGAGCGTTAACTGCCTGTAAGGGGGGTTAGAAGGGTGGTATGGGTAAAGTTCTTGACTCGTTAAGTGTATAGATCCTACGAGGACTGGATTCAAGCTTATAAGGACTTCCTTTGAGGCAGATAGCATCAAATCTGTGGAAATAAGAACGACTTGAATCCCTTACAAATAAATTACTATTAAACCTTTAAACCAACCTTGCAAGACTGTATCCCTGTTGACTCAAACCAATATGACCGAGGGTAGCGTTGCCTCCAAAAGATGGACATGCCACATTTTGCATTAATGACTTATTTAATTATCATTCAATATTTCGGCCTTGCGGGACTGTATCCCTGTTGGGTCAGACCAATATGGCAGAGGGTAGCATTGTCTCCAAAAGAGGGACGTGCCACTATAACCAAGATAATATAAAATAACAAGTCAGAGCTAAGTGATTTTATCTTGTCTATTTGTTTATTTTATTATTTCAGTTTATTTATTTACTTATTAAAAATATTTTCTCAAAATTTGATTCGATTAGACGTCGACGATATTCCGGTATTAAAAGCTCTTGTGTTCTTGGATGACCTCGAAATCTTACCATCACTATAATACGCCAATGATGGGTTCACTTGCCCTAACGTGTTGGTAGAGAGTGATAGTGTTATATCGTGATTTATAAATTTAAAGTTTGAATAAACGAGTGAAAAAGTCCTTAAATAGTCTAAAAATTATACTCACACTCCATCATGTCAGTAGATATGATCCGTGTTAAGCCTTTGGAAATTGAACACGCCCCCGTGTTTGATCAGGCACGCTCGTGCTTAACCTGCAGAAGTGAGAAAAATGCAGAAAAGAAGAAAAATCTAAAAAGAAAAATAAAGAAGATTAAAAATGATTAGGCCGTCGATTTTAAACTTTCTTCAAATTCTTGTATCCCCGACAACGGCGCCAAAAACTTGACGTATGTCGAGTGTGGTATAATTTTTAGTATATTTTTAGCACTTTTTACTCGTTTATCAATCTTTAAATTTATAAACATGATACAATACAATCACTCTCTATAACATGTTAGGGCAAGTGCACCCATCGTTGGCGTAATATAGTGATGGTAAGATACAGTGGTCGTTCAAGTACATAAGAGCTTTTAATATCAGAATATCGTCCACGTCTAGTCTAACCAAAATTTTGAGAAAAGATGCCAGTTATTTTAGAAAGAGAAAAATGAAACAAAAAAAAATGTTAGTAAAAACAATAAATAAGATAGAATCACTTGGTTCCGACTCCTTTTTTATGTATCATGTAAAAATCCTCAAAAACACCTTATAAGGACCCCCGTTCGTATCCCCGGACTCGTACGGCGCGAACCAGCATGAAAAACGAAGAAAACTGATCTGGGCGTCCCAGGCGCCATGTGCCAGAATCCCTGGCATCACCCGCGACGCGCGGGAGAGTACCAGGTGACATGTCTCAGTTTTGGGACGTCTGGCAAGGCTATGCATGCAACGTAGCTGTCTAGGCAATATAGGCTTCCCCCGCGCCACGCGAGGGAGTCTTAGGTGCTGGCGCGACGCGCGGGAGGTGCTTAAATTGAGTATATAAAGGCAGCCGTGGGACAGAAGCTGTTGCTTAAAATCGAACAATCAAATCGTTCGTATACCTTATGTATCTCCGTTTCTTTGTCCAATACCCCCTAAACCCCTAAACCTGCGAAGCATTGCCATGTTGTAAGTGTTTTAACCCTAATCACTGATTTGATACTCTGCCCGATTGATCTAAAATCCAGCAACGGATGCCAAAGTAATGCCCGTTAATAAGGCTATGCTTTGTTAACTACGTTGGGGTTTTGTCTCGGGAAGTATCATTCATGTTAAGTTGGGTTATTGCACTAACACGTGTTGCATTGTAATTTTAATAGGAACTCAGAATTAGTACCAGGAAGCTCTAAGATAACAACCCTAAATCTATAAAGTAAGTCATTCTCTTTTTCTCACCGTTTGTGAGTCATTTCTCTCTTTACCAAATTGCTTTACAAAACCTCAAATGTTTTTCAGTTATACTCACAGGGATTAAGTCTGTGTAATCTATAATTATTGATGGTAGTTGGGGTCTTGTACATTACTAG
Source organism: Scalesia atractyloides (assembly GCA_947069175.1). Classification (NCBI taxonomy): domain Eukaryota; kingdom Viridiplantae; phylum Streptophyta; class Magnoliopsida; order Asterales; family Asteraceae; genus Scalesia; species Scalesia atractyloides. Next base: position 34,691,314 of record CAMTDV010000006.1, read on the forward strand.
TCCACAGTCACCAATGATGTGACAGGAACCGTTACTTGTTGGGAGACAGGTCCCACAGTAATATGACCATACACACAGTGGAGTGTCCCCAGTCGCCTACTATGTTTAATAATTGATAGAAAACTTACACTGTAATCGCCCTTAATTCCGTAAAGTATAACAATATGCCATTTTATAAAATGGAATGAACTCGCCAGTATTTCTTGCTGATATGATGTTTTCAAAACGCGTTCCAGGTAACTTACTGTGAAAGTCCTAGAAGCCAGCTATGGAGCACTGAAGGCTTAAATAAAGTGGCTATGTTTACCTGAATAAAAAGAAGACATTTACATTTTATTAATTAGGGTTTATCCATACAAAAACATTCTTAATGAAATATGGGTTTTATCCTGTTTGTTTAATATTGAACTTTGGTGTTTTATAAACTCTGAATTTATTTTCCTAACATCGATTTGATGATATTTTCTGCTGCCAAAATTAATAAACACCGGTACCACTTGACTGTCTCGCGGCACCCGCTCCCAGGGTAGGGGTCGGGGGCATGACAGTAGGTGGCATCAGAGACACTGGTTTAAGCTATTTAGGTGTTCCTCTAATACCTAAACTTAAACATTAATGTTAGGAATTTTTGTAATTAACTTATGGATGATATCTGTGAAAATAAACTTCAAAATTATGATTTAAATTTCTATGTTATTTTAACAATTTTGAGTCCGCAGCATGAGTGATAAAAGTGTATCCAAAGCTTTTCTCCACATGGCTGTTTCGGAAATGGAGGAAGGACCCTCTGGAGCCACCTCAGGATACGAAGCCGAAACAGAAGGATCTTTTGTTTTCCGAGCCAAATCAGCTGAAACTTTTCCACCAAAGAAACGTGGACGGTTTAATAAGGAAAAAAGGGAAAACCGAAGGAAAAAGGAAAGCCAAGAAGCAACTATAACCCTACCAGAAGGACCCGCTCAGATAAATGTAACCACACCTCTGTGGGAAGAATTAGATCGGAGACTGGCAAATTGTGATCTCTTCTAACCAGCAGAAGACCAGCTAAATTTGAACTTACTAGCAAACCCTGAACCACCATTTCCGTTATTTCAACCAGAGCAACCATAGCACCCATATCAGTGTACCCAGAACCTAACCTGGTAAACCAGCAACCAATACTCGCATTCAACCCGGAGGAAATCCCTAGGTTTCCTGCACCAGCACCAAATGCCCTGGAACAGTGGATGTCAAATGATTGGGCATTCCAAAATTTAATAAATGATCCATAATTTCCACCAATGGAACCTGAACCCGAGATGTACCCACTAATGAACCCTAACCACGTAGCAGAACTTCGTCACTATGGCGAAGAACTTATAAACGAAGGAACCCGAATACGCACCATAGGAGAGAACCTCGTCTGGAAGTATGACGAGAGGGATGGGCATTTCTAAAAACAACAAACTTAATATAATACTATATATATATAATATTTTGATAAAAAACATGATAATGTAGCATATATGAAGCATAATATAAATATCACCTATATATAAACGACGCATAATGTAAAATATCAACTTGTATAATTGTAATAGTTTGTACTGATGCATATATAAAAAAAGAGTAGAAAGTCGCAATGTTCGACGATTTTGATCAAATGTGTTTGAAGATTTGTGTATCATTTTTTTCTCTCTATGATATTAATATTTGATAATGTTTGCAATTCAGATGTCGAATGAAGTAAATCAGGAAGTACAGAATAATAATGATAACGGAAATCACATGGATAAAAGTGCTATAGAACATATAGTAGCTCAAGGAATAATTGATGCCATGCCATTTATTATTAATGCTATTAAGAATCCTGCGCTTGAAAACAACAGTAGTACTATAGGCAGTAAACGTACTCACCCTAAACCTAGTCACAATGTCAATGGAGATAACGACATTCTTGTCAAAGCTCCATCTCCTAAACGAAAGAAAACCATCGCTTATGGTTGTTCTTATAAAGAATTCTTGTCTTGCAAACAAATTGAATTCTCTGGTAATGAAGGAGCCATTACAGCTTTGTGCTGGCTAGAAAAGACTGAAGCCGTATTAACCATTTGTAAATGCGCTGAAGAAGATAAGATAATGTATGCTTCCAATCTTTTCAAAGATGAAGCATTAGAGTGGTGGAATACCATTCTTCAATCAAAAGGGAGTAACAAGGTTTACAATATGGAATGGGGCAATTTTAAGGATATAGTTGAAAGGAAATTATGTCCTCACGAAAAGGAACAAATAGCTGACAAATTCCTAAACCATAAAATGATTGGGGTTAATTTTCGTGAATTTACTACCAAATTCTTTGAATATGCAAGGATAGTACCTACCCTAGCATCGCTAGAACAAGTATTAATTTCTCATTACATATGGGGATTAATTAGCGAAATCTGAGACAAGTCAAAGCAGCTAGACCAAACAATTGAAGAGGCAGTAGAGCTTGCTAACACTCTGACAGATGGACTGATACGCACAAGGGAAGAAAATCAGAAAAAGGATTTAGCCCAAAAGATTACCCAGGAACTACGTTCTGGTAATTTCTACCGAAAGAAAGGAGCAGGTTCATCTTCTTCACCTCCATGTAAGATCTGTAAAAGAAGGCATATAGGAAAATGTGCTAAGTACTGCAATTTCTGTAAAATACCGGGACATAGGGAAGAAGAATGTAGAAGGAAAATGAACACTAAAGTATGCTTCAATTGCGGAGAGGCAGGTCATATTCGATCAAACTGCCCGAAACTAGCCCCAGCAACCAAAACAAGGCAAAGACAACTGAAGGAACTAAGAAGACCGCTAGAGCCTTCGTACTAACACACAAAGAAGCCGAGTTGATTCCGATGTGATTACCGGTACGTTCCTAGTTCATGATGTTTATGCTAAAATATTATTTGACTCTGGCGCAAACCAAAGTTTCATAAATACTACTTTCTGTAAATTTCTCAATCAACCTTTAACCAAACTTCGCCAAGTGTACACGGTGGAAACAACAAACGAAGATTCTGTCAATATAAGCGAAATCCTTCAGGAAGGAAAGCTAGAATTTTTAGGTCATAAATTCAACGCTAACCTATTACCAATGAATCTAGCCAGATTCGATGTCTATTAGGAATGGATTGGTTGGTAGCCAACATGCGCGAATTTTGTGTGATCAAAATTTTGTGGAGCTTTGTATGCCGACAGGAGAAAGTATCATAATCCAGGGAGATAAGCAACAACATCTGCAAAATTCGTCTCTGTAATGAAAGCTGCAAGCTATGCTCGAAAAGGAGGAATAGTATATATGACTCTGCAATCATTAGTACTAAAGGAAAAGAATTGAAAAGATATTTCTGTAGTATCGGAGTTCTCAGATGTTTTCCCCGAAGAACTACCAGGATTACCACCCGACCGCGAGGTTGAATTTAGAATTCACCTATACCCGGAACTGCATCAATTGCCAAAGCACCCTATCGTCTAGCACCAACGGAGATGCTGGAATTAAAGAAGCAACTAGACGAACTATTGGAAAAAGGTTTCATACAACCTAGCTCATCGCCTTGGGGAGCGCCTGTGTTATTCGTACAAAAAGAAAGATGGATCGATGGTATGTGTATTGATTACAGAGAATTGAATAAGGTTACAATTAAAAATCGTATCACTACCGAGAATTGATGATTTATTCGATCAACTTCTAGGAGCTCGATTCTTTTCCAAGATCGATTTACGTTCAGGATATCATCAATTGAAAGTACAGGAATAAGACATTCCTAAGACCGCTTTTAGAACAAGATATGGTCATTATGAGTTTGACAATCATGCCATTTGGTTTAACAAATGCTCCAGCAGCATTCATGGACATGATGAATCGAATATGTAAACCATACCTGGATAAATTTGTTATTGTCTTCATAGACGATATACTCATTTATTCCAAGAGTAAGGAAGAGCATGCTGAACATTTAAAGACACTTCTGACACTGTTGAGAAAGGAAAAGCTTTACGCTAAATTCTCAAAATGTGAATTCTGGTTGCAAGAGGTACAATTTCTTGGACACATAGTTAATCATGAAGGAATTCATGTAGATCCCGCAAAGATCGAGGCTATTACTAAATGGAAAGTCCCTAATTCACCAGCGGAAGTAAGAAGTTTTCTTGGGCTGGCAGGATATTATAGACGTTTTATTCAAGATTTTTCTAGGATAGCCATCCCATTAACCAAGTTAACATGCAAATCAGTTAAGTTTGAATGGGGACCAAAACAGGAGGAAGCTTTCAAGATTTAAGCAAAGATTAACTAATGCACCAATCCTTGCCTTGCGAGAAGGAACGAAGATTTTATAGTATATTGTGATGCATCAAAATCTAGGATTTGGATGTGTACTGATGCAACGTCAGAAAATGATTGCTTATGCCTCAAGACAACTCAGGAAGCATGAGGAAAATTACACAACACATGATCTGGAATTGGGAGCGATAATATTTGCCCTCAAGATTTGGAGACATTATCTTTACGGTAGTAAGTTTACTATCTTTACCGATCATAAAATTTTAAGATATATTTTTCGGCAAAAGGAATTAAACATGAGGCAAAGACGTTGGATGGAAATCCTCAGTGATTATGATTTAATATTCAATATCACGAAGGAAAAGCTAATGTAGTCGCTGATGCTCTAAGTCGAAAGTATCATGAGAAGCCAAAAAGGGTACGTGCTCTCAGATTAATATGCAGATAGATTTAATGGAACAATTAAAGAATACCCAGGAGTACAGCAATCAAGGATGATTTTGAGGGATGAGGGAATGATAAAGGAATTGGAACAAGGATCAGATGGAATTTGGAAATTCCATAAGGAAAGAATTTGGGTACCTATCCAAGGAAATTTACGAGACAGAGTTTTAGAAGAAGCTCATAAATCCACATATACGATGCATCCTGGAAGCAACAAGATGTATCAAGATTTAAAGAAAAGTTACTGGTGGTAGGAATGAAAAAGGACATTGCAAGTTATGTTTCAAAGTGTTTAACTTGCTCACAGGTTAAAGCTAAACATCAGAAACCTTCAGGCGTACTCCAGCAATTAGAAATGCAAGTTTAGAAATGGGAATTGATAACAAGGATTTTGTTACTAAATTACCCAAGACGTGAAAAGGTAACGACACAATCTGGGTGATTGTGGACAGCCTAACAAAATCCCACATTTCTTACCAATGAAAGAAACCTTCAGTATGGAACGATTAGCTAAGCTGTATGTAGATGAAATAGTTTCACTACATGGAATCCCTTTATCTATTGTGTCCGACATAGATAGTCATTTTACTTCTCATTTCTGGACGAGTTTTCAAAAAGCTATGGGAACTCGATTAAATTTAAGTACAACTTATCATCCTCAAACAGATGGACAAAGTGAAAGGACGATTCAGACACTGGAAGACATGCTTAGAGCCTGTGTGATAGACTTTGGAGGAAGTTGGACGATCACTTACCATTAATTGAGTTTTCTTACAACAATTATCATACAAGCATTAATGCTGCACCATTTGAAGCACTCTATGGAACGAAAATGCCGAACACCTATGTGTTGGGTGAAAATAGGAGAAAAACAATTGTCAGGACCGGAGATTGTACAAGAAACAACTGACAAGATAATTCAAGTCAAGGAAAGACTGAAAACAGCCCGAGATCGCCAAAAGAGTTATGCAGACCATCGTCGAAAGCCATTGGAATTTCAGGTGGGAGATAAAGTATTGTTAAAAATTTCACCTTGGAAAGGAATTGTCAGATTTGGTAAACGAGGAAAGTTAAGCCCAAGGTATGTTGGACCTTTCAAAATCATCAAACGCATTGGACCAGTAGCTTATCAGCTAGAGCTACCTGAAGAAATGACAGGGTACATGATGTATTTCATATATGTAACCTAAAGAAATGTCTAGCCGATGAATCATTAATAGTAACACTTCAAGATGTAGAAGTAAATGAGAAACTGAAATTTGTTGAAAAGCCTATACAAATTGAAGATAGAAAGATTAAGAACCTCAAGCATAAAAGGCTAATACTGGTTAAAGTAAAATGGGATTCAAGAAGAGGACCAGAATATACGTGGGAACTGGAATCAGAGATGAAGCGAAAGTATCCTCATTTGTTTCAGTAAATCTCGAGGACGAGATTCAAAACAAGGTAGGGAGAATGTAACAATCCTCAAAAACACCTTATAAGGACCCCCCGATCGTATCCCCGGACTCGTACGACGCGAACCAGCAGGAAAAACGAAGAAAACTGATCTAGGCTTCCTAGGCGCCATGCGCTAGAATCCCTGGCATCTCCCGCGACGCGCGGGAGAGTACCAGGTGACGTGTCTCCGTTTTGGGACGTCTGGCAAGGCTATGCATGCAACGTAGCCTTCTAGGCAATATAGGCTTCCCCCGTGCCACGCGAGGGAGTCTTAGGGTGCTGGCGCGACGCGCGGGAGGTGCCAAAATTGAGTATATAAAGGCAGCCTGGGACAGAAATGTTGCTCAAAATCGAACAATCAAATCGTTCGTATACCTTCTGTATCTCCGTTTCTTTGTCCAATACCCCTAAACCCCTAAACCTGACGAAGCATTGCCCTGTTGTAAGTGTTTTAACCCTAATCACTGATTCGATACTCTGCCCAATTGATCTAAAATCCAGCAACGATGCCAAAGTAATGCCCGTTAATAAGGCTATGCTTTTTTAACTACGTTGGGGTTTTGTCTCGGGAAGTATCATTCATGTTAAGTTGGGTTATTGCACTAACACGCGTTGCATTGTAATTTTATCAGGAACTCAGAATTAGTCCCAGGAAGCTCTAAGATAACAACCCTAAATCTACAAAGTGAGTCATTCTCTTTTTCTCACCGTTTGTGAGTCATTTCTCTTTTTACCAAATTGCTTTACAAAACCTCAAATGTTTTTAAGTTATACTCACAGGGATTAAGTCTGTGTAATCTATAATTATTGCTGGTAGTTGGGGTTTTGTACATTACTAGTCCACAGCCACCAATGGTGTGACAGGAATCGTTACTTGTTGGGAGACATGTCCCATATAATATGACCATAAGCACAGGGGAGTGTCCCTAGTCGCCTACTATGTTGAATAATTGATAGAAAACTTACACTGTAATCGCCCTTAATACTGTAAAGTATAACAATATGTCATTTTATAAAATGGAATGAACTCGCCAGTATTTCTTGCTGATATGATGTTTTCAAAACGCGTTTCAGGTAACTTACTATGAAAGTCCTTTGAAGCCAGCTATGGAGCACTGAAGGCTTAAATAAAGTGGCTATGTTTACCTGAATAAAAAGAAGACATTTACATTTTATTAATTAGGGTTTATCCCTACAAAAACATTCGGAATGAAATATGGGTTTTATCCCGTTTGTTTAATATTAAACTTTGGTGTTTTATAAACTCTGAATTTATTTTCCTAACATCGATCTTGATGATATTTTCCGCTGCCAAATTAATAAACACCGGTACCACTTGACTGTCTCGCGGCACCCGCTCCCAGGGTAGGGGTCGAGGGCCATGACATATCATTTTGATGACTTTCGTACTTTGGGCTTTTTAAGAGATTATCTTAGTTATTGTGGCATGTCCCTCTTTTGAGGCAACGCTACCCTCAGCCATATTGGTCTGAGTCAGCACGGATACAGTCCCACAAGGTCGAATTATTGGAAGATAATTAAGTAAGTTATTAATGAAAAATGTGGCATGTCCCTCTTTTGGAGGCACGCCACCCTCGTCCATATTGGTCTGACTCAGCAGGGATACAGTCCCGCAAGGCCGGGTTGAAGTTCTAATAGTAGTTTATCTATAAGGGATTCAAGCCGTTCTTACTTCCTCTGATTTGATGCTATCTAGAAGTCTAATAAAGTTGAATCAAGTCCTCGTAGGATCTATACACTGAACTAGGCAAGAACTTTACCCAAACCATCCTTCTAACCCCCTTCCAGACAGTTAACGTGCTTTATATAGACCGTAAAGACCGAATGAGTGAATCAATAAAACATGAAGAAATTATAGTGTAAAGTTCACTTTCAATATAAAAAAAATATTTCTTAAAGTCATTAATACAAACCCAAATAAGAAGTAGCCAAAGGTTGGAAACTAAAACTAATACATAAAAGATTTGTCTTCACCAAGTGATACTTTGTGTAAGAGATTAGCCAAACATGGCCTTTGACTAACAAGAACTCTTAGATCAATATTGGATCTGAGACTACTACACAAACTAGAAAGGTGGATAATGGAGGAATGTTGTGGATGATGGTGTTGTAGTGGTGGTGGAATGGTGGCAAGTGGGAGAGAAGTGGTTTGCCAAGAGATGAGTTGGAAGTGAGCCAAGCTCCTCTATTTATAGCTGAAATCAGACTCCTCACACGGTCCCGTGTCCTTCTTTCTCTGTCTTCATTTAATGATCACTTTCGGTCCAGTATGCACACACGGGCCCATGTGACAGTAGGCACGGCCCCGTGGTCAGCTTTATGGGGTCCATTGAGAGATTCTGCATATATGAGAATTGACCACGTCCCCGTGTCTCTTGTCTGCTTTGTTTGTCTTGATCTGCATGGTCTCTGAACAATTCTGTAGTGGGATGCCTTGGTGGCACCGCCGTGTGCTTGTCTTTTGATTTGTTGTTTTTGGTCTTGGGGTGAAGCTTGGACGCTAGGCATGGTGTGTCAACATCTCTTCTTTTGTATTTGTTTTGGCTTTTACCTTTAATTTGTTCCTTTTGTACATTTAAGCTCTTTTAGTCCTGAAAATCAAAAGTATACAAAGAAACACATTTTTTCCAACATTACTACATAAAAGGGGTTGATTTTATATTGTATTTGATATAATTCATATGTTTTTTTTGCGCATATCATTGACTAAGTCAACAATAGTTCTTAAATCCGGATATTGACTAATAATGCATGACTTAATCCTGGAGACTCCTTAAAACCAGAAAGTCAAACAGGTTAAATATCAAGTTTATTTTGGACAGTCAACAAGTCAACAACTTTACTTAATCCCGGACGGAGACTCCTTAAAAGCGGAAACTCAAACAGGTTAAATATCAAGTTTATTCAAGTCAGTCAATAAGTCAACCACTTGATTTAATCCCGAACAATATCCCGGACGAAGTTTTAACCCGGACAAAGCTTAAACCCTCGCACGTTTTAACCCAGACAAACAGGTTCTAAGTTTGACATGGTCAAAATTTTCAATTAAACACAAAGTTTCAAGTTCTTCATGTCTCCGTCATGTTCTTCATGTCTATGATGAACATGAACCCTAATTTCATAAAACTTGTCCAAATCATTCAATTTTTAGGTCTGCACACTCGGGATCATATGCCAAACAGAACCCTAAAAAGAATTTTTACCAAATATTCAACAACAAAGCATGAATTTTTGAATCTTGTTTTTGATTTTCTAAAAACCTAAACCTAGAATCAAGTTCAACACTAACTGTACTGATTCTACTAGTTTTCTATGTGTTATTTGTTTAAATCTAGCAACTAATTTATCAATCTAACATGTTAGTCTCATTAGAATATCACAGAAAAACACATTTGATGTTTTTCTGATTCACATGAATCTTCAAAACACAAATCCTTGTTAATCCTGAAACGATGATGATGTAAACAATATCTACCTTCGAATCACTTTTTACTAGTTTTGGAAAAAATTGACAAGTAACGACTAAGTGACATCATTTTAGGATCTCAATCCCGGAGTCCTTTGTGAATTCTGAAAGTTTTTAGGGATTGATTGAAAATGAAAGGTCCCAATGAAATATATATATATCTCTCATGTTAATCCTGGATAATCCAAACATGGATTGTCCCTCTGGGAATAACCTGGTCAACACTCTTCACTTAATCATGACCCTTCAAAGCCTGACATATCCAAGACCCTAATCCGAACATGATGAAAAATCCCTTAAACCACTTGTAACACTCTTCACTCCAATACCACTTATAAGTCCACCTAAACTATTATGTAGATTAACTTTTGTTTTATTAACTGCCATTCTTGTTTTAGTTCCACCACCAATGAATTTCCTTCCAGTTCATTAAAAAAGTTTCTTTGCTCTTCACAAAAGAAATGCCATATTCAATTGAATGTCTAGTTCTTCTAATTCATCATGATCGATTTGGTTAAAGTCTTCATCCAGAATTGAAATTTCCAAAACCTTTCTTAAAGCCAAATTCTCATATGCCGTCATAAATTATCTTCAATAAGTTTCAAACTATGTTGATCAAAAATCGCTATATATATTATATAAAAAAACTTTTAAAAATAAAAAATAAAAAAAGCATATAATGCACATGTGCAACATATACATATAATGCACATGTGTAGTACACATATAGTGCACATGTGCAGTACAAGTTTTTTTATTTTTTTGAAAAAAAAGTTTTTTGTACATAAAAAGTAGCGATTTTTTATAAAAAAATTGTAAAAAAAAGTTGTATGTTTTTGATGTTTTTTTTTTTTACTTTTTTAGTTAGTTTTCTAGTTTTCTCACATTTAAGTAGTTTTCTCATGATCCTCTCCCTTATATATATATATATACACATGAGTTGGTTATAACCAAAGGTAACATAACTAGGAGTAGTTAAGCTAGTTAGTTAATTGTTTGAAAACAATAAAGAAAGCATGAACTAGTAAACCATTTTATAAAAATTAGAACTAAAGGGACTCAAAGGGGCATGTGTACAAAGATGTTTTTAATTAAAACAAATTAAAGACCAAGACACACACATGTGTGTGTTTGGTCGACGTCTTCACAGAGCAAAGAAGGGGGTTCCTGCTCCTGAACCCTAACTCACAAAAATCCATCAAATCAAAAGGGAAATCAAACTAGAAATTTGGGGCTTTAACTAAATTCTTGATCACCAAAGCTAAGAGATCACAAGGTATATTGAATTTCATCATTTGATGATATTTTGAAATTTGGATAAACATTCGTAAACAAAATTCAAGAGTGAATGTTGAATGTACTAATAAAATTAACATGAGTACAAGTCTAGGAACAAACCCTAGATGTAAAGTTGTTGAATTAGCACCATGAACTAGTGATTTGGCTAGTTAACTTTGTATGTAATAAATGGGTTTTATAATAATATGATGAACACTTGAAAAGTGATGATAAATCTGTGAAATTTGATGGTATGATGCAAGAGCTAGATGTTATTCATGAACATTAGACATAGTAACTTGATTATTGATGTTAAAGCTTGGTTAAAAGTTAACCATGAACTTGATGTTAGATGCATAAAAAAATCTTGCCTGCAAGGTGCTTGTTAAAATGCCCGAATGAATGTTGATATGAAGAAATTATGAAAGAAACGCGTAATTGACTAATTTGACTAATTACGTGTGATAATGGGATAATAAAGGTTCTAAACATGATGTTGATTGAACTAAATTGTGCATATCATATGATTAAAGGTAGTTGACTTTGGAAGTCAAATTAACTAATGGTAAAGTCGAATAATAATAATTTCGACATAAAATCTGTAAGATGGAATAGCCATAATTAAATATGACTAATCTAACCGTCTTACGAATTATGATGATAGTTTGACGCTTGACAAGCTAGGTGGAAGCTTAGGAAGGAAGCGGGTCAAACAATCAAATATGAAGGAAAAACGTATTTAGGATGCAAGGATAGTGATTATATCACCATTGACAATACCGACTAACGATTGGTTGTTGAGTCATACGTTCACAGGAGTAAATAGCTATTGGATAATTACGCTACTATTAAGTAGCGGCTAATAAAAGCAAGGTATAAAAACGGGTCTATACTTTGACCCGAGCCAGGTACGCGTAAATAAGATTATAGTTAAACATGCGATTTTGGTCAAATATCTTAGCGAAAGTCCTTCGTCGTAAAATGAGGGACTAAAGTTGACCAAAACACCCTTGATCGATAAATCGGTCAAACGACCCTTAAGGGTTGTTGAGGAACATGTATTATGACCATGTAAGCCTTTGATAAACATAAAAGTTATAAGCATAAGCCTTTTAGGTCAAACGCCTAAAAATGGGACTTTCCGTAAAATGACTAACGAATAGTATAAATTCGGAAAATAAGATTTTATCCTATGAGATCCACCACGAATGTAGTTGTGGTGGAAGGTAAATGAAAATCCTAGTGCGGGAATATGAGGTGTGGAAAGAATAACGAGATTTGAAGTTAGTGCCCAAGTCTTGAAACAAGTCAAATAATTTCGTAAATAAATATTAAGCCAAAGGTCTATAAGATGAAAATTTTGTTAATACATATGGTGGATTTTGAGTCCAAATAATAGAGGAACAAATTACGATCACGTAAGAAGAAACGTGAGGTTAAACGGATAAACGGTTTGAAAGTTACGGTCGTTTTCGTAAAAAGGACCAAAACTAAAAAATCTGCAGCTAGGCTGTAGCGTGACCTATGGTCCAGACCATGACCTACGGTATAGAGCAGCTGTCTGCAGCGTGACCTACAGTTCAGACTATGACCTACGGTACAGAGTGCTGTCCAAGTTATTTTTGTGTGCCGTAAGCTACGGTACACCAACCGTAGCCTATAGCGAGCCCTCAAAAATGAATTTTGATTGTTCATTTGTTATTTATGGGTTATAAATACAAGTCTAAGCACCATATAACTAACTTACGAGTTGTTATTGGTGTATAGGTGATAGCTAGGACCTCACGGATGAAGATCAGCTCAACGAAGAACCGAACACAATCAAGTTCAAGCTTCCACATTATGTATACTCATTTACGAAATCATTCATCGTTAATATGACAAAATAGTATATATATATATATAGTATTTAAGAAGCATTATGAAACTCAAAGTTTTTAGTCTACTCGTATTTGTATAAACACTTTTATATGCGAAATTTTTTATAAAATTTTACTTTAGCAAGAAGGGCCTTACAAGTTGGTAATCAGAGCTCAAGGTTAAAGGGTAAATGTGTTCGGTTCGAGACTTGATACATAATCCGGTAAGTTATAAGTATATCAACGGTTTAGCATGTTAAAGTGTTGTAAAAATACATAGGGTTATCGTGCACTACACGTTACCCTAACTAAATTGATAAAGGATCGATATAGATAACGAAATTACGTGTGTTGACACGTATAGTGAAAAGCCTTGTATTATAGTACAGGCATTTATTGATGTCAACATTACTAATTTTTGTAAATGTTTTAGTGAAGGACACTCGCAACTATAGATGGCGAGAGTTTAACAAATTACGGATATGACTGAGGAACGGTCCGAATCATGACAAGTAGAGCATGCTCACCAAGGACCTAAATCGCGTAACAATCGCAAATAAGAGCAATGGAAAAGGAAAGCCTGTTGGGGCAAGCATTACAGGGGCATGTTTTAAATTATTGCACAAACAGTAATATGCAACAAATACGTAGAGATTGACTGTTGTGTATGTAGGATAAAAACTTGGAAAACCTGAATAGGATAACTATCCAGGGTGATGATTCCAAGAGAAATTAAGTAGAAATATATGTTATTCACAATTGTGAATAACAAGAAAATGACAGAATTAGTTTACATAGAAACTTGGACGGAAGTAATCATCCAAGTAAAAAATTCTCAATATAATATTATTGAGAAAGTAGCAATCATATTAACGAAGGTGATGGTATAACAGCTCGATAAAAGGAAAACATCATAGATGTTCAAGAATAAAACGGGTAAAACTGATGATTGTTAAATGACAATTAAATAAAGTTTTCTTGATTGAAACCATGAATATGATAATTATTAGAGGAGTTACTTACATCGGGCGTGATGCGAAAATTATAAAAAGGTCATGTGTGTCATGTGTTGATCGCTTACTCTGGCCAAGTAAGTAGTGAACACATGATATCATGAACTTCTTATAATGGACATATTTACGTCTGATGTGGTAAGGATGGGGTGAATGGGACAAATTAAAAAGGTACTCAAAAAAGATCAAATAAGTAAAATAATTGATAATAAATGTAAACGAAAGCCGGGTAACGGAAGCGAATTACATTAGAATAACCAGCCCGAGGGAAGGGACAAGAATCAAAGTAAATTAAAATACAAACCGACTAATGAGAATGCTAAGGCATAGGGGATAAAGTTTGACTGTCATAAGTGATGAAATTCACACGGACAAGTCAAACAGATTGAATAAAGAATAAAGGACTTGGTTGAATAAAAGTGATGGAATTCGCTAAGACGACCAAATAAAATAAAACGAAGTCTAAAAGTATACCCGAATGGTTGCTTTGATGATGGCTTCGGTAAAAAAAAAATATACCCGATAGATGGGTGGCATTTTGAGAATATGCGTAAACCAAGAGACGGGAACGCGGATTAAAAATCAAAAGACTTGGATTATGAGTTATGACTAAAAGACTATAAAACTTTGCAAAAAAAATTTTTGATAATTATGTTCAACTATTTCGAGGTCGAACGGGTCGAATAAAGAATAAAGTTTGACTGTCATAAGTGATGAATTTCACACAAACAAGTCAAACGGGTCGAATAAAGTGTAACGTTTGATAGTGTAAGTAAGCGTAAACCGAATAATGGGAGCGCAAAATATTTATAAACCTACGTAATGGGTCATGAGAGAATATAAAAAGGAAAATGCAAACCGGGCAACGAGAGCGTTAAAAATACTAAAGATAAAGAACCCGGGTAACGGGATGTAAAGAGATATAGGTGTGAACCGGGTAACGATAAGCGTAGAACGAACCGACGTGTAAATGACGTAAGAAGTCATAGAGTCGGAAGATTAGTCCTAAAGAAAACAGATGTAGCCCTATACTACGGTCAAGGTCAATAGAAATTAAAAAATAATGAGAATAATTGATTTTAAAACTTAAAAAAGGGTGCTTTGACACCAAGAATAAATATTTTAAGAACAAAATGATATGAGTAAAAAGATGATCTACGGGATCACCATAACCTTCGGGTTATAAACAATGAAAAAGCAAACGGGACCAAAATGACCCTTGGGTCACAAATAGAAAGGAACGAACTATAGGGGTCTCACCTTAAAAAGGTAAAAACCTAAGGAAATAGTCTACGAGGCTAGGTGAAAGAACCTACGGGTCACTTAGGTAAAGTGTGGGAACTGGTTACGCTTCCCCGCATAATATAATAACAGAAAGGAATAAAATTTTTAATTGTCAATTTCTTCATATGAGCAATTGACATAAGTTAAATAGAAAACATTAAACTAAAATTCAGTTTTTAGTAAAAAGGAACGTTTTAACGAGCTTAATTAGTATGATATGGTTTGGGAACGATTAGCAATAAAAGGAAACATGTCTTAACACCAATAGGTGTAAGGCAATAAATTCAAAGGAAGATCTTTGGATGATGAAAAGGTTATATAAACTTAAACATGACGTGATGCGATGCGATCATGATCAAGAAAAGTAATATAGAATATAATCACGTTGTAGCGTGAGTCACGGGATAAGAGGATATAAACTCATATAAGGACGGGGAAGGCCATATGGTATACCAAATGACATGGTATAAAGTAGCCGATGACTAGTGAGTCTAGTCATAAAGACCATTTAGGGTTTAAAAAAAAGGTAATTATAACTTAATAAAAAAGCTTATCATTTTAGGATTAGCGTGGAAGAAATGTGAACTATGTAAGAATGGTTTCGGGGACGAAACCTCTTTAAGGGGGTAGACTTGTAACACCCCAAAAATATAAAATTATATATATATATATATATATATATATATATATATATACATGAGTTGGTTATAACCAAAGGTGACATAACTAGAAATAATTAACCTAGTTAGTTAATTGTTTGAAAACAATAAAGAAAGCATGAACTAGTAAACCATTTTATAAAAGTTAGAACTAAAGGGACTAAAAGGGGCATGTGTACAAAGATGTTTTTAATTAAAACAAATTAAAGACCAAAACACACACATGTATGTGTTTGGTTGACGTCTTCACAGAGCAAAGAAGGGGGTTCCTTCTCTTGAACCCTAACTCACAAAAATCCATCAAATCAAAAGGGAAATCAAGCTAGAAATTTGGGGCTTTAACTAAATTCTTGATCACCAAAGCTAAGAGATCACAAGGTATGTTGAATTTCATCATTTGATGATATTTTGAAATTCGGATAAACATTCGTAAATGAAATTCAAGAGTGAATATTGAATGTACTAATGAAATAAACATGAGTACAAGTCTAGGAACAAACCCTAGATGTAAAGTTGTTGAATTAGCACCATTAACTAGTGATTGGCTATTAACTTTGTATGTAATAAATGGGTTTTATGATAATACGATGAACACTTGAAAAGTGATGATAAATCTGTGAAATTTGATGGTATGATTCAAGAGCTAGATGTTATTCATGAACATTAGACATAGTGACTTGATTATTGTTGTTCAAGCTTGGTTAAATGTTAACCATGAACTTGATGTTAGATGCATAAAAAAATCTTGCCCGCAAGGTGCTTGTTAAAATGCCCGAATGAATGTTGATATGAAGAAATTATGAAAGAAACGTGTAATTGACTAATTTGACTAATTACGTGTGATATGGGATAATAAAGGTTCTAAACATGATGTTGATTGAACTAAATTGTGCATATCATATGATTAAAGGTAGTTGACTTTCGGAAGTCAAATTAACTAATGGTAAAGTCGAATAATAATAATTTCGACATAAAATCCGTAAGATGGAATAGTCGTAATTAAAGATGACTATCTAACCGTCTTACGAATTATGATGATAGTTTGATGCTTGGCAAGCTAGGTGGAAGCTTAGGAAGGAAGCGGGTCAAAAGAATCAAGTATTTAGGAAAAACGTATTTAGGATGCAAGGTAAGTAAAGCTTATACCTTTTTGTAGGGTACGTATTTAATTTATAAGTTATAAATACGACAAAGTTAATATCCAAAATATAGGTTTCGACGCGAAATGATATGGGTCGGAACAAATAAAAATGACAAAAACCATGTTTAATGGTAAGAGGGGGCGAAAGGGGTAAATTGGTCCTGAGATGACTTAGATAAAATGAGATTTCGAGTGGCAACCGCACACGGTAAGCCAAAATGAATAGTAAGGGTAACGCTAAAATTAGTCATCAAGTGACTAAGACTAAATGAGTTTTCTTTAATGTTACCTATAATGTAACTCGTATTGAGAAAAAGGAGTAAAATGGTAATTCAGTCACGTGTCGACGTATGTAAGTTTAAAGTTAAAAGATACCCTATGGTGTAAGCCAAGATGGGTTAAATACGTAAAAAAAGGAAATTATGAAATAGGATTTTGTGGTAAAATCCGTAATTGGTCGAATGTGTGAATTGGTAATTAAATCCATGTCTTTATAAATATAAATGTTTGGTCATTTAGGCCAAACAGGTCAAATGGTGATGATATCACCATTGACAATACCGACTAACGATTGGTTGTTGAGTCATACGTTCACAGGAGTAAATAGCTATTGGATAATTACGCCGCTATTAAGTAGCGGCTAATAAAAGCAAGGTATAAAAAATGGGTCTATACTTTGACCCGAGCCAGGTACGCGTAAATAAGTTTATAGTTAAACATGTGATTTTGGTCAAATATCTTAGCGAAAGTCCTTCGTCGTAAAATGAGGGACTAAAGTTGACCAAAACACCCTTGATCGATAAATCGGTCAAACGACCCTTAAGGGTTTTTGAGGAACATGTATTATGACCATGTAAGCCTTTGATAAACATAAAAGTTATAGGCATAGCCTTTTGGGTCAAACGCCTAAAAATGGGACTTTCCGTAAAATCACTAACCGAATAGTACAAATCGGAAAATAAGATTTTATCATATGAGATCCACCACGAATGTAGTTGTGGTGGAAGGTAAATGAATAATCCTAGTGCGGGAATATGAGGTGTGGAAAGAATAAGCGAGATTTGAACTTAGTGCTCAAATCTTGAAACGGGTCAAATAATTTCGTAAATAAATATTAAGCCAAAGGTCTATAAGATGAAAATTTTGTTAATACATATGGTGGATTTTGAGTCCAAATAATAGAGAACAAATTACGATTACGTAAGAAGAAACGTGAGGTTAAACGGATAAACGATTTGAAAGTTACGGCCGTTTTCGTAAAAAGGACCAAAATTGAAAAATCTGCAGCTAGGCTGCAGCGTGACCTACGGTCTAGACCATGACCTACGGTACAGAGCTACTGTCTGCAGCGTGACCTACGGTCCAGACTATGACCTACGGTACAGAGCTGCTATCTAAGTTATTTTTGTGTGCCAGTAAGCTACGGTACACCAACCGTAGCCTACAACGAGCCCTCAAAAATGAAATTTGATTGTTCATTTGTTATTTATGGGTTATAAATACAAGTCTAAGCATCGTATAACTAACTTATGAGTTGTTATTGGTGTATAGGTGATAGCTAGGACCTCACGGATGAAGATCAAGCTCAACGAAGAACCAAACACAATCAAGTTCAAGCTTCCGCATTATGTATAGTCATTTACGAAATCATTCATCGTTAATATGGCAATGTAGTATATAATATATATAATAATGTATTTAAGAAGCATTATGAAACTCAAGTTTTTAACGGACTTGTATTTGTATAAACACTTTAATATGCGAAATTTTATAAAATTTTACTTTAGCAAGAAGGCCTTACACACACTTGCTTGAAAACATCCTGATAAACTACCAATACCGGATCGTTACTCGAACTCGAATTTTCACCATGACAATTATTCACCGAAAACAAGGCAACACGGGCTCCACTTTTAGTATCACTTTTCTTAGCTTTGTAGATACTTCGCTCTTGAACTTGATCAATTTTTTCAGCTTGATCTTGCATATTCCATGCATAACCTCTCAATTTTTAAATTACTTGTTCTAGTTTCATGGTAGGAAATCTTATGCTATCTTTGATTAAATTCATATACATATTCCATTCTTTCGGTAAACTATTTAGAATCTTTTCAACTTTTCTAATTTCGTACACACATGAATTTCACTTTCTCCATTTCATTAAAAGAGGAAGTGCCATGGTAATCATCGAATATGCCCACTACTCACTTTATAAAATTTCTTTTGAACTTTTGACATACATATGCCGCCATACTCACAACACCATTTTGAACGGTCGTTGGAATAGAATATCCCTCCTTGATGCAAATCAGCATTTTAATATCTGTGAACTTGATGTATCTTTCGAATCTATCCTTTAACTCAGGGTCATCCATCGCAGATTGGAAAATAGGACGTTTGTCACTTCCAACAACATCATTCTTATGCTTGATGTTTTGACAACACTAGCCATTCCTCCTGACATGGTTACACTTATATTTGAAAAAAAATAAATTTTGAACATTAGGTTTTGAAAAATTGTATCTGTGAGCAGTACATTTGATTGATATGAAATCCTAATAGACGCTTTCAAACAAACAAATCCAGGAAAATGATAATCTGTGATCTTTTATTAAAGCCAGATACACTGTTTAAACCCTAATCAAATATTAAATCCTGATCAATTGTAAATCCCCCATATAATCTTTAAGCCCTTATAACACTTCTATACGGGCTTCTAAAACCTGACATATAATCTCCCTGGATCTTAAACCTTGAAACTAAAACCTGATGAAGATTGTCTGAGTTTAAAGTTTAAACATGAACAAAGTAACAACTCACTGGGAAAATCAAATCCTAACAAAGTAAGTATCCGGATTTACAAACACTCAGGACAATTCTAAACCCGGGTATATTAGCTGTCAAGTTGGTTAGATAACTTTCAATCCCAGACAAAAATGGCTATCTGCTTGTAAACTCGGACAACATGATTTCTAACGTAAAACTTCAAATCTACTCGAATATGCATTGTTTTGATCCATATTTTCACTCAAATCACCTCGAAAACTATCTGAACAAAAACCAAATGAAATCTAAGCCATAATATCCACTGAAATGAAGAAAACATATGAAAAATGATGAAAATCTGCTGAAGACGTTGAATCTCTTCTTTGAACACAAAAACTTGTTGTTTCTAAACCTTAAATATTGCCTACAATGATATGAGCACTCTCAATACAGAGCCTGCTCTGATACCACTTGTAAGGTCACCTAACCACTATGTAACAGGATCAATCATGCTCAAAATCACATTACATGATGTATGAAAAACACCATGTAAACAAATAGTAAACAATAAGAAAGGTGTAGAAACAGGATCTACAAAATGCACTTGTATTATTTCACACACTGACATACACAGTCCAAATGTTACGAATGCTCAAAAGTCTAACTTTCTAACCTATACATACATAATAATATATATATAATATATATATATATATATATATATATATATATATAGGCCCACAAGTCAAACCCTGACAACACATGCCCGGGTTTGCTTGTTCTAAATACGGACACCATATCAGGGTTTATACATATATACATATACCCTGATATGATTCACACAACTATTTTATAAACCCCAAACATCATCAAGGATTAACATGTCCGAGTATAACTATAAACACAAACAACATACACATTTATTAGAATTCATACAAAATCTTCTAAGTTTTATCATCAATCCTTCATCATTTGATTGTGTTTACATAGAGGGAAGTCCAAAAGTCACAATTAGGATTCCTACATAGTGCTTTTCCCCATTCTTGAATTCGTCTGAGTGCTAAATTTGATGGTAGTTCTGGTTCTCCTTAGTTTAGTTTTTCTTAGTTTAGAGCAATCAATCAAAAACCCCTTTTTGCCAAACCAAATTAGAATCTTAACCTCGTATAGTTAGTAGTCAGAGTCTAGTTTAGTTATTTTAAGTGTCTTGTGGGTTGGATATATGGACTTCTATTAGACTTTATTGTATTCGATAGGTACATTTGCGTGTATTTTTGGTCTAGTTTGGGGATGTTTTAGAGTTCAACTAGAGTGTCTTGGTTAGTTGTTAGCTAGTTATTGGTAGAGCGTATTTAGCACGTCAAGTTTTCTTGCTGATTTTATCCAATATGGTTGAGATGTGGGAGGGAAACTAACCATGGAACCCCACAAGTTAATGCATTAAAGAACACAACTACTTACTATGTCTTAAAAGTACGGGTTTGGTGGGTTGTCTCACAGAGTACTCGGAATAACCCTCCAAAGACGTATGGTAAGCATTTAAAGTGAGCTCTTACAATCCATGGTAAAACTTAGTTAACAAAGCCTCAAAGGTAGTAAAAGTCCAAACACCCTTTTTCTTAAAATTGATTTCAAAACCAACTTTCTTTTATGTATTTATTTTTATGCAGACTAGACTAGATGTCGATAACCACTCTTCTAATGGCTTAACTAGACGTCGATAAGATCTCTGTACTAAAAACTCGTGTCTCATTGGAAGAACTCAGAATCTTACCATCACTCTGTTACATCTATGATGGGTGCACTTGCCTCAGCGTGAAGTAAAAGAGTGATCTTATATTAGCGTGTTTTCTATATTTAAAACTTATGCTAGTGTTAAAACCAGCTAAAACCTACCATTATTTATATACACTCTCATTCACGTCAGTTAGCCATGTGTTAACCAACTATAAATAAACAAACTGATGAATATAAACTATAAACTCAAACTATGATCAAGACAAACTAATAAACATAAACTTGCAAACTAAACAACTTGATCAACATAAATGATTATTACAAACTAATCAACGAAAACATCCTAATCAACAGAAACTACAAACTTGCAAATTATATATATACAAAAAAAATCTGCATCAATGTTTTATTGATACCGAGTTGATCAACAAAAAACTATGATCATCAAAACAATAGTTCGTGTCAATATCTATGATCTAGTGTTAACTACGATGATCTAGGACTACAACAGACCTACATCATCAAAAAGCTACTTTGTGCTAACATAATTCGGCATAATCAACAACTATAATCTAGTTTTAACTTATGGTTAGCATAATTAGGCATCATTATCATGTAAAAAAATGGTCCAGTTCCTACTAGATCATGTCTTCACTCCTATCAGTTAGCTACCTTCAAATCGTAGTTCTAGGTTTAGGTTGTTCCAGAACTTAAGAACCACATTCAACCGCACCACCACGTGGGTTAGGGTACCGTTGACCTTAATTCCAGCTATAATGTTCACATTCAACAAATTTAATCAACAAACAGTATTGTATTGCAGCAACAAAACTAAACTATACTAACAACACGAAGTGAACTGATTTATACCTCTAAATCACTATTGTGGATGAAGGCCTCAACATAATACGGCATTTGGACAATCGGTGGGTGAAATTATTAGGTGGAATGAGTGGATCGGGTGGTGGAACGGGTGGATGGAGTGAAATGATCGGTTGGGTGGATCGGGCGGGTGGTCGGGTGGAATGAAATAATATGAGGGTTTATACTGTGGCAAAGGGTGTTGGTACGCTGGCGGGACGGTAATGGGGGTGGTGGGAGGTTAGGTAAAAAGGTTAGGATGTAAAAGATAAAGAATTGAAAAGGGGTATAAGTTGAGGTTAGGGTGTGTTGGGATGTAAAAAGACAATTTTCCCTTGCTACAATATATTCCCTTAGTCACTAAAGGGAATATACAAACGGACTCAAAGTGTAGTGAAATGGAAACCCTGGGGGAATCAAGCTTCCAATTTTTTTAAAATAGGTACTTAGGGTTTTCACTCTAATAACATACAATAGGGACGCAAAATGAAGATTACTTTTGGTTTATATATAGATTAAACTGCAATTTGCTTCACTCTGTTAGGTTGTTAAAATCAAAATGCGACCCTCTAAGGAAACCTTGGATACATGCACACTCGTCGGCAATTTTCTATACTTTGCACCCTTCCGTCAGTCAACCGTCCTTTTGATGGTTAGAATGTTAACACCTATGTGCGTATTCATGTCATTTCACACTAAGAACAACCCTAACTCAAAAACACACCCCCACATTTCTACACGGTATACACTTGCATCCTTCACCTTTTCTTCGACACCCACCCACCCCCGTGCACCATTGATCTCCACCACCTAGCACCACCGTTCACCTTTATTTCTAATTTTATTTGAAGTTAATCTCCAGCAAGATGCTATCACTTTTATTTCTAATTATACTTGAAGTTAATCTCTATGTGCTTTGCTAAATTAACACGAAAACATAATTACCAAATTTTAAACCCCGAGAAATCAACTTGTTTTTAGAGAATCCACATCAATGAAATAGAGTATTGTGTATGTATTCATGTTTATACCCTTATTTTCAAGCTATACGGGTATATATCAATGAAGTTTTACGATTTTTACTCCAAAACCATGGTGCTTTTAACTATGGAAATGGTGTCACTTCATGATCATCCACCACAACACATCAACACAAAACCACCACAACCATCGTAATCCACACTGATCATTCTCCTTTGCACAATAGTTTGGCCTCTGTTCTTCACACCACACTTAGAACAAATCATAAAATAAACATTTTAGAAATTGAAATCAGAAAGAAATAACTAAGATATGACTTGTATTTTGGTAAATTTTCTTGACAACCAAACTGATTTATGCGGAATATTTTAAAATTTTATCAAGTTTACAA
Organism: Scalesia atractyloides; assembly: GCA_947069175.1. Classification (NCBI taxonomy): domain Eukaryota; kingdom Viridiplantae; phylum Streptophyta; class Magnoliopsida; order Asterales; family Asteraceae; genus Scalesia; species Scalesia atractyloides. The sequence continues at coordinate 34,714,949 of CAMTDV010000006.1, forward strand.
TGGTGTTTATCTTAGATACGATTCAAACCCATCAATTATTTTGATTATAATATCGTGTATCTATTACCATGTACATGAAGATGTCTTTGTTATGACAAAGATGTTTTCTTTTCTTTTTTTCTTTTTCTTTCTTTTATTTTCGAAGAATACAAAGCATCCAAAAATTAGGTTGTTCTTCAAATCATGCATGAAAAAACCTCCAATATATCAAAGATGAAAACGAAGACAGAAGCAAACAAGTTTAGAGGTGGGCCGTCGGAGATGGTCACTGAAAATGAACGACTAGAGAATACCCTCCTTGTGGTGACGGGTTGTAGATGGTGGTGTTAAACGGTGATGGTTGCTGGGTGGCATTTTCCTGTAACCGGTGGTTGGGTAGGGGTGGGAGTGGCGCTGGTTGTAGGTGGACTTGGGTGGCGGCGGTGGTGGTAACTGATGGTTTCTGGTGGTGATTATGGGAGAGAGGGCGTGGATTTTATAATAATAATAATAATAATAATAATAATATTAATATTAATTTAATATGTAGGTGGACTTGGGTGGCGGCGGGTGGTGGTAACTGATGGTTTCGGTGGTGATTATGGGAGAGAGAGGGCGTGGATTTTACAATAATTAATAATAATAATAATATATTTTATTGTAGGTGGACTTGGGTGGCGGCGGTGGTGGTAACTGATGTTTCTGGTGGTGATTATGGGAGAGAGAGGCGTGGATTTTATAATAATAATAATAATAATAAAGATCATTGGCAAAATTGTCACTTGACCACTTTTCTAACGGTCAAAGGAACAATTGACTCACGAAAGGGTGCAAAGTGTAGAAAATTGCAAACGAAAAGTGTGCATGTGCCCAAGGTTTACCTTTGATGCGATGTTGATCATAATTGTGTTGTCTAATTTGTCGAATTGGAACGCTGAGTCTAAAGTAATTACAACATTTTTCTTTGGACCAATAAACCAACTATAACGGTGTCTAACATACAATAGTTCATACAAGTTATCTATATATAAAACACAAGGATGAATTGGGTGAACATAATAGGCCTCTAAATCATTACAACAGTGCGTCTAACGTACAATGATGCATTATCTAACACATGGATGAAATGTGTCAATATAATGGTTCACCCAAACCAATACAACGTTCTATTGGTGTATCCGTATTATCAATATCTAACAAATGAATAACTTGTGTGACTATAGTGTTACGTACAAAGCAATACAACGGTGCGTATAAAACCATTTATAATTTAACGAACACATATCCGCCGGAACTTGTTAGCAAGTTAACTTGCTTGCAAAGCGGCCAAAGCACTGAGACTCGGTTGAGAAGCTCATTGGTAAGACGCATCATGAATTCTTCGTACTTTTCACATGGAAAAATAACTTTATACAAGAACCGGCCTAATAAATAGAGTCTTTGTGAATGTAGTTTCTTTATTGTATATAATCTATAATTTGTTTAGTTTTAGGTATGTTTTTTTAAAAGATACGATAAGTTCGTATTATTTAAAACAGAGACGATTACAGACTAATGACAGGTAGACGAGTAAGGCGCCGCTACCCCCTTTTGAATAGCAAACCCTACCATAGAGTCTTGAATTTAATTTCTTTATTTTGTAAAATCTAGAAGATAAATTAAAAAATTAATATTTCTTTATTTTGTATAATCTAGAAGATAAATTGAAAAAATTAATAATATATGTGTGTTAGTGTGTGTGTGTGTTTATTTAATCTATTTGCCATTATTTTATACGATTACGTCATCCTGTGGTCCTGCTTGAATATTCGTACCACCACACCCCCCTCTATAAAAATCAAGAGAAGCGGAAACTTGTGTACGTCTAAACATTTCAGGATCAGTTGCTGATCTGGTTTCAGTTCCAAAAATTGAAACTAAAATTCAATTTGATTTTCTTTTTCATCTGGGTGTCCTCACTGATGTAAGTTTACAACATCTTGTTTTCATCTTCATGATCGATTACCTTTTGCAGCTATATCTATTGTTCTTTTTTGATTTGTCACGCTGAAATACTCTTCAATTATTCGTTAACACTTGCTTGTAAACCTGCAGTTGTACGGAAAAAAACATCAACAAACGATGTTTGTGAGACACGGACACATCTGGTTTTTGAAGAAAGACGATAAGAACTCCTGGAAGTTGTTGTTTTTGTTTTACATATACGTTAACCTTCTTCGCTCTGGTTCCTGAGTTTGTTTCTATCAGAATCTCAATTTCCACTTTCCCCAGTTGCTTTTATTTAATTGTTGAAATTTTAATTTAATTTAAAGAACTGTACTAAATGGATGATCATACCACCATTTTTGGATCCATAGAAGAAAACAATTTAGAATTTGTTGTTGTTGATCACCTTTCACCTGATGCTGGGTGGTTAGAGAGTCCTGATCTGTCATCTTCACTACTTTTGGACTTTTCGTAGTCTTACCTTGATTCCGCGGATACCGGTCATGGGATGTTTCGATCCAAACATCTCTCCGGATGATGATCGGTTAATGCAAGCGATCGAGTATTTGAACGAAAGATGCATAATGGACAAGGATCTTCTTGTTCAGTTGTGGCTGCCGGTTATTAGACAAGGCAAACGGGTCCTCACCGTAGAGGATGATCAACCTTTTATTGTTAGATCAGATTGTACGGATCTGTCGAATTACCGAGAGATTTCCAAGAGCTGTAGATTTGCTGCTGAGTATGATTCCATAGAGGTGATTGGTTTGCCAGCCATTGTTTACTTGAAGAAGTTTCCTACATGCGCAACAGATCTTCGACTCGTTGCAGAAGGGAGCGATCCACGCGCGATTTATGCTCAAAAACTCAATCTTTATGGGTGTCTTAACCTTCCTGTATTCGATCTAGACGGTGAAACTTGCCTTGGTGTCATTGAAGTTGTGACGACTTCCCAGAATGTAAACTTTCATGATCAACTCCAAAACATCTGTAAAGCTCTAGAGGTCTCTTTCTAACGTAACTTTATCACACGTCATATTATGTTTCTTGGTGTAAAGTTTCATTTCAAGAAAATGTTTGATGACTTTGATTCTTAGTTAAACTGTTGTGACTTGTCTTTCGCTTGCAGGCAGTGGATCTTAGGACTTCGGAGTTTTTGATTCATCCAAAGCTAAAGGTATAGAAAATACATTAACAAACACATTGATCATTCACTTACGATTATAAACTAAGGGGTTGTTTGATAACTTCTGAATGGTTAAGTGCTCATTAAGTGTTGAATCAGTAAGAGGTCTGAACCATTAAGAGCCAGTATAATGCTTAACCGTTCAGAGGCAAATGTCTGACCAATTCAGATTAAAGGTCTTAACCATTCAGACTTAGTATAATGCTTAACCATTCAGAGGCAAATGTCTGAACCATTCGACATCTGCTCGCGAAACAAACAGTCTGAACCATTAAGTGCTGAACCAGTAAGACGTCTGAACCATTAAGCGCGTTGTTAAGAGCTAAACCAACAGCCCCTAACTCGTTTTAGTTGTATCAGGATTTTAGTGAGCCATACGAGGTGGCGCTTGCAGAGATTCGAGATGTTTTGAGATGCATATGTAACACGCTCAAACTACCATTGGCTCAAACATGGGGCGTATGCAAAAGCGGACCCGGACACCCTGATACTACCATATCGATTATTGAATCTGCTTCTTATGTGTTTGATCCCCGAGTTTTGGGCTTTTTCGAAGCATGCTCGGCGTTGCAGCTTGTACCAGGAGAAGGTATTGCTGGTAAAGCGTTGGGTACAAACCAACCTTGCTTTACTGACATTAATGATTTTTGTAGGGCTGATTATCCTGCAGCTCTTGAAGCTAGGATGTTTGGAATCAAAAGTGCTGTAGCAATACGCCTTCATAGCACCTACACAGGACCCTTAGATTTCATCTTGGAGTTCTTTTTACCTCGTGACTGCAAAAGCCATGTAGAACAAGAACAGATGAGAAGCTCGATAGCTTCTATGATAACAAATCTTTCTTGGAGCTTGCACGAGATACAAGATGAAGAATTAGCGGAACAAGCTTCGTTTCCAGTCGAAGAAAAAAATACCCGCGATGAATCTTGGATTTCCGATATGCTGGAAGCCCAACGCAGGGGTGAAAACGTCGTTTTGACCATGGGGTGTCATAAGGAAGAACCGGAAGACGAGTTTAATGCCATAAACCAACTCTATCATGGACTCGCATTTTCCGTCCTGAAAAGCAAGCTTATCTTGGATGGGGATCCAAGTCAAAAGGTCAAACATTGGGAACCAAACGGTCAACCGAAAAGGGTCGGGCCAGAACAGAGAGAAACATTAGTTTGCAAGTTCTCCAGCATCATTTTCTGGGTAGTCTTAAAGATGCTGCCAAGAGTATCGGCGGTTAGACACTAAACACTACACCTTTTATAGTTTAATCCACTTACTGACATAAATACGTCAATATTTCCTAAAAATAACCATGGTTCTGTAATATTTTCCTCAGTGTGCCCGACAACCTTGAAACGGATATGCAGGCAGCATGGAATCATGAGATGGCCATCTAGAAAGATCAAGAAAGTAAGCCATTCGCTAAAGAAACTGCAACTCGTTATTGATTCAGTGCAAGGTGCTGATGGCATGATTCAACTCGGGTCATTCTACACAAATTTCCCCAAATTAAGCTCCCCTGTTACGCCTAGTCCCAAACCAAAAGTCAAAGACCCGGTCAACCTCCTAAAAAGTCAAACAACGCCAACCAATTCTTCATCATCTTGCAGCCGCGGCTCCAGTTCTCTAACAGGAACAGAAAAGTTGGTTCATGAAGAAACCAAGCTACAAGTAGCATCTAATAACGATAAACCGAAGAGCATGTCACAAGATAAAGGTGTGTTTAGAATCAAAGCTAGTTATGGACATGAGAAAATTCGAATCAAAATGACGAAAGAGTGGGGATTTGGAGAGTTGCAGCAAGAGATAGCAAGGCGTTTCAGTATATACGACATGGGAAATGTCATACTCGAATACATGGATGATGATTCTGAATGGGTATTGTTGGCATGTGATGCTGATCTTGAGGAATGCATGGATCTACATACATCTAGCAAGGATCAAACTGTTAAACTCTTGATTCATCAGCCGTCGTCCCACCCCTCATTCCTACCGATGATCCATTCAAACAATGACGTCCGCATGTGGTAGTTTTTTTTATCATGTAGGTGTCCCACATGGGCGGTATTATGTTCCGTTTGGGGCTTTTCCCATTTGATATGTTTAGAAATTGTGTTGAGAGTTCAGAAGTTGTTCCGTGTAGTTAAAAGTGTGAATGAATCATATTGTATGATGCTCGAACTCTTTTAAAAAAATTGAGATTGTAACCGAAGCCAAGTATAAGAACTAAAATAAAGTATAATTTCTTTGTCTTTGTTTTCGGCTTGTTTGTAAGGCTAAGCAACACGACTCCAATAAAGTAATATCGTCCATAGGTGCTCCTGTGATATAGCTCAATTTGCACGCTACAATAGCAAATAACGCTACAGGTGAAGTGTAGGCTGCCAGGAGAGAAAGTGGCATGCATAGCTCAACTTATCCAAATCTAGGCAAATTGAGAATGTAACTGTTGAATCACCTATGTCACAAGCTCCCACAAATAATGATATCATTAACATATACCAGAAGATAACATGTAATCGAGCTCGCTAATGAAAAAACAGATAAGTGTCAAATACACAATTAGCAAAGCCAAGTGTAATAAGGCTTAAATATAGTTTAAAAACCCGAATTCTGGGTGTTCGTCGCAAGCAAACATGATGGGGCGAGTAGAGTCAACAAAGCCACGAGGTTGTGCCATATATACAGTCTTAGTCAAGTCAGCATGGAGGAAGGCGTTTACATGACTAATATCGAACCATACATAAAACAACAAATAAACTAACCGAATGATGGCTGGTGTAAAGCATGACTATACGTTAACTGATATCCCTGTGTCTAAAGAAAATCTTTGGCAACATGTCGAGCTTTACATTGGCTAGCGAACCCATCAGGGTGTTGCTTGCTCACTAAACCAACCCGGCCATCTCTAAACCCTCCAAGAGTTCTCTCCCTTTGATTTTGTGAAATATCTCCATGCAAAGCTTCACATCTGAAACTCTTCTGCAGCGCGTACGCCAATCGATAAGCATCGCGTTTTGTTTGGGTAAAAATTATAGATTTCCCACCATTTGCATGCTCCTGAAATAAAACAAATAACATATCCATATTCAGTATCAACAACATTAAAAACATAAAATTTTACCATATACCCTACCGTTATCAGCGGCCCAATAACTGATGGTCTATCACGCATTACTGATGTAATAGAATAGAGTGTGATTCCATCAACCAACTTTTGGTCTGAATCACCAACCTACAATCAAAACTCTGAATTAACCGATTGTAAATAATGAAATTACATATCATTATATAAAAAGTTTGTACAAAACCGACGTACAAAATCAATAGTTAGAGGCGTCTTTAAGTACTTCTGGGTAAGTTTCACAATCCAACTTGGCGTAGTTGCTGAAAACATCATGGTTTGACGCTGTTTTGGCAAATATTCTAAAATCGTTTCAACAGCTTCAGCAAAACCGACATTCAGCATCTGATCTGCTTCATCAAGAACCGCAAATTAAACTTCTGATAGATTCAATACACCTGTTTTAAGCATATCAATAACACCTCCTGGGGTGCCAACAATCACATCAACACCGCGACAAGAGTACTCATCCGGCGTTGAATGGGTGAGCCACCATACATGCACAGAGAATCCAAATTAGGTTCTGACTCATAGAACTCCTTTTCAACTTGTTTAGCAAGCTCTCTGGTAGGAGCCATAACAATGGCTAATGGATTCCTCCCTCTTCTGTTAAATTTTTACCAGTAAGATTTTAAAAGATTGTTAATATAATAAAGTGAGTCTTTGCCCATGCTTTTCGTTGTATTGAACTATTTTATTCACGATAGGGATGCCAAAAGCTAGGGTCTTCCCTGTTCCGGTTCTAGCACAGCCGATCATGTCCGGCCCCTGCATTGCTGGCTCTAGTACAGCTCTCTGACCAACAAGAAGAAAACTTGTATTCATTCTCCTAATCAAACCTTTTTATCAGTATATAACGGATTAATCAAATGGGGTAAGAAACTACAATTTCATGCTTGCTTTGGTAGATATAAAATTATTTATGAACGATTTCCGAATTAGTTAACCATTGTAGGTGCTCAAAGTGACTTTCAAACCACCAGTGCTTCAGGATGGTATTTTTTCAGATTCCTCTAACTTAAAGTGTAAAACTAATACAAAAACAAAAAAAGTTTAGGCCCCGATGGGTTTGGGCCCTGAGCGGACCCTTTGGGCCGGCCCTGATCAATCGTATACCCGTCCAATGATTCCCAGCTCAAAAACCAATCAGAAACATGGAAAAAGATCAAATAGGAAGTTTAGTTTGGGTAGGAAGGATAGGAAGCAATAAGAGGAGGACATGTGGCAAAGATGAAAAACATAAGGAGGGGCATTTTAGTCAAAACTCATCATCTTCAAAAAAAACCCAGCACCTGCAATTCATTTCTCTTCCCCGTATAACTCAAATCCACCATTTTCAAAACCATAAACTACCACATCACAACCACCACCACCACCATCTTGCCAGAAACTAGATCTGAAACCACCACCACCTTCAACCACCTGTTGGGTTTTTTCAAATCTGAAACCACCATTCCACCATCCACCGCACCGCTCCACCGCCCACCGCCACCGCAACAAGTTTCCCCACGGTTTATCGGAGTTCTTTCTACTTCCACCGTCGTTAATCGGAGTTCTTTTTGTAAGTTGTGTTATTTTTTATTTTTATTGCGTTTTAGGTTATCAAACCTCAATTGCGTTTTTTCACCTCATTATGTTTTTGTTATAGTTCATTTCATTTTTGTTATTCTGGATGTTAAAGCAGAGGCATGACCATGCTAAAATAGAAGCATGATCATGTTGGAACAAAGGCATGACCATGTTAAAACTCATTGCTTTTTAGAACCTGCAGTGCAGAGAACATGATCATGCTAAGACTGAGGCATGATCATGTTGGAACTAAAGCATACCCATGTTAAAAATACATTGTTTTTTAGAACCTATGTTAAAAGTCCATTGCTTTTTAGAACCTGCAGTTCAAAATATTGAATTTTGGTTTCATTACGTTTTACAAGCAAAGAACATGATCATGCTAAAATAAAAGCATGGCCATGTTGGAACAAAATCATGACCATGTTAAAACATTAACATGGCCATGTTAAAACTCCATTGCTTTTTAACATCTGTAGTGCAAAATCTTGATTTTGGGTTTCATTGCTTTTTAGAACTAGAGTGTAAAAGAACATCAAAGAACATGATCATGTTAAAAGGGAAGCATGATCATGTTGGAATAAAGACATGACCATGTTAAAACATAAACATAAACATGAACATGTTAAAACTCACTGCGTTTTAGAACCTGAATGTTGGAACTGAGGCATGACCATGTTAAAATAGAAACATGACCATGTTAAAACAAAGGCATGGCCATGTTAAAAGAGAAACATGACCATGTGAAACCTGATTGCGTTTTAGAACCTGGGTTACAGTGTGTTGTTCTATCCATTGTGTTTTACGCATTTGGGTTTTCGAAACTTTTTTTTCAAAAGTATAGCAATAGTGTGCTCGTTTTAAAGATAAAAACGCTCGTTTTTATGGTGCAATTTTTATAAAAAATATTGTCGTATGAAAAAGTTATTAACGTTTTAAAAACGATGAGGAATTGGAGGAGAGAGAAACTATTGAGTTGAATGGACTAGAATACCCTCAAACTAACTCACACGCCTCTTTTTTTTTTCACTTTTAATTATTTAATCTCAACCATTGATTAATAAATAGATGGTCAAGATTACTTCCTACCCTTCCTACCCTAATTAACTTCCTAGTATATCCTGACCCTCAGAAACATAACTATATAATTCAATGATGAATTGCCTGAATGGGAAAGAGTTTGGTAATACCCTTTTTCGCTAAAGCATCAAACAACAATCTCTTGTGAAATCCCAAACTTCAAGACCATCGGAAGACAAAACCCTATCCTCCTCCTATCAGGAACAGCAGCAGCAGCATATCCGGCGGCCTGTGTTGACATAACGGACGGTCCGACACTCACCCATGAAAATTCCTTAGAAACCTTACATTTGTTTGAAACTGGTTACATAAATGCGGGTGGATTGCAGGTGAGGGTTGTGTAGATAAGGGGATTAGAAGATGGTTGAGTAAGTTGCAATGAGTGGTGAGTCTCTTGGAAGAAGCTCTGAAGAGATGAAACTGTTCATTTCTGAGTGTTGCAGCTGGTTTGTGTGGGAGCAGGGGTGCAGCATGGTGACCCCAACTTTTCGCTCAGTATTATCTGATATGTAGTTTTCGTATAGAATTTTTTAGGTATATACGGTTTTTTACCCGCGGTTTTATAATTTTTTTTGGTATATATGTAAGCCCACCTAGGGAATCTCGAACAACCGAAACACAAAGTCACACGGTGTGCGGAATCCAGCACGCGACACAAACCGCTGCAAGGACACGAAGTAGAAGGTGTAGAGAACCAGAGATGATGATCAACAATCTGTGAATCCACTCAGTATTCACATATTACACACAAGAACACACAGTATATTTCTAGGGTTTCTGTTTCTTCACACAGAGAGAAAATTTGCACAGAATGATATAAACTCAAAAACTCGTACCATTGCATTCGTTCAAAAAGTATAAATACAATGGGAAGGTCGGACATGCAAGTCCTTACATAAAAGAGCCAAGTCCAAATTTGTTAACACATACAAATTCGATACTACAACTAGAAATAAACTCTACCAAAATATGTTCTGACAAATTATGTTCTATCACCAAATAAGTTCATCATCAAAATAAGTTCTATCACCAAAATTACAAACAAATCGGACAAGGTAAAGCACAGAGCATATCCGAATTTGCTTGTCAGAACTTAATCCTTGATAGAATATACACACTGGACCCTGAAGATTCTTCAAGTAGCAGCATGTAGGAACGTCCACGATTAGCACGGGAACCTAAATTTGTTATCTATTATCCGATTAGGCGGAAACTAATGACAAATTAATCAAATAACAAGAATTACTCTTTAAATGTTGTTTTCATTGTCTAAGTTTCAATACATTCGAGAACCGGATCCGACAGAGCTTCGCCGTCTCTGTGCCAAAATCTCTCCACGTTGCAAATGAAATCCCAAGGCACCTATTTATAGAGTTGGAAGTTCACTGGTGTGGGATGAAGTTCGGCGAACTGACATAGTCAAGTTCGGCTGAACTTGACTTCTCGTAACCTTCTCGAGCGAACTTGACCTCCAAACTACTTAAATACGCCTAGTTTCTAACAGATTATGCCATATTCACTCAGACTCGATACATAATGATGTAGGCAACAGACATATGCACCAACAGACTCCCTCTTGGATGTTGCCGCAGTCATTTTGACTTTTAAAAAAATTCTGAGTCTTCCGATCTTTAGTTCTTGAATAAACTTTAACATCTTGATCTTTATATCCTCTTCCTCTTTCTTTGAGCTTTGTCTTAATAAAACCTTTTAATCAACATGCTCCCCCTAGCTTTAAGCTTTAGTCTCAGACTCCCTTTGCTTTGATCTTTAGACTTCAAACTTCCCCTAGCTTTGAGCTTTCTGAAATCTTTGGACAGTGTTTTATCCAGCTCCCCCTTGCTTTAAGCTTTGCTCCCTCTAGCTTTAAACTTTCCGGTATCTTCAATCTTTGCTTTATCAACTCCCCCTCAAACTTTACTACCTGTCTAAATAAATTCTGACATTCAAATAAACATTTCAGATTCACTATTTTGAAATTTTGTACTATCAACATTTCAAACTTTAATCTTCACTTCAATCTTTTCAAAAACGTTAATTGTTTCAAGTTTAACTTAATGACCTTGAATACATTTTACATTTAAGACCTTCAACTTTCACATTTTTATTATTTGATTTGTAAAAATCCACTTAGTTGGTCAAGTCCATTGTTAATGACCTTGATTAACCAAATATATCAACCAAGTCCAAATTAATGACCCCAGTTTGAAAAACCGTTATGAACAATATGATTTTAAAGTTTCAAATTAATGAACTTTTAAACATTCATCGGATTTTCTTACCAGACTTCGAAGATCCGTTCTCCATTATTGGCTCGTTGAAATAATGTAGAAACAAAATCTTTTTGTATTTTAGAAAAATTCATACTAAAACACACTGAAAATCTTTTTGATTTTTATCTTGAAAAGCAAGTAAAGTATTTACAGAACTTTTAACAAGTAAAGTAAACTATGTACAAACATATTTACAGACATATTTTTGTGAATTCGTGTCTAAGGATCATATCAGTTGTTTGAGACAGATCACCAGTACCGTTGACCTTTTGAGACTTTAAGATTTAAACTCGTTTACCTAGATTGTCGATATGTTTGTCCACTTAAACTTTACCATGTTTCTCAATTGTTCCAAGATATGTTAAGATGTGATTTAAGAAACTTGACTTAACTGTGTTTCCCACTTCTTGAATATACTCCCGAATCCAGATTCCCTAGATTTCATCTTACAGGTGAATATAGCGTAATTGATATCTGTCTTTGAATTCATCATTTGATTTCTTACCGATCATACCTTCTTCCTAAACCATATTTGTCCCATACACAAACTTCATGTGTTTACCTTTGTATTCATGAAATGGCAACTTCTGGTTCCTTCTCGGTTCTTCTTCACTTTCCTCCAAACCTAATCTGCTCTCCTGTTCTCAGGAAAATCACCACCAACCTTTCGGTAATTGTTAGCACTCCTTTTAGGTTTCGAGTAAAATCTTTTCTCATTTTTCTCAAGATCATCTGATGAAACTTCTACAAGTTTGAAAAATTTAGCAAGTTGATCCTCTTTCACGTTCTGAATCGGAAACTATCATCGAAGTATAATATATCAGATTCCTTAATCTTGTACATAACAACATTAGGATCATCACTTAGATCATGTTCTGATGATGTATCATCATCTTCAGATTGTGATTCTGAGTTTTTCGAACTTGATTTGGCGCTTTCAGAGCTGCCTTCATCAGAATCATTTCCTAACATATTTTTAACCACATTTTTTACAACCACGTCATTGTCATTATTTGATTTCATAAAGTCTACGTCAATGTTCTCAGGCAATTTATCTTTCATTTCTGATAAGAGTAAAAGATTAAATGCCTTTTCAATCTCATCATCTTTCTTCATGAGTAACTTGCAAGAAATGGTGGAGGAACACTTCCGTATCTTTACGCTTTGATTTATCACTATTTTCCTCCGACTTAATCGTAGGTAAAATGTGATCAATGACATAGGCATTTGTGTTGTAACTTTTCAGCAATTGTCTTACCCGTTCCGTTTCTATCTTTATGTCGTGAAGCTCACGTTTTGTCTCAGCAAGGGATGTTAATGTACATGTTAATTCCTTTTGTTTTTCAATTACCATGGCATTTAACATTTTTACATTAGCGCTAAGTTCACGATTAGCATTTTCAACATATTTATATTTGCTTGATATTTTTTCATAAGCTTCTTTTATGGTTCTGTAATCATAACGAAAGTTTTCGTTGTGTACAATCAATTCTCTTATGACTTTGACTTTATCAAGACATGGTTCACAAGGATTTGCGCACTTTGTGCAAGGTTTTTCAACCTCCACAACTTTCACAATTTCCTTTTCAGACTCACTTACTTTAGCTTTTACCTTTTCTGCCTCTGATTTCAACGCTTCTTGCCTTTGCATCTCAAGGTAAGCTAATTCTTCTTCCTCAGCTCTCTATCTATAACCTTCCAGAATAGCATTTTCTAGAGCAGCATCAATATACGATGTATTAGATTCATCCACTAACTCTGCTATCATAGCAACACAGTTTTCTTTCCGATGTATCTGTTCCAGTCAAAACCATCTTCTTCATGATTGGCAACAAGAGCTTGTTCGGCTTTCTTTGCAGGTTTATCTTCAACTTCAATTTGCGTTCTCTTTGGATATGGCTTGTATTGAAGAGCTTTCTTGTAATACTCATTGTTGCTGCCGAAAGGATTTTGGTTTTCACTTGCTTCTTGATTGTTGCGTTCTCGTTTGAAGTGCCCTTTTTGTCGACACCGCAGCATGTGACTTTAGACTTGTCAAATCCAAGCTTGTTGCTTGAATTACCAATATCCCTTCCAGTGAGTGCCACAAACTTGGAAACTCTTCTGATGATGGATGCAAGGCTCCATTTGATATCTATTAGCTCCAATTCTTCTTCATCTGCCTGATCATAATCTTCGGCGGTCATCTTTGGATTACCAATCTTTCCAGCAACAAGACTTTCATATGATTCAAGAACGGTAGCGAGAAGTGCTATGTGCTGTTTAGCCACCTTTTCAGGAAATACGTTCTTGAAATTGACTGCTATGTTGCACTGGAAAACATTTGAATCAGAACTGGTTTGGCTTGTCTGATTTTGGAATGATGAGCTTGAACTAGCACTTGTATATCCAGCATATGGAGAACTCTGATTTGGAGAAGAATTTGTATTTGCACTAAATGTTGTTTGAATTTTGGGCTTTGAATCAGAGTATCTTGAATACCTCCTTTATAATAAACACCGACATCTTGAACAACATTAGCATTCTTAGATTTTGCAATCTTCATCAACTCCATTTCATGACCTTCCAATTTTTCGATGAAAGATGACAACTTGAAGTGTCTCCAAGATGGACTATTCTTCAGAATCATAAGATATGTTGTCCATTCTCCTTCTGGAAGTGCATCGGCCAACTTCTCGATTTGCTCTTCATTAGACCTTTTGATATCATGTCTACGCATCTGGACCATGACATGACAGTATCTATCGATCATCTGCTTCATTGTTTCACCTTTAATCATCGTGAAGATCTCGAACTCTTTCTTGATCAAGGCCTTTTTGCTTTTGATGATTTCATCACTTCCTTTGAATTTGTCGCAAAGAGCGTGCCATAGTTCTTGTGATGTTTCATATTCTGGCAAAAGAATCAAGATATCTTCCTTAACTGATTATTGAATCAAGCTAATCATTTTCTTCTCAGCGACATAATTTTCTTTGTCAGTTGCTGAAAACTTGTTTAGCGGAAGATCTTGATCACGCTCATCCTTTGGCCATTGTACCCATCCTCAACTGCAACCCAGCTGTTGAATTGATTCGCTTGTATCCAATTCACAAACTTTTCCTTCCACCCTTCAAACTCGTCCATACTCATAAGCTTTGAGCGGTTTCGACGTATTACCCATTTCGTTGTCGATATTCATTGGTTCGCCGCAATAGTATTAGCATTTGATGAATAAGCCATCTGTGAAACGAACACATTGTGGAAATCTTCCATTTTGACAATCTGAAGATGTATCTAAAAATACAATCACAAACACTCGAAACTTGATTAGAAACAGACAAGTTCGGTCGAACTTGGGTGAAAATCAGATTTTGATTTTAGTATTTCACAAATTCATTCCAACTTATATGATAAGTTTCAAATTTTATCAAACAATCCTCAAGTTCGGTCGAACTTAATGTGAAATCTGAGAAAAATTCCACTTTGAACGAACTTGTAAACGATTTCAAGAAGAACACTCAAGTTCGGTCGAACTTACGTGTCTTGAGTTAACTACAAACGAACTTGTGAGAAAGTTTCAAGAAAAATAGAAAGTTCGGTCGAACTTAAGAAATTTTTTCAAGAAAAAGCTAAGTTCGAGCGAACTTAAAAAATTTTCAACAGATTTTATACAAGTTCGGTCGAACTTGATACAATTTTGAAGAATTTAAGCTAAGTTCGGTCGGACTTGAAGTTAAAGTTTTGAAAAACTATCAAGTTCGGGCGAACTTGAAGTAAAATTCAGAGAATTTTATTTAAGTTCGGTCGAACTTGGTCTCAAGTTCGTCCAACATGATTTTGCAATTCATGGTTTTTTCAACTTTTTGATATCAATTCGATTGAATTTGATGTCCAAACTCTCAGGGGTTTACCACAACTGTATTTTACATGACATATTCAATTTTTAGCTGATTTTGTCCATAAAATCATCAAGTATGTGAAAATGTTAAGAAAAATGATAGAATGGAGATGAAATAGAGAAATTCTTTTCTTGATTCCAGCAAATTTAGGTATCCAGGCTCTGATACCACTTGTAGGAATGTCCACGATTAGCACGGGAGCCTAAATTTGTTATCTATTGTCCGATTAGGCGGAAACTAATGACAATTTAATCAAATAATAAGAATTACTCATTTAAATGTTGTTTTCATTGATCTAAAGTTCAATACATTCGAGAACCGGATCCGACAGAGCTTTGCCGTCTCTGTGCCAAAATCTCTCCACGTTACAAATGAAATCCCAAGGCACCTATTTATAGAGTTGGAAGTTCGCTGGTGAGGGATGAAGTTCGGGCGAACTTGACTTAGTCAAGTTCGGCCGAACTTGACTTCTCATAACCTTCTCGAGCGAACTTGACCTCCAAACTACTTAAATACGCCTAGTTTATAACAGATTAAGCCCTATTCACTCAGACTCGATACATAATGACGTAGGCAACAGACATATGCACCAACACAACATCCAGCATTTATCATCTAAAGGTGCACTTACAGACTCCCCTTTGATACATGCGAGATCTGCAAGTCTTGTGAAGATCTTCATTAAACCTTTGAAAAGTCACTTCCAGCTCCAACCTTGTTCTTCACACAGAACTGAACAACGCGAATGAACGGAAGTGCGAGCTCTTGGTCTTCTTTCAAGTAGTGAAGAGACTTAAGTTTCAGTTTCTTCAAATCAGACAGTTTGAAGTTCACCAACCACATAGGATCCAAAACTTTAACAATCACTTCAGACATTTTCTTCTTTGTGATAACATCTTCACCTGTTCTCCCATCAATGAACCAGAACCCGATTCCCTCCATACTGTCCAGATCAAATTGCCTCAAAGGAATAGTTCTCAAACAAAAAGCAGGCCGGTACACAACTTTGTACTTAGTTTTTCCAGTGAACTTATTTAAAGATTTAACTCAACGACCAACAGCAGGTTTGAAACGGTTCCACTTACTAAATCACTTTCTTCTTCTAAGGCTTTCTTCAAAGCTCCATAATTCCATTAGACGTTGGAGTGTTCGAGTTGGTTTGGGCAATGTGATGGAGATCATGTGTTGGAAGAGAGCTAAGAGATTTGAAACGCGACCTGAAGTATTGTACTCCATCTGTTCGCTTGATTAACACTAAGTTATTCTACTCATCGAAATCCCAGCTTCTAATTTGGCCCGAGTATTCTCCACTAATGCGTCCAAAACACTTTTTCTGTGTTAAATCTGGTGGAGGGGCTCTTAACCATAAGACCCTCTGAACTTCTTCATTAATCGGCTCAGGGTTGGGATTTGGTTCTACAGGAGTGTCATTATAAGCAATACCCATCAACCGTTCAAAATCCACTTCCTCTCCTTCAGCAGAACGCACATCCGTGGAGTAAGACACATTTGTCCATTTTCTCATTTCCACACAATCAACGTTTTCATCTAGTCTAATTTCCTCAACTATACCAACCACTTCATCATCTTTCTCCAAGTCATCGTTAGAAGTGACATACTCTCATATATCTCATCATTCCCAAATCATCATACAAAGCACTCAGTTCACCATCGACTGGACCTTTATCACCACTACCTCCTGCACCCATATCAGACTCCCCCTCAACTGTAGGTCGGTTGCAGCTTCCGTGGCTTGTGAGCTACTTGGCTGCTCCCCCTGCTAGGCGTTTTTGGGATCCTTGTCCTTATCCAAATCATCAAAAATCTTTATAATACAAGTCAAATCTCTGAGCATCTTTGCTGATGTCAGGGTTGATAGTGACAACTAACAATAAACTAACTAACTCTAAACACTGATGACCTAACCTCTGCTAATTACATAAGCACTGTTATATTGAATATAATAAAGATAAACTAAACACTGATGTAATCCGCTGTTGGTATTCATCAGAGCTTTGAATGTCCTTGTCATTATGCTTCAACAAATGCTTGATGGCAGAGCTTTGGCTAGTCATGATTGTTCATTAGAGTCTGTAAACTCTGATGTGCTGGATCAGATGATGTAGCATGTTTTGGCTTTCTATCACCTGTTCCTTTGGACAAGGTTTAATCCCAACAATGATTTAAATCAGGCTATGAATATGATAATATGAAGAAATATGATGTGTTATGTTGACAAATAGTGGATCTGTTTGACTTTTTGTAGTCAAACAATGGGTGTTGAATCAGTGGTTCTTTGTCTCAAACAGTGATTAACCAAGGTTAATCAGAGTTTTGAACAACTCAAACAGATGTTTTACTCCTTTCAGCAGAGTTTTGTTTTTGATAATTTTGCATAATTTTTTCTTGGTTTTAAAAAGTGCAGCTTTTAATTTTCTTGTTTTAAAGACAACATATTAATGTTTCAAGAACCTTTTTGGTGCATTTTTGAAACATTTTTTTTCTTTTATTAAGATAGAGATATATGTTAGGGTAACCTTTGTTTGCACTTTCAAATCGCCAACAATGTTCCCTGCAGATAATAGGAAATGGGTTAGTTTTGCAGATGATCTAAAGGATTGTCTGCTTTGGATCTGGTATTTTCTTCCACTGCATCAGCTCTTTAGGATTGGTCATTTGTAACAAGAAGTTTCTGTACCATCTCAAGCAGTTGTTTCTGACCCTCTGCAAGTATTTTCACACTTGGGTCAACTGTTGGTTGACCATTCCCAATGAGGTGATTGTACCCATGAGGGTGTTCTATTGACTCTTGGATTTTGTGGCATGTGCATAAGTTCTTCATACCTATAAGGTACTCTCGTGCTTGGTGGTTGCCCATAGCCTCTTAGAAGTGTGTTGTGTGGTACAACGGATACTTGACCATCCCTTTGTGCAGGGTATTAGTTCAAGCCTTGTGTGATAGATGGGTGACATGACTCAACTCGTTTGGGAAATTTAAAAATTGAAACTTTGGACACTCAAAGTGTTAAAAGTTTGAAAGTTGAACACATGTTTGATTTTTGGACCATCTCGCAATGATAAAAATTAAAGTTAACTCTAATAAAGATCGTCGATAAATATAATACATATATTAGTTACAACCGGTATTCCAATAACAAGAAACAAACTAATTAAAAAGAGTTAAACGTAGTTCAGTAACCATAACAACTTCATAAAAATTGGAATTAGGGTTGAGGGAGGGGAGTGTTTTATAAGGGTAATTTAGTAGTATAACTTTTCAAAAATCCCAATTCGTTTACGACATTTACAAACCAAATATCCATTTTTAAAGGATTCATTTTCGTTTTCAATTCTAATTCTAATTCCCTTAAAAATAATTCTACGAATCAAACGGGTCATTAATCTAAAAAACTCAATTCACACAAATAAACACATCCAAGCCGATTTCTAACAAAATGTCTAAGATACACTTCTTCTCTCATTCACATCAACCAACATATTAACCCTGACGACTCAAACCAATGAACAAAAACCCTCACGGACCTCACCTGCCCCCTCTCACACAAACCCAAAAGGAACCATTTTATTATCACAAGCAAAACCACCTCCATAGCAAGTCGCTATAGAGGTTGAAAGTACAACATACAAATTTACTACCAATCCACCCATTGAAAACACATAGACAAACTTCCTCGTCCACATCTTTGCTAGCTAAACGGACAAGCCTGCAGACCTCCATTACGGATAGTCAAACTTCATTACACCATCTGTCAAATCTACATATTATTACAACAAACATATTTACATCACCCATGCTCCCCTGCACTCTCTACATTGGAAAAAGAATCTCACTTTCTCTCTCTACTCTCTCTCTATCTCTATCTTCATCCTCTGTTCCTAATGAACACCACACCCATTTTAGCTCTCGTATCTTCTAACCCTTTAACTGCCCCACATTAAGGGTGTTCAACGAAACCCCTCGTGAACTCCATGTAAAAAGATCTCAGATTTAATGAACCCAACGGGTCGCTTTGCAACTTTGCCTCTAATTCAGGTCAGTTTCACCTCTTTAAGCAAAACCCACCTCAATTTTGTTCACAGATTTACTAAATTTGATTCTTGTGAAGTGGGTGTGTGTTTGGAGGTTTAAAGATTGAATCTTGGACCTTTCTTGAAATGGGGTTTTTTTAATTTTGCTCTATAATTGTGGGTTATGATTAAAAGTTTGTTTTTTTAATGCTTGTTTATCATGGGTTGTAGCCAATTTAAGCCAATCTTGGGTTGTTAGTTGTTACTACATATTATTACCAACAAACATATTTACATCACCCATGCTCCCCTGCACTCTCTACATTGGAAAAAGAATCTCACTTTCTTGTGTATGTATGTATGTGTGTTAAACAGTTAATAAGGGTTTGGGAGCTTTAAAGATTGCATCTTAAACCTTTCTTGAAATGGGATTTTGTTAAATTAATCATAATTTTGGTTAACATTAAAAGTTGGTCATTTAAGGTTTCTTTATCATGGTTTATAGCTAATTTAAATGAATCTTGGGTTGTTGGTTGTTACAAGAAATACATTTTTTTAGTGTGTGTGTGTGTTGTGTGTGAACTAGTTTATTGTATTCAATTCAAGAAAGTTCAATGATTCTATCATAAGGGTTAGATTTGGGGGCAATAATTTGTGTTTCAAGATTTTGATTCCATTGAAAAGATTTTTTTGTATGAGTGATTGAGAATCGTAAACGAGAAACAAAATGCCATATTTTGTGATATTTTACAGAACTGGATCATGACCGGAGTTGTTCGTGATCGGATACTTAAAGATGCGAATGGTAATATTCGTGATCATCTACGCAACCATATCCATTTAACAAACTGTATTCACTTGAAAAATCATATGCACAAAACTAGCCCCATGATGACTGATCGGTCCCTTATTAGGGACCTTGTCGTTCTTCAAAGGTCGCGATCTTTAAGGGATCCCTCCATGAGCCCACCCCCATTTCCGTCATCTCCTGCCCTTGACCCGTTACCAAAACGCGCGGAGAAAGATGGCGGTGGTGGTGGTAGAAGGCGGTCTATTGGTTTATCTGCCAACTGTCGTCAAATGTCGGCACGGGTGACGAGGTTCATAGAAGAATTAAAAAAGAAGAATCGAGCAGGAGGAGTTTTAAAGACGATTCTCGATTAGATGCTGCCACTTTGGCTAGTGATATCTATCGGGGAAGTTCCGATGATAAACATAAACAAGAGGATCATGTCAATGCCGTTTCTCAGCAAGTAATCCCGATCGGTAGTGACAACGTAGCTTCATCACACAATCGTTTACATAGTCGGGTCAAAAGGCGAAAATTTAGAAGTGGAAGGCGAGTTTCGCGGGTACCGATAACCGAGACGTCCATGGCATCTAATTTTGTGTCACAAGTTGACTACGCTGGTCAACAAAATGTCACTGAGGGTTCAAAAAACAGTCATGGGATTCCGTTTAATTGGTCAAGAATGCATGATCGAGGGAAGTCGTTTCTCGATATTGCAGGAAGAAGTCTGTCATGTGGTTTATCTGATTCAAGGTCTAAAAGAGGCGGTCAAACTCAACGGGACTCTAGTCAAATGCCCGTAATGTCTGATCACGATTCTTCATCTACAAACAGTGAATCGCTTCCTTTATTAATGGATGGTTCTCAAGAAAGTCGAGAAAATCCTGCAGCATGGGTGCATGATTATTCTGGTGAATTGGGTCTTTACGCAGATAAGTTATTAAATAGTGAAATTGACTCGGATCTTGCGTCAGAAGCCCGATCGGGTCACCATAGACGATCGCGTGACGATACTCGACACCAAAACCTCACTCAAAAGTACACGCCGAAAACGTTTCGGGATCTAGTGGGACAGAATTTGGCAGTACAAGCTCTCTCAAACGCAATTGCAAAAAAGAAAGTCGGGCTGCTTTATGTATTTTACGGGCTCATGGCACCGGGAAGACCTCGTGTGCGCGTATATTTGCTCGGGCCTTAACTTGTCAGTCTTTGGATCATCCAAAACCGTGCGGGTATTGCAATTCTTGTGTTGCGCATGATATGGGAAAGAATCGGAGCGTTCGAGAAGTGGGTCCCATGAATAATCTTGGATATAAAAGTATTATAAAACTTATAGAAAACATGATTGTTTCTCCCCTACCATCACAGTACCGAGTGTTCATAATCGATGATTGCGATACCTTGCCTCCTGAATGTTGGGTGCTATATCTAAGGTTATCGATCGCGCTCCAAGGCGTATGGTTTTCGTTTTAGTCCATTCGAGTCTTGACGTTTTGCCGCATATAATCATTTCCAGGTGTCAGAAGTTCTTCTTTCCGAAGTTGAAAGATGCGGATATTATCTATACGTTACAGTGGATTGCAACCAAAGAAGATCTTGAAATCGATAAAGATGCATTAAAACTAATAGCTTCGAGATCTAACGGTTCGTTAAGGGACTCGGAAATGACACTAGAGCAGCTGAGTCTACTCGGGCAAAGAATATCTGTTCCGCTTGTTCAAGAACTGGTTTGTATCCATCTTTTATTCTTATACAAGTATAAACGTAAATTGAAATAAATAATTAAATATCATCCAACTTTCAGAAACCATATAGAAACCACATGCGACACTTTAGGCCTGTTTATACTTAATCTGGTCGGTTTGGGCTATGTTTTATCTCTTATAGTGGGTCATACCAAAACATTTGACTAAATAGGAATTGGGTCAAAACGGGTCGAAATCATCTGCATTGTATTTAGTAGATATCAACCTCCCTTGAATCAACTTTTACAAAAAGTAAGATTATTTTTGTAATAATATTGTTTAATAAGCGTAAAATGCCATTTTCGTCCCTGAGTTTTTGGGCAGGTCGCGACTTTCATCCATAGGTTTGTTTTTCCGCATCTGGATCCAAAAGGTTTGAAATCTTGCCATTTTCATCCGGCTCGTTAACTCCATCAATTTTTCTCCGTTAAGCAGGGGTATCTTCGTCTTTTTTTTCGTTAAAGGTATTTTGAAATTTGAATACTTGTACATTATGCTAAATGCTTGTACATAAAGTGAAAACGACCGAATTGTCCTTTAAGTTAACAAAAAAGACGAAAATACTGCTGACTTAACGGAGAAAAATGGATGGAGTTAACGAGCCGGATGAAAATGGCAAGATTTCAAACCCTTTGGATCTGGATACGTAAAAACAAACCTTTGGACAAAAGTCGCAAAACTGGCCAAACCTCAGACGAAAATGGCATTTTACTCTTTTAATAATTTATAAAGGCCAAAAATATGACTTGACTCGTTTTGAAGGGTTACCCGACCCACACAGTCAACTCATTTTGCCACATCTAACAAAATCCATTCATCCCTGTTAGCATTTTACACATCACCTCTAATAATAATGTATGCACCTCACTAAACAGGTTGGACTTATATCGGATGACAAATTAGTTGACCTACTCGATTTCGCATTATCAGCAGATACAGTAAATACCGTGAAACATTTAAGAGAAATTATGGAGTCAGGTGTTTGAGCCGTTAGCTTTAATGTCACAACTTGCAACTGTAGTAACTGATATTCTTGCGGGTAGTTATAATTTCATGAAACAAAGGACCAAAAGGAAGTTCTTTAGACAACAAGCGCGTAAGTTAGTCCTTTCTCTTCCAACAAAAAAGCCCCTCTTTTTGGCCTTTTTAACATATTTAGTCCTTCCAGTATCTAAAGAAGATATGGAGAAGCTGCGGTTTGCATTGAAGACGTTATCCGAAGTAGAAAAGCAGCTCAGAATGTCAAACGACAAGTTGACTTGGTTGACCGCCGCTTTGTTGCAGCTTGCTCCTGATCAGCAGTATGTATTACCAACATTGTCTGTGGATGCTAGCACTTATCGCAGTCAGTTGGGGTTCGAAAATGGCGGTACTAGAGATGGGTCCCGCAAAAGTAACTTTGCGCATGGTGAGACAACCGAGATTCAAAGGAGTTTGTTAAAAACGGGTGAAAGTTCTAGTGGAATTCATACGAAAATGAAAGAAGGCTTGTATCAGCAAGAAGTCGAAGAGATATGGTTCGAGGTGCTTGAGAATATACAGATAAATAGCGTAAAAGAGTTCTTGTTTCATGAAGCAAAGCTGACATCAGTTAGTTTCGGTGCAGGTACTTATTTTATACACTTTTTTTTGTGTTTTATTAACCGTAAAATGTCATCTCGTTTGACACACTTTTACTTTTGATTAAGGAGTAAAATGCCATTTTCGTCCCTAAGGTTTGGCCAGTTTTGCGACTTTCGTCCAAAGGTTTGTTTTTCCGCATCTGATCCAAGAGGTTTGAAATCTTGCCATTTTCACCTGGCTCGTTAACCCCTTCCATTTTTCTTCGTTAAGTCAGGGTATTTCGGTTGTTTTTTTGTTAAATTTAAGGGCAATTCGGTCTTTTTCACTTTATGTAAAAGGACCGAATACACCTGAAAAGACTGAATTGCCCTTTAGGTTAACAAAACAGGGGGAATACCCCGACTTTATGGAGTTAATGAGCCAAATGAAAATAGCAAATTTCAAACCTTTGGTTCCGATTCCGGAGAAACAAACCTGTGGACGAAAGTTGCAAAACAGGCCAGACCTTAGGGAAGAAAATGGCATTTTACTCTTGATCAAGTGTTACGAAGAATATTATTATAAGTAATAGAAAATAAACAATATTTTTAAATTTTTTTCCTTCAAAATGTTAAAAGTGAGCATTACTTAATTCGTTTTCGTAGATCCAACCGTTCAGCTTATGTTCACATCACATGTGACTAAATCGAAGGCCGAAAAGTTCAAAACCTACATTCTAAAAGCATTTGAGAACGTTCTTGGATCACCCGTCACAATCGAAATCAGAATTTGAAATGAGGAAAGAAACACGCGATTCCTATCAAGACGCGTATGCAAAACGAAGAAGTGAGATCGTTGAAGTAGACGCTTCTCCTAGAGAACCAAAAGCTAAGATGCATAATGATAATAAGAATTCAAGTGTCGGTTTACAAAGAAGATTAGGGGAACAAAGTCAATCTCGGAGTCTAGTTAGAGGTAAAGTGTCTCTTGCAGACGTAATTCAGCACGCAGAATCGAAAACAAATGGTTGGTCAACACGCAAGGCCGTTTCCATTGCGGAAAAACTTGAACAAGAGAATCTGTAAGTACCCCCTCATTATTTGAGTTCGAATGTCAAACTTGAATGAAGTTTTGAAATTAGAAATTTCAAAGGTCAAAATGTCACCTCCAGTATAGAACACAATATCCTTAAAGGGACTTGCTTGCTTTATATTGCAGGAGAATGGAACCAAGATCGAGAAGCTTGTTGTGCTGGAAGGCATCTAGAGTTGCTCGTCGGAAGGTAATGAGCAAACTTTTCAGTTATGGTTTTTGTTGCTTAACGAGAAGTATCGAACCGCGCGATACTGGGTGGAAAATATAATGAGAAACCTAAAAGTTAAACATTAAAAAACCGCAAATATAACAAAACAGAGACGTGAAACTAAAATACTAAAAAACAAGTACAGAAAATTGCAATTGTAACAAAATAGAGAAGCTAAAACAAAAATACTACAAAAACAAAAAAAAAAAATTAAAAACCAAGGCAACTTTTCGCAGCTTAAAAAGAAAATCCGGCTCATTTTAGTGTAGATAAGGCGGCAAGTTTTAGCAAATTGGAGATGGTGCATTTTAGCACAATTCAGTATTCACAATCATGGATTTTGTGGTTTGTAAATCCCCCGAAGTGTGTTTTACGAGACACAACATCTTAGATCTTATTCAGAGGTTAATATAATTTTTATAACCATAATTAAGGTATTAATGATATAAAAAATTTCCGGACTCACTGATCTTGTCGCCTCTAGCCAAGTCATGGATACTCACTGCTGAAGTTTTGAGCATGCAGGTTTCTCGATCAAAGGTTAGACGACAAAAGCCACGGGCTTTGCTGAGATTCGTGTTGTGTAGCAGGTGTATATCTACTAGATCACGCGGTAACACAAAGCATGTAGAGTCTGTTAGTCTTTTCCAGTTTTACGCATCGGTATATCAGTCAGTTAGTTTACATTAAATAATGTCAACTCCAAGAACAATGGTAAGGCAAATGTGTATTCCTTGTATTTTTCTAGCTTTCAATTTTCTTTATAGGCCTTTTGCAGTTGTAAAGAGTAAACAGTTTTATTAGTTGATGAATTTATAAGTTATAACCCTTTTCTTTACTAACCCAGTTGGATAAAATCATAAGGTGATAAAACTGTGGAAAGATGATAGTTGGCCCCTGTATTGATAGTCAATGTGGAGTAAGATTGACTTTGTTCAAGAACACAAATTATAAATGTGTATGGATATTCTGATGGTTTTCCTTATATTAATTATTACATTAAATATAAATGTGTATGGATCTTCTAATGGTTTTTCCCAAGGGAAATTCTATTGGCAGACCGGCCCATACGGATCGTATAGGCCTATTTAGACATGACAGACTGACAGGGTCAACGATTGTCTGTTGGCTGGGCTTATACGGATTGTATAGGCCTATACCATCCGTATTGTAGATCTTAGTTTTTTGAGATGAAATCATAGTGTTTTGGGTGTGGTTGTTGGTGTTAATTGTTGGTTATTTTTGTTTTTATGGGTTTTATAATTTTTATCGTTATGTATCGTATTACATTTTTAAATTTGTTATATTTTATTGTGACGTATCATGTTATATCGTATCATCCTTGTACTGTATTGTGGCGTACCGTAATTGTATTTTGTATTATTTTTTATGTTGATGTATACGTAACCAACCAACCAATCTAAACATTTAAAATAAACAATCACAAATATAAATAAACTGAAACTGCAAATTTAACTATATAATAAGTTTGTATATATACATTACATAATCCAAAATACATAAACAGTCCAAATACAAAAAAAAAGTACAACAATCCTAAACCGCTAGATCTGCATCCTGAGGATCCTGAGTGGTGCTTGACGGCCCCGGATCTTGAGTGGAGCGTGACTGCCCCAGATCCTGTTCAGGGCGAGGCGACAACGTCGGTATCGGTAATGGGGTCCGACCACGATCGATAGTCGCCTGTATATCGCCCTTGATCGCCCGCATCAGAAGGGCCTCGTATGGGCATGATGGGCGTCGACCACTCCTGTAGCAGGCCCTCCATCTATTGTAACGCAAGAGCCACAGCTGGTGGGAGCTGGTCGTATAGAACGTGTTGGGTGGGTACTGAGGCACCGCCTGCGACTACGGCTGCGGTGGCGGTGGTGTGGGTGAGCGTCGTCAACATCGGCGTCATCGTCATCGTCGTGAGCATCACCATTTGCCAGGGGCGGCTCCTCCTCTGGTAACTCATCTGGGAGGTCGACGGGGACAAAAAGTTGGCCGTGCTCTCCTATAAAACGAAGGTCAAGCCCAGGGAAGTCACGCGTGATGTGCGTGCCGATCAACGTCTGTTGTGTCAACCTGGCCGGCTCAACCGTGCCCCCTCGATGAACAGTGGGTCCTCATGTGGAACGAGGCCTAACGAGAGGGCAATATGCGTGATGTCCCCCACTCCCATCCCACAATGACCTGTCCTACCGGTGGTGCGCCGCTGCAAACCACTGGGCGACGCAACAATGGAAGGTGCATGACTCCCCCGTATGAGACAATACATTAAAACATACCCCCCTAATTGCACCACTCGCGACTCTCAGGATGACTATGGGTCGGGTTCGGGTATTGGTAATCCCATACCCATACCCGGTTGTAAAATTGTGTCATATACACGACCCAATACCCGTCGGGTATTTGTCTAGTAATTACCCGTCGAGTATCGGGTGTACCCATTAGTTTGTTAAAAGATATACATTAAGATTTTCAATTGCATTTTTTACTATTATAATTATTATATAATTTTATTTATACAGTAATTATTATAAATTAAAAATATACATTACATACATATAAGTTTTATCATAAATTAATAATAACTTTATAGTACTTATACACTTATATGTATATACTTCACAACATATAAAATATAAATACTATTATCAAATACATATACAAAATGAAAATTTATTTTTTCACATGAACATACTAAAATAAATCACTGATAGACAAGGGTTAATGAAAAATAAAAATATAGATTAAAAAATCTGGGTATATGATAGGGCATATAGTTCGAGTAAATAGGTAAGTGGTTTCGGGTAATTGGGTCGGGTATCACCTAATTCCATACCCGACCCATACCCGCGAAATTTTTTAAAACTAATCCTAGATCCGGCCCAATACCAGTCAGGTATTGGGTAAACCGGTCCCATTTGAGTCAGGTTTCGGGTATACCCGTGGGGCGTGGGTATTTTTACCATCCCTAGCGACTCTACTCGCGTGGTGCAATAGATGTTGCAATAATGTAAGACCCTAACATGTTTTAACCATATAGACACATCGGAAAATACGAACAATAAAATTCCTCCTTGTTAAATGTTCCCAACATACTTTAAGTCCGTTTAAAACGAAACCTTTTAAAGAACACATATCATTCACTATTAATTAATGTACCAAACTATGTCACATCGATACATCAAGTGAGTACCTTCCGTATAATCCACGTTCTATAACTCAAATCTAGACCATTCGTCATTCGGAATAATTAATAATGATCCGTATAACCTGTGAACACCATAAGCAACCAACACGTTAGTAAACGGTGACATCATAACGTTTGGCTAAAAGACCATATCGCATTCTAACAACGCAAAATATCTCGTTCGTTCATCCTTCAAAGCTATTACTTTCCGATATCGGCTCCCCGGACCCAACGTTATCATGCCTGCACTTTTCATTTCATTCTCAATAATAATAATACGGTTAGCGATCCCGAAATCTTAACATATTAAAGACGTAATGTTTTCACAGAACTACCTACCATTGGTAGACATTAACTCACATACGGATTCATACTACGTATATCTATCACAAATCTACGATCCGCCATTGCACATGAAACAATTCACTCAGTCACATATAAATGCCATACCTATTCATGCGAACTACTATACGACTAAAAATCTTATTTTCTATATCATTCTAACATTTTACCATAAATCAAACCAACCACTATATCTCACCATAATACTTCCCTTGTTTTGACCTGTTGTTCTCACCAAGCATCTCTGTTACTTATGAACTATAAGCAACATACTATAACATTCCTTACTCCATTTTTTATATTTCACAACCTTTCCTACATGACTCATATCATTCATACAACACATTTCATTTATATACTAAGAAGTGAGTTTCGGAATTCACTTACCTTGAACGTTTGTATTCATATTCGTATCCATTTTCCTTGCTTCCTTTTGACCATTAGCCTTCCGCGCTTCCATCCACCTTGACATGATCCCTATACTTTCATGTAATCGCATTCACATTCTTGTTAGTACACATGATTGTATATATTAACGATCATAATTCATGTTCCACATTTGACCTTCATTAGTCAATTCTAACAAACATAAAGCATATTCCCACAATCATATCTTTTCAACTCATATAATTCATCACGTCGTCTCATATAACACACATTGATATAAGACGTACCATATGACTTTCCATAATTTTACAAATGTGACAACAAGTCTAATCATGCTTTGTAGGAACGTCCACGAACAGCTAGGGAACCTAAGTTTGCTATCTATTGTCCGATTAGGCGGAAACTAATGACAAGTTAATCAAATAACAAGAATTACTCATTTAAAGGTTGTTTTCATTGATCTAAAGTTCAATACATTCGAGAACCGGATCCGACAGAGCTTCGCCGTCTCTGTGCCACAATCTCTGAAGTTACAAATGAAATCACCAAGACACCTATTTATAGACTTGAAAGTTCGCTGGTGGGAGAGTGAAATTCGCCCGAACTTGACCTAGTCAAGTTCGGCCGAACTTGACATCATCACAACCATTTCCAAGCGAACTTGGCCTCTAAACACTTAAATACACTTTGTTTCTAACAGATTAAGCCCTATTCGCTCAGACACGATACATAATGATATTATGACGAAGACAACAAACATATGCACCAACAGACTCCCCCTTGGATGTTGCCGCAGTCATCTTGATGTAGATATCCCTTTTGATATAAGCACCAACAGACTCCCCATACAACTTCTCTTTGGATATCTCCAGTGTCATAGTCTTTCTTGAGTACCCCGTAGTCATCTGACATAAGCTTTTGAGTCTTTATCTTCGTTCTTGAATAAGTATAAACTTTTTGATCTTCAATTTTCATCTTTATCTTAAATTTCTTGATAACACTTTAATCTCCAAGCTCCTCCTTGTTGCGAGCTATGCTCCCCCTTGCTCTGAGCTTTACTCCCTTTAGCTGTGAGCTTTTAATTCAATCACATTTCGTCTTGCCCCCCCTAAAACTTTGCTTCCTGTTTCAAAGTACTTGGGAATTCAAATAAACATTTCAGATTCTAACTTTGAAATTTTGTTCCACTTGTATTCCATACCATCTGTACAAAACTTGTACTTCAAATTTAATCTTCATTTTTCAGTTATTTCAAGTTCAAATTAATGACCTTGAAACATTTAACGTTTAAAAACCTTCAACTTTCAATTATTGAAATGAAATCCACTTAGTTGATCAAGTCCAAGTTAATGACCTTGATTAACTAATTTTGTTTACCAAGTCCAAGTTAATGACCTTGGCTAAAACCCGTTGTGAACAACTGATGTTTTTGTCAATTTTAAAGTTTCAAATTAATGAACTTTTTCTTACCAGACTTCGATGATCCGTTCTCCAACATTGGCTCGTTGAAAATCTTTTTGGATTTAAAAAGTAAGTAAAATATTTACAGAACTTTTAACAAGTAAAGTAAACTATGTACAAACATATTTACAGACATATTTTTGTGAATTCGTGTCTAAGGATCATATCAGTTTTGTTGAGACATATCACCAGTACCGTTGACCTTTTTGAGACTTTAAGTTCTAAACTTATTTACCTAGATTGTCGATATGTTTGTCCACTTAAACTTCATCACGTTTCTCAATTGTTCCAAGATATGTTAAGATAAGAATTATGAAACTTGACTTAACTATGGTTCCCACCTCTTGAATATACTCCCGAATCCAGATTCCCTAGATTTCATCTTACAGGTGAGTATAGCGTAATTGATATATGTATTTGGGTTATGCGAGACCTTGAGAGCTCAGGTTAGTACTACCGTACCAACAAAGAGATGAAGGCTCGTCTTTAAAGGTGTGTTCCACTTAAGGAATCTTTTCAGCATTGCAAAAGATTAGATCTTTCGATTTTTTCAGGTTTTGCATGCTATTTGGGTATTAGCAAAAGCATTATAGAAGTTCTAGGCTATTGCTTCCGCAAAATCAGAAGAACTTGTATAATACCTCAGATATCATTCATCTATAAAGACCTCGTATCTCAGAATCAAGCAACCCTTCAATCGAAATTTCGGAGTACTAAGTCCATATATCCAAGATGTGTTAAACCACGAGATTAAGCAGTTGTAAAATTTAGTTTATATCCCGGAAACAATCTACTGAACATGTAAAGTCTATCGACACATCCACAGTAAGACTTGTTTATTACTTTTAAAATTTACAAATCTTTATCATACTGTGATAGTCCACTGATGTACTATCATTTCCTTTTTGACAATAAATTCTTTTTGTTTTTTTCATGTTTTTGTACTTTTTTAATTTTTCAATATTTTTGAATTTTTAACTTTTTCATATGTTTTTGATTTTTTAATAATTTTTAAAATTTTCTTACTCCCCCTAAAATCAAAAACATATTTTTGGATTTTAGATTTAAAGAATTTTTTTCTAAAAATGTAACAAACCAATGTGGATCCCGTGACCTCATCGTCCGATCCTTTTTCTCAATCCTGTATCTACAATTGTTTAACAAACAATCATTTGATTCATTTACCACTTGTAAAAGCAGTTTGAACTTGTAAGAACTTTGAAATCAATTTTTCTATTCAACGGTGTGGATTTTCATAATTTTGACTTTTCAAAATTTTTCATTTTAACAATCACTTGTAATTTCAAAAACATTTCTTCTTAACTACTCCCCCTCAAAATGACAAAGATATGACGTTTCAGGATAAGTTAAAATAAACTGAAGCTTCCTTAATCCTGAAATCATCTCTGATAAAGTGGATCTAGGAACTTCTGCACACGAAAGTAACTAAGTGAAGAGTGAAACCCAAGCCTTTTTGGCCTTGGGGTGAATCATGTAATCGTCATCTTCATATTCACTTTCAAATTTATCATCATAATCAAAATTTTCATCAAACATTTCGTCCAATGTTAATTTTGAAACTTAATCGACCTTTTCTATTTCTGTTTATTTTAGAAAATCATTTTTCAACTTTGAAAGATCATTTTTAATGACTACTTCATTTGATTTGATATTTTTAGTTTTAGCCGTAACAGACTTTTCATTTTCAGACTTCTTTTTAGCCACCCAGGATTGTGACATACATCTAGCTTTCTTGATATAAAACCTCGAATCATCGTTTGTGTTTAACTTTGATTCATTTTTGAGTTTTATTTCAGAAACATATTCAGTCTTTGGTTTCACAATCTCTAGCTGTTTCTGTTTTTCATCTTTTGAAACATTTTTTCTTCGTGAAAACAAAGGCTTTAGATTTAGACACTTTCGAGCAATATGACCAATGGTATTGCATTTAAAGCATGTCCATGTATCAGAATCATGTCCACTAGTGGGTTTTACTCCACTTGTATACTTGGTCTTAGCCTTGTCCCGAAGTTCTTTTTCTTTCTTGAACTCATCGTTTGATTGCTTACCAATCTTACCTTCTTCTTGAACCGTATTCGTTCCATACACAAAGTTGATATTTTTACCTTTATATGCTTGGAACGCCGACTTTGAGTTTTTCATCGGTTCTTCTTCAGCTTCTAACCCAGTCCAGCTCTCCTGTTCTCTGGAAAATCACCACAATTTCTACGGTAATTGTTAAAATTCCATTTGGGTTTAGAGTAAAACCTTTTCTCATTCTTTTCAAGATCATCTGATGATACTTCCACAAGTTTAAACAGTTTATCAATTTGATCTTCTTTTACATTCCGAATCGGAAAACTTTCTTCAAAGTACAATCTATCAGATTCCTTAATCTTGTATAATACAACATTAGGATCATCACATAGATCACTTTCTGAAGATGTATGTCACTTTCGGACTGTGAACAAGAACTGTTGGAACTTTCATCAGAATCATTTCCTAAAACATTTTTCACCACATTATTTACAACCACTTTAATGTCATGGTTTGATTTTGTAAATCCACGTCAATGTTCTCAGGCAATTCATCTCTCATTTCTGACAAAAGAAGAATGTTAAATGCCTTTACAATTTCATCATCTTTCTTGCAACAGTAATTTTCAAGAAGTGGTGGAGGAACATTTCCGCACTCTTTACATTTTAATTTTTCACCATTTTCCTCCGACTTAATCGTATGTAAAATGTGATTAATGACATAAGCATTAGTGGTATAAGATTTTAGCAATTGGCTTACCCGTTCAGTTTCAATCTTGATAGCATGAAACTCTCTTTTTGTTTCAGCAATTGTGTTAATGTACATGTTAATTGCCTTTTGTTTATCAATATTGTGGCTTTTAACATTTTTTCATTAGCACCAAGTTCAAGATTAGCTTTTTCGACATTTTTATATTTGCCTTGTATTTTGTCATAAGCTTCTTTCATGTTTCTGTAATCATAACGAAAAGTTTCATTATGTTCAGTTAATTCTCTTATGACTTTGACCTTATCAAGACATGGTTCACAAGGACTTGTGCACTTTGTGCAAGGTTTTTCAACCTCCACAACCTTCACAACTTCCTTTTCAGACATTCTTACCTCAGCTTTTACCTTCTCAGCTTCCTCTGTTTTCTGCTTTTCAAGTTTGCAATCTCCTCTTCCTCAGCTGCATTTTCCAGAACAGCATCAACATCTGACGTTTCGGAATCTTCCATAACCTTAGCCATCATAGCAACTCCAGGTTTCTTGCCAATGTATCTGTTCCATCAAATCCATCTTCTTCTTGATTAGCAACAAGAGCTTGTTCAGTTTTCTCTGAAGATTTTTCTTCAATATCAACTTGTGTCTTCTTTGGATATGGTTTGTATTGAAGAGCTCTCTTTAGTAATCATTGCTGCTACCGAAAGGATTTTGGCTTCCACTTGCTTCTTGATTGTACATTCGCGTTTGAAGTGTCCCTTTTGTCGACACCTGAAGCATGTGACTTTTGTTTTGTCAAATCCAAGCTTGTTTCTTGAATTACCAATATCTCTCCCAGTAAGCGCCACAAATTTCGTAACTCTTCGAATGATAGATGCAAGACTCCACTTGATATCAATGAGTTCTAACTCTTCTTCATCCACTTGATCGTAATCCTCGGCAGTCATTTCCGGATTACCGATCTTTCAAGCAACAAGTCCTTCATAAGATTCAAGAATAGTAGCAAGAAGTGCGATGTGTTGTTTCGCCACTTTTTCAGGAAATACGTTCTGCAAATCTATCGCAATGTTGCACTGGAAAATATTCGAGTCAGAACCAGCTTGGCTTGTCTGACTTTGGAATGAAGGGCTTGAACTTGAACTTGGATAACCAGCATAAGGAGAACTTTGATTCGGAGAAGAGTTTGCATTTGCACTAAAGACCGTTTGAATTTTTGGACTTTGAATCGGAGTATCTTGAATACCTCCTTTGTAATAGACACTTACATCTTGAACAACATTAGCGTTTTTGGATTTCGCTATTTTCATCAGCTCCATTTCATGACCTTCTAACTTGTCAATGAAAGATGACAATTTGAAGTGTCTCCAAGATGGGCTATTCTTGAGAATCGTCAGATATGTTGTCCATTCTCCTTCTGGAAGTGCATCGGCCAATTTCTCAATCTGCTCTTCATTTGATCGTTTAATATCATGTCTTCGCATTTAGACCATGAGGTGACAATATCTATCATCATTTGTTTCATTGTCTCTCCTTTGATCATTATAAAGATCTCAAACTCTTTCTTTATCAACGCCTTCTTACTCTTGATTATTTCATCACTGCCTTTGAATTTATCACAAAGAGATTGCCATAATTCTTGTGAAGTGGTAAACTCTAGCAACATATCAAAATATCTTCCATTACTGATTGTTGAATCAAGCTAATCATTTTCTTCTCTGCGACATAATTTGCTTTGTCGGTTGGTGAGAACTTGTTCAATGGAAGATCTTGATCACGTTCATTCTTTGGCCATTTATAACCATCTTCAACTGCAACCCAGCTATCGAATTGATTTGCTTGTATCCAATTCACAAACTTTTCCTTCCTCCTTCAAACTCATCTATACTCATTAGCTTCGGTGGTTTCTGAGTAGTACCCATTTCGTTGTCGATATTCATCTGGTTCGCCGCAAGAGTATTAGCATTTGATGATGAAGCTACTTGTGACACGAATACGTTGTGGAAATCTT
This sequence comes from Scalesia atractyloides, assembly GCA_947069175.1. NCBI lineage: Eukaryota > Viridiplantae > Streptophyta > Magnoliopsida > Asterales > Asteraceae > Scalesia > Scalesia atractyloides. The sequence goes on from CAMTDV010000006.1 coordinate 34,749,562, forward strand.
CCATTTTGACAATCTGATGGATTATCTGAGAATATGATCAAAAACAACTTGGAAATTGATTAGTAACAAGCAAGTTCGGTCGAACTTGTGTGAAACTCAAAATTTTGATTTCACCTTTAACAAGTTCGGTCGAACTTTGGTATAATTTTCTGATTTTGTACAAACACTTCAAGTTCGGTCGAACTTGAAGAAAAATTTTGAAAATTTTATCACTTCGAACGGACTTGATGTTTAAAGAAACAAAATAACAAGTTCGGTCGAACTTAAGACTCAGTTTCAATGTTTCAACTAAAGTTCGGTCGAACTTATGCAATATTCAGCAAATTTTAAGGAAGTTCGGTCAACTTGGAGTTTAAACCTTGAAAAACTAACAAGTTCGGGCGAACTTGATTAAAATTCAAAGAATTTTAGTCAAGTTCGGTCGAACTTGGTCTCAAGTTCGATGGATTTGGTTTTGACAAACATGGTTTTTTAAACTTTTTGATGTCAAAATGGATTGAATTTGATGTCCAAACTCTCAGGGGTTTGTTATTAGTGTGGTTTACATGTCATATTAAAAAATCACCCATTTTCTACCGTAAAATCATCAAGAATATGAAAATTATTAAGAAAATGATAGAATGGAGATGAAATAGAGAGATTCTGGTCTTGATTCCAGCAAATTTAGGTATCCAGGCTCTGATACACTTGTAGGAACGTCCACGAACAGCTCGGGAACCTAAGTTTGCTATCTATTGTCCGATTAGGCGGAAACTAATGACAAGTTAATCAAATAACAAGAATTACTCATTTAAAGGTTGTTTTCATTGATCTAAAGTTCAATAATTTTCGAGAACCGGATCCGACAGAGCTTCGCTGTCTCTGTGCCACAATCTCTGAAGTTACAAATGAAATCACCAAGGCACCTATTTATAGACTTGCAAGTTCGCTGGTGGGAGAGTTGAAGTTCGCACCGAACTTGACATCATCACAACCATTTCCAGCGAACTTGGCCTCTAAACACTTAAATACACTTTGTTTCTAACAGAGTAAGCCCTATTCGCTCAGACACGATACATAATGATATTAATGACGAAGGCAACAAACATACGCACCAACATGCTTTTTATGCGCAGTTAACTTTCAAAAGTCAACGGTTTATCATATGAACTTTTGACTTAACCTCATACATTGGTGTCATCGTAGTAGGCTATGAAAATGACATTATACACATTTCACACTCATAGTGATTTACACATTCAACCATGTGATCGCCTAGTTATATACACACACCCAACATATTCGATTTCGTCTATACTAGTAATTCTCATAATCCGTCAACTATCCCTATGACCCATGCTTAGCAACCCGACATCATTCCAATTTATTCTATTCTAGGATGCTCATACGCTCCCCATCTATCTCTTAAATCGCAATTAAGATGATCTAACAATACACACTGTGCATCACATCATACAAGCATGTAGTGCAAGCTCTTAAATCATACTTCTACTAAATTTCACATTGACTACATTCTCACATGGTTTTCATTAAGAACACATGTCACATGATAATTTAATACCAAATACATCATTTTCACATTCCACACATATTCATCTTTTACTTACATACAATTTCATCTATTAAGCTCACCTAGGCATTTCATCAAAGACTTGGTATGCGTACCACTAATAAAGCACATTGTACAAGTATTTTATGCCTAAACTTACTAGTTCAAATCAAGACCTCAAATTCTATTAAACTCACATAACTTTCATTCTAAATCATATTCATTTAACAATAATCTACAATATCCAACTTCATATATATCAAAACTATACTCCATTTATCACATGCAACATCATCATCTTCATAACATTACTTCTACAAGCGGGTTTTCATTAATACATCAAAATAATCAGAAATTCGAGCATGATTCATGTTTCATGAGATGATTCTAATTCATTATTATTCTAATTTCACATAAATTCACGGATTAAACATAACCCATTATATCAATGATAATCAAATTAAGAATTTCGACTTACCACTTGACATGCAAGTTTTAGATGATTAGAATTTCGGGTTCATGCACAAGTTTGGCCATGATTTTCCCTTCCAATTTTAATGATTTCTGATCAAGGGAGTTTCCCCCCTTTTTTCTTCTGCCTTGATCGACCTAGACACACAAATGTGTGTGTTTGTGTGTTAAGTTTTGTTTTAATAATATTACTTTCTCATTGTCCATGTTTGGTCCTCCCATTTTATGTCTTTATTACTATTTAATCATTGTTCAACTTAGGCTAATATTTCACATATTTTCTAACTAGGTAAGTTTAAACATTTATGCACATTTAAACTTTTGGGGTGTTACAAGTCTACCCCCTTTAAAGGAGGTTTCGTCCCCGAAACCTTGTTCATTTCCACTTAACACTAACTATCTTTTCTTCCCGTCCCATCAACTTGATCATGAGTCCGTCTTGGTGACGACCTTCTAACTCTAAGAACCCATTCCAGAGTTCTTATTAGTGTTGTCTTCATTGTATAATGCTAGTTTATATCAAAAATAAACATAACTATATGCATTGCCCCTTCTTTCTTAAGTTTAGCAAATTATATTCATTATCACATAAAAATTCGGAATATATCCAGAGCCCTTATTAGTGTCGCTTTCTCTCCATAACGCTAGTTTCTAACACACTTTATCACTAGCGGTTCATTCATTACTCTATTGCTCATAAAGACCTAAGTTTACAGTTTGTTTCTTTCCTTCTAATTAAACATAATACATTCATGTTTTTACTTATTCAAAATAAATTGATTTATTTCATTCTATTCATACATCATCTATGATACTTCATTTTGATCACCATAAACAAATCCTAACATTCCATTACTAACATTCCTTCCAATTACTTGCGTATTCATATAAGGGGTCATTATATTATCATACCCATACTATAAATATTCAATGATCCGTTCTTACTCGTAATCACGCGCTACACATTTTTACTAACCTTGATTTCATTGCATAATCCAACAGCTTACGACCCGAATCAGCCCGATTCATTATGTGTCATGCAGCACCTGGATTGATCGTATCCGTTTATTTGTTAAGCTTCCACCTAAGTACACCCTTTCAACATCGTCCTGTTCAGATGAACATGGCCAACAAGCCTAACCTCAGAGTTAGCATTTCTAACGGTTCCTGCCATCTTGTATATCTTATCAAAATTCTCACAGTTACAATCATTTAGGTAGAGTACCACACGACGATCATTGTGAATATTTTTTTTTGAAATTTATTTCATTAAAATATTCATACCTTTCGATGGTTATTCACCTATAACCTTTTCCAATTCCCTACATGCATACTATACCATATTACACATTCTATTCTTACATATATATCTTTCATTCATCTAATTATGTTACGAACTTTGCAGTTTGACCCCCTTTTTTCAAGTGCTAGTCAGATGGGTACTTATCGTGAGTTCACCTCGGTATCCTACTATTAGCATTCTTCATTAACACATGTAATTTTAGACTATGTACACATGCATGTTGCCAACATTCACTCAGGGTTATCACCCTTACTACATAGCTATTATTTCATTCTCATATTTCGTACTTACTAGAACGTTAAGCATCATTCTATTGTCACTACATGTATAACCATGAAGTATTGTAAGGAAATCTCCCTGAATAATAATTCATGATTCAAAATCTATGTTCTAGGGTTTTATGTTCCTTTCTATGACTCAAGTCTGAGTCAAAGTCCTTTCTATGTTGACTTATAAAGGCACACCTTAACTGCACATAATTACTATTTCATACATACTTTTTCATACTTAACCCGAGTGTTAAGAGTCATCCTATGTTTGTTATAGTTACACGTACTAAGTACACTCCTAGCTTTCATCCTGGACCACTCCATTCCTATGCTAGTTAGCTTGTTTCACAATATACTTACCAGACGTGAGTGTTTACACTGCTTATCAACATTAATTCTAGTTGAAATTTAATATTTAGTTGACCTCTAAAAGTCAAATCTTTCTTACCATGTCACACTTGTGCTATCATTAGTTCATACGGAAGTACTTATTCAACCCATAATTTTATGCCTAATACACAGATTGAACAATTCACTAAACTTGCTACTTTGGCTCAATACTACGACTCACAAAAACGGATCGATCCACTTCGTCACAAGTCCATACCACCTCTGAATGGGTCTCATTCATTCTTATGACAAGTTCCGGCTTGCGAGCATCCTTTCACTAACTCTATTGGTTTCGTCAACTCAAGAGTTCTATAATCCTCACACATAAAATTAAAGATTAGCACATTTCATTCAAATTCCATCAATCATGACATTTATCAAGTTATCTTGTTTACATACTAGCCTTTCCAGATTCTTTTAAAACGTTTGTTCATTTGGCCCGCTCGTAACGGGTCAATGCATGACCGTTCCTTAATATATCATTTTCATTTGTTTGACTTTTCAAGGTCGAACCGCTACTTATTTCTTACTATAGGTATGGGTATATATATATATATATATATATATATCAAAGTGTACATTCGTAAATATCTTGAGTTCAATCATACTTACAAAACATCATTTCATCAGTTTAGCGTTTTTCTCAAAACAAAAACTTTTTCCTCCATCCATAAATAATCTATCGCCATTTACTTTATACTTACTTATTGGACCCGTTTGACTTCAACAAAGTCAAATTGTCAACACATTCTTATGTAGGTACTTTCATTCTTTTTATGTTCAGAACCCGTCTCACGAATTCAAAACTTTCTTATTATACTTTTCATTATTACCTTTCATTCTTACTTGTTTGACCCGTATTTACTTACGGGTTTAAACTTTGTTCTTACTTTTTATTCTTTTCCATCGTTTGACCCGTTTCATAACGTGTCAACTTCCTTATCATACTTTTTTTATCCATTGTGACCCGTTCATAGTGGGTAAATTCCTTAACACACTTTTTTCATCCGTTTTGACCGTTCATAACAGGTCAATTCTTTATCATACTTGATTACCATATTACTATAATCACAAGTTATAACAATGAGCATTACTACAAGTGAAACTTGAAATGTAAGAGTAACATATAGATTCAAACATTTAATTCTTACTTGGTTGGTCCATTCTTACTTACGGATTCATACTCTTCCTTTAAAAAAATTATTTAACGTAAAATACTCCCAAGTTACTTGGGAATCTTGCCACTCTTTTCACACACACGACCACTTACTTCTCAATTCTGCCAGACATACCTGTGATGATTATCATGGTCTCACGAGTATCATATGTTTCTTGCGCACTGGCCGGGTGCGCAATCCACATACTAGCTCTTGCCTTCATGTAACCATCACCTTATGTCCGTAGAAGTGGATTTCAGTTCGTGTATCATTTATAAATCTTATCCAAGGCAATATCAATGTCTTACATTCAACGTTTACCCTCATACTTATTTAAAATATGTACATGGGGTCCAATAGTTTAGTCTCATACTTTGGCATTTGCCTCAGATCGCATCCTTTGACCATTCTTCTCAATCATCCAAGCTTACCTTACATAACTAACACATTTAGTTTCTTCATATGAACGTACTTATACATGTTCTCATTCGAACCTTACCTTCAGATCTTGATCGAGTCTTGGATTGTAGGGTTTCAAGTCACAAGAACACACGAGTTTAAGTTCAAATACTTACCTTTTTAGCATTTGGTTTCATTCAAACAAGAGCACAATTCGAGCCGCATGACTTCCTATCTATTTTTATCACTTTACGGGGTCCTAGTGGGGTTACGGGATAGGTTTTAGGAAGTACGGGGCTCATGGTATGAAAAATAAACGAAAATAGCGATCCAGGCCTGCAGGCGGTGTCGGGGACGGCCAAGCCGCGTCGGCAACGCCCCTGGTAAACCAGCGTCGTTAAACTTCGCGTAGACAGCAAAATATCACATCGGAGCAGGGGGCCGCGTCGGCGACGCCCCCTGTATCTTTCAGACGCTGTTTTGTTCAAATTTCAGCATGCACGACCCGTTTTCGACCCCGTTCCATCCCGGACTGATCCGAAACTCCCGAAACATCCCGTAAACCCGTAACATCCCATAATCTTCCCATAACATCATGTGATCATCCGTAGCATTATCCGTTATACATAATTACAAAAGCTTAAAAGACACTTACTTGAATGATGTCTCGAAGCGAACACACACTTTTGCACGAGCTTTCGGTTCGAGTTCAAGCATTACAATTCATGCTTGAATCCCTCGAACCTGGGCTCTGATACCAACTTGTAAGACCCTAATATGTTTTAACCATATAGACACAGCGGAAAATATGAACAATAAAATTCCTCCTTGTTAAATGTTCCCAACATACTTTAAGTCCGTTTAAAACGAAACCTTCTAAAGAAACATATCATTCAATATTAATTAATGTACCAAACTACGTCACATCGATACATCAAGTGAGTACCTTTTGTATAATCCACGTTCTATAACTCAAATCTAGACCATTCGTCCTTCGGAATAATTAATAATGACTGTGAACACCATAAGCAACCAACACGTTAGTAAATGGTGAACATCATACATATAATAAAAACGTTTGGCTAAAAGACCATATCGCATTCTAACAACGCAAAATATCTCGTTCGTTCATCCTTCAAAGCTATTACTTTTCGACATCGGCTCCCCCGGACCCAACGTTATCATACCTGCACTTTTCATTTCATTCTCAATAATAATAAACGGTTAGCGATCCCGAAATCTTAACATATTAAAGACGTAATGTTTTCACGGAACTACCTACCATTGGTAGACATTAACTCACATACGGATTCATACTACGTATATCTATCACAAATCTACGATCCGCCATTGCACATGAAACAATTCACTCATCACATATAAATTGCCATACCTATTCATGCGGACTACTATACGACTAAAAATCTTATTTTCTATATCATTCTAACATTTTACCATAAATCAAACCAACCACTATATCTCACCATAATACTTCCCTTGTTTTGACCCTCACCAAGCATCTCTCGTTACTTATGAACTATAAGCAACCTACTATAACATTCATTACTCATTTATTTATATTTCACAACCTTTCATACATGACTCATATCATTCATACAACACATTTCATTTATATACTAAGAAGTGAGTTTCAGAATTCACTTACCTTAAACGTCCGTATTCGTATTAGTATCCATTTTCCTTGCTTCCTTTTGACCATCTAACCTTCGCGCTTCCATCCACCTTGACATGATCCCTATACTTTCATGTAATCACATTCACATTCTTGTTAGTACACATGATTGTATGTATTAACGATCATATCAATTCATGTTCCACATTTGACCTTCATTAGTCAATTTAACAAACATAAAGCATATTCCCACAATCATATCTTTTCAACTCATATAATTCATCACGTCATCTCATATAACACACATTGATATAAGACGTACCATATGACTTCCCATAATTTTACAATTGTGACAACAAGTCTAATCATGCTTTTTATGCGCAGTTGACTTTCAAAAGTCAACGGTTTATCATATGAACTTTTGACTTAACCTCATACATCGGTGTCATCGTAGTAGGCTATGAAAATGACATTATACACATTTCACACTCATAGTGATTTACACATTCAACCACGTGGTCGCCTAGTTATATACACACACCAAACATATTCGATTTCGTCTATACTAGTAATTCTCATAATTCGTCAACTATCCCTATGACCCATGCTTAGCAACCCGACATCATTCCAATTTATTCTATTCTAGGATGCTCATACGCTCCCCATCTATCTCGTAAATCGCAATTAAGATGATCTAACAATACACACGTGTGCATCACATCATACAAGCATGTAGTGCAAGCTCTTAAATCATACCTCTACTAAATTTCACATTGACTACATTCTCACATGGTTTTCATTAAGAACACATGTCACATAATAATTTAGTACCAAATACATCATTTTCACATTCCACACATATTCATCTTTTACTTACATACAATTTCATCTATTAAGCTCACCTAGGCATTTCATCAAACACTTGGTATGCGTACCACTAATAAAGCACATTGTACAAGTATTTTATGCCTAAACTTACTAGTTCATATCAAGATCATCAAATTCTATTAATCTCACATAACTTTCATTCTAAATCACATTCATTTAACAATAATCTACAATATCCAACTTCATATATATCAAAACTATACTCCATTTAGCACATGCAACATCATCATCTTCATAACATTACTTCTACAAGCGGGTTTTCATTAATACATCAAAATAATCAGAAATTCGAGCATGATTCATGTTTCATGAGATGATTCTAATTCATTATCATTCTAATTTCACATAAATTCACGGATTAAACATAACCCATTATATCAATGATAATCAAATTAAGAATTTCGACTTACCACTTGACATGCAAGTTTAGATGATCATAATTTCGGGTTCATGCACAAGTTTGGCCATGATTTTCCCTTCCAATTTTAATGATTTCTGATCAAGGGAGTTTCCCCCTTTTTTCTTCTGCCTTGATCGACTTAGACACACAAATGTGTGTGTTTGTGTGTTAAGCTTTGTTTTAATAATATTACTTTCTTATTGTCCATGTTTGGTCCTCCCATTTTATGTCTTTATTTCTATTTAATCATTGTTCAACTTAGGCTAATATTTCACATATTTTCTAACTAGGTTATGTTTAAACATTTATGCACATTTAAACTTTTGGGGCGTTACAAATAAGCCTGTGTAGGTAACGGTACATGGGCTCTCTAATATGTGAAACCCTGGACTTCGACTGACCAAAGCGACCCCGACCGATTACTCCCCAAAATCTGACTAGTGACGATTGTGGTACCTCGTGCACGACCTTGGTGTAGAGGGGGTGTCTGTCTCTGGAAATGTATAAAAGCTGGCGTGCACGACAAACTCCCTCAAAGAGATATCATGCCACACCCCCTAATCGAAAACCCCCTCGACCCACGGGTGCTTGTGGTCCTCATCCTCCTTTGGCTAGTCGACTGGTCTGGGAGCGAACTTGAACGAGGTAAGAACTCGCAGATCATGACCTGATATGACGGCAAAGACGCGAGTTGGAACAACCTGTCACACAGTGTTGTTAGCATTTCATATACAAAACAAATGAATTAGATTAACAAATAGTATATGTGTCCCACGGAGTATCATCTCCAATGAAATCTCGGGATCTCGCCGCCTCGTCCACCTCCTCCAGAGCTGACCAATCGATGGTCGCATGGCCACCTATCTCCATCCGCCGAAACTCTCACATCTGTGAAAAGCCTAGGTCCCATCCTCGAACGCTAGATATGGATGATCGAGCAACGGTTCAATATCTAGGCCACCACGCCCACGCCCACGCCCACGTCCACGTCCCCTTCCTCCGGCTCCCGCTTATCCTCCACCGCCGCCTCTATCACGGATTCCGCCACCCCGACCACGCCCTCCGTCCCTCCACCGCCACCTCCACCGCCCCAACCCCGCCATCGCCCGACAACGTGAACCATATAAGTCTAAAATAATATAACATTTTTATTATTAAATATAACATTTTATTATATATTTTTTCAATATATAACAATTTTTCATATTAAATATATCATTTTTATTGTTTTTTTAAATATAACAATTTCTAATATTAAATATAACATTTTATTATATTATTTTTTAAATATAACCATTTTTAATATTAAATTTAAAACTTTATTATATTATTAAAAAATATAACAACATTTTTTATTTGTAAATATAACATTTTTATAAATAAAATAAGAGTTTATACTTTTTTTTGTTTCAAAAAACATAAAAGAAAAAAAAGTAAAATAAGCATTTTGGGCCTATACAGATCGTATAGGCGTCGTACGCATCGTATAACCCAATGAAGTTTGAATTATATGAAAATTTTGAATTAATACGATGTGTATAGGGCTAATACGCATCGTATTAATTCAACCAGCCTATACACTCAAATCTACAGTATAATACACACAAGGAAACATAAAAATGATGAGGGAACAAAAATCATACCGTAAGTGTCTTTAATCTCGAATCCAATCTGTATGTTCAATCGTATATGTTTCACCATATGTGTATGTATTTTGGTATTTTGGGTTCGTATTATGATATAACCCCCTTTAATAAGGGGGTTATATTGTTTTGCATATTAATACGCATCGTATAGGCATATTAATACGCATCGTATAGGCCTATACGATGCGTATTAATATGCAAAACGATGCAATTTTGGCCTATATGATCGTATTGGACAAAATACAAAAACATGTATTTTTTCTCTGTTCGACGCGTATACGTGTCGTATTTGACAAATATGGCGTTTGCGTCATTTTATGAAGTATACCTTCAATACACGCTGTTTCAGTGACGTTCGGTTGCGTGTGATATCACATTCTATGATTACGTGTCACACCCCGACCCGTAGCAGTCTAGGTGACAAGGGCATGATTGGTTGATCCAAAGCTTATGACACGCTATTAAAAGTTTCAATATTTTTTAATTCCGAATTCAAAAGAAATCCAAGTAACACATAATCCAAACAACAAGTACATAAACAAAATGTTTAAATAACTTAATTTTTTTTTATTAAGGCCCAAGTTCTACGTTGTCACATGTCACACCCTCAATTTCCACTTGCGGAGTTTTACCGCGAGGCGTGTGAACAAACCAGAATCTGAACACTAGTACGTCGAACGACTCTATATGATTTGATAATACGTTTTCCAAAATCATTTGTTGTAGATTTTATATTGTCTAAATTAGTTACCAATATTTAGCAGAAGCATCAGTTTTAAAGTTTGAGCAGAAGCATAAAATAATAGTGAAACGGGCGCCAACACAAACGCCAAAACAAATGAAAAACCCCAAAACAATATTTATAAATAAGACTCGATAAAAGATGTCTTGTTCAATGCATGTGCGTGCACCTAGAGCTCCTAGCGTCCTGAGAAACATGTAAAGAAACAAGTGTCAACATTAAAGATGAGTGAGTTCACAGGTTTTCATAAATTCGTTTGTTTGGTTATAGTTTGTTTTCTCCGTTATCCCTAACCCGGGATAACGTATTGGTTCCATTATTCCAACCCGGAATAATAAGTTGTTGCTTCCAATATTCAAAACCCGGAATATTAAGTTGTTGTTTCCAATATTCCAAACCCGGAATATTAAGTTGTTGTTTCCATTATCCTCAACCCGGGATAATACAGTTGATTGGTAATTAAGTTCAATGTTAATATATATAGGTAGCTAGCCTAAAGTTATGTCACGTAAGTGTTCGCGATCGAAGCTGACTGTTGTGCCTCCGTTTTGCCAGGCCTATCACATGACCATGGCGAGGTTAGGCCGAATTATTCACCCGTTGACCATACCCGGTCGGCTAGCGCGACTAGCTCGGATGGGGCTTGTCGGGCCCAGTAGTACTACTTATAACTCCCCCGCTATTAAACACAATACTAACGATCCGAGAGATTGACGAGGACTTAAGTGATAAAGCTGCTTAGTGACCATAACATTACATTAACATTAACTTAGTTACCGAGTAGTTATGTGACGTTAAATTCGTATAACGTAAAGAGATTGAGTTTGAGAGTGTATACATGTTTCTCCCCCTGTTGTTTAAAAACCGGATAAAGTTAGGGGCCGTGAACTCACCTTTATTTGCTCGGTTAGTGTAGCAAAAAAGTTATAAGAGATGAGACCGCTAGTTGCGTCCTAACAAACCAATTAATTTCAAGTCAGTATGTGAACACACCAATACAAATTCTACACGAAATTTACGCACAAAGTGATACACACAAACAACATATCTAACACTCAAACATGCATGCAAGTATTCTCATGTGAACCTAGTGATCAAGACAACTTATCATAAACATAAACCAATTCATGCCACAATTTGGTGCCCACAATCACAAGTTATCAAATTTCAGCTTAACACTCATCATTCAGCTGTTTTCTAGGATTTTTATAAAATAGTTCCAACATTCCAAAAATTCCAATATTTTTACAGTAGGTGACATTTATACCATAGAAATTTATATAATTTTTCCAAGTCCTAAATCTTTACCAATTAACCATAAATATTAATATACTAGGCTGCAGTCAGATTTACCGCTTTCTGACTGCAGTCCACGGAAGAATTTATTTAAAAATCACTGATCGTCCAATTAACAAAATTCCAGTTGGTGTTGCCCGGAAATTTCCATAACTAGTTTCTGTACAAAAATCATGACTCAACTCCCTACTGATTTTAAAATCCAACTCGGTAAACGACTAACAAAATTTCAGGATTTTCACAGCTTTAGTTACTGAACTTATTTGGCCCTTTAAAAATATCAAACGACTTCAGAAAATTATAAATCCAGCGCCATTAGATTCCTTATTCAAATCTCTACGTTCTAGACATCAGAAAATCCGTTTTTCGACAACTAATGACCGAGTTACAGCCAGATGAAGTCGGCTGTAACTATTACTCAGCAACTGTTTTCAGCATACTATTACTACAACTTGCATAAACCGTTCCTATTGATCAACCTAAGCGAGCAAGAACCGATTTTTAATCATAGATCACTACTAATAACTTATCCATGCAAACCCTACTCAATAACTCTAGTCTTTATAAACAAATCACAGTCGCAAGTTATGAGTTCCGAAAACAATCATGCATATAGACAACAATCAATTCAGCCGATTATATTCAACATATAAAACCCGAAACAGCAAATCAATTAATCATTCAAGCTTATATATATATATCCGAAACAAACTAATCAATTCATTCAAGCATATATATCCGAAACAAACTAATCAATTCATTCAAGCCGAAGCAAACAACAAAATCAACACACATCTAACCGAATATGATCTTGTAACATATGCTGGATTCTAACCTTTGATAACTAGGTAAATCGGCCGAGACTTGGACGAGAATGGATTCGGATATTCAAGCAATGATCACGACCGAAGGGACGAGATGAACCACTTGCTGTCGCGACCGAGGGATGATGATGGAGCAGGCTGATTTGTGATCGAATAGAGATGAACAAAGGCTGATCCCGCGACCGGATTGAAGTGAACAAGGGCTGCCGACGGCTGTTGAACTTTTAGGGTTTTGTGTTGTGAATGAAGGCATGCATGAGTTTGTATTTATAGGCGCACAAGATGATAAGGGTCGCGGTTTTAGTTGGAGCTTGTGGCCGAGAGACTAGGGCGGTCGGTTGGGTTTTGCTCATGTGGCCGAGGACTTGGGTTGCATGCAATGGGTTTTCGGTTTGGGTTGTTCTCGGCCGAGTAGTTAGAGTTTTAGGTTTTGATCTTGCGGCCAAGTAGTTAGAGTTTAAGGTTTAGGTTTGATCTTTGCGGTCGAGACATGTTTGAGTCCTAAACTTGGTTAATTCCTAGAGTTACAATGAATCAAAGTTGGTTCGTGTCGTGGTTCGGTTCAGTTCGTGTACATATCTACTGTAATTATTCTATAACTAAAACAATCACACAACACACATCACGTATTCATTTAATTCGTACACGTTTAATGTTTAGCATATACTTTATTCGACAAGAGTCGCGTTTAAGTTATCCGAAAAACCCGGGATATCACATCACACCCTCAATTTTCACTTGCGGAGTTTTACCGCGAGGCGTGTGAACAAACCAGAATCTGAAACACTAGTACGTCGAACGACTCTATATGATTTGATAATACGTTTTCCAAAAATCATTTGTTTAACCATTCATCGTAGATTTTATATTGTCTTAGTTAGTTACCAATGTTTAGCGGAAGCATTAGTTTTTATGGTTGAGCGGAAGCATAAAATAAGTAGTGAAAGCATCCCAACCCCTGAATGGAAGCATCACAATATACTACAAAGTCATCTGTCCCTTCCGGCAAGGACAGAATGGGTGCACTGCAAAGTTTCTGTTTCAGCAATTGAAATGCCGCTTCCTGCTTGTCACCCCAAGCATACTTGATGCCTTTCTGGGTGAGGGTAGTAAGCGGTTGTGCGATCTTTGAAAACCCCTCGATGAAACGTCTGTAGTAACCAGCCAAACCCAAAAATTGGCGGATCTCTGTCGGTGTCCTGGGTGCTTCCCAGTTTTTGATAGCTTCAATCTTGGCAGGGTCGACATGGATACCCTTTTCATTTACGATATGCCCGAGAAACTGAACTTCCCGAATCCAGAAATCACACTTCGAAAGCTTGGCATATAGCTTCTCCTGTTGAAGTAATCCTAGCAGTAATCGTAGATGTTCAGCATGTTCTTCTTCACTTTTGGAGTAGATGAGTATGTCATCGATGAACACAATGACAAACTTGTGGAGGTATGGTTTACACACGCGGTTCATGAGGTCCATGAACACCGCGGGTGCGTTGGTGAGACCGAAGGGCATGACCAAGAACTCATAATGGCCATACCGAGTACGAAAAGCCGTTTTAGCGATATCCTCCTCCCTGACGCGTAGCTGGTGGTAACCGGACCGTAGATCAATCTTGGAATAGTAGCTTGACCCTTGGAGTTGGTCGAAGAGATCATCGATGCGAGGTAACGGGTATCGGTTCTTGACAGTAACCTTGTTGAGTTCCCTGTAGTCGATGCACATGCGGAAGGTCCCGTCCTTCTTTTTGACAAAAAGGACTGGAGCTCCCCATGGCGAAGCGCTTGGTCGGATAAATCCCTTTTCTAACAGCTCCTGAAGTTGGGTAGACATCTCCTGCAGCTCGGCTGGAGCTAGGCGGTATGGAGCCTTGGCGATAGGAGTTGCATGGTTCGCCAATTCGATTTCAAACTCCAATTGTCGATGGGGTGGAAGACCAGGTAATTCCTCTGGGAATACATCGGAAAAATCACGGACGACAGGGATGTCTTCTATACGTTTCTCATCCTTAGGCTGTTCGGTAACCAGTGCGAGTAAAGCGAAGGAGTTCTTTCTCCGAAGATACTTCTGCGCTTGCATGTAAGAGATGATGTTGGTGACGGCGCTTGCCTTCTCGCCTTGCACCGTCAAGATTTCGTCGTTAGAGAGCGGAATACGGATATTTTTCGAAGCAGAGAACTTCAGCCCGGACGTCGGATAGCCAGTCCATTCCGACTACCACGTCAAAACTACCCAGGGTAGTTGTCATCAGATCAATGGTAAAGGTGTGACCCGCGAGTTTGAGTTGACAGCCGGATACTATATGGGTCACATCTACGGATTTACCATCTGCTAGTTCTATGACATAAGGGGTCTCTAAGGGTTTAGGCGTGAGATTTAGGTTCTTCCTAAAAGAATCAGATATAAAGATCCTATCCGCACCCGTATCAAAAAGCACAGTAGCAAAATGTTCATTAAGGGGAAACTTACCGGTGACCACGTTCGAGTCGTTTCTGGCCTCTCCGCGGCCCAATGTAAATGCGCGACCTTTGGCACCTCCTGTGCCACCATTTCCATTATTGTTGTTGTTATTGTTGTTATTGTTGTTGTTGTGGTTATTGTGGTTGTGGTTGTTCCCACCATTGTTGTTGTTGTTACGCAGCTGTGGGCAGTCTCTTTTGAAGTGGGCAGTGCTACCACACTGATAGCATCCCCGGTTAACACCCTGTTGTGGGCCTTGGGGTTGATTTTGGTTTTGTCGGGACATGATTTCCCCACGAAAATCCTTTGCCGCATGTCCCACCTTGCCACATCGTTGGCAGCGATTCCCGGCACAAGGGCCGTGATGATGAAGATTACAGCGGGTGCACTGCGGCTTTCGACCTACATAGCCGCTTGCGTTCTGGTTGTTGTTGTTGGCGGGCTGATTTTGGTGACCCCGGTGGCTGTTGTAATGATTGAACCGTTTCTGGTTCCCCTGTTGCGGCTGGGATGACGAAGACTGTCGAACAGACGAGTCTTCAAACTTTCTTTTGTTATCAGGGGCAACTTCAGTTGTACCCTGTGCTGGCAACTTCTTTTGTTCCACCGCCTTATCGGTGAGTTTGTGCGCCAACCTGATTGCTTGATGCTCCGTTACAGGGTTACTAGCCATCACCATACCCTGAATCTCCGGGACCAGACCCCCAAGGTAGAACTCGAGTCTTTTCTCCACAGTGTTGGCCAGATCGGGACACAGAAATACCAGGTCGTGATGTTTCGCTGTGTATGCTTCGATTTCAGATCCCACCATCTTGTGGTTCCATAATGTTTGCTCCAACTGTTGGACTCTGTCTCGCGGACAGTACTCTTCTTTGATTAGGGCCTTAAACTCGGCCCAGGCCATTGCATTTGCAGCAATAAGTCCACGCGTTTGGACTTGTGCATTCCACCAAGTTAGTGCCCCATCTTCCAGTGTTGAGGCTGCGTACTTGACCTTGTTGGCCTCTAGACAGTTGCACATTTCAAATACTGATTCAGATTTTTCGATCCAGCGGACCAGTCCTATGGGTCCTTCTGCCCCCGAGAATTTGCTTGGTTTCGCGTCGAGGAACATCTTGTAGGGGTTAAAACCCCCTCCTGCTGACAGAGAACTGGTAGTCAGCGAGGAATTCTACTAGCCCAACTATTAGATTTTCTCCTGAAAATTTAATAATGGTTACCTGCCGGTTGGTTCTGAACACCCGCTAAAGCTGCGTTCACGTGCTCTTGAATCATGGCAGCTAGTTCTTCGGGCGTCATGTTAAGGTTTCCACGTCGTCCAGTTGCCATTTAGATCTTCGAAAAACAACATAAACACACCCCGATAAGTCTATATATCCAATATAGTTATCCTACTTCGTACTTAAATATTTATCAAGTTATGTCAACTCAAATATATTAAATAGTCAAAAGAAATACTTGATTAAATGAAATTTCAACGTCTTACAAAGTGCCAACCAAACATATGAATTCACTATAAAGTCTCAAGTTTAAACACAAGTGGGAAAATAAATAGACTGAAGGAAAGTAAATAAAATAAGCGAGACGTGTCAGTCGTCTACATCTCCATCCCCCAGATCACTATCGTTGCCATCATCCTGCGCGGCATTCCCAGCTTCTACAGCTGGGTCCTCCTCCGGATCCTCCTCTGGATCCTCCTCTGGGTCCTCTTCTGGATCCTCTTCCGGATCCTCTTCCGGATCCTCCTCTACCGGCACTGGAGGGGCCGGTGCTGGTGCAGGTGCTTGATTTTGCTTTAGCTCCTGAATTCTCCAACTATTTTCCAGGACTCTGTCTTCGAGCCAGTCGGCTCTTATCTGCTCAGCACGCAGATCTCTGGCTAAGGTGTTACAAGCTATCTTACTCGTATGTTGCTCTTCCTCGAGCGAGTCGGTTTTACCTGTCAGTTGTCGGATCATCCATCCCTGTGCTAGGATGGTTTCCTGCATTCTTTCTAATTGTTCTTGTTGTTTCTGTATCATGTTTCTAAGTAGGCCATTTCCTACTTCTACAGAGTTAACCGGTTTGACCGGCACAACGATGGTTGGGCGTGATGACGACTCCTCCCCCAGAGCGAGCCTTTTCCTCGCAGCTGAGCGTGTTTCCACGCCATAAGATGGTAAGGGTTCCACCATAGGTGCATTTCCTGGCGCCCTTGGGTGCGAAAGTTTGTCGGATGATGATGATGATGATGACATTGCCTGTTAGGTCGTGTAGTTAGTTACGAGTTGTTTTCATTTCTTATTACGAAGTCATAATCTACATACACAGTTGTAGTACATCACATAATAAGATATAATCAGTTCGGTGCCAAACTACGTCTAGTGTCGTGTAATCAGCTATAGTTTAGGTCTACTTTTAATGCAAACCTGGTTCTCTATAGCTAGTGGCTCTGATACCAATCTGTCACACCCTCAATTTCCACTTGCGGAGTTTTACCGCGAGGCGTGTGAACAAAGCAGAATCTGAAACACTAGTACGTCGAACGACTCTATATGATTTGATAATACGTTTTCCAAAAATCATTTGTTTAACCATTCATCATAGATTTTATATTGTCTTAGTTAGTTACCAATGTTTAGCGGAAGCATTAGTTTTTATGGTTGAGCGGAAGCATAAAGTAAGTAGTGAAACGGGCGCCAACACAAACGCCAAAACAAATGAAAAACCCAAAACAATGTTTGTAAATGAGACTCGATAAAAGATGTCTTGTTCAATGCATGTGAGTGCACCTAGAGCTCCTAGCGTCCTGAGAAACATGTAAAGAAACAAGTGTCAACATTAAAGATGAGTGAGTTCACAGGTTTTCATAAATTCGTTTGTTCGGTTATGAGTTTGTTTCCCCCGTTATCCCTAACCCGGGATAACGATTTAGTTCCATTATTCCCAACCCAGAATAATAATGATGTTGGTTCCATTATTCCAAACCCGGAATAATAAAGTTGTTGTTTCCATTATCCCTAACCCGGGATAATATAGTTGTTGTTTCCATTATCCCCAACCCGGGATAACATAGTTGATTCGTAATTAAGTTCAATGTTAACATATATAGGTAGCTAGCCTAAAGTCATGTCACGTAAGTGTTCGCGATCGAATCTGACTGTTGTGCCTCCGTGTTGCCAGGCCTATCACTGACCATGGCGAAGTTAGGCCAAATTATTCACCCGTTGACCATACCCGGTCGGCTAGCGCGACTAGCTCGGATGGGGCTTGTCGGGCCCAGTAGTACTACTTATAATTTCCCCGCTATTTAAACCCAATACTAACGATCCGAGAGATTATCGAGGACTTATGTGATATAGCTGCTTAGTGACCATAACGTTACATTAACATTAACTTAGTTACCGGATAGTTATGTGACGTTAAATTCGTATAACGTAAAGAGATTGAGTTTGAAGAGTGTATACATGTTTCTCCCCCTGTTGTTTAAAACCGGATAAAATTAGGGGCCGTGAACTCACCTTTAGTTGCTCGGTTAGTGTAGCAAAGAAGTCGTAAAGGATGGGACCGCTAATTGCGTCCTAACAAACCAATTGATTTCAAGTCAGTGTGTGAACACACCAATACAAAATTCTACACATAATTTACGCACAAAGTGATTCACACAATCAAAATTCCTAACACTCAAACATGCATGCAAGTATCCTCATGTGGACATAGTAATCAGAACAATTTATCATGAACATAATCCAATCCATACAACACTTTGGTGCACACATTCACAAGTTATCAAGTTTCAGCTTACATACTCATAATTCGGCTGTTTTTAGGATTTTTATAAAATAGTTCCAACGTTCCAAAAATTCCAATTATTTTACAGCATGTGACAATTATACTGTAGAAATTTATATAAATTTTTCAAGTCCTAATACTTTACCCATTTAACCATAAATATTAATATACTAGGCTGCAGTCAGATTCGTCGCTTTCTGACTGCAGTCCACGGAAGAATTTATTTAAAAATCACCGATCGTCCAATTAACAAAATTCCAGTGGGAGTTGCCTGGAAATTTCCATACCTAGTTGCTGTACAAATTTCATGATTCGACTCCCTACAGATTATAAAATCCAACTCGATAAACAACTAACAAAATTTCAGGATTTCCACAGTTTTAGTTACTGAACTTAATTGGCCACTTAAAAATATCAAACGACTTCAGAAAAATATGAAACCAGCGCCATTAGATTCGTTATTCGAATCTCTACGTTTTAGACTTCAGAAAATCCGTTTTTCGACAACTAATGACCGAGTTACAGCCAGTTGAAGTCGGCTGTAACTATCACTCAGCAACCTGTTTCACATTTTATCACCACTAATTTCCATAAACCGTCGATATAATGAACCTAGGCGATCAAGAACTGATTTTTCCAATCATAGATCAATACATATAACATATCCATGCAAACCCTAATCAATATCTCTAGTCTTTATAAACAAAACACACTTGCAAACTATGAGTTCCGAAAACAATCATACATGCAAACTATGATAAATCAGCCGATTAACAACATAATCACTACATTCAAACACATATAATCCGAATATGATCTTGCAAACAATTATAAATCCTAACCTTTAATAATGGTGAATAACGAGCCGAGACTTGGATGAGAATGGATTCGGCTTGAAGGTAGATCGCGACCGAGAAGGGGGCTTGTTTGCGACCGTGAAGAAGAGTGGGGAGTGGCTGTTTGCGACCGAGATGATGAACGAAAGCTGCCGTCGGCTGTTTGCTATTAGGGTTTTGTGTTTTTGGTTTTGTGAAATCAAACTCATGCATGTATGTGTTTATATAGCGTAAAGGGTGAAGGTAAAGGGGAATGGGTTTGCGGTTTGGGTTGCACGCGGCCGAGAGTGGTTTGGGTTGGTTGGTTTGGGTTTAAGACTTGGTTCACTCCTAGAGTCACAAGGAATCGAGGTTGGTTCGTGTCGCGGTTTGGTTTGGTTCGTGTACATATTTACTATAAATATTTTATAACTAAAACAATCACGTAATCGAACATCACATATTCACCAACTCATAAACGTTCAATACATATAGCACATACTTCATTTGACAAGTTCGCTAAATTATCGTAACTATTTCGAGCGTGCAAATTCAAGTCTCCGAATTAATAACCGTGAAGTAGTGCGTTTAAGTTATCCGAAAAACCGGGATGTCACATACGTGTTCCTTTCTTGATGTTTGTTCACCTGTATCATGTGTAAAAAGTAGTTTTGGGTCAACAAAGGTTGGTGAGTGAATCTTATTGTTATCATATAAATAATATGTTTATTTGGTATACTAACAGAAAAACGTGCACAACCAAATGTAACTTTATGTGTTGTACGCAAATAAGTCAAACCTCCCCAACCTCAAGCAATATAACAACTCAACTGAATGTTAATGTGCACTGTATCATGGTGTGTTATTTTATAATGCAAGATCAAAGAAGAGCTTTTCTTGTGTAAAGCTAGTTATTATTATATTAAAAAGGTCAAAATATTGTAAATCAAGCACATGTTTTCTGTTTTTAATCTCCTTGAAGACCATCATTCTACATAAAAATTGTGTTCTATGTGATCCCATTGGTTACAAGGTTTGACGGAGACTCCTAAGTTTACGCTCAATCGAAAAGAAAACGTATTAACATACGTGGATCTAGTCAATTGAAAAAAAAATTGTTACATGTATGGACCTGGTCGGTTGACAAGTAAAAAAATATCGTTTATATAATTTGTTATAAAATATAAAATTGGATCAAAATAAGATAATGAATAATGTAAGCTATAAATAGAAAATAAAACACTACAAGTATTTAAGACGAAACATAGTGGTCACTAGTCTGGCCAACCACGCGTAACCACGTAGGAAACACCGCCTCGCTTGCGTGGTTGGGCTTTTTTGGCTCCACTTCGTGATTCCAACAATGCAATGGGGTTTGGGAAACCAAGAAAACTAGCCGTTGATGATGAGTTTTATTTTGGTTTATTTTTTTTATTTATGTATGTTTTTTTTTTCAATTCAAAACCCTATAAATAACCCAATAATCTTGGTACTCATTCTATAATTTAGCATTCTCATTTCAAAATCCTTATTCCTCACTGTATCAAAACAAAAAAAAAAGTATGAATTTTCCTCGTCATCCTTTGGTAGTGAGGATAACTCATCTTCGGATTCTTATGAGATCTTGGAGGCCATTACAAGTGCAGTTCAACTCATGGTAGAGTTTATGCAAAAAGTTTGTCAACCTCCATGTCCGATTTTAGAAGAACACAAATCGAACGGGACAATGAGCTTGCAAATGAGTTGTTAATGCGTAACTATTTTTGTGATCAACCCGTCTACCGTCCTCGCGAATTTAGGCGTCATTTTAGAATGAGTAAATGTTTATTTTTACGTATTACCAATGATTTGGAAGCGAAGTATGATCACTTCAAAGACCTGACGGAAGAGGAAAGATGGGATTCACGACAATACACAAGTGTACATCTGCTTTACGAGTGCTAGCATATCTTACGTCAAGCAACATGTAGGACGAGTACCTAAAAATGGCGGACAAAACAACATGAGATGTTGTAGCATTTTTTGTTGAAGGTAATGCTTATTTTTTTTAACTTATATATTTTTTTAATATGAAGTTGTTGAAAGATGCATAAGCCAAAAAGATTCTAATGGCCTCTAATCTTGCAACAGGTGCACAAACTTCTTCATAATCTATCCCTTCCTCCGGACGAAAACCTTGAACCACCAATCTTGCTTTGTTCTTGATAACCATACACCAGTCATCCATCTTATTGTGAAAGACCCATTTCATACTAATTGGATACTTGTCTTTGGACAGGTCAACGAGTTCACATAGCTTAAGCTTTCGGAACTGAGACAGTTCTTCTTGCATGGCTTGTACCCAACTGGAGTCTTGAATAACATCTTCTATATCATTTGGTACTGATTGGGATAGAAAAGTGGCATACAATCCTTTATTAATAGTATTTGTCTAACCACGAGTTTGCACACTGTCTTTAAAAGAACCAATAAAATTTTTCAAGAGGATGATTACGATTGGTTTTGTAACTTGCATTGGGTTGGGTTTCAATTTGTTGAGGTAGATTGATGAGGTGTTCATCAAGATGTATGACTGACGATCCCTCATCTTGAATCGGGTCATCCACATTCGTCTGTGAAGAAGAAGCATTGTTTGAGGATGCATTCTCAGCCAAAGTGTGACCATTAACTTCTTCTAGGGGAATGATCGGGTTAGCTAAAAAGGGAGTGAAACGGGTGGTAAAAGGAGTGAATCCAATGTCTGACGTGTCAAACAGTGGTTTGGTTGAGTGGTTCCCACATGTTCGGGTTTAGAAATGGTTTCAGGAATGTTAAAGGTGTTAAACACAACATCTACATCATAAAACCAATCAGGGGAGCTTCCAATGTTGGTATAGTTTCCATCTTGAAAATCGACATAGTATGATTCAATCACCATCATGGTCCTTTTGTTGTAGACTCTATACGCCTTCTGAGTTGATGAATATCCCATAAAGTAACGTTCATCTCCGATAGCTTCAAACTTGATTAGATTATCTTGATTGTTGAGAAGGGTGTATGAGCAACCATACAGTCTGAAGAAATCTATCAATGGCTGTCGCTTGAGTAGAAATTTGTAAGCGGTTTTCCCACGAGGTTTGACGATTAGAACTCGATTCAATACGTAGCATGCTATGTTGACTGCCTTGGCCTAAAAGATAATTGGTAAATTGGAGTCTACAAGCATTGTTCAAGCGGCTTCAATGAGTGTTCGGTTCTTTTTTTCTGCAACACTGTTTTGCTGAGGAGTTCTTGCGACACTGTACTGAAGGCTTCCTCACAGAAGGAGATAAACGTTTGGTTCTTAAATTCCATGCGTTATCACTTCTGATAGATTAAACCTTCAGTTTGATGACATTCTCGATCATAGGAATGAAATTCTTAAGAATATCAACAGTCTCGCTCTTTGTTTTGAGAAAATAGACCCGTGCAAAGCGAGAAAAATCATCTGTAATCACCAAGAAATAAGAACTTTTAGCTAAACTCTAACAATATGATGTAATGATGTATTGCAAAATACATTAGTTTATCATGTTCAGTTTGTATAGTTTTTATTAGTTTTAGTTTCCTTTTCTGTAGAATAGATAGTATTTTGATACAATTGCGTTTTGCAGGTCTTGTGTGCTTAAAACAGCTGGAAAATGTGAAAAACAAGTGAAAATACGAAAAAGTCAAGTCCTGGAATGGATTGAAGGCTCAGGTGCTGAAACGGGTCGAAAATACTAGGTTTTACGCTTCTGGCGGGCCGCGACTAGCATGGGGGATTCTTCTCGGGCCAGCAAGAGACCTAAAGTTGGCTGACGTCGTTACACGGTCGCGGGCCGTGACCACCTATACCTATCCATCTCGCGCCCCGTGAGAGGGTGTTTTTGCCAGATATGTTCGAGCTGGGCAATGGTTTGAGCTGCAGAAACATATATAAACATATTTATTGTCCTCAAAACCCTAACTTGGCGAATTGAGAACTCTTTGGGCGAAAAGTTGGCATCTTTACGAGTGATTTCAAGCATTCAGAGCTGCTAATTGAAGAAGGGAAGCTTAAGGAACCATTCGAGTTGCAGTCTTGCCGTTCAGGTGTCCTTACTTTCGTCTCTTCTTTATACTATGTTTCAGACTCTTGAATTTACTTTGTTTTTGATGATTTCCATGACTTTGTTTGGCTAGATCCATTGTACTACCTAGATTGGATGATTGATTGCATAAAGTTTTGATTTTTATTATGGATTTATGAATTCTATGGATTGTTTATGAATGGTAGGCGACTTGTTCTATTGATTAGATGTATATGCGTGCTTGATAGTGTTTGAATATTGTTTGTTGCTTCGCTTGATTCTTGGTGACGGTCTTTATCACAAAATAGAGTTTTGCTTGGTTTTAGATTTTGGTGAATGTCTATATCACGTAATAAATCTTTAATCTTTAGGGTGAAATTGCGCAATTAACCTTAGAAGTAATATTCGGTAATCTTATAAAATCAAGTTTTCTGCTAATCGTCAATAGATGTGAGGTGCGGGATTATTGTTAGGTCTAAGTCATTAAACCGTAAGGTAGAGCTTCGTAGAAGTATACCCTTTTGGCTATTGTCTAACAAGTCTAGTCAAGAGTCCAAGTTTACCTTAGATTTAGATCCTGTGAGGGAGTGAATTGTGTAAGATACTTTCATAAATCCATTAGATGTCTTGTGAGAGAGTCTAATAACCGGTAGTCTAAACAACCTCTAAGGTGTCACAACGTGCTCTTGAGAAGGGTTAGGAGTCCTTTAGATATCCCGAAGGCGCGAACTTTATGATCCCGGTTCTATAGTTGACAATTTCCAAATAAAAATCATTAATAAAAGTAATCAGGATTCCAGTCTAGGTAGTGTTTTCCACCATCAGAGTAAAAGTCTAAAGAAATTCATTTAGTTAACTTCATTAGTTAATTTAGTTTAATTTAATTACATTCTTAGGATTTTAGTAACCCCCCAAAAAAAATTAAACAATTAGTATGTCTGTGTCAGTCGTAGTCTAGATAAAGTCTTTAACGTAATTAGTAGAGTCTCGTGGGTTCGATATTCAGATTTACTTTAGCTATACTAGAGTCGATCGTACACTTGCCGGTTAGTAGTTTAGTGTGTCTTAGTGAGACTAGAGTATTACTTCGAGTCTATATTTAGGTTAAATTAGTTGCTTTTAATTGAACTATTTTTAGCACATCAAGTTTTTGGCGCCGTTGCCGGGGAACTTGGCGATTGCGTTAATTAGTTTGTTTTGACTTACTTGATATCATACTGTGCTTTATGCGTGTTTGAGTCGTAGGAGTCTAAAATAGTATTGATTTCTTTTTGTTTTTTTGAGTTAGTTTAAAGTCTTCTTACTTGTTTGTTTTCGGTTTTCAGTGGATGCCCCATACGCGTTCGCAAGGACCTCTGCCGAAGCCGCCCACGGACAAGCCTTCCTTCTCGTCTTCTTCGTTCAAGGTAAGTACTTCTACACCTTCATCTTCCACCCGTTCTTACTCTACAATCCCATCTAAACCATCGAACTTTGACTTTCCACCGAAGTCATCACCCCACAATTCCCCACCACCCTCCCATACCCAAAGTCCTCACCAGTTGTCCAAATGGCCAATCACACTATTAACCCAACAAGCCACCACCAGTTTCACCGGTGCTAACTCCCCCATCACCTTACCCGACATCACCAATGACAAATCTTGGCAAATCCCATCCTACATCATGACCGCAATTACCAACTCTTGTCAGTTTCACGGTCGTGAGGATGAGGATGTGACGGCTCACATCAACCATATCACTCGCTTGTGTGGCACTTTCTCCAATTAGGGTGTCAATCTTAATGCTCGCTATCTCCAGGTATTTATATTCTCGCTTGTTGGCCGCGCAACCGTCTGGTTCGATTCACAGCCAGCAGGTTCTTTTACCACATGGGCAGGTTAACGGGATGCTTTCTTAGCTAAATACTACCCACCCGCGAAAGCATCTCGTCTACGCGATCAGATCCATTCGTTCCGGATGGAATCTGATGAGCGTACAACCTGGCGTGGGAGAGATTTCAAACCCTACTCTCTCTTGTTCGTAGCATGGTTTGTTAGATTGGCACTTGTAGAAAAGTTCTACAATGGTCTCACCCCAGAGATCAGAGCCCGGTTTGACACTTCAGTTGGTGGACAACTTTGGGTACAAATCAGTAGCCGAGTGCAATGATCTTTTTGAGAGTTTCGCGCATTCTGACATGGACAATAGTGCTGCCAACAGGACTTCTATTCCTAGACCTCTTCGACTTCTCGAGGGGTATCCCAAGTTGGCTTGGATTCATCGGTAGCTGCTGCTTTAGACATGATTCAGAAAACCTTCACTAAGGAGTTAGATGAGATTAAGAAAAGGTAGATCATTGTGAGGTTTGTAAGGGAGGCCATGATACCATAGATTGCCCCACCATCACTTTAGAGCAGGTAGAGTACATAGCTGGTCAGTCTAGGGGTCCGTTTAATAATAATAATTTCTAATTACAACTCCAACTAGCGCAATAATAATAAAATTTCCGCTCTTCCGGTAACCCCTGGTTTTCCATCCAGTCAATATCAAAGTAGGGGGCAGGGTTTGTTTACTAGTTCAGGTTCAGGGCAGTAGGGTCAGTTTGGTAGTTCAGGTTTAGGAGGTCAGTTTGCTAGTGGGGGGTTGAAACAAGAGGCTCAAGCTAGTGATTAAAGGTTCAGAGGCTAGTATAAGTAGGATTGAGGAGATGTTTGCTCAGCTAATGGTTAAGGATCAGGCTACTCAGAAAACCCTAACCGAATTTAGTAATTTCGCTAGAAGTCAAGAGCAAATAAATAAGAGTCAAGAGCTTCACAATAAAAACCAAAATCGAGGAGCCTCAGGTAGAAAAGAGGGTAGAGAAGCAACCAGTAGGGGTAAAGCCATCACCTTTAGTTGATCACTCACGCGTTCCCATACCCCGCATGCCTTAAGCATCAAAAATATGCTAAGGAATACGGGCATTTTCTCGAGATGTTCAAACATTTGAAAATTAATCTTCCGTTTATCGAGGCACTTCAGTCCATGCCTAAATATGCCAAATTTCTTAAGGACCTTCTCAAGCGAAAGGATAGGATAGGTGAGCTTTCCAATATTCCATTGACCAGAGGTTGTTCCGCGGTAGTCTTGAATAAGCTACCCGAGAAGTTAATCGACCCGGGCACATTCACTATTCCATGTCTTTTCGGGGGTGCCGTTTCCCCTGCTCATGCTTTAGCTGATCTAGGTGCAAGCATCAATTTGATGCCTTTCTCTCTTTACGAGAAATTAGGGTTAGGTGAGCTTACTCCCACCCGCATGTCATTGTCTTTGGCCGACCGCTCGGTCAAATATCCTAGAGGGGTCATAGAAAATTTGCTTGTTAAGGTAGATAAATTCGTGTTTCCATAGATTTCGTGGTTTTATACATGGAGGCCGACGAGAGAGTTCTGATATTTCAGGTCTCCCATGCCTTCGAATCACAAAGGCAGTTATAGATGTTTTCGATGGTAAGATTTCATTAGAGCGGGTGATGAGATTGTCACGTTTGAGATAGATAGAGCCATGCAACATCCGAGTGGGAGTGATGATTATAGTGGTCCATGTCACTCAGTTTACTTCCTAGATTCCTTCATTTCGTGCGTTGATCAATGTCTTAGTTACATTAGTGGAGCCGATCTAGTTAGTGAGGACGAGATGAGGTAGTGTGTGAGAATGAGGGAGTTGAAGAGGATCCAGAGTGGATTCCAAAACGTTAGAGTTGTGTGAGGTTAAGGAAGAAAGTGGGAGCAAACCCTATAGATACTTCGTCTTTAGAGCTCAAGGTCCTTCCTTCCCACCTAGAGTATGCCTTCTTAGGAGAGGATTCTAGTTTGCCCGTCATCATCTCATCTAAGTTGACGGAGGAGGAGAAAAGTAGGTTGATTGAGGTGCTAAAACAGTACAAGGATGCCATTGCTTGGAAGTTGTCCGATATCAAGGGGATTAGCCCCACTTTTTACATCCATTGGATTCTCATGGAGGAGAATTTAAACCGGTAGTGCAACCTCAAAGGCGTCTAAATCCTAACATGAAGGAAGTGGTTAGGAAAGAGGTAATTTAGTTGATGGAAGTTGGTTTAATTTATCCCATTTCCATTCCGCATGGGTTAGTCCTACCCAAGTCGTCCCTAAGAAGGGAGGGATGACCGTTGTCATGAACGCGAAAAATGAGCTTATTCCTTTCTGTACGGTCACCTGTTGGCGTGTGTGTATCGATTACCGCAAGCTTAACGACGCCACCCGGAAGGACCATTTTCCATTACCATTCATCGATCAGATGCTCGAGCGTCTCGCGGGCCAACAGTTCTATTGTTTCCACGACGGTTTTTCCGGCTATTTCCAAATTCAATTGCACCGATGGACCAAGAGAAAACGACATTCACATTCGCCATACGACACATAAAGGCTAGTTTTCGGCGGTGCATGGCCGGCTATCTTTCAAGACATGGTTGAGAGCCCTATGGAAGTCTTTATGGATGACTTCTCAGTTTACGGTAATTCTTTTGACCAATGTGTAGGTAATTTAGAGAGGATGATGAAGAGGTGCGTGGAGACGAAGTTGATGTTGAATTGGGAGAAGTGTCACTTCATGGTGACGGAGGGAATTGTGTTAGGACACAAGATTTCGAGAGTAGGGATAGAGCTAGATAGGGCCAGATAGATAACCATTAGCCGGTTGCCCCCACCTACTAGTGTTAAGTGGATCCAGAGTTTTCTTGGTCATGCGGGCTTCTATAGACGTTTCATTAAGGATTTTTTAAGATCACTCGCCCCATGACCCGTCTTTTGGAGAAAGATGTTTCATTTTTCTTTGACGAGGAGTGTCTAAAAGCCTTCAACTTTTTGAAGGAGAAGCTTGTTAGTGCCCCTATATTTATCTCACCCGATTGGAGCTTGCCGTTTGAGCTTATGTGTGATGCGAGTACTATGCCGTAGGAGCGGTATTAGGGCAAGAATGGACAAGCACTTCCATCCGATTTACTACGCGAGCAAAATGATTAATGATGCTCAAGAGAACTACACCACCACGGAGAAAGAACTCTTAGCCGTAGTATTCTCATTTGATAAATTCCGCTCATACCTCGTGCTTTCCAAAACCATCATTTTCACCGGTCATTGCGCGTTGCGTTTTCTTTTTCAAAAGAAAGACGCCAAACCCCGACTTATTCGGTGGATTCTTTTGCTTTCTAGTTCGACATTGAGATTAGGGACAAGAAGGGAGCCGAAAATGTAGCCACCGATCATCTTTCGCTTTTAGAGGATCCGAGTAGGGAAGATATTCGTGAGGAGGCGATAGGAGATAGATTCCCTCACGAGTCTATAGATTTTGTTGAGGCGGAGAAAGAGGGGTTGCCTTGGTTTAGTGACTTAGCGAATTTTCTTGCTAATGGGTATGTGATGAAGGATATGACTACCCAACAAAAGTGGAAGTTGTACAAGGATGCGAGAAAGCATATTTGGGATGATCCATTCCTTTTCAGGATAGGAGGAGATCGTATTCTTAGGAGATGTGTAGCAAGGGAAGAAGGTATAGAGATTCTTAGGCATGTCCACGAGGGGTTGACATGTGGTCATCATGGTGCACAACTACCGCGCAAAAAGTTTTTGGTTGCGATTTCTATTGGCCCACGGTAGTTGAGGATGCGGTAGAATTAGTTAGGAAGTTGATGCTTGCCAACGTACCGGCAATATCTCATCCAAGAATGAGATGCCCCAAAATCCTATTCAAGTTCTCGAAATTTTTTATGTATGGGGCATTGATTTCAGAGGACATTTTGTCGTGTCTAGTGGGAATAAGTACATCCTTGTGGCGATTGACTACGTTCTTAAGTGGGTTGAAGCTCAAGCTTTGCCTACAAACGATGCCCGAGTGGTGGTGAGATTCTTAAAGAAGTTTTTCACATCGTTTCGATATTCCCAAAGCCTTATTAGCGACCGAGAATCACATTTTTGCAATGCCGTGTTGGAAAAGGCATTAGAGCGTTATGGAGTTATTCATCGTTTGTCTACCATGTACCATCCACAAATAAACGGTCAAGTAGAAATGTAAATAGGGGAGTGAAGAGGATATTAGAGAAAATGGTAGGAAAAAGTCGCAAGGACTGGTCGGATAAACTAGATGATGCTTTGTGGGCATTTCTTACCGCCTACAAGACACCTTTAGGGACCACACCGTTCATGATTGTCTATGGCAAAACGTGCCATCTTCCGTAAAATTAGAGCACCGATGCACTTTGGACTCTAGAGACTGTCAATCGAGATCTTACTCAAGTGTCTAGGAGAAGGTTTTTCCAAATTCATGAGTTAGAAGCTCTTAGAGTGTAGGACCGATCCTGATAGCATAGGAACCTAGATTTGATATCTAATGTCCATAATAGCGGAAATATTACGACACGATAAGAAAAACGTTTGAAGGACCGATCCTGATAGCATAGGAACCTAGATTTGATATCTAATGTCCATAATAGCGGAAATATTACGACACAATTACCAAATAACAAGAATTACTCAGTTAAATGTCAATTGTATTGATATAACATCAAGTTCCAATTTGACAGAGCTTCGCCTCAAAGTGCACAAAGTTCCAAATGACAAGATCAAGCTAGCTATTTATAGAGATGTAAGTTCGCTGGTAGAGGCATGAGTTCGGGCGAACTTGACTAAGTCAAGTTCGGCCGAACTTGACATCACATGAACATAACCAACGAACTTGACCTCCAAACATATAAATACTTGATTTCGCTAGCCTGTTCACATCTAATCTAAACATACTCGATATAAGACTAAGACATAGACATTCTGCACCAACAGACTCCCCCTTGGATATTGTCTTCGTCTTTTATCAGTCTTCAAAATCTGTCTTCAATAAAACTTTAACGCACACGACCAAAGAAGTTCTTGAACGACTTCCTTTCGTCTTTCTTGCTTGGGATCTGGCGTCTGATCTGTAGGAGGCACTTTGTTCATAAATTGAAACCTCCTGAGCCTTGCCCCCTACCTTTCTCGTATATCTCTTCGAGATGCTTCTCTTCTTTTAAAAATTCAACACATTCGAGATCCCTCCAGTTCGTTTCCCACATCTTTCCAGAGTTAACTTCACGTGCATAGCATACATTAATGACCCTTTGATATTGCATGGCTTGTTCTTTTTCACGTTCCTCAAACACTATCTTGCTGTAGAACAAGCACTTGATATCTTCTCTCGAGCAATTCACTAGCCACATCGGGTCTAGTATTCTGATCATTCTCCACAGCCCTCTCATACCTTGAGCACCAAACATTTCAACCCTCTCTTTCATTATATCCAGATGATCCTCAAATCATAGTACGATCACAACTTCACAAGTATTCAAATCAATCTGCCACCACTTGAATACCGGATAAAAATTTGTTCAATAGGCATCAAAGGCATGTTTCTCATTGCTCTCGGTTGTTTCATGATTAACGTTATATCTTTTTCCCCTGTCTTCTTGTTTGTTTTAATGCGACGACCTAGAATGAACGGCTTCCAATATCTAAAACCCTTTGTCGCTTCAAACTTGATCATTTTCCATAATTACTGATCAATGAACTTCATCTGATATGTAACATTCCTAGTTTGAACAAGCTCCTCAACATCCCAATAAGGTAGTGTCTTGAAATCAGCTAGATTCTTGAAGTATTGCACCCCAAATTCTCTTTTGATGGCATAAACATTAGCTCCTTAAACACCCCAACTTAGAATATCTCCCAAGACACATCTTAATCTCTGTTAAAGAATGCTAGAGGACGTCGAAACTTACGTTCATGCGGCATCTCTTTGAACCAGGATTTCTTAGCTTGAGCTATTTCCTCCTTTGTCATCGGCTTCGTAACTTTTCCTTCACGAATAGATTCTTCAATCTTTCCTTTAACATGTCTTCATCAAGCTGCTTGTACATTTCTTCAAATGTTGGAAAACAATCTGTATTAGGACCAACGGATTTTTCAGCTTCATCTTTTTCGTCATCCGAGGACCAATCTTCCACTATCACTCTGTTGTATTCATCTGCTTCAAATCTACGTTGATGTTGATACTTTGTTAGGCTCAAATGTATTCACATTCAGGATTTGTTCTTCGAAATCAAAATCCAGTGTTTCAGCATCAACTTCAATCAACTTGGCCAAATCTTCTTTAGTATAGTTGTGCACGTACTCGCCTTCTTCAACATTGTGTTCAAGCATCAAAATCAAAGGCTTTGTCGGTACTGCAGCAACAGGCTTTGCAGACATATCAACATCATTCATATCTATATCATCAGATGGCCCTGTTTGCCCTGACTCCCCCTGAATCTGATCATTCATAGCATTTGCTTCATCATTCATAAGACTTGTGAAATCGAAGCTTTCATTTACTATCGCATCAACCACCTATATGCATGTACCACTCGGATCATCATCATTGCCTCCATCGTGGTCAGAATCATCTTTCGGATCATCTGTCGGTGGTTCATCATCCTTATCATCATCTTCTGCTTCATCATCGGCCTTTTCTTCAGTAGCAGTTACAACATTGGAAGGCTTGACAGATTCGTCAACTGTAGCAATCTCGGACTCCGAAGCTTTCTCAAAATTCTCATCAACAGACTTAACAGCAGCTTCAGAAGATTTTGGTGCTTCACCTTCAACACCTTTGCCTTTACCACTTTCTGCAAGCTCTTTTTCAGCTATTTCTTTTGCCTCTTGCCTATCCAAACGATCATATTCAGCAATAAAATCAATACCAAGGCTGTTAGATAACACTTTCTGCATCCTTGTAAATCTTTGAGCTTGTATCGTTTTTAGATCAGCAATTTCTGTATGTAGCTTCTCATTAGCATCTGTAAGCTTTCGATCAACGCCTTAAAGAATTCACGGTCACTTTCCAACACCTTTATCTTATCATCCATCATTTCTTTCTCCACTGAGCCTTGATTCACCTTCTTGATTAGCTCGGCTTTCTCTTCTTCATTCTTTTGTACTTTATCTTCTAGCATCTTGACGCGCTTTTCAAGAACATCAACATTAGATTCAGGAAAGAAATCATCTAGATATTGAAGATCCACCGGCACATTGGAATTTCTCCAAACAGATTAGACTTTGGAGTTTTTGGTGTTGATTTAGGAGTAGTAGCCTTTGGTGTAGATTTCTTTGGAGTTGAACTTTCTGGTTGAACACCTTTAGGATCAAGAGATTGTATCACCAGTACTTCAAGTAAATTAGACTCAGAGGTTCTTGTGTAACTCCTGGCCTTTCTGCTTCAGATGTAATGATAACAGGAGGTTCTTGTGTAACTCCTGGATGTTCAGCTTCAGATGAAATAACAACAGGAGGTTCTTGTGTAGGAGGTACTTGTATAACTCCTCTCTCCTGTGCACCAGAAGGTTCTTGTGTTACTTCTGTGCTCTTTGGCTTTTTGAATATCGACGACTAGCTGGTTTTTGAGCTTTCTTTGTCTTTTTGCCCTTAGCTTTTGGAGATCCAGTAGTCTTTGTCGTTGAAATAACAACAGACTTCACACGCTTAGCCCTTTTCTTTGGTCTCTCGTCATCAGACTCTTTTTCAAGATTAGGATCAAAATCACCATTAGTTTCTTTGATCTTTTCTGCTTCCTTTTCTGCTATAGCTTTCTTGGTTTCCTTCTCGAGAGAATCATCACTATCATCATCGTTCTCGGAAGTAGCAGAAATCACATCATCCTCTTGAGTAGTCTTTTCAACTTCCTGACTCTCAGTAACAACTGCTGCACTAGAACCAGCCTATGTTTGCAAGTTTACAGGCTCATCTTCGTCTATCAGCATGGTATCAACTTTCTTAGCACCACGCTTCTTTTTCTTTTCGACCTTAGCCTTTATAAACCATTCGCTGCGAGCTTTCGGCTTGAACGATTTAAACCATTCTTTTTCTGCATTCAATTCCTTCTGTCACCACTACCATCGTTCCTCCATTTATTTCCAGCTGGCACAACATAATTTTCATCTTTTAACGCCCCAAATATTGGTTTCGCAACAGGTGCTAATCCTGTTTCTGGAACTTTAACAATTTCTTCACTGTAGTCTCATCGAGGTGACTGAAGTATAAAATGTCGTTTGGATCACGTGCAATATTTGTAAAATTCTCATCGATAAGCATCTGCACGAATCTTGGATATAAACACAATCTTGTGTCTTCCATATTCTTCGACATGTGTGTGAATACAAGCTTCGAATAGTTATACGGCTTCTTTAGAATCAACACCGTTTCCCTACAGGCCATGTAATCTTGTACATTATCGAGACCCGCTTTACGATGGCTGAATGTGAATAATAGCATGCATAAGAAGCTTATAGGGGTTTGGGACTTCCCCTTTCTTCAACGTCGGCTTATTTACGCTTCCTTGTAGCCCATACGATAAAAACAACCTCGTACCATCTTTTCATCTAGAAAAATAGGATCATCTTTGTCGTCGTTAAACTGTAAGATCCTGGAATATCATCCTTAGTAACTGTGATCTCTTTTACTTCATTTCCGACTTGTACTGATGACGTAATAGTCTTCTTGTCTGCACTTAGACTTGCGTTCATCTAGAAGTGATAAGTATGCGATCTATAAGACATTGTTCGCTCTGTAATAGCAAGGTGTATTGGACAATCCTTCAGAAACTACAGAATGCTTTCGTATTCCTTTAAATGATGGACTACAACGCCTTATGAGAGTGATACAGGTGTTGTGGAACTTAGAATAATCCATCGTAATCACCCGCGCTGGTACTTGAACCTGAAAATCGACACAAAACACTTAGCACACACTTCAAGAAATTTACAAAATTTTTTTAA
Source organism: Scalesia atractyloides (assembly GCA_947069175.1). NCBI lineage: Eukaryota > Viridiplantae > Streptophyta > Magnoliopsida > Asterales > Asteraceae > Scalesia > Scalesia atractyloides. The sequence continues at coordinate 34,784,452 of CAMTDV010000006.1, forward strand.
CACTTTAACATCAAGTTCAGGCGAACTTGATGTTGTATTTGCAAACAGATTTTGCTAAGTTCGCCCGAACATGTTTATCAAACATGTTCATTAACTCATTCACAAGTTCGGCGAACTTGTAATTAACATATCAACTTTATAAGTTTAAGTTGGAGCGAACTTCTTATATCATTCAAGTTATAGTCTTAAACCAAGTTCGTCGGACTTGAGTTCTGATCAGAATTTATTCAATGTTTCATTAGCAAGTTCGGTCGAACTTGATAACAATTTCGGCTGAACTTGTTATCTTCTACACCTCAAACCTGCAAGTCCATTCCATATCATACTGAATAAATTTAACTCATTTCTACGGTCTATTTTTGATGATTACACTTCAAAGTCCAATTTGACCATAAACCACCTAGATCTATTAGATTTATCAGTTTTAGATCTTGATTTCAAATTTTAGGTCCAATTCTCGGTTCAAATCGCGATATCTTACCTCAGCCATTGTAGATGATGTGCAAATCACCACAAACAATGAGAATTTTGGCAGCAATTCGACGCTAAAATGACAATTTTGAAAAATCGCTCTTAAACGCTAAGTTCGCTCAGATAACAAGGTTCAGTGATTATGAAGTTCGGCCGAACCTGCAAGGTATATATACCCTAGCAAGTTCGGGCGAACTTGTAAGCCCAAGTTTCAAAGCCCATGTAAGATCGGGCGAACTTACCTATTCTCAAACAAATCCAAACAAGTTCGGTCGAACATGTTTCAAAGTGAAACTTTAATCAGTTAAGCAAGTTCGGCCGAACTTGTCTAAACCCAATTTCAAATTTTCAATTTTTGCAATTAATTCCCTGAACTTTTCACTTCTACCAATTCTGAAAATCCACTTAGTTGAGCAAGTCCAAGTTAATGACCTTGGTTAACCGATTTGTCTGCCGAGTCCAAGTTAATGACCTCGGTTTGACCCGATACGAACAAACTGTTGATATTTTCAAAATCAAAATTTCAAATTAATGAACTTTTCATCGTTTTGGCTTATCAGATTTTACAGATTAGCTCCCAGCCCGTTGTCAATTAGATTCCCACCAGTTTAGCACCTTACCAGACTCCGAAGATCCGTTCTCCAACATTGGTTTGCTGAAAACAATGTAGAAACAAAATCTTTTTGTATTTTTGTAAGTTTATGCTAAAACACACTGAAAATCTTTTTGGTTTTAATCTGTAAAGCAGATAAACTATGTACAGAACAATATAAACTATGTACAAACATTTTTACAGACATATTTTTGTGAATTCGTGTCTAAGGATCATATCAGTTGTATGAGACATATCACCAGTACCGTTGACCTTTAGATGACTTTAAGTTTTAAACTCATTTACCTAGATTGTCAATATGTTTGTCCACTTAAACTTTACCATGTTTCTCAACTGTTCCAAGATATGTTAAGATATGAATTATGAAACTTGACTTATTTATGGTTCCCATTTCTTGAATATACTCCCGTATCAAGATTCCCTAGATTTCATCTTACAGGTGAATATAGCGTAATTGATATATGTATCTGAGTTAATGCGAGATCTTGAGAGCTCAGGTTAATACCACCGTATCGACAAAGAGATGAAGGCTCGACTTTAGGTGTGTTCCATTTAAGGAATCTTTTCAGCACTGCAAATGATTAGATCTTTCGATACTTTTCAAGATTGCATGTAGTTTAGGGGTTTATAGCGAAAGTATTATAGAAGTTCTAGGCTATTGCTTCCGCAAAATCAGAAGAACTTATATAATACCCCAGATATCAACTATCTATAAAGATCTCGTATCTCAGAATCGGGCAATCTCTCAAACGAAATTTCGGAGTACTAAGTCCATATATCCAAGATGTGTTAATCCACAGGATTAAACAGTTGTAAAATTTAGTTTATATCCCGGAAACAATTTACTGAACATGTTAAGTCTATCGACCCATCCACAGTAAGACTTGTTTATCACTTTTAAACTTTACATTTCTTTAGCATACTGTGATAGTCCACTGATGTACTACCATTTCCTTTTTGTGACACTGAATTCTTTTTGTCTTTTTTCAATGTTTTTATACATTTTTGAAATTTTTCATATGTTTTTGTATTTTCTCAAATATTTCTCCCCCTAAAATCAAAAACATATTTTTGGATTTTAGATTTTAAGAAATACTAATCTAGAAGATATGAGAAACCAATGTGGATCACGTGAACTCGTCGTCCGATCCGTATTCAACCTCAGCTTCCACACCTGTCAGCAAAATTTTTAATACCGTTAAGTCTCATTAGATATTTAAATCTTGTTAAAGGAAATGCTTTGGTATAAAAATCAGCCTTTTGTTCGTCGGTGTGGATTTTTTCTATTCGCACCAACTTCTTTTCGTAACAGTCACGAATGAAGTGATAACGAATTTCAATGTTTAGTACGTCAGTGATGAACCGGATTTTTGGTTATATCGATAGCTGCTTTGTTATCTACGAATAAAGGCATATCAAGAAACTGCAGACCATAATCCCTCATCTGTTGTTGAATCCAGAGGATTTGAGAACAACAGCTGGAAGCAGAAATGTATTCTGCCTCACAGGTAGAGAGAGAGACCGTGGTCTGTTTCTTGCACTGCCACTTTACCAAACGTGTTCAGAAGAACTGGCATCCTGCCGTTGTAGATTTCGAGTTCAGCTTGTCCACTCCAAAGTCTGAGTTAGCGTATCCGTTAGGTCAAAATTGTCGTTCTTTGGATACCACAAGCCGGTGCTTAGACATCCCTTCCGGTAACGGAAGATTCACTTGACTATCTGCATGTGTGACACTCGAGGACTAGACTGATATCTCACACATAAGCAGGTAGGATACATGATGTCTGGGCGAGATGCCGTCAGATACATCAGAGATCCTATCATCGATCGATAGAGTATGTCATCAACTTTGGTTCCCATCTCATCAATGCAAATCCCATGATTCAGTGCCAGCAGATTCGAAAGCGGCTTCGAGCTATCCATTCCAAACTTTTTGAGAATGTCGTGAACATACTTTGTCTGTAATCCGAGGAAGAATTTCATTTCACCCATGGAGGATATCTCGAATTTTTTCTTCATGATCTTTTCGAACTCTTTGAAAAGACTATCATCTGTAGAACCGAAGATGATATCATCAACTTAGATTTGTATAATGATTAGATAAGATCGGACTGCTCTGGTAAACAATGTACTATCCACTGTGCCTCTTGTAAAGCCATTTCCAACAAGATGTTGCGATAACATCTCGTACCAAGCTCTCGGGGCTTGGTGTAATCCGTATAAGGCTTTGTCTAGGAGATAAGCTTTGTTCTTGTTCAGTGGATCGACGAAACCCCATGGTTGGCTGATGTACACTTGTTCATGAAGTTTACTATAGAGAAATGCAGATATTACATCCAACTGATACACCTTAAATCCTTTCCAAGCCGCGAACGCGAGGAAAATGCGGATAGACTCTAATCGTGCAACTGGTGCATATACTTCTGTGTAGTCAATACCCTCTTGCTGGTGGAAACCTTTGATAACTAACCGAGCTTTGTTTCTGACTATTACACCCCGATCGTCTCTTTTACACTTGAAGACCCACTTCGTATCTATAGCTTTCTGCTTCGGTGGTAAGTCTACAAGCCTCCAAACACCCAATTTCTCGAACTGTAATAGTTCTTCTTCCATTGCTATCACCCAGTTCTCGTCACCCAGAGCTTCATTAACTGTTTTTGGCTCTATTTGAGAAAAGAAAATGAATAGAAGCAATAGTCTTGAGTTGGAGCAACTCGGGTGTAGAAACAACTAAGTGCTTTATTGATTTGGCTTCGTGTACGCCACCAGTTTTTAATTCACCAATGATATTCGTTGAAGGATGGTAAGAATATGATCGTGGAATTTCTTCGGTAGGAACATCAACTGAGCTTTGCTGATTCGAGACATTCAGATCACTGTTCAATTCAACATTAGGAGCACTTGATGAAGCTTCGTTCTGATTTCTCGGACTAGAAGATTGATTCACCATGTTAGATATATGCTCAACTTCTTCATCCGATGAGGTTTTACCATCAACATCAAATGTCGGCGCTTCATTAGAGTCAGAATTCTGATTCTGAGGCATACTTGGCATTGTTGTTGCATTTCTTGGTTCAGAAGATTCATTCATTGGAGTTGTAGCTGGTGTTACTTCTGCTTCAGACACGTTTTCAACTTGTACATCGTTATTGCTCGGACCTGCTTCAGAAGATGAAGAATCTAACACACCCTGACCCGCAGCGGAAATGGTGATCGGGGCATGATTGGGTTTTCATCAAAGCTCATGACATTTATTATAAAGTTTCATATTTATTATTTCTTTTTAAAGGAGAACCATTACAATCAATCATACAAGTACAACATGTTCTATACATTTTCCAAGACTTCATTATTTTTCTTCTATGGCAATTTCCTATGTGATCCTTGCTTCAACCTGTCCACCTGTATCATGTGTAAAAGTAGGGTTTTTGGGTCAACAAAAAGTTGGCGAGTGAATCTTATTTAAACATTTGAAAGGATGAGTTATGTTGGTTATTTGAATAAAAGTTGTGGATAACCAAATATGAGTAAACGTAAATGTAAATTTAATCACAAAACACATAATATTAATTAATACACACGCACACACCAAATGAATGATTTTGAGGCACGCGATGTTCAACTCGCCTCCCACGAGGAACTGATGGGCCTAATGAATGATTTTGAGGCACGCGATGTTCAACTCTTCTCCCACGAGGAACTGATGGGCATAATGAATGATTTGCACGCAACTTGACAATATGTAAACACACATCACAACAAACAATATTTACATTATAAGTTTAGATCATATAGTGGTAATAGCACGAGTTTGAATAAGCGAATTAATTTAAGCGACACATGATACACCCCAAAACATGAATAAAAAGGGGAATTTGTAAGAATTCACTCACAGTGGGTGCGTTTCTTGGATTTATGATGAATGCGCACGAATTTGGATTTAATCACGAGAGAAACTAACCTAAATAAAAACAGTATAATTCGATAAATAAATAAACTTTTATTTGAGATTAATATTTTTAATTAGTGTTCTTAATGAGATTGTTAGATTTATTTTTGTGAGTTCAAGGAAATTTTCTAACTTCAAAAATATTATTTTTAAGTGTTTTTAATTGATTTTTAAATAAAATAAATAAATAAAAGAAAATAAGAATTTTGACTTTTTGACCGTTGACCGTTGACCGGTGGACCGTGTTAATTATGTGCGCTGAGTGAGGTTCGAACTCGTGACCTCCCGTACGCGTGCACGCAGCTCTACCAACTGAGCTACGTGTCTAACCCGAAATATTTCTGATTTTAATTATATTTATATACTGTTTGGATTATTCAGAATTTTATTTAATTAAAAAGGTTTTTAAACCAATCGAACCGGTGTGAGAGTCTGGACTCGAACCCGCGACCTACGGTTCGTGTGCACACAGCCCAACCAGTTGGGCTGTGTGTCTAACCTGTTAGTTTTATTGATTTTTATTATACTTATATACTGATTAGTATGTTTCAGAAATTAATTAATTAAAAAGGTTTTTAAATCAACTAAACCGGTGTGTTGGACATAACTCGAACCTGCGACCTTAGTGTGACTTGCATCCAGCCCGACCAACTGGGCTGGGTGTCTAACCCGTATTATATAGTTCCTGTATTATATTTAACAACATACTGTGGAACAATCTGTTGTGGTTTCAAAAAAAATGGATTTTATCTCAGCAGAAACGGACATGTTCAAGACTCGAACCCGGCATCATGTATGTAGAATGCACACAGTCCTCCGCTGGACTGTGTGTCTAACCCGGTTATAAACCCGATTTATATTATATATATATACAACAATAACTTTATCTTCTTCCCAAAACCTCTGCCCGACTGTTAAGCCCTTAACTGATTTGTTCAAAGCTAAATTTATAATAGAATCATTATACGCAAGATAGGAAAAAGGTTTGTACCGAATCGAAAGGGGGTGTTAAGTTTTCCTGTTGAATTCTGGTGTTGAACGGGATCTCCGGCGAAGTAACTCCGGTGAACTGTCCGACGACAGAAAGTTGATCAAGGGATTTTAGTGCAAATCTCCAGAGAGAAAAGGGCGAGGTGTTTGTGAAGGTGTCGGTATTTATAATGCAGATGGTCAAGCACAAGATTTTCGGTTTTCAAGAATTTCGGTCAAATCTCTCCGGCGGTTACGACTGGAATTGACTGTAGACGTCGGTTATAACCGATGTCGAAGTCGGTTATAACGTTATAGTCAAAAGGAAAATGGCTAAACTCGCGGATTGCCGGATTTTCCGGTGATCGCGAGTTCTGCCGCGCTGAAGTCTGCTTTCGAATTCGAGTTTTATGTTAAGTATTATTTATTTCAGTATTAATCCAAACTTAAGTGTGTGGCGGAGTGGTGTGTTGGTTGTTTGTTGAACCGGCTGACCCGGGTTCGAAACCCGGCAGCCTCATCTCATTTTTTACTCACTTATTTTTATCATTTATTAATTAAAATTTTTAAATTCTAGAATGTTTATTAATTATGTATTGTTGAAAATTAGTTTGAGCCATAAATATGCAACGAAAATTTTAACTGGATGTTCGATTAATAAACGAAGTGGGTTTTGGAAACCCGTTTTTCGACGGATGTTACAGTATCCCCTAATTTTAGAAATTTCGTCCCGAAATTTAAGTAGTGGTATGTTTGACTCGAAAGGAGGGTGGTTTTGACAATTTCATACTTAGGAGGGGGTGAGAGTTTAAATTTTATTTGAGGCGGTAACGTTCCTAGTAAAGGTTGGATACCCTTCTACAGGAATCGCTTTTTGATGCCTAAGATAAGGAATATTGATAAAAAGAGTTGATTGACTAGGTATGATCTCATGCATAAGAGTTTTTGAGAGAATTGGTACGTTTGGAAAGATAAGGTTATATCCTAAAACAAAACTTCATCCATGACAATATTAAACCCTACATGGAACTTCTCATAACCGCCTGACAATGCTTTTGATCCTTTGACAAGAATACTTATATATAGGAAGTACCAGCGGCGTATCCACCATATTCTTGTCAAATTTTCATTGGCTTTGTCAGTAAATTATGATCAGTTCTATGTGACTCTAAAACATAAATAAACACAACAACCAAAGCTTGAGTCTCAATTCTGAAAGGATACATGACTGAATGATGACAGTACCTCTCTCGTTTGTTATGATGAAGGGGTTAGTCTATGTAAAAGTGAGACACAACCCAACTTCTTTAAATGATGTGATCGAGGTACGTCGAGATGTTTGATGATATGAATGTTAAATCAGTGAGTATAAAACAAAACTGTAATATCAATTCGCATTAAAATTCTTGGATACATAAATTCCCAATTTATAACTGGAATACGGAAAGATTGAGATAACATAACGAAAACATTAAAACTAAATGGTTGGAGTTGAGTCTTGACTCTTGGTGAGGGAAAGCTAGTTGGGTGATTCGTTTGGGCCATTATTATCTTCAACAGGATTGGTGTTGATGTTGTAAGCTCTTCCTCTTGCTGGTGGTGGAGCTGGGTTTGCTTGATTTGCTTGGTTAACTGGGTTTGCTTGAGCTTGAGCGTTTATGATGTTAACCCATCGAGGGCACGTGTTTCTAAAATGGGTAGGGTCGCCACAATTAAAACAAGCTCGAACATATGGAAACATGGGGTATTGGGGTTGTTGATATGTTTGGATCATGTTTCGAGTAGGGGGTGAGGTTTGGTTTTGAGAGGCGTGACAAGCCTTGCTCAAATGACCATTGCGTCCATAATTCGCGCATAGTCGACAAGGTAAGGTAGATGGATGGTGATAAAAACAGGTGTTGCATTGAGGGTGAGGTCAAATGTAAGGTTTCTTATTTGGGTAAGTTGAGTTGGGTGCTACTTGAGTGATTGGGATAGCTTGGAGGGGTACGGCTTGTGAAGCTGGTTGATTGTGTTGAGTGACAGCGAAAATTTGCCCATCTCGTTTTCTCTTAGAAGTGGGTTGAGAAGGGGATTCGGTTTGGGTGGAGTTTGAGGTTTTGGTTGATGCTTTATCCTTCTTCTTCTCCTCCGTGAAGTCTTTATTCCGTGTTCGGTTTTCGGTGAGCTCTGTGGCTAACTCCATTGTTGCTTCCAAAGTTGCAGGTGTGGTACTTATTACAGGGTCTTGAATTTTTGAAGGAAGACCTCGAATGTAGTGCTCGATCAAACGGTAGAGGGGAGTGAACAAGTTGGGGACCATTTGATTTAACTCAAGGAATCTCTTGTTGTATGTGGTGTGGTCGCCCACTTTTTGTTTCAAAGAATAGAACTCATCTTCCAATTTCTTGATTTCGCTTCTTGGACAGAACCGTTTTGTCATAATCTGCCAATTCTTCCCAAGTCAAAGTCATAGCATTCTCAGTACCTCGCTTGGCCTTCTCTGTATTCCACCATGTAAGTGCTACTCCAAACAAACGACCGGTAGCATATCGCACCTTGCGATCATCGGGACAGTCGCAATTGAGAAAAGTGTTTTCCATCTCCTCAAACCAATGGAGGAGAGCGGTGACACCTTCAGTCCCTTCGTATTTTGGAGGATCGCAGGATTTGAAATGCTTGAAGGTGCATTTAGTGGCTTTTGGGAGAGGGTTGACAATGTTCTGATCTTCTTGGTTAATTGGGTTGACGGGATTAGCGGTAAGGGCCTATTGTACTTGAATTACGATGTTGAGTATTACGGCAGCCATTTGTTGAGCGATTTGGGCAGCCATGCGCTCGCGGGTTTTTCCTGATCTCATTTTTCTACGAGAGAGGCTAGAAGACATCTACAAGAAACACGTATCAAGAGTATGAGTTTGACGTTTTTGAGATCATGTGTCGTATTTAGGAATGAACATTCATAAAATAAATGAAGAATAATAAATTTACTACATCCATAGGATGTCTTTGGCTTTGCTCGTAATTGAGCCTTGCATGCCGCCATACTTCACCTTCGTAATCACGTGGGCCCCCATGATTACCGGGTCTTTCATATGGTTCGCATGTTTTAGCCTGGTAACGTACACTAAAACCTGGAGAAAATCGAGAAATATGTATGTAACGTATGGAATTCGGAGTGCATCCAGGCGTGGACACGGTGACACCTCAAAGTGGGGTTAGTTCGAACGACGTTTGGTGTGGCATGCTTTGGCCTAATAGGTCCTTCGTACTCTCATCGTTAGTCCCCAGGTAGGCAAACTGGTCCGTTATATTGGATTTATACGAATGCCAACCTAGCCAGGACGTTCCGACTACCGGTACTTGTACCCTTACAGTTACTACATGCCCGTCGTAGAACTCACTTTGATGAGATTGAAAAACGAAAATGCGACAAAATCTTGAATAAAGGAATATGAGAATGACTTGAATATGTGAACATTGAAATAGGCGTGATGAATGTATATGTAAGCTTGTTATGTTTGACAATAAGTATAGCTCATTAAATATCTCACAATATGATAGTGGAAGTGTTTGCATGCATTTGTGTGTGTAATAAATATGAAATAAATAAACATCATGAGTTTGCATGTAACCACATAAACAATTAAAATCTAATCAACTATAGTATAGGCTCTAAGGGTCTAATAACCTATCCTATATCCCTATAGTCAAAAGCTCTGATACCAATCTGTCACCCGCAGCGGAAATGGTGATCGGGGCATGATTGGGTTTTCATCAAAGCTCATGACATTTATTATAAAGTTTCATATTTATTATTTCTTTTTAAAGAAGAACCATTACAATCAATCATACAAGTACAACATGTTCTATACATTTTCCAAGACTTCATTATTTTTCTTCTAGGGCAATTTCCTATGTGATCCTTGCTTCAACCTGTCCACCTGTATCATGTGTAAAAGTAGGGTTTTTGGGTCAACAAAAACTTGGCGAGTGAATCTTATTTAAACATTTGAAAGGATGAGTTATGTTGGTTATTTGAATAAAATTATGCATAACCAAATATGAGTAAACGTAAATGTAAAATTAATCACGAAACACATAATATTAATTAATACACACGCACACACCAAATGAATGATTTTGAGGCACGCGATGTTCAACTCGTCTCCCATGAGGAACTGATGGGCCTAATGAATGATTTGCAAGCAACTTGACAATATGTAAACACACATCACAACAAACAATATTTACATTATAAGTTTAGATCATATAGTGGTAATAGCACGAGTTTGAATAAGCGAATTAATTTAAGCGACACATGATACACCCCAAAACATGAATAAAAAGGGGAATTTGTAAGAATTCACTCACAGTGGGTGCGTTTCTTGGATTGATGATGAATGCGCACGAATTTGGATTTAACCACGAGAGAAACTAACCTAAATAATAACATAATAATTCGATAAATAAATAAACTTTTATTTGAGATTAATATTTTTAATTAGTATTCTTAATGAGATTGTTAGATTTATTTTTGTGAGTTCAAGGAAATTTTCTAACTTCAAAAATATTTTAAGTGTTTTTAATTGATTTTTAAATAAAATAAATAAATAAAAAGAAAATAAAAATTTTGACTTTTTGACCGTTGACCGTTGACCGGTCGGACCGTGTTAATTATGTGCGCTGAGTGAGGTTCGAACTTGTGACCTCCCGTACGCGTGCACGTAGCTCTACCAACTGAGCTACGTGTCTAACCCGAAATATTTCTGATTTTAATTATATTTATATACTGTTTGGATTATTCAGAATTTTATTTAATTAAAAAGGTTTTTAAACCAATCGAACCGGTGTGAGAGTCTGGCCTCGAACCCGTGACCTACGGTTCGTGTGCACACAGCCCAACCAGTTGGGCTGTGTGTCTAACCTGTTAGTTTTATTGATTTTTATTATACTTATATACTGATTAGTATGTTTCAGAAATTAATTAATTAAAAAGGTTTTTAAATCAACTAAACCGGTGTGTTGGACATAACTCGAACCTGCGACCTTAGTGTGACTTGCACCCAGCCCGACCAACTGGGCTGGGTGTCTAACCCGTATTATATAGTTCCTGTATTATATTTAACAACATACTGTGGAACAATCTGTTGTGGTTTCAAAAAAAATGGATTTTATCTCAGCAGAAACGGACATGTTCAAGACTAGAACCCGACATCATGTATGTAGAATGCACACAGTCCACCGCTGGACTGTGTGTCTAACCCGGTTATAAACCCGATTTATATTATATATATATACAACAATAACTTCATCTTCTTCCCAAAACCTCTGCCCGACTGTTAAGCCCTTAACTGATTTGTTCAAAGCTGAATTTATAACAGAATCATTATACGCAAGATAGGAAAAAGGTTTGTACCGAATCGAAAGGGGGTGTTAAGTTTTCCTGTTGAATTCCGGTGTTGAACGGGATCTCCGGCGAAGTAACTCCGGTGAACTGTGATTGCTCCGACGACAGAAAGTTGATCAAGGGATTTTAGTGCAAATCTCCAGAGAGAAAAGGGCGAGGTGTTTGTGAAGGTGTCGTATTTATAATGCAGATGGTCAAGCACAAGATTTTCGGTTTTCAAGAATTTCGGTCAAATCTCTCCGGCGGTTACGACTGGAATTGACTATAGACGTCGGTTATAATCCGATGTCGAAGTCGGTTATAACGTTATAGTCAAAAGGAAAATGGCTAAACTCGCGGATTGCCGGATTTTCGGTGATCGCGAGTTCTGCCGCGCTGAAGTCTGCTTTCGAATTCGAGTTTTATGTTAAGTATTATTTATTTCAGTATTAATCCAAACTTAAGTGTGTGGCGGAGTGGTGTGTTGGTTGTTTGTTGAACCGGCTGACCCGGGTTCGAAACCCGGCAGCCTCATCTCATTTTTTACTCACTTATTTTTATCATTTATTAATTAAAAATTTTAAATTCTAGAATGTTTATTAATTATGTATTGTTTAAAATTAGTTTGAGCCATAAATATGCAATGAAAATTTTAACTGGATGTTCGATTAATAAACGAAGCGGGTTTTGGAAACCCGTTTTTCGACGGATGTTACACTAACGTGGGTTGATTAACCACAATTTGTCTAATGATTTGTTTTTGATTCGCCGACTGTTGAAGATAATATAACGCTGCAATTTCTTCTTCAGACGGTTCTTCCGGCAAGTCGAACGACTTCCAAAGATCTTGGTAGTTGAACAACCATGCGTCGCCTCTTCTTTGAATAGGATCTGCATAGTTAAAGCAATCCACATGTTGTGCTTCAATAACCTTTCTTAATGAGGGAATATATACACGTCTTAGCGAATTCGCATACCTGACAAAGAAACCTTCAAGCGATTTGGCTCCGAATTTACCATCTTGATTGATTACAGTACATGGCGCACCAAATGGCTCTAAGAATTTCAAGTTTGGCTTCCGTCGGTTAATCATTTCAAAACAGGTATTCTTCGTCGGTTTAACAGTTAAGACCCTATTTAGTGTGTAGCAAGCCGCTGCAACCGCTTCACTCCAGAAGCTGACCGGAAGCTTTGAGTCTGCAAGCATGGTTCTCGTAGTTTCGATTAAAGTTCTTTCTTCCTTTCAGCTACACCATTTTGTTGTGGAGTATAGGGTGCACTAAACTCGTGCAGAATCCCTTTAGCGTTACAAAATTCTCTCATCTTATTATTCTTGAACTCTGTGCCATTGTCACTGCGAATGCGTCGCACAGGGAGATGATAAAGGTTTTCTAGCTTCTTGAAAAGAATCACCAAGTTTTCGAACGTTTCGTCTTTTGATTCTTGGAAGAAAACCCATGAGTAACGCGAATAGTCATCTGTGAGACCAAGCAGTATAAGTCTCCTGAAATACTTCGAACATTGACAGGACCAAATAAATCCATGTGGAGACGTTCAAGCGGCAACTTGATTGAGTTCAGAATTTTCTTCGGATGTGATTTCTTGATATGCTTTCCCTTTTTACATTCTAAGAAGTGATCAGACATATGAAAGCTCCGAAGATTTACACCCTCAACCAGATCATTATGAACCAAGAAATTCATTTTTCATAAATGAATATGCCCCATTTTCCGATGCCAAAAATAGAATCTTTCTCAGTAGCCTTTGTCACAAAACATTCGCTGATATTGATGAAGTGGTAGCGATGCCCATATCTAAGACATATAGATCATTCTCTCGTGGGGCTTGCATCAGGATCCACTCATCAGGTATTTTGAAACCCGGCTTTAGAATAATACATTCTTTGTGTTGAAATGCACCGTGAACTGTTTGTCACAAATCTGCGATATGCTCAGAAGGTTATTCTCCAGTTCTTCAATATAGTTCACACGATCAAATGAGACAACGCCATTGGAAAGTTTTCCTTCCGCGACGATCCGTCCACCGTGATTACCAGCAAATCCAACATATCCGCCGTTGATAGCTTTTATGTCGAACAAGAGAGCTTTCATTCCCGTCATATGTCTGGATGCTCCACTATCCAAAATCCACTTTGAAAGAACGGATTTTGGAGCCCCTGCACATGTTAAAATCTAGTTAAAGAGCACGACCCAAGCCTTTTTGGTCTTGGGTTTTGGATAGAAAGCTTGGTAATCATCTTCATAATCTCCATCTGAACCTCCACTGTCAGTTACATTTTCAAAATTCACTTTCTTTTTACCTTTTGAATTGTTACCACTTGTAATTTTGACAGTTTCGGATTTGACCTCAGATGTTGATTCTTTCTTGTTATCAGTCTTGACAAGCTCAGACTTGATAACAACAGATGTTGTTGACTTTTTCTTAGCGATCTAGGCTTGTGATTTAATATTTGCCTTTTTGATGTAAAACCTTGATTCATTTGCCCTAGAAGTTTCACCTATTAGAAAGTTGAGTTTTCAAATTTCTATTCAATTTTAGGTTTAACCTCAGGTTTTGATTCATTTCTTTTCAAAATCGTTACAGGTTTTACAAACTCTGGTTGCTTTGGTTTCACAACATTTGAATTTCTTTTCTTCAAAGCTAGGCCGGTTTAGATTTCGGACACTTGCTTGCAATATGACCAACTTCATTGCACTTGAAGCAAGTCCGATTATCATGTGAGTGTCCACTAGTGGATTTTACACCACTTGTGGCTTTTCCTTATCTCGAAGTTCCTTCTGTTTCTTAAATTCATCGTTTGATTGTTTTCCGATCAAACTCTCCTCATGAACCGTGTTCGTCCCATAAACAAATTTCATGTTTTTATCTTTGTACTCATGAAATGGTGACGTTTTCTTTTTAGGTTCATCAGATTCCTCTAAACCCAACCCAGCTCTCCGGTTTTCCGGATGATCACCACCATTCCTTCGGTAGTTGTTGTAATTTCTTTTAGGTTTAGATAGGATTTCTTTTCATTTTTCTCCAAGTCATCTGATGTAACTTCAACCAGATTGAACAATTTATCCATTGATCTTCTTTGACATTCCGAATCAGAAAACTGTCATCAAAGTATTAATCTATCAGATTCCTTAACCTTGTACATTACAACGTTAGGATCATCACATAGATCATCTTCCGATGATGTATCGTCATCTTCGAATTTGTGTCAGAACTGTTCGAACTCAGGTGGCGCTTTCAAAGCTTCCATCATCAGAATCATTCAGAACATTTTCAACCACATTTTTAACCACCGCATTATTGTATCATCTGATTTAGTATAAACTACATCAACGTTCTCCGGCAACTCATTTTTCTTTTCAGATAACAATTCAATGTTGAGTGCCTTATCCATCTCATCAACAGTTTTGCGACAGTATTTCTTGCATAGGGGTGGAGGAACATTGATGTATTCTTTACCATTTTTCTATTTAGACCTTTTATCATTTTCTTCCGACGAGATCGTAGGAAGAATATGATTAATGACATAAGCGTTAGTTGTGTAACTTCTTAAAAGTTGTTGAACACGTTCTGTTTCAATTTTCATGTCCTGGAGTTGTTTGGTTTCAGCAATGGTGTTGATATAAATGTTTATTGCTTTTTGTTTATCCATTACTGTACCTTTCAACATCCTTATAGTATCGTGTTGTTCAATATTATTTTATCGAGCCTGCCATAATCATCTTTCATTTTATCATACGCTTCCTTCATTGTACGATAATCGTATTTGAAATGTTCGTTATGTACATTGAGTTCAGCGATGATTTGTGATTTTTCGGCACATTTAGCACACGGCTCGGTACATTTTGTGAAAGGTTTTACAACCTCCACAACTTACACTTTGACAACTTCCTTTACCTCTGGACCTACCTTGGTTAAATTTGCCATCATAGCTTTATTGGCAATGTCCTTGAGGTTTTCAGCATTCACTTCTTGAATAACATCAATGATAACTTCTTCATCACTGATTTCTCCTCAACCACTTGCTCTTGAGAACTTCCATCAAAGTTACCTGCAAAACTAGAAGTTGAATTAGGCGTTAAAATACCCTGTGTTTTCATGTGAAGATACATCTCCTCTTCTTCTTGTTGTTGCAGATATTGTTCCAGTAGAGCATTTTCCATAGCTGCTGCAACTTTGGCAGATGTATCCTCGACAATCTCAGCCATCAATGCAACTCCTGCTTCTTTCCAATGTAAGAGTTCCAATCAAAACCATCATCTTCGTTGGTAGCAACCATTGCCTTCTCGGTATTGTTGGATGATTTCTCTTGAATCTCAACTTGAGTCTTTTCCGGAAATGGTTTATACTGAAGTGAACTTCTTGTAGTATTCGTTTCCACCTCCAAATGGACTCTGATTGCCCGTTGCTTCAGGATTTTTGCATTCTCTCTTGAAATGCCCTTTCTGTGACATCTGAAACAAGTGACCTTTGATTTGTCGAACCCTAGCTTATTGCTTGAATTTCCGATATCTCAGCCTATGAGTGCAACAAACTTTGTCACGCTTCGAATGATTGAAGCTAATGACCACTTTATATCCATCAGCTCAAGTTCTTCTTGTCCACGTAATCGTAGTCTTCGGCGTCATTTCAGGATTGCCAATTTTCCCGTACCACTAGACTTTCATTCGATTCTAGAACTGTGGCGAGAAGTGACATGTGTTGTTTTGCAACTTGCTCAGAAACAACATTGTTTAGATTACACATTCGGATCAGAATTTGTTTGTTGATTCTGATTTGCTTGACTTTGATATGAAGAGTTTGAACTAGTGCTCGAAAACGAAGAACTCTTTGGACTTTGATCATATTGAGGATTCTGATTCTGTGGTGAAGAGTTCATATTTGCACTGAATGTGTTTGTATCTTTGGACTTGAAATGTTGTCTTGCATTCCATTCTTGTAATACAGACTAACATCTTGAACAATGTTAGCATTCTTCGACTTTGCGATCTTTAGAAGTTCCATCTCATGACCTTCTAGTTTGTCGATGAATGTAGCCAACTTAAAGAATTCCCAATTCGGATTTTCTTTCAAGACCATGAGGTAAGTAGTCCATTCTCCGTAGGTAACGCATCAGCAAGCTTATCGATGTACTCTAGTTCTGTCTTCTCTAGACCGTGTCTCCTCATTGAGACCTTTAGATGACAAAACCGCTCAATCATCTGTTTCATTGTCTCGCCCTTCAACATGGTGAAGATATCGAATTCCTTCAAGATAAGAGCTTTTTTAATCTTGATCATCTTTGCGCTTCCTTGGTATTTCTTTTGCAGTGATAACCATAGCTCTCTCGCAGTCGTGTATTCGGGCAATAAGACCAAAATATCCTCTTTAACGGATTGTATAATGAGACTGGTCATCTTTTTCTCGGCAATGTACTCATCCTTTTGTATTGTGGTGTACTTGTACTTTTCAAGAACTTGCTGATTCTCGTCTAACGGAACGACATAACCTCTCTCAATAGCCACTCAGCTTTCGAAATGCATGGCTTGAACCCAATAACTGAACTTCTCCTTCCATCCTTCGTACTCGTCCATACTCATTAACTTTGGAGGTTTAACAGACGTGCCCATTTCGTTGTCAAGGTTGACTTGTTGTATCACATTGGCATTGGATGTACCCACTCCTGACATAAACGCTCTCTGAAGATCATCCATCGCGTATATTGACACAGTACACTGAAAACACGTTCAAACTTTGAAAATGATTAGAACACCTACAAGTTCGAGTAGTGAGAAATGAAGAATTTTTATTTTAACACAAGTTCGGCCGAACTTGTGTATATTGATTTGAAAATTTCTCTGAGACAACCTCGAGCGAACTTACTAATTGATTTTAAGGAAAATCTTGCAAGTCAGGGCGAACTTAGCTTAAATTTCTTAACTTTTATCAAGTTCGAAAGCACTTGACAAAAATCAATGAAAATTTTATTAAGTTCGAGCGAACTTAGCAATAATTCTCTAAAAAACACTCAAGTTCGAGAAAACTTGATAGAAAATCACTTAGAAAGTGAGTTTCTAAGTCAAGTTCGGCCGAACTTGGCAAACAAGTTCGATCAAAGTGAATTTGAAAAACATGGTTTTTGCAACAATTTGACACCAATTCGTTTGATTTTAGTCTCCAAACTCTTAGGGGTTTATCTATGATGTATTTAACTTGACATATTCAAATTTGGACAGAATTTGCCCATGAATTCTTCATTTTAGTGTAAAAGTTAAGAAAAATAGAAGAATGGAGTAGAATTAGAAGTGTTCTTGTCTTGATATCAATCAAATCAGGCTATTCTAGCTCTGATACCACTTGTAGGACCGATCCTGATAGCATAGGAACCTAGATTTGATATCTAATGTCCATAATAGCGGAAATATTACGACACGATCACCAAATAACAAGAATTACTCAGTTAAACGTCAATTTTATTGATATAACATCAAGTCTCTAATTTGAAAGAGCTTCGCCTCAAAGTGCACAAAGCTCCAAATGACAAGATCAAGCTAGCTATTTATAGAGATGTAAGTTCGCTGGTGGAGGCATGAGTTTGGGCGGACTTGACTAAGTCAAGTTGGGCCGAACTTGACATCACACGAACATACCCAGCGAACTTGACCCCCAAACATGTAAATACTTGATTTCGCTAGCCTATTCACATCTAATCTAAACAGACTCGATATAAGACTAAGACATAGACATTCTGCACCAACATAGAGATGCAGCGTATGATCGTTCGTGGAATATCAAGGAGAAAACGAAAGTGTTGCATGATAGGAGGCTTAAGGAGTTGAAAGATTTTAAAGCCGGTGACCGAGTTCTTCTTTACAATTCGAGGTTTAAGTTGTTTCCCGGAAAGTTGAAATCCAAGTGGACGGGACCGTATGTCGTGAAGGAGGTATTTTCGTATGGAACTATCGAGTTACTAAATGAAGCCGACGGATGCTTATGGAAAGTGAATGGCCACAGATTAAAGCACTACTTAGGAGGTCCGATTGACAAGACCGAGAGGGAGGTAACTCCTCTCCAAGACGTGTCAAACACCACTACTTAGTGTCTTGAGTGAAAGCTCAAGTGTGGAGTTTGTACCGATTGTAATTTCGTTTATTTTCCATTATTTTTCATAGCTAACGGTGGTTTTTGGTAGTTTGTCGGTCTTTGTTTTGGTTTTCGAGTAATTTGCAGGGATTCATAACCAAGGATGCGCGAGATTCGGAGAGAGAACGAGGTTCCAGGTAAGTTCCAGTGTTAGAAAAAGTTTGGAAATTGATTTTTGGGAGTTTGGTTAACTTCAAAAAATTGCTAAGGCATGAAACTGGCCAAAAATCAAAACTTTCTGTTAAAAAAGGATTCTGGCGGGCCGCGAGAACCTTTGGCTCTCCTTTTCACGTCCCGCGAGAGGGTAATAATTGATGACGGCAGGAACACCTCGCGGGTCGTGACATGTTTTCTTATGTGAGTCGCGTCCAGCGAGTCCCCTATTCTGCAGCCGCACTCGTGAAAACCCCCAAATATCATCACTTTTGCCCTATCTTTCTTCTCTGCAACCGCCATTAGCCACCTCCCTCAACATAATCCACTGGAAATCGTGACCTTTTCACTAAATCTACAACCCCACTTCGTTTACATACCTTACCCCCATCAATTCCCACCATCAAGCTTCATCTTTTCACCACTAAAACGGGATTTTCATGGGGGTTTCAAGTTAAAACCAGATTTCTCTTAGTTTCTCTTGTCTAACTCAAATCCAAGGTATGTTTTCTTGCAATCTTTGTACTTTGAGTCGTTTATTTCAGTTTTACTTAGTTTAGTGTTAGTTTTTGTGTCGGGTCTTGGTCTAGTCTTGTGTTTGGGTATGATTAGTGAAAGGTTGAGGTTGCGGATGGTTTGGTTTGGGTAGTTTAGCATAATGCAGGTTGCATAAGAGTTGGTTTGGGTTGAAATCTTTGTGTTTTGCGGCTGCCATAGTGTTCGGGTGTAGTAACATTGAGGGTGGGGATTTGGGTTGGTTATCCTTGTGATAAAAATGCAATTTTTAACATCCTTTTGATCCGTTAACTGATTAAACTATAAAGATTTCAACTTTAATGCGTTTTGACACTCAGTGTTAGTTATTTTGGCACTTGAGCTTTAATTAAGGAAAATCAAAGTGTCGGAAGGGGGTAGTGTACATTGAGTCATGTATTTTGAGTCGTTTAGTTTTAGATCGAGTTTGGTCATGGGTTTACTTATATGCACGTACAGGTACAAAACACTTTGCCGTACCCAGTCTCCATTCGGGCGAGGTTGTTTATAACTTATGCTTTTATAAACGGTAACCCGATTTTTGCTTTCACTTTATTCTTCGGTTTCAACCGCGAAATAGAATGTTATACGGTTGTTTCCACTTTTCAAAAAAAATTTCAAAAATAAAAAAAAAATTAAAAATACCAAAAATAGTTTGTTACTACTAATGATCTCCTTTGCTTTGTCTTGTCAAATTAGTATTGTTTTGTAGATGTCAGGTGAAGGTTCTTCGAGTAAAAGGGGTAGAAAGAGAGGGCCAACAGCTCGTCCTCAAGGAGTTCCAGTTGAGCCAGTGCAACAGGAAGAGTATGTGTATTACAGGGAAGTAGATTATTTAGGACCGGAAATCCCACATGGTCAAAGCAATAGGATTAGGGATAGCCCATTGTTGCAGTTTGAACTTAACTCGGGTGAATACCAAAGGTTGGGTACGTTGATTTCGGTAGACCTGCTACCGTATAGGAGAATTGATTGGGATTTGATGGATCGCCTGGGGGCGAGGGCGAGAGTTGAACAATTGTTGGGTCCGAAGTTTAGAAGGGTTTTGGATTGTGACGCAAGACAATATAAGGAGATCACTTTGGAGTTTCACTCCACATTTGAGACAAGCAGGGGAATTTTAGTGAAAAGGATGCGGTCTTCTTTG
The DNA here is from genome assembly GCA_947069175.1 of Scalesia atractyloides. NCBI lineage: Eukaryota > Viridiplantae > Streptophyta > Magnoliopsida > Asterales > Asteraceae > Scalesia > Scalesia atractyloides. The sequence continues at coordinate 34,804,796 of CAMTDV010000006.1, forward strand.
CTTGGGTAGGCGATCATATGAGATGACCATACCCCAGTTTGCAGTGGCTACAAAATTTTATACGCAAGAGGAAGTGGAGATTGATGAGTTTAGGACGAGTTTGCAAGGGGTGTTCAAGAAGGATCATCCGCACAGTGTGCCGTAAGCGAGCTAGCTAGGTTTTGGGGTACGATTTCTCGGATGCCTTATTCGAATAACATGGTTGCGAGTGATATCACTGACCCGGTTCTTAGATTTATTCATAAGATTTTGGCGGCCACCTTAGTTGGTAGGAACCAAGGTGATAATAAGCTGAACCAGGTTAGCTTGTTTTGTTTGATGTGCATGGTAGAGGGGAGAACCGCCAATTTGGCGACTGTGTTTGCTTGGTCGATGAGGAGGCTGTGGAGAGGTTGTTTGGGAGTGAGGATTTATTGTGGCCTATATGTCACGTGGTTAGCTGAGAGTTTAGGAGTGTTTGCTAGGTATGCGGCTGAGAGGATGAGAGAGGGCCCGGCGCCATGTTTGATGAAGGTTGCTGATCTTCAGTCTGAAGTGCGGATATTTTGACATATGATGACCCGCCTACATGGGATTACATTCGCCAGGGGCCACAGGTTCCGCCCCCACCAGGTTCAGATATCGCTACGATTATGCAGTGTGCCATACCGACACGCAAAAGGCAGACGCCTGCCAGGAGATTCCCGCCTGATAGCACCCACTAAGACGGCCTAGACTGGATCCGCTCACATTGGATTCATTGTTTGATAGGATGGAGACTAATTATGGGGAGTTGCGTGGGTATGTTGATGAGCAGTTTAGTGGGCTTAGGCAGGGTCAGCTTAGGATAGAGGATGGTATGAGATAGATGATGGAGGGTATGCATTTGGGTGTTCCTCCTTTCTTTAGACAACGGCAGGCAGGGCTTAGTGGCATGCAGGGGATGGATCCTTATCATGTCAACCAGTAGGAAGAGGAGGAGTCGGAAGATGATGAGTGAGGGAGACAGCAGCAGCACGTGCTTATGGAGTATCTTTGATTTTTACTTTTATGATGTTTTTATTTGATGTGGTCTGTACTCCTAATATTTTAAACACTTGGATATGTGGTTGGTTGGCTTGGGTAGTTGAGTTGGTTGATACTTTGATGTTTGGTTAAATGTTTGGAACAACATAATCTGTCGTATGGTATGCTTTTTTTCTTTATCCTTATTTTGATAGGTTTGGTGTTTATTTTTGCTGCTTCCGTTTGCGTGTCCGAGAGTTATGAATTGTTTGCTGAGCGTATTTGGATTGGAGGGCATATGTGGAACTGACTGGCACTTTGACAGTCTCGCTATATTCAGCTAAGTCGTTTCCACTTGTATATTTGTATATTTATTTATTTATTTAGTTTTTAGGTTTTAGTTGCTTTGTTATGTAGTTTGAGTCGTGTCTCGTTCTTGCATTAGGGACAATCCAATCTTTAAGTGTGGGGATGGGATACATAGTTTTTAGTGTTAGTTTAAATCATATAAAGTTGAAAAATACAAAAAATTAAAATTGAAAAATCCAAAAAAAAAATGAAAAAATAGAAAAATGTCTTTTGAATAAAAAAGTTTGCAAAATAAGAACGGAAAATGATAGAAAAGATGGGTTTTTGTTCGGGTTCAAATAATAATAATATGAGAATAATGTAGTCGAGCTTATGTCTAGTTTGGGATATGCGAGTAGGCTCGACTTGGTTATAGGTTCCTTTGATCTTCAATATACCTTAATTGTCGGTTTGCTAGTGGGTACTCATCTAGGAAAAATAGGAAGTTGAAACCACCGAAAATAGTATAAAGAATGTTGTTGAAAGCTAAAATTTCTAGAATTTTTAATCATGAAAAAAAATGGAATAAGTAAGCTTCAATGAAAAAGTAGACCAGGCCAATGTAATCTTCGTTGGGGATAGTGACTCTGACATAGATTGCCTTAGGATGGTTGAAAGAAAAGAGAAACATTTTTTTGCGAAAACTGACCGACGCCTAAGTTGTCGCTCTCGGGGATGGTGACTATGGTTGAGACAGCCTCTTGGTTAGGTAAAGCAAAGTTGAAAAAAAAGAAAGAAAAAAATTTGATTTTAAATTCTCTTGATTTTGGTATAAAACGGTTGGGAAATGGTCCAGTGATCATTCCCTTTGTTCTATAAGCTTGAGGCAGGATTAGATGTACTGTGGCTTCTAGCGTGAGACCCTAGGTAGACTGACGACTCTTGAACTTAAATTGCATGATAAGGGCTTGGAACCGGGTTTGGGTTTAAGAGGACAAGTATACTTGCAATCGCATCTAACATGAGTTTTGACTTTAATAAGTAATTTATATTTTTGACCGAATATTTATCTGTCTCTGATTCCATTTGCATAGATTCTTTTTCGAGGATGAAAAAAGAGTAAGTCTGGGGATATTTGATGTAATGCAAAATACATAGTTTATCATGTTCAGTTTGTATAGTTTTCATTAGTTTAAGTTTTGTTTTCCGTAAAATAGATAATCTTTTGATCCAATTGCGTTTTGCAGGTCTTGTGTGCTTAAAACAACTGGAAATGTGAAAAACAAGTGAAAATACGAAAACGTCAAGTCCTGGAACGGATTGGAAGGCTCGGGAGCTGAAACAGGTCGAAAATACTGGATTTTACGCTTCTGGCGGGCCGCGACTGGCATGGGGATTCTTCTCGTGGCCAGCAAGAGACCTAAAGTTGGCTGACGTCATTACACGGTCGCGGGCCGCTACCACCTATACCTATCCCTCTCGCGCCCTGCGAGAGGGTGTTTTCGCTAGATATGTTCGAGCCGGTCAATGGCTTGAGCTGCAGAAACATATATAAACATATTTATTGTCCTCAAAACCCTAACTTGGCGAATTGAGAACTCTTTGGGCGAAAACTTAGCATCTTTACCGGTGATTTCAAGCATTCGGAGCTGCTAGTTGAAGAAGGGAAGCTTAGGGAACCATTCGAGTTGCAGTCTTGCCGTTCGGGTGTCCTTACTTTCGTCTCTTCTTTATACTATGTTTCATACTCTTGAATTACTCTGTTTTTGATGATTTCTATGACTTTGTTTGGCTAGATCCATTGTACTACCTAGATTGGATGATTGATTGCATAAAGTTTTTATTTTTATTATGGATTTATGAATTCTATGGATTGTTTATGAATTGTAGGCGACTTGTTCTATTGATTAGATGTATATGGTGCTTGATAGTGTTTGAATATTGTTTGTTTCTTCGCTTGATTCTTGGTGACGGTCTTATCACAAAATAGAGTTTTGCTAGGTTTTAGATTTTGGTGAGTGTCTATATCACGTAATAAATCTTTAATCTTTAGGGTGAAATTGCGCAGTTAACCTTAGAAGTAATATTCGGTACTCTTATAAAATCAAGTGTTCTGCTAATCGTCAATAGATGTGAGGCGCAAGATTATTGTTAGGTCTAAGTCATTAAACCGTAAGGTAGGAGCTTCGTAGAAGTATACCCTTTTGGCTATTGTCTAACAAGTCTAGTCAAGAGTCCAAGTTTACCTTAGATTTAGATCCTGTGAGGGAGTGAATCGTGCAAGGTACTTTCATAAATCCATTAGATGTCTTGTGAGAGAGTCTAATAACCCGGGAGTCTAAACAACCTCTAGGGTGTCACAACGTGCTCTTGAGAAGGGTTAGGAGTCCTTTAGATATCCCGAAAGGCGCGAACATTGTGATCCCGGTTCCATAGTTGGCAATTTCCTAATAAAAATCATTACTAAAAGCAATCAGGATTCCATTCTAGGTAATATTTTCCACCATCAGAGTAAAAGTGTAAAGAAATTCGTTTAGCTAACTTTGTTAATTAATTTAGTTTAATGTAATTGCACTCTTAGGATTTTAGTAACCCCCCCCCCAAACAATTAAACAATTAGTATGTCCTTGTCCGTCGTAGTCTAGATAAAGTCTTTAACGTAATTAGTAGAGTCTCGTGGGTTCGATATCCGGACTTACTTTAGCTATAATAGAGTCGATCGGTACACTTGCCGGTTAGTAGTTTAGTGTGTCTTAGTGAGTCTAAGGTATTACTTTGAGTCTAGATTTAGGTTAAATTAGTTGCTTTTAATTGAACTACTTTTAGCACATCTCACTAATAGGACCAAAAGGATCCATATGCATCAATTGAAAAGGAGAAGTAATCGTGTTCACTTCTTTGTATTTGTGTGGCTTTTTGTGTTGCTTGACTTGGGCACATGCGATACATTTTACTGAAAAAGGGAATTCTTTTATTGGCAAACCTCTTACTAGGTTTAATTTAGAAAGTATATTCATATCTTCGAAGTTCACATGCCCCATTCATCTATGCAAATCAGAGATTCCGATTTGATGCTTTAGAGTTTAAACAGGTCATTTGTTTAGTCGACTTGACATTTTTCATGTTTCGAACATATGTATTGTTTGGCGGGGTGCTTTGAGCATAATCATCTCGAGAGGAACTGAGTAGCCAGGCTTGAGAAAGACACATTCTGTGTCGTTGATCAGAACTGATATTCCTTTGTCATAGACGTGTGATACACTCAAAAGAGTGTAGCACAATTCTGTTACATAGTTAACATCTTCTAGAGTTATTGCATCTGAAACTACGTCTACCAGTCCAACTATATTTCCTCCTTTTACATATCCGGGAATGATACAAAGTCACCATCTATGAATCTAAAATTCTTGTGAAGATCCTTCAAGCCCGTCATATGCCTTGAGCACCCACTATCTACATGCCAAATGTATTCCATTAATGTCCAGAGTCATTTTTGCAATTTATTCTATTATAAAACAAAAGCAAGAAAAGAAAAAATATATATAAGCTAGTTGACGATAGGAACCTAAACTTGTTTCATTTTTATTATGTCATGATTTTCTATAATAATATCTTCTTTCTTTTCCAAAAACAAGTTGGCTTAACAAAACTTTTAACGGATTTCTTAAAATTGTCAAATTGTTCTGTAATATTCTTAGCGAAATTTTGATTTGGTTTCGGAAACTTCTTGGTTTTGCAATGTTTCTGATGTGATGGAGTGTGAGTATAATTCTTAGATATATTTTAATTACTTTTCACTCGTTTATTAAAGCTTTAATTTATTAAAACATGATATACAACTATCACTCTCTACAACACACTAAGGCAAGTGCACCCATAGTTGACGTAGTATAGTGATGGTAAGATACCGAGGTCCTCTAAGGACACAAGAGCTTTTAATATCATAATATCATTGACATCTAATCTAATCAAATTTTAGAAAAGGTTTTTTGATAAATAAAAATAAAGAAATAAAAGAAACAAATATACAAGATAGAATCACTTGGTTCCGACTAATTATTTACATATCCTTTGAATGATTTCCACGCTTTGGGTTTTTAAAGAGATTATCTTAGTTATAGTGGCATGCTCCTTTTTTGGAGGCGACAATAACCTCAGCCATATTGGTCCGAGTCAGCAGGGATACAGTTATGCAAGGCCGGAATATTGAAAGATAATTAAGTAAGTTATTAATGAAAAATGTGGCATGTCCCTCTTTTGAAGGCGACGCTACCCTCGGCCATATTGATCTGAGTCAGTAGGGATACCGTCCCACAGGACGGTTTAAAGTTTTAATAGTAGTTTACTTATAAGGAATTCAAGTTGTTCTTACTTCCCCCAGTTTGATGCTATCTGCCTTAAGGGAAGTCCTAATAAGCTTGAACCAAGTCCTCGCAAGATCTATACACTGAACGAGTCAAGAACTTTACCCGTACCACCCTTCTAACTACCTACTAGGCAGTTAACGCACTTTATATAGACCATAAAGACACGAATGAGTGAATCAACGAAACATGAAGGATGATAGAATAAAATTAACTTTTAATATAAAAAATAGTTATTAAAGTTATTAATACATACCCAATTAAAAGTTAACCAAAGGTAGGAAACCATAAGTAATACATAAATAACTTTTCTTCACCAAGTGATGTAAGAGATTTGCCAAGCATGCCTTTGTTTGATAAAAACTCTTACGATCAATCTTGGATACCGAGACTACTACACTCCAGTATGGATGATGGATGAATATGGTGGATGAAGGTGGTATTGTGGTGGTGGAGTGGTGATAGGTGTGAGAGAAATGGTTTGACAAGGGATGAGTTAAATGAAATCAAGCACCCATATTTATAGATGGGAACATACACTTCACAATGCCCCGTGCCCGCAGGGCACGGCCCCGTGTCTTTCTTCTTCTTTGTCTTCATTTAATTCTGGTGTCAGATCAGCCTGCTACACAGCCCCGTGCATCATCGGGAGGCCCCGTGGCCATTGTACTTTGTGTACTATCCCAGATACGCGAATCTGGAAGATGACCACGGCCCGTGTCCACAGGGACACAACCCCATGTCTCTTTCCTGCTTCTGTTTGTCTTCTTCTTATCTGGAATCTGGAAGGGGCATGGCCCCATGCCGACTAGGAACGGCCCATGCCAGACTTCTGATTTATTGTTTTTAGTCTTGGGATGAAGCTCGGAGGGCTGGTATAGTGTGTTATCTTCATTCTTCTATACTTATGCTGGAATTTTTCATTAATTTCTTTCTTTTGTACAATGAAGCTCTTTTAATCCTGAAAATCAAGAGTATACAAAGAAACGTGCTTTTTCCAATATTAGTACTAAAAATGGGTAGATTTTATACCGTATTGATACAATTTATATGTTGCATTTGACGCACATCAAATAGCCCGACACTTGAATATTTGCTTGTCTTCAAGCAAAACTCTTTTAATAATTTCTTACACACCCAAATGGACTTGATAGAGAAGAAGTTTTTGGGTCTGGTTTGTAAAGTGTCGGGATTCCAAGTTCTTTATTCTTGTTTTTATATTATTTACAATCCTATTCGATATGATTTATTTAGAAATTTTATTAAGAAAAATAAATATTTTTGGGCATAACATGCCTTTATAAAATTTCATTAGCTATATACAAATTCACACACCTTACAAGTGATCAATCAAAAATTGGCCGAAAATGTATAAGTGAAAAGCTCGTTTAACGATACCATATGCTTGACAAGTAATCAATCCTCCTCCTTTTTGAGATAATCCTTGTCAATATCAAGAGTACTTTTAAAAGGGTAGGTTTTTTGTTAGGGGTAGGATGGTTTTATTTTGGCTAAAAACGTAAAACGTTGGCTTTTCTTTTGAAAATTTATTTATTTGTGACTTGGTTATATACTACACATTTATAAAAAAAAAAAAGTGCTTATTTATTCCAAGTACTAGAAGTTTTTCTTTAAAGAATACTACTAAGTCACTTCTTTTTATGAAATTTTCAAAAGATCGCATTTTACTAAAATAAATGGATGTACAAAGAAAAACTTGTTTTAGGTGATGGGTGGTTTGTGCAAAATGTTGTTTTGTGGGTTTCGAAACAAAAAATTTAGGCTAAAAGGGGTTTACTAGAGGAATATTTTGTCTTTGTTTTTGGTGGGAAGATAAAGAGAAAATAAAGTTTAAAATGAAAAAGAGGGTTTGTAAATCCTAATGCCTCTATCATATACTTACCTAGATTAGATGGTAAGGACGGGAAATGTATCGTCTTGTCAAGTTCTAGATTTGTAAGAACCATACGGCTATTCATACAAGAAATGAAAATGAGCATTTAGTAAATATATTAATTCGAATGCTCGGTAAAGGCTCAAAACTCACATTTTTATGGGAAAAAGGGCTAAAAGTGTGAAATTATATATATACAATCAAATTTTATAAAGAATTGTCATGCCTTTTTATAAACTTTTCTTATATGGTTCTTTTTATCACGACGCTATCGATTGTAAACTTTATAAAAACTTGAAAGTCTTAAGTCTTGGTTTCTAACTTAACTATAAACAAGACGAAAACAAACTGAAAAAGAAAATTATTTTGAAAAGGATTGGGGGTGTCTTAGCGTTTCAATTAGAGTTTTCTGAAAGGCTCGTTTTAGGACAACAATTTCAAGTTATACTTTACCCCCCCCCACACTTAAATTACACATTGTCCTCAATGTGTCCGAAATCGATTAAAATTGATTAAATGCGTAAACGTGTGTTAAAAACATTATTTTTTTAAAATCCAGACACCGGACATGGGGGTGTGTTTGGGGGACATGGCAAAGTGTCGGTAACAGATTTATGAGAAAATTTCTGGTAGATAGACACAGGGGCGTGTTCGGGGGACACGACCCCAGGTCAAAAGTGCCAATACCGAAAAATTTCCAGAAGCAGCAGGGGGCGTGTCTATGGGACACGAACCCGTGTCAGTATTCCAGATTTAAAAATTTTTCTGCAGACATGAGGCACGGGGGCGTGCTCACCTTACACTGCCCCGTGCTGCACTTACTGTTATAAATTTTTTCTTCGGGAAGTGTCTGTTTACATGCATGGGTTGTTGGTTTAATGTCCATTTGACCATTTTCCATGTTACATTCTAGTGTGATTTATTCCTACCAAGAGAGAACTTAAAGAAACATTTTGAACTAAAGGTTACGCTAAGATTTAATTACTTAACTAAAGATTAGTCCATGGAATGCCTCCATGGTGTGCCACGTTTATAAGGGTCCTTGGTGTCACACCCCAACCGATGGCGGAATCATCAGGGCGCGGCACTAAGCGAACCAGATTGTCTCATGAGAAGTTCCATAACCATTATTTAACAATATTACATAACGTCTAACATCCCATACTATTAAACATAATATTTCAAATAACAATTACAGAACAACGTTTTCTCATAACACAAATTCTAGTTTAAAAATCTCTAGAGTTATTACAAGCGTTTCTAAGCAAATACCTAAACTACGCGTCCAAAGCATAATACTCAACCTGCCACATATGTTAAAATAAAACGTCAATACAATAAAGTAAAGGTGAGCATACAAGTTTCGTACATAATAGATTTAAAAGCGTTTAGCATACACCGCATGACATACGTAATAGATGTGACATAAAAATGCGAGCCTTAACAACCCCGGCCTCTGGGTGGCGGGTCAACCTCTAGTATACTATCATGTTAAGGGTGGCGTACAAGCAATCGAGCAATACATACAATTCAGCAGATTTCACGTATAATCATGTAACAGCAGGTTGCGAATAAGAGTTTGAGAGTTTGTGATGTTTTTTGATATACGAACATATGTGACACCCAAAAGTGCGTTTAAGCGTAAAAGGGTTCAAGTATAATACAGTGGGTGCGTTTTAGGAGAGATTTGAGCTCTAAAAGGAGTTGCGGAGAGCGCCGGATCAGCCTGTAAGCGAACAGAAGTGCATCAATCTTCCGAATTGCTGAAACGGTTAACGTTGAGAGGACAGCAGACAAGTCCAGGAGAACTTGTACTGGAAAGTACAAGTTCGGGCGAACTTGTGCTCCAGGACTTACTGAGGATACAAGTTCGGGCGTAGATGTTCAGTTGGTGCAGAAGCGACAGTTGCCTCCAACTGCATGATGATAGGTGAATTTTGAGCACAAAGGATGTGGGCCAGTATACGCATGCTTTGCCGGCGGTGCGTTTGGTGCTACAGACTGGAGTGGCTGAGGGTTTTGCGGAGCAGTAAGTGTAAAGTTCTTGCTCGGGTTTTCCCTTTTGCGACCTCGGCGACTGTTCTTTGATTCTCGGGGCTGATCGGTAGAAGCTGCTGATTCGGTGATAGCCTGATTTGCGACCTTGGTGTTCTTGAAATAACCAGACTGAACCCGTTTGTCATTGATCTCTACGGCTAGCTGGTAGGTCTCCTCGAAAGTAGCAGGGTGTGATGCTTGAACAAAGTCAGCGACGCAATCGGGTAGAGTGTTGAGGTACTTCTTGATTGCTTTTTCGGTCGTGTCCACTTGACCGGGACGGATAATGCTCAGCTGTTTAAATTGAGCTGTTAAACCAGCATTGTCGAGTCCGTCTTGCTTAATTCCCAAAATTCGTTTTCCAAATTCTAGATCTCATGAGGTGGACATAACTCTTTGATCATTAATTCCTTAAGTTCCTCCCATGCGAGTCCATAGGCTTCATCGTTTCCCCTCCTGTTACGCTCCGCAGTCCACCAGTCGAGAGCCCTGGACTCGAAAACGCCGGTGGCGTTGATAGTGCGAAGGGGTTCGGGACACCAACTCTGATGGAATGTGACCTCAATAGCATCAAACCAATGGAACATGGCACTTGGTCCTTCGGTGCCTGAGAAAGTGAAGGGTCCACAAGCCTTGAACTATTTAAAACTGAAGGATGTCTTGGGCGCGTCAGCTTTGGAATCAACCGATGAGTTGCTGCTAGCCGCATGGATTTCGTTGACGATTTGCGGGATCACCTTGGCCATTTCCTTGGCCACTAGTGATGCGATGCGCTTGTCAGCTTGGCTGCGCTGATGATTCCTTTTGGTGTGCGATCCATTGAAGACATCTACATTAAGGGATTCGATTGGATGAGATTCGATTATAATAGGTTTATGTTTAAAATATTTATTATTATTATTCATACAAGGCACATAAACACATAAGCAAGTAAACACGTATGCAGGAAAACACGTAGGCACATAAGCACATATCACATAAGCACGTAAGCACGTAGTCACATAATTCACGTAAGCATATACTTTGCATGCATTCACCTTCTTATAAGTAAAGCGTAGCGCGTTCGAGATGTGAATTGTATAAGCGAGAAATCGATAATACGAGAAACAAAGCGAGAAATCGAATAAAGCGAAAATTCTCAAAATTTAAACACATAATTCGTAAATAACTCGATGATGCGTAAATCGACGATATAGGCTTAAATCAATTGGGAGCGTCCTGGGTTTTGAGACATTGACTACCTAAAGTGATTCGACCAACCTTTGAACTTGGACCAACGTTTTGGCCTAATAGATAGATGTTCTCACCGCAAGCGGCTAACGGCATTATCCTTCCGGTTACTACGTGTTCCAAATCATCGGAATAATCAAGACTTTGGTGAGATTGAAAATCGAAGGGCGGAACTAGTTATTAAGATGCGGGATTCACCCCTAACTTAACAACTTCATTCCTAGTTGTGGCTATGCTCACTGACCAAATCGGGAGTTCCACTAGATAGATAGGGAGATTTTCGTCGAGGTTTGGATATCACTCCTAACTCAATGAAGATATCTCGTGCGATAGAGATTGCATGGAGTGAACGATCTTATCGAGAGTTCTCGGTTTTCACACCTAATCTCGACTTGATCATTCGTTTTGTGTGATACGAGCGTTTTCAAGCGTGTATATTGTGTTAGCCTTAGAAAAGGCATATTTAAGCATTTATGGCAAGTAGTTTAAGCATTTAAGTCAAAGATTGGTCAAATTGGGTACTTAGACTGTAGACTAGGTCGAACATGGCAATTCTACCTAATTCCCTACAGTTATGGCTCTGATACCAATCTGTCACACCCAAACCGATGGCGGAATCATCGGGCGCGACACTAAGCGAACCAGATTATCTCATGAGAAGTTCCATAACCATTATTTAACAATATTACATAACGTCTAAGATCCCATACTATTAAACATAATATTTCAAATAACCATTACAGAACAACGTTTTCTCATAACACAAATTCAAGTTTAAAAATCTCTAGAGTTATTACAAGCGCTTCTAAAGCAAAAACCTAAACTACGCATCAAAGCATAATCCTCAACCTGCCACATATGTTAAAATAAAACGTCAATACAATAAAGTAAAGGTAAGCATACAGGTTTGCATAGATAATAGATTTAAAAGCGTTTAGCATACACCGCATGACATACGTAATAGATGTGAATGATGTAACTACTTAGATTCAAACAAACCAACAAACCGCGATTGATCGAGGCATGCGAACAAGCGTTCACATCCTAAAAGAGAAAATAAGTGTGAAATAAAAATACGAGCCTTAACAACCCCGGGCCTCCGGGTGGCGGGTCAACCTCTAGTATACTATCATGTTAAGGGTGGCGTACAAGCAATCGAGCAATACATACAATTCAGCCGATTCACGTATAATCATGTAACATCAGGTTGCGAATAAAAGTTTGAGAGTTGTGTGATGTTTTTTGATATACAAACATATGTGACACCCAAAAGTGCGTTTAAGCGTAAAAGGGTTCAAGTATACTCACAGTGGGTGCGTTTAGGAGAGATTTGAGATCTGAGAGGAGTTGCGGAGAGCGTCGGATCAGCCTGTAAGCGAACATAAGTGCATCAGTCTTCCGAATTACTGAAATGGTTAACGGTTGAGAGGGCAGCAGACAAGTCCGGGCGAACTTGTACTGGAAAGTACAAGTTCGGGTGAACTTGTGCTCCTGGACTTACTGAGGATACAAGTTCGGGCGAACTTGTATGTTTCCATACAAGTTCGGGCGAACTTGTGAAGTCTTGTTGAGAGATGAAACAAGTTTGGGCGAACTTGTCTAATTTCCAAGGAAATTATACAAGTTCGGGCGAACTTGTATGACTGTTAATTGGGGAGGACAAGTTCGGGCGAACTTGTCTAATTTTCTTGAAAATTGGACAGAGTTCGGGCGTACTTGTACCATTATTGCAGATTTTGACATGAGAGACCAAGTTCGGGCGAACTTAATCACCAAATTGGTGGCAAGTTCGAGTGAACTTGGTGTATTCCGGGCAAACTTGCTTGTTTGGCATCCAAATCATGTGTTTTTATGTTGTTTGCTGAGGAAATCGAGTGTTCATCCCTCCAACCTTAAGCCACTGAATAAAACTTAGGCTGGAGAGGTCTTTTGGAGCGATTTTAGCCATTTTACAGAAGCTCGGGCTAATCCGGGCGAACTTGTGGTTCGTACGGGTTAGTCCAGCTCGTGTAAAGTGACGATTTCGTCCTTGTGCTTCCGGATCTGAGATCTTGCTTTGACAAACTCCTCGTTCCACTCAAAAGTGAACGAAACATACGTCATTTAGTCCGAAATTGTGTAAAAATCAAGGTTTTAAAGGTTTTACTCAGATCTAAACATAGATCTGAGTGAAAAACAGAAGTTTTGTAGAAAAGATGAAAATTTTCGTAAACAGAGAGATTTGATGAAAAGGAAGGCAAAGCCTTGTGCTAAAATCATTGTAAACCTTTGTAGCACGTTGATGAACATCATTGCAGTTGAAAACAGGTTGAATCTTACTTAGAAAACAAGGGTTTCGGGTTAGGAGAGCTCTGGGCGAACTTGTCAGCAAGTTCAAATGAGAGAATGGAGGTGGGTATTTATAGGTGAGGGTGAAAATGAGGGAGCAGACATCAAGTTCGGCCGAACTTGTAGCAAGTTCGGGCGAACTTGTCATAAGTTCGAGCGAACTTGTCGTTTCTTCTTGGTTTTCAATACAAGTCCGGGTGGACTTGTAGGTTAAGTATGTTAAGGTGGCTCAGGCGAGTTCGGGCGAACTTCTGATGTACAAGTTCGGCCGAACTTGACCTGATGGCCAAGTTTGGTTTGATTATTTCGCATTAAGTGTTCGTTTGGCGATTGGGTTCGTATTAGATAGTTATATTAAGAGTTCTAAGTGATGAAATAGTGTGATTTAGTGATTCGAGTGCGTGAGAGCGTTGCGATAGCGATTATAACCATAACATAACAAATAGAACACACATAAACATAATTCCACATAATTAATTGTGATTTGCGATGAGATAGGCGATGCGATGGCACAAGTGTTTATTAAACAATAACACACTTGGCTCGTATAGTAGTTAACTACTTGTGATTGCGATTAGGTTAGCGATGCGTTTAATAAGCGATTAGATGCGATATAATTGAATTAGAGCATAATTAATTTGACATAACTTTCTTATAATTCGAATCTCGAGAGTAAAATAGGAATAACAGAAATGAACAAAAATAACAATGAAATTTAGAGTTGTTACACTTGGCTAGACCCAAAATAGGTCAATTATTACCCTAGGGGATGACCCGCATTGCAACTTGCATCGAATAAGGGCGTAGTCTAGGCTCGAGTCTATCTCTTTGATGTAGTTGACCGGATCATCCTCCACCTGTTGTCCCACTTCGAACTTGACCTCCTTGTCACCTACCCTCAATGTTAACCTTTTGTCACTTATGTCCATCATTGCTCGTGCGGTGGCAAGGAACGGTCCTCCTAATATGAGTGGGATTTTGGTGTCTTCCTCCATATCTAGGAATACAAAGTTGTCTGGGAAAACAAATTCCCCAACCTTCACCAAGAGATTCTCTACGACACATTGAGGGTATTTTACCGACCTATCCGCAAGTTGTATGCTCATCGTTGTAGGATTAGGTTTTCCTAGTCCAAGGTGGTTAAACATAGAGGCAAGCATTAAGTTGATGCTAGCCCCTAGGTCGGCAAGAGCGTTGCTTATTGATGACCCTCCAATGGAGCAAGGTATGGTGAAGCTACCAGGATCAATTTTATTTTGGGAGATTTTGATAAGGAGCGCCGCCGAGCATTCTTCACTTAAGTTGACTTGTTAGATTGATTCGATTTTCCTTTTGGGGGTTAGGAAGTCTCTTATGAATTTCAAAAATTTTGGCATTTGGGTGAGGACTTCCACAAAAGTAATATTGATATGGAGTTGTTTAAGCAAACTTACAAACTTTGGTGAATTGCTCGTCAGCAGGGTCGGCCCTGAGAATTCGTGTACCATGTTCGAGCTCGAAAAAATGTGCCCTTAGCCTTAACGAAATTGGGTATTGGGCTCACTAAAGGTCTAAACCTAATGCTATAGGGGTTAATAACTAATCTAAACCATAAGCATAGTTTTGTAAGTGGGCCTATGTTGGTGTTCGTATTAGTGGACCATATTAAAAAATATTTTACATATACATGTCGGGTTTTTTCATAAAAAACGTGCCCTCGAAATATCGGGCCCTGGCCGGTGGTCCTCCCTGCCCACCCCCAGGGCCGACAATGCTCGTCAGTCTTTTGCCAGAGTAAACAACCGGGGTAAGGGACCGGGGGTGGTTTGGTTGGTTCGGTATATTGGGGTTGAGTATTTCCTTGGTCACTGGTTGTGGGTGTTTTTGTGGGTAGTAAATCGGATTGTTGCGGCGATGGTTCATCTTCGGGTCCTACCTTCCGGTTTCTTAAGTTGATAGAGTTTACTGGGCTTTTGGGTTTGTTTCGGTGTTACTAGGCAATGCTCCTTGCGGTCTCTTGGAGAAATTTTGGGCAAGTTGACTTACTTGTTTTTCGATGTTTTGCATGCTAGCCCGTTGGTTCCTAATCCCGGCTTCGGTCTGTAGGAACCTTTTCGAGAACCTTTTGCCAGATTCAGAGAAAAGGCGAGTGATGAGGTCCTCAAGCCTATCTCTTCCTCCTTCTTGTTGTGTTTGGAAGCCTTGTTGCTCATTTCGGGATTGTTGTTGAAAGTTGTATCATTGGTTTTGGTTTTGTCTATTGTTACCCCCCGAATCTCTCCAACCAAAGTTTGTTAGATTTCGCCACTCGGGGTTGAAGGTGTAACCTTGACCACCCGATGGGTGAGGGCGATTGTAAAGGTAGTTTACCATTTCCGTTTGATTTTCCAATTCTTTCATACAATTCCAGTTTTCATGTGGTCTGCCACACCTTTCGCAAGCCATAAACGAAAGCGTTTTATTTAATTCAAGATTTTTGTGGTTTAGGCTTCGATTTGGGCTTGTAAAGAGGTGGTCTCGTCCACTTTGTGGGCACCCGGGGCAATTGATTTGGATCCCCTAGGGTGTGCCATTGAAAACTATTTTGAGCAATTTCTTCAATTTGATTATAGATTTCATCGGGTCTTCGATCCTTAGGAGTCCCCCGAGTTGGAATCAAGGGTTTTCCTTGTGTGTGGTAAGAGTCTATTGTAGAAAATAGACACTTGTCGCCATCGTTCAAGACCATGGTGCAAGCATTTCCTTAGCAACTCCTTGAACTTCTCCCATGTTTCGTACAAATATTCCCCATCGTCTTGAGAGTAAGAATTATTGCGGTAATGAGTTTGGCGGTTTTAGCAAGAGGGAAATATTATAGGGAATTTTGGGCGAGTTCATCTCGAGTATGTACGACCCACTTGGAAGGGTGTTTAGCCAAGATTTTGCCCGGTCTTTGAGGGAATAAGGGAACATACGGAGCCTGATAGCATCGTTGGAGGCCCCGTTGATTTCAAAGGTATCACATATTTCCAACAAGTTGGTAATATGTAAATGGGGATCCTCATCGGGTAGGCCGTGAAAGGTGGGGGAAAGTTTTGGAGCATTTGGACAAGGTGTGGTTGAAGCTCAAAATTATTGGCATCGACATTGGGTGGGTTAATTGCGGCTCCAAGATTACCGACCACAAGCCGTAGGTAATCTATGAAAGAGCGTTGATCCGCCATATGGGGGGTTTTGGTCGAAGCTTTTTGTCGGCTTTAGCCTGAAGTGTTTTTCGTAAAAAGCGATTGGTTCTTATAGTGGCGCTTTTGTGTCTTTGTCGGAGGTGGAGGTCAAGCAACAGGTTGTATCAGTAGAGAATTATTCGGGATAGTGTGACGTTCTGCGAACAAAAACATACAATTTTGCATATTAGAATAGCAGCACGACCCCATGTCAATGTGGCACTGCCCTGTACTGTCAAGAAAAAAGTTTATGTTTTTGGGTTCCCAAGGCTAGACACGGCCTCGTGCTCCTGTAAAGGCCCCTTATAAATGTTCTAGTAACTAGAAAATCGATTCTTCCTTATGCTATTAGTAAACACGACCCCTGTTGATCAAACACAGCCCGTGTGTTTTCTACATAAACGAGAAAAAGTTTAGAAAAAGAAAGAAAAACCTAAAAAAATTGAATAGTATAAAAATGATTAGGTCGCCGATTTTAAGTTTTCTTAAAATCCTTGTGTCCTCGGCAACGGCGCCAAAAACTTGACGTGATGGAGTGTGAGTATAATTTATAGATATATTTTAGTATCGTCGACTTGTTTATTCAAGCTTTAAATTTATAAAAATACGATATACAACTATCACTCTATACAACACGCTAGGGCAAGTGCACCCATCGTTGACGTAGTATAGTGATCGTAAGATACCGGGGACGTCCAAGGACACAAGAGCTTTTAATACCAGAATATCGTCGACGTCTAATCTAATTAAATTTTAGAAAGATTTTTTGATAAATAAAAATAAAGAAATAAAAGAAACAGACAAGATAGAATCACTTGGTTCCGACTCATTATTTACGTATCCTTTGATGATTTCTACGCCTTGGTGTTTTAAGAGATTATCTTAGTTATAGTGGCATGCCCCTCTTTTGGAGGCAACAATACCCTGAGCCATATTGGTTTGAGTTAGCAGGGATACAGTCCCACAAGGTCGGCATATTGAAAGTTAATTAAGTAAGTTATTAATGCAAAATGTGGCATGTCCCTCTTTTGGAGGCAATGCTACCCCCGG
This sequence comes from Scalesia atractyloides, assembly GCA_947069175.1. Classification (NCBI taxonomy): domain Eukaryota; kingdom Viridiplantae; phylum Streptophyta; class Magnoliopsida; order Asterales; family Asteraceae; genus Scalesia; species Scalesia atractyloides. The sequence goes on from CAMTDV010000006.1 coordinate 34,822,153, forward strand.
CCATATTGGTCTGAGTCAACAGGGATACAGTCTCGCAAAGCCTATTTAAATTTTTAATAGTAGTTTACTTATAAGGAATTTAAACCGTTCTTACTTCCCCCAATTTGATGTTATCTGCCTCAAAGGAAGTCCTAATAAGCTTGAACCAAGTCCTCGCAGGATCTATACACTGAACGAGACAAGAACTTTACCCATACCACCCTTTTAACCCCCTTCCAGGCATTAATGTGCTTTATATAAACCGTAAAGACACACAAATGAGTGAATTAATGTAACATGAAGGATGATAGAATAAAATTCACTTTCAATATAAAAAATTGTTATTAAACTTATTAATACATACCCAATTAAAAAGTTAACCAAAGCTAGAAAACCAAAATTAATACATCAATAATTTGTCTTCACAAGTGATATAAGAGATTAGCCAAGTATGACCTTTGTTTGACAAAAACTCTTACGATCAATCTTGGATCCCGAGACTACTACACACACTCTAGAATGGATGATGGATGAAATGGATGATGGTGGTATTATGGTGGTAGAGTGGTGACAGGTGTGAGAGAAGTGGTTTGCCAAGGGATGAGTTGAAATGAAACCAAGTGCCCCTATTTATAGCTGGGAACAAACCCTTCACACAGCCCTGTGCCCGCAGGGCACAACCCCGTGTCTTTTTCCTTCTCTAGCCTTTATTTAATTCTGGTGTTAGATTAGCCTCCTACATGGCCCCGTGCGTCAACGGCACGACCCCGTGGCCATTGTACTTGTTGTACTATCCTAGATACACGAATCTGGAAGTTGACCACGACCCGTGTCCATAAGGACACGACCCCGTGTCTCTTGTCTGATCTCTGTTTGTCTTCTTCTGATCTGGAATCTTGAAGGGGCACGGCCCCATGTCGAGTAGGCACGGCCCCGTGCAGACTTTTCATTTGTTGTTTTTTAGTTTTGGGATGAAGATCAGAGGGCTGGTATAGTGTGTTATCTTCCAGTCTTCTATACTTATGCTGGAATTTGTCATTAATTTGTTTCTTTTGTACAATGAAGCTCTTTTAATCCAAAAATCAAAAGTATACAAAGAAACGTGCTTTTTCCAATATTAGTACTAAAAATGGGTAGATTTTATACCGTATTTGATACAATTTATATGTTGCATTTGACGTACATCAGTTTTGCAATGTGTCCTAAATGACCACAACAAAAGCATTTAGTGCAATGTGTCTTTTTCTTCTTATAGGTTGATGTGGTGGATGATGATGTATGTGATGAGGATCTTGAGCTGCATGAAATATTGTAACGATACGATACCGACTACCGAAAAATTAACATGGACTATTGTGCCACTCTAGGCAAATCCCACATCGGCAGTGGGCAGGAGAGATCCCCGGTTCATAAGTAATCCAATGCCTCTTAAATCACCAACGCGTTTTGGGCTTAGTTGGATGTGGAGCACATGAAAACTCCACAGTTAAGTGTGCTCAGGTGGGAGTAGTACTAGGATGGGCAAAAAAAAACAAATCCGTGAGTTCGTGGATGGGCAACTCATCGGGGGCAAAGCGGACAATATTGGTGGTGCGATGGGCCAGATGTTACAAATATAGTCTGAGGATCCAATCAAACTTGAACTCTTAATTTTCATCATTTCTTGTCAAGACGACTCGCATCTTTAATGCACTCTTCATTATCTTCACTATCTCTAGTGGAGTTAGATTCCGAGTCTTCACCGGAGCTTTCTTCACTCTCCTTTCCCTTGAAGTTGTTGTGCTTGACTCTTCACTGCTGCTTTCTTATCTTGAGTCCTTGTTAGAATCTAATGTACCTGTATGTGATGGAACAAATTCTGGAATTTCCTTAGTGAGGAACTTTCCGAATCTGTTTTGTTTTAACTCTGGAACAAATACAGGAGGCTCACGCACAACATTATCATTATAGAAAACAAAGTATAAATCAAAGCATTCAACCATTACATTCTCATGAACTTAGGTCAAAGGTTTAGGCTTAAGCCTCATACAGTCATCCCGAATAGTTAAACTAGGTTTAATACAATCATTCGTCCTAGTTAGAGAATTATAACATTGATCCCGAATAAAAGTTTTGTTTAATTTATCACAATTCCAGGCAAACCAGTTAACAATGGTGTAACTGTCGCCTGAATACCCTATTCCTATTTTCTTGCCACCACAATCATCATCGCACACATCCTCCTCACGCTCAATCACATCTGCATTACTTTCAAAATCGTTAGTATTTTATATCATTTTCAAGAATGTTATTTTGAGCAAATAAATAATTTTTATCGATTAATCGTTTTAAGGATAAGGAGTGGGCATGGGTACATAGTTTTTGTTGTGAGGAGAGGAAAGATTTTTCTTTGATTTCCAAGCTTACCTTTGTACCCCATCCCTTCCTTCACATATGTCGGTAATTGGCAATTTTTGACATCAACCAGTGCCTTTTTACTAACGTTCAATTTACCAATTATAATTTGCAATTTGTTATTTGCATTCTTAGATTTCTTTGATTTTTCGGTTAAGTAATTTATGAGAAAAATCTTTTCTGAAAACAAATTATTTAAAGTTTGCATTTCAGTTAAAATAGAGTTTAACTTTCTCTGATACGCTACTTCATTTTGTTTTAGCTCTTTGTTAAATTGAAAAACCTTTTTCTTTTTCTGTGATTCAGGTACGGTTGATTTATTTATAATGAGCCACGACACTGACACATGGTTTGGAGCATAATTTGACTTTGAACTCATAAGAAATGTTGTTTACCAAATCCTTCTCCTCTTTTTCCTTGCTAGATTCCACCTACAAGGCCTCTGAAGGAATTTGTTCTTTCTTTTTCTTGCCACTGCCACCGGTTGTGGAAACCTTCTTCTTTTGCTAAACAGATATACAAAAGATGGAACAGTGACATTTTTTTCTCTACTCACACACAACCACTTACAATGACTTTTTATAATCCTAAATTTAGTCCTTTAATAATACTATACTACCTAACAACGTAAAAAACATCCAAAATAATACTAAAACCTAACAACCTAACATCAACCAATCTAATCCTCTCACTTGTCCACCACTCAACCTTATATTCTCTCTCTCATTCCCTACCCCACAACAAATCTCTATTTCTTCATTGTCTTCTTTTACGGAAAATGATACCAGTCGCTGGACGGCCGGAGTTCCCCGACATGACAAACAAATCTTGGTTTTTCAATCTCTCAAAAGCTTAAGGATGCACTCAGAATTTTCGGTATAACACTAAATATTATATTGGGCAGCCACCACTCCACCACCAAGTGTAGGTTTTCCCCTTGCGCCATCCAAACCTGCCAATCGCATCATGCCACATCATTCGCATACACGTGGACCGACCACCTAGTCCACATTTCCACGTGAACGTGTGCGAGTCCAAGGACCCTTCGTGACTTTACTAGTGTGTGATTCAATGAAACAATAAGGAATCAGAGCTTTCACTTTTATACCACCTCAACTTTTGTCTCTCTGGGATGAATTCTACTTTACCATTTTCTATACTTAGTAAACTTTTTCCCAGTTTCGACAGTTTCAAACACCAACTTTCGAGTATTGATGTCTCATTCATCTTAGCTCCGTTTTAAAAGTGACTTTGATTCATTGTGAAGCTCACACATGATAGAACACAAATCCATAAAAAAATACATATTAAACTCATTCACATATAAATATTTTAATCCAAAATTAGGAGAAACTCATTTTCCTGTATTTGTGATAAACTCATTTTCACCAAACTTCCAACAATTAGTATTTCATCATGTTATAAAATAGCCTTTAATCTTATGCCAGTATCACAACGGTGAGCAACCACGAAAAAACAAACATGTAAGGTCCTAATAGGTTTTCTATGTTCGCAACACTGATCCAAGGAGAAGTGTGTATCCAACCCGTTCACCTCAAAACTTCTAATCGTTTTTGGAAAAATACACAATAAGACATTTAGGGGAAGCAAATTCATAAATGAATACAAACATATCACCATCTACTTATTACCAAACATTGATCATTAGATGTGGTAGAATGTGCTTTACAAAACTAGAAAACAAACACGAACAATATACTAGAAACTCAATTACCAAAGAACCTAAAACAGTAGTACTACTCAAGTCAATCTTCAGATTGACTATTAGAAAAGAGGTGTGAGCTAGAAGATGATGCTTTAAGAAGGGTCTCAGTTTCCTTAGTGTCCTGGCTATGCATCTTGAAAATCTCCCCTTCAAGTACTTGAAGCCCCAACTCGTCGTTGTATCTACTTGATTGAGTCATGATCGGTTCCTTAACTTTGGTACGACCGGCAAGCATATTGACTACTTGAGACATGGTAGGCCTAAGAGCGGGTGACTGATTAGTGCACAACAGAGCTATGTTTATCATTTTCATTGCCTCGTTTTTGTTGAAATCGGAACCCAATCTCGGGTCTACCAAATCCGCCACACTTCCCTTTCTTTTCATCACAATAGCCTTAAAAACAATAAACATCATGTAGATAGTGAGACTTGGTGAAAAGGGACGGGTAATAGATACACATAAAAAGAGTTTTACCAAATCAAGAAGACAAAAGTAATCTTCACTCGGTCGATATTTCATGTTACTCTTTCCAGCAACGATTTCCAACGCAAGGACTCCGAAACTGTACACATCTGCTTTGTAGGTTAAGTAGCCCCACAATGCATATTCTGGTGCCATGTAACCCCTAGAATATAAAAACAAGTGTTAAATGTAGGGGTGGAAACGAGCTTGAGCTACTCGAGCTCGGCTCGAAAAAAACTTAAAACAACTCTAGCCCAACAAAAAAACTCGTTTAGTAAATAAGACCAAGCTTCACTTATCGAGCTCAAGCCAGCCCATGAACCCAAAGTAGCCCTCTATTTATATAATTTTAATTGTTATTAATACATTAAATATATATTTAAATAATAATGATTAGTATTTAGAAACTTATCAAAAATAAGCAAATTATTTATGTGTGTATATACACACGAATACACACACACACACACAATATATATATATTTTATATATATATATATATATATATATATATATGGGAGAATCAAGTGAGAACTCATAAATATTGTGAACTCCACAAAAACTCATTAAAAATCAATTTTATTTTACCCTAAACTTATATGCATATATAATATATGTATATATACTTTGTTGTGGGGATGATTTTAGTAGAAAATTTACTTGAGAAAAAAAGAACAAAGGGTACAATTCTAAAACATTAAATATTTGTTCTCTCGTTTCATTTATATCATCTTTGACTATATAAAGAGTATCATTCTCCACACTATTTTTTTACAACACACATCAAAATTTATCCACAAAGCTCGTAATTTGTCCAACACACCTCGTAATTTATCCTACACTCAAAAATATTTTTCTTAAATATATATTTGAGTTACAAGTTAAATGTAGTTAGCTAATTAAAAGGAATATTATAAATTCATGATCTATGTAAGTTTACCAATATACTCTTACAATAACCATTAAATATAAATATTAAATTAAACAAAATTAAGCATTGTTATTGGTTGAAATTTCTTCTTACAAAAAATTTCTTCTCATTTGAATCCTTGAATATATATATATATATATATAATTCACATATACAGTTGTGAGAATGATTTTTAACTAATTTTAGCATGGTGTTTCAAGTATTATAGGCATGGCGTTATACACATGACACCATGCTTAAAAATTGAAAACAACATGAAATTTTTAACATTATAAAATTTAAAACACCATACCTAACAATTATTCCCACGTTGGAAAATTTTCCTTTGTAGCGTAACTTTATCTATATATCTAATCATGAGAAAGCTCTGATATTTGTGTTTATTTTTTATGGAGTTTGGTTTTTAGGGTTCACGGGTTTAATTTTAAGAGTTTAGGGTTTAGCTTTAGTATTTAATTTTTAGGGTTTAGCTTTTAGGTTTTAGGGTTTAAGGATTTGTGTTTAGAGTTTAAGGTTAGTAATGGTTAGGTAATCTTTTCTCGAGTAGTCTCACAAAGAGAAGTTTTGTCATGATCTCTTCTCTCTCTCTATCTTTATATGTGTGTGTGTGTGTATATATGTTATAGGGTATGGATTATAAGAGAACTCTACCATATTTGAGAAACTTGCGAAGCATTCTAAACCACACATTTCGCAAGCTTTTCATAATATATACATATGTATAGTTTAAAATTAACTATATATATACATATATGTACATTGTCAAATCTTGAATTATACACATATGTATATAGTTAATTTTAAATTATACATATGTGTATATTACGAAAAGCTTAGTAAAATGTATGATTCAGAATGCTTTTCAAGTTTATCAATTAAGAAAAGCTTACTAACCTCTAATATATATATATATATATATATATATATACATACAAAAGTTATCCTGGTAACTCTGAATATCGTGAAAAGCATAAAATAACGAATAAACCAATCAAAATCAACTTTTTATTAATACAACCCTTATCACTATCTCAATGTCATTCTTAATAAATTTTTTACACATGTGTAAATATCGAATTTATGCATGTGTATATTTATGAATACATATAAATATCAGCATTTAAATTTATATCTAATATTGTATTCGAATAAAGATGGTAAATGTATTTTTTTGAATGAATGATTCTTGACCATGTTTTCGCGTTTCTCACAACCTATACACATATATAGGGACCAAATCGTAAGAAACTTAAAAGATACTTGAAAACTTCAAAAACACCATTTTTGAAAATGAATATTTTATCAATTTTCCATTTATTTAATATGTTATTTTCACGAAAACATAATATATATATATATATATATATATATATATGTGTTGGTTTTAACGAGCTATTTTTATGTTTTTTATTGTTACAATACTAGCCTTATAATTAAAATAAATAAATAAATAAAAACTTTGAATGGATGGTAGTAGCTTTTTCGTTTTAATGGTTTTCTCATGAACCAACTCTATATATATTAGAATATGTAGTTGTGCATTTTTTTACAAACATGGACCATATTTTTCATTTTAAAAGTTTCAATAAAAATAGTGATTTTGAAAAAGTAAAATTGGTTTAAACCACCAAACCATCTGGTGCGGTGGAGCCACCAACCTAGCCGGTTTGGTTTGTTATTTTTTAAAACGTAGTTAGCAGTTAAACCCATAATTTCCATCAAAACTGGCTAACCGGACCATGAACAGATAGGCTTAAAAGGAAGGACGTGTTTACATGGTTCCAGCTATTTTAGTTGTAATGTGGGTGTTGTCTTCTTCATCAAGCTTGGCCAAACCAAAATCTGAGATCTTTGGAGTAAGGTTAGTGTCTAGGAGTACATTTGTAGCCTTTATGTCTCTATGTACCATTTTTAACACCGATTCCTCATGGAGGAATGCCAACCCTTTCGCAATGCCGATACAAATTCTTTGCCTTGTAGCCCAGTTGATTTCCGTCCTCGGGTCTGTTTGACAGAATTGTATTTTTAGTCACAAATGATTTAAATGTTCTTCTGAATGAAAATGGCAGTTTGACATGTGTTTTTAGTCTAGGCAACTTGGAAGACCAAAAATTATCATCTTAATGTTTTGTATAACAGTTTATGTAAAAGAAAGTGAAAGAAATGTAGATACCGAATAGAGCATGTGCTAAAGAGTTATTCTCCATGTACTCATAAACAAGAAGCAATTGGTTTCCTTCCACACAACACCCATGTAGTCTTACAACATTAGGGTGTTGAATGCCTGATATCATCCCTATTTCATTCACAAACTCACGGTTTCCTTGCCTTGATGTTGAAGAAAGCTGCTTAACCGCAACAATGGTACCGTCCAATAGTGTACCCTGCAAGAAGTATCAGTTACATGTTAATTTGCTTACTCCTACGTAGAGTGACGGATATAGAAAATCCTTATAGGGGTAACGTTTACAAAAAATATATGTTTTTCTATTCAAAGGAATTATGTGAACAGAAGGATATTGCCTTGTAGACGGATCCAAAACCGCCCTCCCCAAGTTTATTTGCAGCAGAAAAGTTGTCTGTGGCAGCCTGGATCTGCCTGTAGGTAAATACACCTGTCTTCAAATCCAATCCTCTTAGTTCTGCATTGAAACAAATATTGTCAATGAAATAAGAGCTATTTCACAGACTATAAATATATTAATATATATATATATTCTCTTCAGTACTAATCAAATTGTAACACCCTGGACAAATCTCACATCGATCAAGGACACTAGAGATACTGGGCTCATAATGAATGCCCGACCTCAAATCCCACAAACGCGTTTTAAGATAGGAAAACACAACTTGAGCAACTTAAAAAATCTGTGAGCTCTTTTAAGGGGCCGCTTGTTACACAAATACCTTTTTCCCTTGAAACGCGGTCTCCTATGTATCCTTTGTGCCATGCAATACCAAGAACTATGAGAATCACACACAATGCTGTAGTCACTGATCCAATGGAGATGAATATCGTCTTCTTCATTTTGCTATACTGAGGCTTCGAATCTAAACAACAATAATGCCATAAAACGTAAAGATTATCAAACACATATTATATACTAGTTGTTAGTGTAACTAGTGAGTCGATAAGCATACCAGACTCCATGGATATGGCAGAAATCAGAGGGCCATACATTCCTCTCCTTGGGACTGCAATTGTTCCCTTCCCAGCATACTGGAACCGGATTTCTAATGTTTTGTTAGTTACACACACGTTTGTAAAATTTTCAATTCTTTCCTTATCGACGCCACCTGCGGCATTGCTAATATCATAGTTTTTCAGTTTAATTGCACCCTGTAAAAAGGAAACATAGAATCCAATCAAGACTAGCCTCCCAACAACGAGTACTTGTCGCATTTTAAAATAAATCTTAATATATAGCTTTGTTCAATTTTCCTTGTCAATATTCTAGTAACCTTTCTTAAAAATTGAGTTGAAGTAAAAAAAATAATTAACACCTCAAAAATACCTGTTTTCATCACTTTGATTTTTTTGGCCTAAAAGGATTGGTCTCATAAGTTTTACTAAAGCTGGCTACTTTTTTATTCAATTAATCCCTATAATTTTTTAAAACAACAAACTAACCTAGTTTTAAATGATATACCTAGTAGGATTTGAATCCCTCTCATCTTTAATAGATTAGAGACACCTACCTACATACTATACTATGATGTTTAGGTTTGGGTTTAGGGAAAGTAAATATGGGTGGGCCATACGTTTATATTTTTGCTTTTAGTAGAGGAGTGGGGTATCTATAATAATCATTATCTTATATAACAGTGTATTGGCAAAACCAATGGGGTGGTGGTCCATTGGAAAAAGGTAAAGTCTTCATATACCTTGCGAGGGGGAGTTCTTCGGTTCAAGTCTCACAGACGACATGATTAAAAAGAAAATTGCCGTTAAAAAAACACTATATTGACAATCTAATAAAAATTAAGGAGAAAGGTTAATATGACATAGTTTCGAGAGGTATCCGTGTCACCCGTTTATTCATCATAGACTAGAGACTGAAGAGCATATGTCTACTTTTGAATAGTTACGGACTAAAGATGCAATATGTGGGTAAACCATAACGACCTCTGTGATTAACTCTTATTTCTGTATTTATGGATAAATTTGATATGTATTTAATATTAATGTAAGGGTATATGGGTAAATGTATATTATTCATTGTATTCCCCTAAATTAGCTTAACTAATTTAAACCTAATTAATAATTTAAAAAACAAACCCTTACAAAACAAACCTAATATATTATGAAGGACACATTTTAATATTTTGTAGGATGACGAGCAGGATTTCGATATGTAGAATATATAAGACAAATTCTTATATGTGTATGATAAATTTTAAAATGTGTAGGATAATGTGTTTTTTGACTAGTTAATCCAAGAGAAATTAATTAATAAGAGGAGTTATAAACTATTTAGTGTTATACAATTATGTCATTTGTTCTTTCTATTCTCACATTAAATTTGTTTTAAAGAACATTCTCATGTATGTCTGTGTGTGTGTGTTATATATATAGTGTAACTAAACACAAATGAGTCTTAACATACAAAATAACCTTAACATTAGAAATGAAGGAAGTTGTTTTTTTTTAAATTACCATCTAGTTAAGTAATGATGTTTCATTGCAAATGTAAAAAAAAAAACAAAAAAAGATTCTGATTTTACACTAATATTTGTAGAGTAATTATACAATAATTACATAATTCCTCTACTAGTGTAAAATCACGATCTTTTAGATTCTAGGACTAAAATATGTTGTCGATTTAGATGGAAAAAAATCACTCATTCACTTCTTACTTAAGATAATTTGTATTTTAAGACTCATTTTTATAATAACTTAACCCTATATATATGTATGGTTATTTTAAAAACGCTAATATTGTAAGAACCATGATAACCCGTGAAAAATCAAACAAAATCAACTTGTTTTACACTATTATTATTAGTAGTAGTAAATTCAACATTAAAAAAAAGAAATTACCGACCAATTAATTCCCCTAACAACTCAGATTACTCTTAACAATTTTTTTACACATGTGTAAATGGTAAACTCACACATATGTAAAAATAAATTTTAAATTGGAATGGTGTTGATCCAGTTCTCACGGTTCTCATGAAATGTATATAGTCTCATTTTTTGCTTTTACCCTATATATATATATATGGGAAGGTGAAAATACAAAAGGCCGTTAACGTGCGGCAGTGCACGATTGAATTACGCATGTTCATTTTTTAAAATCGCACATTATAATACATAATTACGCATGTTATTTGCATAATTACACATGAGTGGTTGTGATTGATTTAAAAGAGAGATCGTGAGTGTGGGTGAAGGTGTGGTTGGGGTGATTAAATGTCTTATTTTTTAAACAGGGGTATTTTCATCATTAAATCCTCAATTAATTGAATAAATATGCTAACCCTATTTGTTACAAGGACCAAACATGTTACGCTTATTCATAATTTTGGATCATCATTGTACTTTCTCGTACTTACGGACCAAATCTGAAATTTTGATATACCATATGGACTATCCGTGTATTTTACCAATATTTTTATATACCAATTAGAAATTATTGTATGTGTATAAACAGGCTCCTTTAGGCTTTTGCACTAAACGAGTTCCAATTAATTACGCTCAAGCTTAGGCCTAAGCTCATTTAAGCCCGGCTTAATTCGAGCCTTAAGTAAGCCTATCTCAAGTGGGTTACGAGCGGCTCAGGTGTTTTAAACTCTTAGTTCTAAACATGTGGAAGTATGGTATAAGAAATATGTACCTGGACATAAACATCAAAAACACGTATTCCTAGACCGTGGTAAGATTGATTATCTCTGAAAACTATCTCTGCAAAATGTAGAGTCAACGTGTAGTTTCCGTTTGCTAAGCAACGACCATAATAAGTGAGAGAAAGTTGAGAATGACGAGCTGTTGTGTAGAGTTGAGAGTGATTCATAGTGAGTATAGACACATTGCTTGCAAGATGTACATGATCATCTAGCGTGTCCCATGGACTTCCTGTGTTACTAATTCCCCAATGATCACTAGAAGGGTGAAAATATGCGGCTCCAACGAGATCTTGATCTGCTTCATAAATCTTGTCTCCTATGGTAATTGATGGTCCGCCGCAATTGATATGAACTGAATAGTACTCTGAACCAACACGATACAACTCATTTTCCTGGTTTTGTGTTTAATAATTGAACCCAAAATTACCCGTATATTTATTTGAGTAATATACATTAATCATAACCCGTACACACTTGGATTGTGTAACATGAACAAGACTTGTTTATTCTATTTATCTAAACCAACCAAACTTGTTGCGTTTTGTAACATATTATCCATTGTATTAGTGTTCTACATGTAATAAACGTGTTGTCGGGTTGAAATAAATGAGTAAAATGGGTGGTAAACGGGTTGGCGGGTCCTTATATTTAATTAAACCGGCTTAACACTCGAGCATAACCCGTTTAATTAAATTGTAAGACATGTTACCCTCAAACACAACTTGTTTATTAAGGGGTTAGATTTGACAACCCAAAACCGAATTCTTTTTGTATGTGTTTATTTCGTATTTCAGGTCATGTCAAGAATTGCCACCCATTACAAGCATGAAATGAACCGATCATATGTTTAGTAAAATGCAACACTACTGGAAAGTAGATGTGATTTTTTTTCGGAAACTTCTTGCTAAAATCAAAACAATATAACTTTCATTATTATACACACTAGTTGTTAATCAAAAAGTTTAGAACTTTAGACAAAAAGTGTTTTAGGTAAACCCAACTCCTTATCGCCCATTCAACCATACAAATTGTTAATCGAAAAGTTTAGAACTTTAGACAAAAAGTATTTTAGGTAAATCCAACCCATCATAACCCATTTCAACCATTACAAACAAATCATGTTGCTAACCTTTGGAGCAAGGATGTTTGCTTAGGCACATTGCAAGGTCACTGCATTAATTCAAACATTGGAAACTTCTATTGAATAAAGGGAAAATGGATTTTAATAATCTTATTTTTATATACTGAGATTAATCTCAACTGAATTTTTTTTTAAAAAGTCTTAACTTTGAATATATTTTCTTTAACAATCCCATACTAATCGAAAACTAACAATCTTAACTTATAGTTAAAACATTAATATTTCTAACAAACATTAAATATTAAAAGAAATACAACCTTAGGGGAACGTTCATTTAAGAAGAAAATGTTATTGAGAAGAAAAAGAAGAAAATGGTATAATTGTAAAACATTACTTAGTTTATAACTCTTCTCATTTATTATTATATTTACTAATTAATTAGTCATAAAGACTATCATTTTCCACACTAAATTTTTTGCCTACACACATTAAAAGTTATCCTACACATTTCAAAATTTATCCTACACAACTCGTAATTTATCTACACACCTTATATTTATCCTACACTGTAAATGAATTTTTATCTTTATTTTTTGAGAAATATATATCTTAAAAATAACTTACAAATTTAATATAGTTAGTTATTAAAGATGAAACTAACAATTAATGATGTATGTAAGTTTACCAATATACCCTTATAGTTACATTAAGTACAAAGTCTAATGAAACATTTCTATTGGTTGAAATTTCTTTTTTTTTCTTCTTACAAAGAATTTCTTCTCATTTGAACTCTCCACCACAACCTTATCCACTCAAACTATTTATAGCATTCACAATGGATTCTTCAAATTTACGAGTGTAATCTTTATATTTTTTAGAATGATTGTAAATGATGTGAGTGGGGAGAGAGATAAAATTATTGTTCATTAATAAATTTGAAGGAGATACTGTCACCTTATAATTTTTTTAATATTTTTTAAAAGTGGATATGAGTGGAGGAGAGTGAAAAAGAAAATGATAAAAGTATAAAAAAATTATTTTATTGAAAATGAAAGAAAAAATGTAATGTTTTTTAGTATAATTATAAAAATGGAGTTAGAGATTTGATTGTGAATACTCTTAGAAAACCTTATACAGCCAGACTAGACCAAACTGATCACCACCAACTACAAAACACTCATCAACCTACCGCAACGGGCGCTACCTCTCCAACGAAATCAACACTCCTATCGAACCAGACTCCATGTTCGGCCTCCATGAATCTGGAGCACCGCCACACCGTATTCGGAGCTGCGTAAAGTGTTCCAACTAAATAGATCTCGAAGAAAACGTCACTGCCGACGAATCTTGATGAAAGATTTTGACAAGAATCGAAGATGAAACGAAGTCATGTTGATGATGATAAACCGTAGTTGTCACCACCAGTGAAGTCTTGGTCGTTACCATTGTCTCATCGTCACCTTTGGCTGCTGGAGCTTCCGCAACTCTCTCTCTCTTGTTCATATGTGTACATAAAAAGGAGCGGTGAAGAATATAAAAAAGGTTTTTTTTAATTATTAATGTGCTTGCCACATAAGCGGTCTATGCAGGGTTACTTTGAGTTAGAATGGGATTGTCTCAGGAAAACACGTTCAAAGTTGGGAATGTCTGTAAACATTTCCTGAGTTGAGATTAATCCCGACCATAAAACAAAATTGAGATTCTTAAAATCAAATTTCCCATGATTCATTTAATTTGAAGAACAAGAGTAGATTATAAAACTTACAAGTTGGTCTCGCTAGAGTGACTTCTAAATAAGTTCCTAATAAATGGAAGAGATCATAAAGTTTAAACTTCAGTTAGATGTATGTAAATGAAAAAAAAGAGGCATTGAAAACTGAATATTAATTACAGTCCCGGGTGACAATCTTGTGGCACAGATTTTTCACTAAAGTGGTTGTAGGAAAGATCCACTTCCCTGCATTATCAACACGGTACGCGATCTATTAGTTCTTATGATTTACTACAAATACATCCTTTATGAAAAACTCAATCAACAAACATCTTCAAGTCATATACTTAATAAGTTTATGTCTACGTAAAGGTGTCAACCATGTCATGGCGGTTAAGTGTTGAACCGCTTAACCTTGCACATATATCAATTCATGAACATCACCTTCATCCGACACACTTAAATTCATGTAACCCTAGCATGACCGTTTATCCCATTTATCTAAACGAGTCTAATGGATTGGCAGGATGTTAACAGGTTAAAACCAAATTGTAAATGTGTTAAATGGGTCGGAGTGTTTGTATGATAAAAAAGTTAGATGGGTCGCGTGTCTAATTAAATGGGTTCATAGGTTGAACTGCTTAATGACATGGTTAAACGTGTTAGATAAGACACATCAAAAGCATAATATTTTTCATGTAATGTCATAAATTTAACCCTTATAATATTTTTCTTGTAATGTCATAAATTTAACCCCTATTTAAAGTATAGGTGATAGATGTAATACAAATTAAATTAAAGTGAAAAAAATACCGTTGATCATATCCATTTGTGATCCACTCAGGAACACTTCCGCAGAAAGAGTTGCCAATCAGATACCTAAACATTTCAACAATAATTTTCAATGATATAATGTCTTTCATTTTCATTTTTTATGTTCTCTATATTTTAATTTTTAATGGCATGAAAGAATACTATGGCATCTGATCCTTCATGTTGAAAGATATATACATGCACAGGCGGACACCACCCTTTGGCCAAGGTGGACGGCCGCACTCCTTGAAAAAATAAATTTAATGTATATTTTAGGTAAATAATCCAACCGCACCCTTGAAAATATTGTTAAACACCTCATCTGCACCCCTAACAAATAATTTCTGGGTCTGCCACTGCATACATTAGAATCATTTTGGAAAGAGTGTTGCTAAACGGAGCCCCGCCCCCACCCACCCTCCCTACCCAGAAACTTGGGGTAGGGACCTATCATCAAGAAAATACTCTCTCGCACATGGTGGATATGTTTAGACACACCCTATACAAATTTAGATTATGTTACATTTTTTCTAGACGCAGTCCTTCTAGATCCGGAATACGACCTTCCAAATTGTTGAAACTGAGATCCCTGCATATGTTTACGGAACAAATTATTGATGATGCCAACACCTTTGTATGAAAAGGAATGAGGAAGAACTATTACAGATGATGTAATTCGGACATTTTTGGTATATAACCAGGAATTGTTCCACTTATATTACAGCTTCTCAACATTCTGCAACATCATCCACAAACAATATTTAAACTTGCTTTTATGAACGTCAGAACCCATCATTGAATTCATGGACCCCACCAATACGCTACTAACTAGCTGAAAGAGGTCAAAGGTAGCAATTTACGCTAGAGAGGTGGTCTTCAAGGGGAAAAAGGTATAAACTAGTCAGGGGTGGTTTCTAGGAACCCACTCGGTTTGGGAAAAAATAGAAAAAATATTAATGAGAAACTTGTATGATTTGGAAAAAAAAAAATAGTGATTAGTGAGAATCTACCAAAAACTAGAAAATGTCCCTGGATCCGCCACTCTAACAAGTGGAAGCTACATTCGAACCTGAGATCTTTGCTAGAGAAAATCAATGCTTACCACTGTACCACCCCTTGGAGGTTACATTATTGAAACTTAGAGAGCATGTTAATGGATTTTATCTCTAAAATAACTTACAACTTCTGCATCTTTGTCATGTAACTTAGATCAGGAAATTGTGAAGATTTTCCATTTAAATCACTAATTAATCTGCACATAGATCATGGTGATGCATGCAAATCAGTATTTCTTGCATGAATAAACATAAATAAAATTATTAAGATGATAAGTAGTGTATAACTTACAGTAGAGTCAAATTTTTCAAAAGAGAAATGGATGGAGGTATAGGTCCTTCAAGACCACTACCTTGAAGCGATCTGATGATAGAAGATAAAATTATGTGTGAAAATAAGCTAAAAAATGTATCTTTAAATTGTTTAGAGTGCAAAAAAGGTTGAAACAAGGAACACACCTTTTCTTTTGGGTAAAAAAGTCGCTTGATCCAATTTTGGTATATTAAAGTCTAGATGCATCTCAACCATTTTGGAAGCCCAAAGCAAAATAAAAAACCTTAGGCTTTTTTTTTTGCTAAATTGGGTTTTCGGTTTCCTTATTTTTTTGCTTGTTTACTATCTACGTTTTCAAATAGATTTTACAAAACTGTTTTAAAGAGGTATTAGATGACTTAATCTATTTAAGCATCATGATTTTCTCGGCAATCAATCAATTTCGAAACTGTAAGTTACAAAAAAAATTACAATCGGCAATCAATCAATTTCGAAACTATAAGTTACAAAAAAAATTACAATTACTGTGAAAGATTTTGATGGGATTCGAACCCAATCTCCTGGGTAACAACTGAAAGATCTAACATCACTATAGTATATTTTGGTTTAAAATATTAAATGTAGGTTTTTTTTGAAAGGCAAACTTCATTCAACCAACAAACAAGGCGGCCCTCTCCAAGTTAGAGAAGAACCGCCGAAACAAAATTACATCACAGGAAAAGAAAACTTACACCAATCCTTCCAATCTACGATACTCTTCCTACATCTATTTCTATACCAAATAAAACCCAAAGATTTGACATCCGAAACAATTTGAACCACTTCCGTGTTAAATGTAGGTATGTTACTCTTTTTATGATATTTGTGTTCAACACTAAGTCTTTACAAGGGTTCAAAAAACTTTAAAAACCAAATTTGGGTTAAATGCCTTTCCAAAAGAGTAAGTATATTACTTCTTTTATGAAAGGGAAATTGGCTTGTAATAATCCTTAGTAGATGTAATTGGCATTGACAATCCCACTTTTGAACATTCTCTTTGCCGGTCTAACCTTTCACCTATTTTTCATTCATCGGTCCCCGTTAAAAAAAATTAACGTAGTTAAGTTTTTTCCGAATTACAAACATATATTTTAGGGTTTTTGATCAGAACAACGATACGAGTCAATTAATGTAAAACTTGCCTCGAAACTGTGCTTCAAACGACTTGATTTTTGTTAATTGGAAATTTAAACACCCGAATTGAAGCACTGTTTCCGTCGTTTGAAGCACCATTTCGAGGTAAGGTTTACATCGATCGACTCGCATCGTCATTCTGATCCAAAGCCTAAAACATCTGTTTGTAATTCAGAAAAACTTTACTCCATTAAGTTTTTATTAATGGGGGACCGGTGGAGGAAAAATAGGTGAAAGGTTGGACTGGTAGGGGGAATATTCAAAAGTAGGACTGTCAATGGCCAATGACGTCTACTAGGGATTATTACAAGCCAATTTCCTTTTATGATACATGTGTACAATTTGCATCTGTTCAAGGGCAAAGACATACAAGATCTGAAGTTTTGTGCAGTTTCCAAGATATGGGATTTTCCCACTGAAATTGTTGCTACCAAGCCAGCTGCACAAATGTAAGAAGTAATGAGAAAGTGAGATCTATATAACAACAAATAAAACTGTTTAAAATTTAGTTTCGAATGGTGGATCGAATGTACATACAGTTGAATCAAGTTGGTGAGAAGATTAAGTTCCTGGGGCAATTCCCCAGTGAAATTATTAGCACTCAGAACCCTATGATTTCAGAGCGAACCACTGTTGTCAACATGTATTAACTACCATTCAAAACGACGAATATAATAACTTAAACAACGTCTTACAATCTAGCTAAATTCACTAGTTTTCCAAGCTCAGCAGGAAGGTTACCAGAGAACCTGTTGTCGTCCAGATACCTGGTATTCGTTTATCCAGAAATAAAGAAATAACCAATAAAAAAAATGCAATAACATACTTAAGTATTAATAGTTGTCCAAAAATGGAGTTATACATATACATATAGGATTCGGTTCAAATGAGAACCACCACGAGTTGCGAGAACCGCGAGAACTAGGCCATCCAAAAGGTTTTTCCGAAACTTTTTTTCTCAAAAGTCGTAACTTGTTTCAGCAAAAAAAGAACTAAAAAAAATGTCGCATACCCACATTTACATTAGGCATAAAAAAAATATTTATCTTATTCCAAAATTTACGTCTGCCGTAAAAAAAAATCTGCCTCAGTCAAAACTACCGACTGGACAATGTTTTTTTACTTTTTTTTACAGATGTGTTTATAATTTTTAATCTACGTTTGTGCAAAAAAATTGATCCAACTTGCGGCGGATTAAAAAGTTCTCGCAACTCAAGTTGGTTCACATTTCACCCTTTCCATCTATATATATATATATATAGCTTTCCATATATATATATAGAGAGAGAGAGAGAGAATGAGAACATACAGATATTCAAGTGAGGTTATATTGCCTAAAATATTAAAAGGGCTTCCTGACAAGCGATTACCCGTAACAGCTCTGAAAAACAGTTACTTTTAATCATTAAGAAACATCATATGTAGCTATCAAATGAACATAACGAGAAGTCGCTCACAATGTTTCTAGCTTAGTCGAAGCCCATTCACCAGGTATGGTGCCATTTAAGTAATTGAAAGACAAATAACTGCAAGAAGCCTGTCTTTGTTTTAAACTCAGTTTCAGGTACAAACATATGATTTTTTTCTTACATGTGCTTAATTGAAGGTAACTTTGCCAATGATTTCGGTAGCACACCAGTAAGATCCTGCCCCGTGAAATATCTGTTCATGAGGCAAATTCGACCGTAAATTTTATGCTTACAAACAGATTATAAATCTAAAACATAGTACATCATACATCGAAACGACATGACAAACACCATCAAATGAGCATTTACAATCAACACCGTTGTTATACTGACTATCGACATCCAAAGGCGTGTTCCAGTTGGAATTATTATCGCATGGGTTGATCAGGTTAAAGTCCCAATCCGTTTTTCCCAATTGCATGGCTATTTCCTTAAGAGCACTCACTGCAACATAAACTACAAATACTTGTTGACCAACTCCAAAAAGGAAAAAAAGTTACTTAGAAATTTTGAAAAAGAAACATCAAACGTAAAGATCAACTTTTTTTTAACGGCGAACTAAATCACCGGATAAGCGTCCTGGGATGCCCTCAATCGAGCAAATGCATCCCCTCCTCCATAACAGTCAGAGTTAGATGCATACCCGAGCCACCAAGCCACCAGTTCTGGGGAAAACCCGCCCGCCCAAAGACCCACTGCGGTAAAACCCGGTTCGGCTCGGTTCGAACTGGCGACCTCCAAAAAGGCCTAGTTTTAAACTTCATTGCCACCATCAATATCCTTCAAAGTGATGCTAGTGGGAGTTGAACTTGGGACCTCAAGGAGAGAAACCAAGTGACTATCCACTAGACCAACTTCTCAGGACAGGACACGTAAAGATCAACTTGCCTTCGTTTGGAGGAAGCCGTTGTGATTGAACACCGGTTATTACAATGAAAAGACATGCAGACAAGTTAAGCATGACAATCAACATCATGAATAATTTTGAAAAGTCTAAGGAAACCTAAGTAAACCACAGTATTTAACGCATGTACAGAAGTTTCGCAGATTGGATGAGGTGGCCGGTGGGACCAGTGATCCACCCAATTGCTTTTTTTCTTTTCAACGCGATAGCTTATTGCTATATTATTATATATATATATAACATTTACCTACCTACCCAGTTTTGCATGTGATCTGATCACGTGGGCTACAGCACATGAATGTATGCGATCCGCATTTACTGTATATAAGTATTATACTGTAAATATAATTTACTAAGATTGTCTTCAACGGGAATTCGGTAATCCCGCCCATATGGAATAAATTTAAGTTCTCAGGCTTAATGGACTAATGGAGCATATCTGATTTGGACAAATCCGAATGAAAAATGTGAATGCAAGGGCTTGATATTTCTTGGCTCTTGAGTCATTTCCTTTTGTATTTATTTTTATTTTAAACAAGGCTTGGATTGTTTTGGAAAGAAAGCTTATTGGAGGTTTAATGGAGGAAGTTATTCTCGAGATGATGAATGGTGAGTGTAAAAGTAGAAAGAGGTTTTTTTATTATTAAAAGTTCTGTATTCACCCTTTGAATTTAAAGTAAACTACATAGTAACTCTAAAGGTTTTATTTGAATTTTATATAACCAAACAAAAAAACAATTTAAAAAAAAAATTCATGTGTGTGGAATTTATATGTTTTATATTTTTTTAAATTAGTTTACTTTTATTTTAGATGTTAGTTGTTTACCTATATTAATTATTTTATAATTTAATTATATTTTAATATTAAAGTAATAAAGTTTACAGAAAAATAAGTATTAAAACTGTACGTATATATAAGGATATTGAATGGTTGAAGATGCAATTGAAGGATTTTAATATTTGTAAGAATATGATATGGCAGGTAAGGAACTAAAAGAGTCTCCTATGATTGGAGATAGTCTAACCTAGTATACAATAGATGCATGTGATTTGACCATGTGGGTTGGTTGATTGGTTATAATGTCTCTATTTTGATATTATACTAGTATGCAATCCGCTCGTTACAGCGGGGTCTTAGTAAAGAGCACATATAGTCATGTTAAAAAACATGAGTAAAAAAAATCTAAAACTAACAATCCATAATTGGTCTCCAACTCTAAAAACAGTGAAGTGAGACACAAAGTGATGTTTGTAAACAATTTGACCAGTACCGCCACCTTCCCTGCAAACAACAAACAATATGGAAAAAATGTGTTACAAATTCCGTTATAGAAAATGAAATAACATATTAGGAAAAATGAATGATGAATGATTTGCTCATTAGACATGGTCTTCTCTTTGGATTTATAAGTCCAGTAGTCCACTATATCCCCTATATTACAGCCTTCAGAATAGGATCACCAAGCTACAAAGAATGGCATCGATATATAAGCATACTTTATAAACAAGTTGTCAACAATTAATAAGTCAGCTTACTCTTTTTAAGACTTGATATTAGTATATTGCAGTTACATTAAAATCAAAATAAAAAATACGGGAAAAATAATAAAAAATGGCTATTGACCGGTCAAATTTTCCAAACTAGCCATTTGTAGTGGCTCAGGGAGCCTCTTCACGGAATTTCACGAGGATGAAACGACTTCAAGAATCTTCAAAACGAACCAATCATGGCCGCCACGTGTCCTAAATAGGTGAAACGCCTCGCCTCGAAGCTGTTTCACGCGCGGTCATACAGTGGAAGCCTCTTAGCCGAGACGCTTCCATCGGCTCTTTATTGGCTTCGTCTGGTTCGGCTAACGGAGCTGGCTTAAGCGGCTCCAAGGATTGTAGCGGCTCCAGAAGCCTCTTCAGATGAGGTTTTATTTTATTTTTTTTGTAAATTTTGAGACAAAAACAACATAAATTTAGATATATATAGCCTTCTCTCACACTTGTAAACGCTGGAAAATAACGAAAAAATGATGCGCACACCCTCATTAACTATATGTTTGTATTCTTTTCAAGTTTTTATTCTTCATGAATATTTATAAATTTGTCAAATATATGTACTTCGAGAAAAAAATTCTCCACATCCTCGTATTGTTACAATATGCATTTTTCTAGCTTTAAATTCCGATATTCCTATCTTTCTGGAGAGTTTACATTAAAGAAAAATTGATGTATTTGGATCATTTTTTCCAGTTTGAGCTTCGGATTTAAGTTTTACTTCGTAGTGTTACCTCTCGGTCCTCTTTTGACAATGATGTAATGCTAACATTTAAGTTCAATTTTTTCTATTAAGTTTATATTAGTTTAGTATACAAAAATTCTATGTAAATGACGATTTTTTCTAAACTTTAAAACTGCATGTATGATTAGACGAGGGTACATGGGAGATGGAGAATATGTCAATCTTTTCCTATGGAGGGTTCGCTTTCAGTTCCTTTGACAAAGACAGATCCAAAGATTTTTATTTTATGTCATTTTTTTCATTTTAATAACAATTTTCTTTTATAATTGTATTCCTGAATTTTCTTAAGAAAATAAATTTGTTTTGTTTTTTTTTTTGTATGGCAAAGATTAAACATAATAATACATATTAAAAATTAAAATATCCCTTAAACATTCCTACAAAATAACAAATAAAAATAAAAAAATTCATACAAAATTAAAAATCTAAAGTACTTTTTCTAAAAAGATAGATATTTAAAAAATACATAAAAAAACATTAAAAATACATTAAAAAAAGATAGACATTTAAAAAAACATTAAAAAATACATCCTAATCACCCAAGAATGTTGGTGGCGGAGATCGACCAATCACCGTCACGACCATCCAATCTGGGCGAGTACCAGCTTGTACGACGCGGATTTCCGGGTGTTGGGCATCGCGTATCTTCCTCCCACCACCTTTCTTCGTATTCCTCCCCCGGGTCAGTTTCATAGCCTTCTGCCTATGGTGGGACGTCGTGTGTTTAGTTCGGGTTTGTTGGTGATGGGTTTGGGTTTGTTGGTGGTGTGTTTGGGAGTACAAGTTAAGACGTTATACCACTTGTCATACCCGCAAGTTGAGGTCTACTCATGGTTAAATTGTATGCCAAGTTCAACTCTTCAACGGTTAAATCGTTTGGATGTTGTGGTTGGTAATATTCATAAACAGGATATTCGTTGGAAGGCAGTGGGTTTAAAGGTGGTGGGTTTGAAGGTTGCGGGTTCAAACGACTACGACGTCTTGAACGTCAAGGGGTGGGCAGCGATGGTGGGTTTGAAGGTTGCGGGCTCAAATGATGACGTGCTGAACGTCAACGGTGTGAGGATTTGGTTAGTTCAATAGGATCCGGGTAACCTCCACTCATGTTAATGTATTATTAGTAGAGATATTTGATTGGTGAAGAATGTGGAATGAGGGGGTTTAAATAAGAATGGAAAATGTTTCATTTCAATATTATTATTATGTGAAAATAAAATAGTTTATTACATGGAAAAAATCTCAAAAAACATTACCCCGCAACACAAATAGCATTAAAATTAAATGTTTCACTAAACAAAATTTAGACGT
This sequence comes from Scalesia atractyloides, assembly GCA_947069175.1. Classification (NCBI taxonomy): domain Eukaryota; kingdom Viridiplantae; phylum Streptophyta; class Magnoliopsida; order Asterales; family Asteraceae; genus Scalesia; species Scalesia atractyloides. Next base: position 34,845,571 of record CAMTDV010000006.1, read on the forward strand.
GGTAAACACCGTCAAAATACAGTCTATCAGCCATTAAGCGTCTGTATGACAAACAATTTGAATTACATCACCAGCTAGATTAATTGGCTTGTCTGTAACCAGATGCTCCATCAACATACACAGATACACAATTTCATTGTGTGACAGGGACCTGTTAGATACCACATAGTCTTCATTAAGCTCGAAACTCATGCATTTTTCTGGTTTGCCTGTCTTTTTTCAATAGCGCATGGGCACCAACAAAGCTCCTAACTACACGGCGATCTGTATTATTGGCCGACACAAGCGTTTTCACATGCGTAGATAAGTAAATGTTGGGTCGTCAACTCAAGTCGAACTAGCATCTATTCCTTATTTTCTAGCAGGAGGGAAAAAAACATAATAACTTCAAAAAACGAAGAAAATGGGTTTAATTTACCATTCGAATAAGTAGCCATGTTTTTAGTAACAGAGTCTAATAAAGTCACATAAAACTGAGGTGGAAGAATTGTCCACCGCAAATTTTAACATTGGATCCCTCTGAAGCTTTTTACTTCTCCTAGATATTAGTCTTCCAACCCATCCTTCAATATGCTGTAAAACTTGTTATTTAATTCACCGTTATCACAAAAAAAAACATAATATTGTAAAAAGTTCTAAAATTAATTTACTATTGACGTTAGGTGGCCGTTAAAACGATAGCCTAATAGTGTGCCCCAAAAGTTTTGGTCGAGCTCTACTGTTCTTGAATAGATAGCGGAATAACAGAACGAGGCGCCATATTATTGTAAAAGGTCGCAACATCTTTTGACCAATTATCAGTTTTGTTGTCTGGAATTGCCCATCGACCTGTTCTGTGTTGTTGTAAGCTTTGTCGGTTATGTACAAACTGATTTGCTTCTGAATCCTGTGCGTGTGAAAATTCGGAGGAGGACGAACTTTCATTCTGGTTTTTGGACCCCTCCATTTTTTAAGATTCCAGTCTGATGATTTTTTAACTGGTTGAGAGCGGCCTATGTCACCACGATTTCTATCTGACAATTCATGAACAAAAAGAATATTAACAAGTATTCGTGCATTATATTTAAAGGGGAAACTAAAAAAGGTATAAAATTACAAAAATAAAAAATAGAAATTTTCGAGTTGCGGGTTCAAAGACGTTTCAGTGAAATAGAGAGATCATAGCCTCTGAAACGGCTACACCATTTCGTACACCAATGACGTCGCTACATGTGTCACCTGTAGCGGCTTAGAGTCGTTTCAGACCTAACTCGAGCGACTACAGGATTTAAGCCTTTCAATTTTTCAAACGGCTCTAAGTTGCTTCATGTTTCCCCACCTCTGATTTTCAAACGGCTCTAAGCTGCTTCATTTGGTACTAGAGCCACTTCACGTTTCCCGCCCACCTCTGCTAATGACACGTGTATATGGAAACGTGTTAGAGCCGCTTCAGTGATCTTGAGCCCTTTCCACATCGGAGACATTGTTGTTGTCCCCATTGTGCTATCTCACGAACAAAGGATGTGGTCCAACCCGTTTCCAATGTTTTGAAGACCCGAGTTCATATCTGACCCGTAACCTACATTTAAAAGACCCGAGGTGTAAGTCTGACCCGTAATCGACGATTTGAGCATGTTTCACGTGGATACCACTGTTGAAGCTTCATTGGATTGGATGATTGAAGAGGGGACCATTGTTGATTTCTTAATGAACAACGGTTGAAAAGGGACCCCAACATCCGACCCGTGAACACGATGAACCCAAATTTTAACATCTACCCATCGATGACCGGACAGGAAAAATGCAAGAATCCTTTGGGGGTAATACTGATCACATGATGGAAGATGTTAATGTTGCACCTCTTCCTCTACCGGTAAACATTTATTTAGAAATCGTTTAAATATGATAAATTGACTTACCTTGTCCCTTACGAATCTTTTATAATTAAAAATATGATAATTGACTTGTCACTTAGGAATCGTTTATAATAAAAATTAAAATTTTTGTGGACTCCTGGTAATTTCCGGAATGATAGTTGTTTCATGATTTATTTATTACGTAATTCATTATTTGGCTCATGGTTATGATAATTTAATGTTATGCTAATTTCCGGTGCTATGTTATATTCACTTGGTAATTTAGAAGGAAACTAAGATTAAAGTTAGAGAGAGTTGGATTATTGTAGAGGCTTTGAAGGAAAAATGACAAACACCATTGAATTTAAAATTAGGCGAACCTTCTTCGGTTATTGTTTGGATATTAAGTGTTGTATATGTGAAAGCCTCGTTTCACATGGTCTTACAAAACTTCAAGTGCCTACACCGACCCAAATCTGGGTATGCCTTATCAGCTTGGCGGACAAACATTAATGTTTACTCCTAAACAATTTTGTCTAATAACCGGGTTTAAGTTTGGGCATGCTAATTGGTCACTGAAGGTGTATGAGGGTTCATTTACACGTAGAATTTTCCCGGTCGATCACGAAAGGTTAAATTCAAGGAAATTAACTATTCAACAACTTAATGGATTATGGCGAGGATGATGCCACACGAATATGCCTTTTAATGTTATTAGAGGTAGGTTTTTTAGCCGCGCAAAAGTCAAACGTTGTTGATAACAAATTGTTACACTTGGTGGATGATTTGGACGCATTTAAAGAGTATCCATGGGGAAATTATTTACGGGAGAGCACATATACACATGTGTATAATATGCACATTCGCCATAAGCAAGACACGGAAGGTTTTTCTTTACACGGATTTGTGTGGCCATTCAAGGTACCCGTCAAAGTTAATTATTTTAGTTATGCATATGTTAAATAAAAGTTTAATACTTGTTTACCTGCAGATGTGGGTTCTTGAGATATTATCTGAATTGAAAAGGAAGCCTGATTTTTCATAGAGGAGACGATTCCTAGATTTTTGGGATGGGGAAGGACATAAGTTCATGAGGGTTATTGTGGATCGCATGCTTCTTAATGCGATTAAGATAACTTCACTAATGTTAAAAATATATATAATTAAATATTTTAAGGTATAGTTAACATGCTTCACATCGTTTGATTTTCAACTTATAGAAACATGAATATCGACCCATAGCTTCATACTAGCAAACGATAATGAAGTGACTTGCCATTGGTATATTTCTATTTCATATTATTTGAATGTTGAACGTCTAATGTATGAGAATGAGATGTCGGCGGAAATACAGCCTCAAATGCCGGCTGCAATGCAACCTCCTCCCCATAGTGGGTCACAAAATCCCTAACAAAAATTCCATGGCATCCTAGATGAGTTATTCGGTGATGGCGACCCGAACCAATCTTTTTTCCGCCACCGCCACCGGATTGACAGAAAATGCAGTCGGATACTGGTTCGGGTCCGTTTTCAACTGGTCCGTTTTAGACTCCTACGACTCAAAACAAACACAAATAACACGTATGAATCAAGCACGTCTAATCTAAGCTAATGAATGCAATCGTCAGGAGTCTCCAGCAACGGTGCCAAAAATTTGACATGCTAAAAGTAGTTTATTAATTATTAACCAGATTTAACCTAATCTAGGCACTAAGTTATACTCTAGACTCTCTAAAACTCAACTAAACTACTAACCGTCAAGCAACCGATCAACTCTAGTAAAGCTAAGTAAGTCCGGAAATCGAACCCACGAGACTCTTTTAATTACGTACACTAGACTCACTAGACCTATTGACTGACATTACTAAATAGCTTTTATATTTTAAGGGGGGTTTGTAAAATCCTAAAACTGCAATTAAATTATATATTAACTAAATGAATGAATTAAGCCACAAATTAGACTTTAAGGTTTTACTCAGATGATGATGAAATAACTACCTAGACTGGAACCCTACACAACTCGGATTGGCTTTCTATTGGCTTGACTATGTTATGAAACCAGGATCTTGGAATGCTAAACTTACTCGGTAACCGAACATGACCCTCGACCCTTCTCAAGGAGACACCTATGGAAACCTACAAGATGTTAAATTACTGGTTTTTATGGACTTCCTTACAAATTTCCAATTATGTTAATAAAGTACCTTAATTCGACAATTACCCTCATGGTGGAATAATCCAAGGTAACTGGATAATTTGGTTTGACTCAGTTAGCAAGGATTGCGAGGTTAACTAAATTGGTCTTTTTACAAAGATCCTAACTTTAGCGATCTAACAACCTAGACAAACTGACAATCTCTCAGCTTAGGGATTTTAAGATTAGTTAACCACCTAGACCTACTTGATTCACAAAATTACCTCCTATGGTGTATTGGCCAATTAACCGTAAAGAGCATAAACACGAAAGAATATAATCTAACACGAACCTATTATATGAAAGACATTCATCAAGATACGTGTGAAGACATTAAACGTGAAATCAAATAAATCTAAATAGTCATACACATCACATCAATATCACCAAGTTTTCTACTTTAACAAACCATAAATAATAGTCAAAACCAATAAAAATCCAAATTTTCTTATGAAGTCATCCTAGCCTAGGTAGTTTGATAAGTTTAGCCAAGATACATCAAATTTTAGACAAGCAAAGATCAAAGAATAAAGGAGAAAATGGTTTGAATAAAAAAGAGAAGATGAAACGATACCTGAATTCTTAAACATGAGCCACCCGATCTTCAAACTTCAAATCTTTAACCGACAGCTTCGTAAGCTTCAATCCTAGCTTCTTGAACTCCAAAATTCGTCTAAGTTGCTCTCAAATCATAGGGTTAGAGTTCTTGTAAGTTAATTTGCTTTTTACAAAAAATCAGCTCAAGATGCAACAACTAATCAAAACTAATCAACAACACACAAGACATCTAGGAAATGTAAATCCTTAACTAGAACAGGAACATAAACATATTAACTACTTATTATCATAGTTGGTGACCGAATCTACTTATAAACCAGTAAAGCCAAACTTGACCTCCGTTACCAAAAGGATGTAATACAGCATTGCTACTCGAGTGACTTTCTAAAAAAGTGTTTGAGTGAGTTAGACGACAACGCTTTGAGTAGGTTCTCCGTTTCCTCGATTTCTTCGAAATGTGTATCTGCAAACTTCAACCCCAACTCATCGTCATATTGTAACACCTTGTAAAACCCGTCCTATAAAATTCTGACACGCATCCCGCTGATCCTCGTATGCCACGTGCCAAAACGAGAGGGACCAAATGCTTCGTTATGTTATTTTATAACCTCTGAACGACAATTTAATAGTTTAGGGACTAAAGTGTCAACATACTAAAACTAAGCCTCTGAGTGACATTTTAACGAACCAAAAGTCTTATAATATTATTCATACTCTTATGTATGCCTATTATATGCCAATGAGGGCTTTATGCACTAATTATAACGTTTCACGCAAGTTTGGAAGTCCAAGGACTAGTTCTGACAAAATGCAGAAACTTGCCGATTCTCGTATTTTGATATACAGACCCAATATATGGGTCGAAATATATTTTATACAATAAAATATTATGTTTTATTGATAAGAATGCAAGGATATCCATCGTTGCGAAATTCCGATCGTTTTTGTGTCCGTTTAAGTGTTTTACGCATTTTAGCAAAACGCGCAACCGTACAACCGAACGAACTGGCATCCGGAATATTTTCAGACATAATCCAAGTCACATATACCTTAACACCCTTATATAGCTTAGAAATCAGGTTAAAAGGGGTTACGAGTGACAAAACGCGACGAAACAAGTCTAGGGGCCAAAAGTGTCAAAAGATGAAAGTTGTGGCTGCTGACCTGGGTCCTTACGGACCGTATGTATAGGACCTTACCGTCCGTATGTATGTCTACAGACCAGAATTTGCTTGCTCATCAAGCATAACTCTCACAATCCGACACCTAGCTTGTTTTGCCACCATTTAACCTGGTATGGACACCTCATTAACACTTGTAATCATCCTAGCAACCCTCTAAACACCTGGAATGATCTCCTTGATCCTCTTCCACTATAAGTAGCTGTTGAATTCTTGAGTTCAAACATGCACCTTTCTCATAAATCTTTCTATAACTCTCCTCTGGAGGTTCCTGAGCAATTGGGAGCTTCCCTTGAGTTTTCTTCAGTCATTAGGACCACAAGTAAGTGTTCCTTGCTGGGCTAGTTCTTTTGTTTAGATTTTAAAGCTAAAAGTCAAGCGTTTTAGATAAAAGCTTTGACTTTCGGTTTAGACCTTAAAGGTCCAACCATTGTTCGCAACGAACATGGCTACGTGATCGTAACTAGGTAGGTGTTAATCCCTCAAAAGGGTACCTCCTAATTACCACGTTTGCTTAGTCAATTGACGGGTCAACATATTAATGTTTAAAAAGTCAACGGGTCAAATTTTGAAATATTTATAATCTGGGTTTATACATATTCTAAATTATGTTTTAACACTTAAACAACTTGGTAATAATTATTAGAACATGTGTAAACATGTTCGGCTCGTCAATTTTAGTTTTAGGGTCGCTTCACAACTGAAAGTCGCAAAGTTTGACTTCTGCGTTGACTTTCGATTATGAACCGAATTAGATTAGTATACTAATGATTTAAGGTCCTATTATGATCATATTATGATGTAGCATAACCCTCTGAGGTAGTATTACATGATAATAATAGTTATCCGAGTTTTATGCGAGTTTCCATAAAAATGCAAAACTTTGACTATATTGCCCTTTTATTTAAAAATGAGGTTTTAAACACCAATGAGCTTGCAAATAAATTAGTTACTGATATAATATCATGTCTAACATATTTTGATGTTACAAATCTGATCATAAACCGAGTTTTCGTAATACATCGTAAATAAGGCTTTAAAGTGTCCGTAAAGTCCTTTCGGCGCGTAGAACGATTTTAGATTTAATTTCTAATATCAAACTTATTACCTACTGATGTAATATCATAATTAGGATATTTTGGGATATCATTTCAGTTTATAAACTGAGTTTATGCACAAGATCTTGTATTACGCTCTTAAATGACGATAAGGCCCTTACGGCACTTACAATGGTTTTTGATCATGATTTTCATATGTAACCTCTTTCCTACTGATACGTTATACTAAATGGCATATTTTATTTTTTTAAACCTGGTCATAACATCAGTTTTCACAAAATATCGTAAATATCGTCATTTAACGACTTTTACACCTTTCCGGCGCGTAGTGTGGTTTTAAACCATATTTACCAATCAAGACTTGTTACCCACTAATTTTATAACTCATTTAAAATATTTTTACAGTGGGTACATGTTATAAACTCAAAATCCCAAATATACTTTCGAAACTATGTGAGAAATTACCAAAATGCCCCTTCGGAGCATAGATTGGATTTAAGCTATAAAACACACATATATTCGATATCCTACTAATATTATATCATAAATGTTTATGGTCATAACATCAGATTATATGCAAGTTCCTTTTATATGTCGCTAAATGACCAAAATGCCCTTTCGAGGCATAGTTTGGTCTTAAACACTAAAACCATACAGAAACTTGATATCCTGCTGATATAACATCATAATTAAACTATTTTTACAGTAAGTTTATAACCATTACATCAGTTTTCTCATAAGATCCTTTTATAAGCCGTAAAATGACCAAATTGCCCTTTTAAGGCATAAATTGATTTTAAAACCGTAACGGACCAACATGTTGATAAATCACTAATATTACAACATGTTAAAAGTGTAATGGCATATGGAACTTGTATAGGACTCACCCGGTTACCCGGTTTCGCTTATATGCGTACGGTTCGGCCTACGTAACTAGTTTACGTATTTTAACCGAACCCTGTTTAACCTTATCATTCTTATTTCAAATCCAGAAAGTTATATGTTTACCCATATTATACGAGTCATTGTACTTGTCGGGTTTAAACTACATTCTTTCCGGTCATCGCATAATCAAGCACGTCGTACCATTTTTAATGTTTTAAGCTAGCCGAACCTAAGTCTACGACTTAAATAAGATCCGCTAGCATTCTAATTGGTTGTTTATACCATCATTCCAGACTAGAGCCTTCCGGTAAATTGTACCTACGCTTACTTAAATTGGATACGGCTGTGCTTATTATACTTTCTTATTTTAAAAGTATTGCTAAGTTCAGGTAAATACTTTACTTATTTTCCCTATACGGGCTTGGGATACGGTATAATAATACCGCTTGGTCGGGTATGGGATCATGTTATCGGATTGTGATTTACTAAATCTTCATAACCCATTTTATTTTGTATTGTTTGATAACTTAAACATTGGGGGTTAACTCGACCGTGTCTGGACATACTTGTCTCATTTAAGTTACTAATGGCCACGACCTTAAGCGCGGGGTGTAGGCATACACCTGACAGATGCCAATGCTTATAAAATATTGAATCCCATTGGTGGATTATTTAAAGTGGCGTGTCGGTTAATCAGGTTATTCGGTTTCTGCACCGGACCCCATATGTATTGACAAACATGTAAAACTGTAAACAAGGTCATTTTGAACTATCCCAAGTTATTTATAAAAAACTCCAAGTGCACCTAAAACCATTTTAAGAAATATTTTCAAAATGAGTCGGTTATTAGTATTTACTGTAATATCCGTCGAAAAAACGGGTTTTCCAAACCCGCTTCGTTTTTTTATCGAATATCCAGTCATAATTTTTCATTGCACATTTATTGCTCAAATTAATTTTAAACGATACATAATTAATAAATATATTAGAATTAAAAAACTTTAATTGATAATTAATGATAAATAGTGAATAAAAAAATAATTGAGGCTGCCGGGTTTCGGACCCGGGTCAGCCGGTTCAACAAACAACCATTTCACCACTCCGCCACTTGCCTCCTTTGTGAATAATACTGAAACAAATAATACTTAACTTAAAACTCGAATTCAAACAAATCGGACTTCAGCGCGGCAGAACTCGCGATCGCCGGAAAATCCGGCAATCCGCGAGTTTAGCCAATTTCCTTTTGACTATAACGTTATAACCGACGTCGACATCGGTTATAACCGACGTCCAACAGTAAATTTCGGTCGTAACCGCCGGAGAAACCTTGACCACGAATCAAGACCAAATTCAGACTAAATTCATCCTGATTCTTCCTTATAAATACCCACCCAAACCTCTGGTAATCTTTTCGCTCAAAATCGCACAAACTCTCGAAGCTTTAGCACTCGCCGGAGATATTTTACAGTCGCCGGACCTTCACCGGAAAACCGAGACTTACTTCAAATCGGTAAATGTCTCGACCTTTTTGTTTGTAACCCATTATTAGACTTATATTAACTTCAATCCTCCAATCAGAATCTGTCCCAGACTACGTTGCCGGGAAATCCCTCACTCGCCGGAATTCCACTGAAACATCAAAGTCACGCTGTGAATCGGTACAATCATCTAAACCCCCTGTTATTCCTTGTGTAGTGACTTAATTTCACAACTCGTTGATCAAAACCGTTAATTGATTCACTCAGACGGAAGTCACAAATCAGAGCCGACGACTCTTGCCGGAATTCTGAAGAAGACATTCTGATCGGTACATTGGATTCCGTAACACTCTCTATCCATTCTAATTCAATCAATTATATGATAGATGACCGATTTAAACAAGAACAGTCGGTCACTTTTGTTCTGTGTCGTTATAAATGAAGAAGACGAAGTCAAAATGAGTATAAGATTAATATAAACTGAATGTTTAACCGGTTTAGACACATAGTCCAGCGGTGGACTGTGTGCAAACATACAACGCACGTCACGAGTTCGAATCTTACAACGTACCGACTTTCAGAATTAAAACCAACCTTTTTAAAACTGAATCAGAACGAGTCACAGCATGTTTATAAGAGTAATATAAACCGTAATTTAAACAGATTAGACACACAGCCCAACTGGTTGGGCTGTGCACATTCGAACCGAAGGACCCGAGTTCGACTCCGGGTCCCTGCAAGCGGTTCGGCCATTTTAAATCATTTTAAATATTAACCCAATATAAATAACAATTAATTAGTATATATATATATATAATTAAAACAGAGAATATTTCGGGTTAGACACGTAGCTCAGTTGGTAGAGCTGCGTGCACGCGCACGAGAGGTCCCGGGTTCGAACCTCACTCAGCGCACACTTAACCATAGTCCGACCGGTCAACGGTCCGGTCAACGGTCTGGTCAACAGTCAAAAAAAGTCAAAATTTTAATTCTTTTTATTTATTTATTTAATTTAAAAATCAATTAAAAATACTTAAAAATAATATTTTTTTAAAGTTAGAAAACGTCCTTAAACTCACAAAAATAAATCTAAAAATCCGATTAAGATTATGAAATAAAATCTATTTATTTACCGAACCACTTCGTTATTATTTAGGTTAGTTTTCCTCGTCGAACAAATCCAAAACTCGTGCGCATCCAACGTCATCAAAAGAACGCACCCAAGGTGAGTGAATCTCTACAAATTCCACGTTTTAATCACGTTTTGGGGTGTATCATGTGTCGTACAATTCTGTTATTATATAAATATAAACACTTGTGCATTCATCATATCTGTGAACAAATGTGTATCAAAGGTGTACAAATTGTTCTGTGAATTATGTTTAGTTTGGATTTATCATTTTCAGTGCAAGCATTTCATTAGGCCCATCAGCTCCCCGTGGGATACGGGTTGAGTACAGGTGCCTCATTCGATCGGCTCCGTTTGATTGAGCCTTGATCTCACATACATCATCATCCATGTCATACGATCGGCTCCGTTTGATTGAGCCTTGATCTCACAGTCATCATCATTCATATCATATACTCATCCAATGTGGTTTGTGTTCTGTTATATACATACGCTTGCTCACATGTGATTATTGCACAACTTTTCAATATTTAATACAACAAGAAATCAACAACAATGTTTTTAACAAGGTTCACTCGCCAACTTTTGTTGACCCAAAATTTCCCCCATTTTTAGACATGATACAGGTGATCCAGTTGAGGCAAGAAACGCATAGGAAGGCCTAGAAGAATAAATCAGTTTAATGCTTTGGATTGTCTTACTTAGTTTTCATTTCCTTGTAATTGTTTGGATTTGATTTGAACATTTAAGTTGTAATTTGAATTTAATAAATATGAAACATTTTAGTAAACATCATGAGCTTTGGTGATAACTCAATTACGCCCCGACTCTTATTCCGCTGCGGGTTGGGGTGTGACAGATTGGTATCAGAGCCATGACTATAGGGATATAGGATAGGTTATTAGACCCTTAGAGCCTATACTATAGTTGATTAGAATCTTTAAATTGTTTATGTGTTACATACAAAATTCATGATGTTCATATGCTTTATGTTTATTGTTACATTCAATGTTATGCAAGCATGTTCATAAGTACATATTATTATACAATGCTCATCATGAATCATATCCTCATAACATAACATATCCATGAGAGCACACACCTCAGAATTCCTATGATTTTTGCAACGATTTCTGTATTTTCAAATCACATCAAAGTGAGTTCCCATGACGGGCATGTAGTAACTGGAAGGGTACGAGTACCGGTAGTCGGAACGTCCTGTCTAGGCTTGGCATTCGTATAAATCCAAAATAAAGGACCAGTTTGCTACCTAGGGACTAACGATGAGAGTACGAAGGACCTTTAGGCCAAAGCATGCTATACCAAACGTCGTGTGAGCTAACCCCACTTTGAGTTATCATTGTGTCTATACCTGGACACCCTTCTACCATACATCTCGCAATCATATTTCATGGTTTTCATTCGGGTGATGTGAGTGTTAAACCGCCAACACCAATGTGAATCCTACTAAGCCAATAGTCATGGGGGCCCACATGACTATACAGGCGATGGTATGGGGGACATTGGAGGCCCAAACATGAGCAAACCCAAGACATCCTATGGATGTAGATGCATTATTGATGATTATGTTATTTTTTCTTTTAACGACACATGACACCTAAAAAACTTCTTAAACTCACAATCTTCCTATGTATGTTCCTGTAGATGTCGGCTAGGCAACTACGTGGAGGTAGAAAGTCAGGAAGATCAAACGAACGCTTGACCACCCAAATTGCAAAACAAATGGCCGCAGTGCTTCCTGACATCATGATTCAAGTCCAACAAGCTCTCACTGCGAATCCCATCAACCCTCCCAATCAAGAAGACCAGAACGTCGACAACCCTCCCTCCAAAAAGTGCTCCTACAAACACTTCAAGTCTTGCGATCCCCCAAAATATGAAGGGACCGAAGGTGTCACTGCTCTCCTCCACTGGTTTGAAGAAATGGAAAACACCTTCCTCAATTGCGATTGTCCCGAGGATCGCAAGGTACGTTACACAACTGGGAGACTGTTTGGGGTAGCCCTTACCTGGTGGAACACAGAAAAGGGTAAGAGAGGAATCGAAGATGCCATGGCCTTAACATGGGAAGAGTTAAGGGAAATCATGACGAGACGCTTCTGTCCAAGAAGCGAGATCAAAAAGTTAGAAGATGAATTCCACTCGTTAAAACAAAAGGAAGGAGATCATACTTCCTACAACAAAAGATTTCTCGAGCTGAACCAAATGATTCCCAACTTGTTCACCCCAGTATACCGCTTAGTCGAGCACTACATTCGAGGCCTCCCCTCGAAAATCCAAGATTCGGTTCTAAGCACTTCGCCTGCAACACTTGAAGCCGCTATGGAACTAGCTACCGAGCTTACCGAGAATCGCATCCGAAACGGCAAATTCAAGGATGAGAAAAGAAAGCCCCCATTGAGGCCCAAACTTCCAACCATTCCATCTCCTCTTCAAAGTTTGCTGGTAAGAGGAAACGAAACAGCAGGAATTTTGCCGTCACACACACAAACTCTCCTATCACTGCCGCACCAATCACCCAAGTTGCTCCCTCAGCTGCACCATATAAAAAGCCATACTCCGGCCCATACCCAAAATGCAGCCGTTGTCAATACCATCACCTCCCAGAAACTCCTTGCCAACATTGCACCAGCTGTGGCCGTGCGGGTCACACCATCCAAACCTGTCGCACGCTTCAGTGAATGAACCGCAATCAGCCCTCAACCCAAACCCACCAACAGATAGTGGGTCAAGCCCAACAACCTTTACTCCTACCACCTGCCCAACATATAGCCCAAGCCTACTACCAACCCAACTACCCCATGATGCAACCTATGCGAGCTTGTTACAACTGTGGAGACCCAAACCACTTCAGGAACACATGTCCCCGTTTGGTAAATATCATCCATGCTCAGGCTCAAGCGAATCCGGTCAACCAAGCTAACCAAGCTCCTCCACCTGCTAGAGGAAGAGCTTTCAACATCAATGCCAACCAAGCTAGAGCCGACAACAACGTGGTTAACGGTATGTTTCTCGTCAATGGTAGTTATGCATCCATGTATTCGATACTGGCGCGGATAAGAGTTTTGTGTCTTTAGAATTTGAACCCATCCTCAACCAAACTCGTGATAATCTCATGGAATCTTTAACGATGGAAGTTGCTGACGGAAAACCAGTCTCATTAAACTCAATTATACGAAATTGTACTCTCACTCTAAACGATCACGATTTTCCAGTTGACCTCATTCCTATGAAGTTGGGAAGTTTCGACATTATAATCGGTATGGACTGGCTCAGCCAACATCATGCTGAAGTATTATGCCGCGAAAAGTTCATTCGCATTCCTCTTGCAGACGGTCAGACCCTACGAATCTTCGGAGAAACCCCTTCGAAAGGACTCAAATTAATGTCCTGCCTTCAAGCCCGAAAATACCTCCGTAAGAACTATGTCGCATTCCTAATTCACGTCGTCAAAAAGGATAACAAGGAGAAGAAACTTGAAGATATACCTGTAGTGAAAGAATTCCCACAAGTCTTTCCCGACGACATCTCAGGACTTCCTCCCGTAAGAGAAGTCGAATTCCGCATTGATCTTATACCTGGCGCTACACCAGTCGCAAAATCTCCTTATAGGTTAGCCCCATCCGAAATGCAAGAGCTGGCCAGTCAACTGCAAGAGCTGATTGATAAAGGATTCATACGTCCTAGCTCATCGCCTTGGGGTGCACCTGTTCTTTTTGTGAAGAAGAAAGATGGAACGTTCGCATGTGTATCGACTACAGAGAACTCAACAAGTTAACGGTTAAAAATCGCTACCCATTACCTCGCATCGATGACCTTCTAGACCAACTTCAAGGCGCCACCTGTTTTTCAAAAATCGACCTTCATTCTGGTTATCATCAACTCAGAGTACATGAAGAAGACGTCCCAAAGACCGCCTTCCGAACTCGTTATGGTCATTACGAATTCATGGTCATGCCATTTGGTTTAACCAACGCCCCAGCTGTCTTCATGGATCTAATGAATAGGGTATGCAAACCCTACCTTGACCGTTTTGTCATAGTCTTCATCGACGATATTCTTATCTACTCCAAGTCAAAATCCGATCACGAGCGACACCTTCGACTCATCCTTACACTCTTAAGGACCGAAAAGCTCTACGCAAAGTTCTCAAAATGTGAATTCTGGGTAGGAGAAGTACAATTCCTCGGACATGTCGTCAATGACAAAGGAATTCACGTTGATCCTACAAAAATCAAGGCATTACAGGAATGGCAAGCGCCACGTACCCCTACCGAAGTAAGATCATTCTTGGTTTGGCTGGTTACTATCGCCGCTTCATTGCCAATTTTTCTCGTATTGCTGTACCACTCACGGCTTTGACTCATAAAGGAAAACCCTTCATATGGGGACCTAAACAAGAAGAAGCCTTCCAAACGCTAAAGCAAAAACTCTGTGATGCACCTATCCTCACACTCCCTGAGAGTTGCGATGACTTTGTAGTATATTGCGACGCGTCAGGGCAAGGACTAGGCTGTGTACTGATGCAAAGAGGAAAAGTGATAGCCTATGCTTCTAGGCAACTCAAAGTTCATGAGAAGAACTACACCACCCACGACCTGGAACTTGGAGCCGTTGTGTTCGCTCTCAAGATATGGAGACATTACCTCTACGGTACCAAGTGTGAAATATACACTGACCACAAGAGTCTCCAACATATCTTCAATCAAAAGGAGTTGAATATGAGGCAACGAAGATGGGTCGAACTTCTTAACGACTACGACTGTGAAATTCGGTATCATCCTGGCAAGGCAAACGTGGTGGCCGATGCGCTCAGTCGAAAAGGTTATGCGAACTCCATTCACCTTCTATGTTCGCAAATCATAACCGACATCAAAGAACGAATCCGAGAAGCTCAACATGTTTCTGTAACAGAAAACGACGTACGCGATGAGCTGTCATGTGGAGCGAGACTTAAAATCGAAACCAAATCCGACGGAATTCTATACTATCTAAATCGCATATGGATTCCCGATCGCGATAACCTTCGTGATTTCCTTATGAATGAGGCGCACAAAACACTGTACTCTGTACACCCAGGAGCCGACAAGATGTATCAAGACCTTCGATACACCTACTGGTGGCCTGGCATGAAAAAGGATATCGCTGTCTTTGTTTCCAAGTGCCTTACTTATTCCAAAGTAAAAGCTGAACAACAAAGACCTTCAGGACTTCTAACCCAACCTGAAATACCTGTATGGAAGTGGGAAAACATAACCATGGACTTCATTACCGGGTTACCTCGCACCTCTAGTGGGTATGACACCATATGGGTAATCATTGATTGTCTTACAAAATCAGCCCATTTCATTCCGATTCGTGAGGAATTCAAGAACGAGAAGTTAGCTCGTATCTATATCAGCGAGATCGTAAGCCGTCATGGTGTACCTTTAAGCATCATTTCAGACCGTGATGGTCGATTCACTTCACGAACATGGCGAGCCGTACAAACCGCCTTGGGTACACGGTTAGACCTCAATACCGCTTTTCATCCTCAAACCGACGGACAATCTGAACGCACCATCCAAACTCTTGAAGACATGCTTCGAGCATGTGTCATAGACTTCAAGGGAAATTGGGACTCTCATCTACCATTAGTTGAATTTTCGTACAACAATAGTTATCACTCAAGTATCGGCATGGCTCCTTTCGAAGCTTTATATGGTCGTAAGTGCCGATCTCCAGTATGTTGGCACGAAATTGGGGAAGCACAAATCACCGGTCCAGAATTAATTCAAGAAACAACAGACAAGATCCATCAAATTCGAAACAATCTTCTAGCGGCACAAAGTCGTCAAAAGAGTTATGCAGACAAACGACGAAAGCCCTTGGAGTTTAACATTGGTGATCAAGTACTTTTAAAAGTATCACCGTGGAAGGGAGTAGTTCGTTTTGGCCAGAAGGGCAAGCTAGCACCACGCTACGTAGGACCTTTCAAGATACTCGAAAGAGTAGGACCTGTAGCATACAAGCTTGACCTACCAGAAGAACTCAACAGAATTCATCCCACATTCCACGTATCAAACTTAAAGAAGTGCCTCGCCGATGAAAACCTCCATATTCCCATAGAAGATATTCAGATCGATGAATCTATGCACTTCATTGAAAGACAAGTAGAAATCATGGACTTCGGAGAGAAACGTTTAAGACGAAGTCGTATTCCAATTGTCAGGGTACGCTGGGAGTCAAAACGAGGACCTGAGTTTACTTGGGAACGTGAAGACTCGATGCGCGAGAAATACCCACATCTTTTTCCTGTTACCACTACTACTTAAATTTCGGGACGAAATTTCTAAAAGTAGGGGATACTGTAACATCCGTCGAAAAACGGGTTTTCCAAACCCGCTTCGTTTTTTTATCGAATATCCAGTCATAATTTTTCATTGCACATTTATTGCTCAAATTAATTTTAAACGATACATAATTAATAAATATATTAGAATTAAAAAACTTTAATTGATAATTAATAATAAATAGTGAATAAAAAAATAATTGAGGCTGCCGGGTTTCGAACCCGGGTCAGCCGGTTCAACAAACAACCATTTCACCACTCCGCCACTTGCCTCCTTTGTGAATAATACTGAAACAAATAATACTTAACTTAAAACTCGAATTCAAACAAATCGGACTTCAGCGCGGCAGAACTCGCGATCGCCGGAAAATCCGGCAATCCGCTAGTTTAGCCAATTTCCTTTTGACTATAACGTTATAACCGACGTCGACATCGGTTATAACCGACGTCCAACAGTAAATTTCGGTCGTAACCGCCGGAGAAACCTTGACCACGAATCAAGACCAAATTCAGACTAAATTCATCCTGATTCTTCCTTATAAATACCCACCCAAACCTCTGGTAATCTTTTCGCTCAAAATCGCACAAACTCTCGAAGCTTTAGCACTCGCCGGAGATATTTTACAGTCGCCGGACCTTCACCGGAAAACCGAGACTTACTTCAAATCGGTAAATGTCTCGACCTTTTTGTTTGTAACCCATTATTAGACTTATATTAACTTCAATCCTCCAATCAGAATCTGTCCCAGACTACGTTGCCGGGAAATCCCTCACTCGCCGGAATTCCACTGAAACATCAAAGTCACGCTGTGAATCGGTACAATCATCTAAACCCCCTGTTATTCCTTGTGTAGTGACTTAATTTCACAACTCGTTGATCAAAACCGTTAATTGATTCACTCAGACGGAAGTCACAAATCAGAGCCGACGACTCTTGCCGGAATTCTGAAGAAGACATTCTGATCGGTACATTGGATTCCGTAACACTCTCTATCCATTCTAATTCAATCAATTATATGATAGATGACCGATTTAAACAAGAACAGTCGGTCACTTTTGTTCTGTGTCGTTATAAATGAAGAAGACGAAGTCAAAATGAGTATAAGATTAATATAAACTGAATGTTTAACCGGTTTAGACACATAGTCCAGCGGTGGACTGTGTGCAAACATACAACGCACGTCACGAGTTCGAATCTTACAACGTACCGACTTTCAGAATTAAAACCAACCTTTTTAAAACTGAATCAGAACGAGTCACAGCATGTTTATAAGAGTAATATAAACCGTAATTTAAACAGATTAGACACACAGCCCAACTGGTTGGGCTGTGCACATTCGAACCGAAGGACCCGAGTTCGACTCCGGGTCCCTGCAAGCGGTTCGGCCATTTTAAATCATTTTAAATATTAACCCAATATAAATAACAATTAATTAGTATATATATATATATAATTAAAACAGAGAATATTTCGGGTTAGACACGTAGCTCAGTTGGTAGAGCTGCGTGCACGCGCACGAGAGGTCCCGGGTTCGAACCTCACTCAGCGCACACTTAACCATAGTCCGACCGGTCAACGGTCCGGTCAACGGTCTGGTCAACAGTCAAAAAAAGTCAAAATTTTAATTCTTTTTATTTATTTATTTAATTTAAAAATCAATTAAAAATACTTAAAAATAATATTTTTTTAAAGTTAGAAAACGTCCTTAAACTCACAAAAATAAATCTAAAAATCCGATTAAGATTATGAAATAAAATCTATTTATTTACCGAACCACTTCGTTATTATTTAGGTTAGTTTTCCTCGTCGAACAAATCCCAAAACTCGTGCGCATCCAACGTCATCAAAAGAACGCACCCAAGGTGAGTGAATCTCTACAAATTCCACGTTTTAATCACGTTTTGGGGTGTATCATGTGTCGTACAATTCTGTTATTATATAAATATAAACACTTGTGCATTCATCATATCTGTGAACAAATGTGTATCAAAGGTGTACAAATTGTTCTGTGAATTATGTTTAGTTTGGATTTATCATTTTCAGTGCAAGCATTTCATTAGGCCCATCAGCTCCCCGTGGGATACGGGTTGAGTACAGGTGCCTCATTCGATCGGCTCCGTTTGATTGAGCCTTGATCTCACATACATCATCATCCATGTCATACGATCGGCTCCGTTTGATTGAGCCTTGATCTCACAGTCATCATCATTCATATCATATACTCATCCAATGTGGTTTTGTTCTGTTATATACATACGCTTGCTCACATGTGATTATTGCACAACTTTTCAATATTTAATACAACAAGAAATCAACAACAATGTTTTAACAAGGTTCACTCGCCAACTTTTGTTGACCCAAAATTTCCCCCATTTTTACACATGATACAGGTGATCCAGTTGAGGCACCTAAAAGAATAAATCAGTTTAATGCTTTGGATTGTCTTACTTAGTTTTCATTTCCTTGTAATTGTTTGGATTTGATTTGAACATTTAAGTTGTAATTTGAATTTAATAAATATGAAACATTTTAGTAAACATCATGAGCTTTGGTGATAACTCAATTACGCCCCGACTCTTATTCCGCTGCTGGTCGGGGTGTGGCATTTACCAGTGTAAACTGACGTATTTTCAAAATAATTAAGTTACAAGTACAAATACGTAAATAGGCTGGAAGCTGCTCAGTAGCAACATAAGAGGATCTTGCAAATCCTTAGATGTGCCAAGTCTGTTAATCATCTTTTGTTTATATTTTCGATCCGCCTGTGGATCATTATTACAAACCATTGTATTTGCATTTTGAACATTCCGGATTGTAATAATATTTAATCCTAGACTTCCGCTGTGCTATTCTGTGATACTTGAAATGTTTGGTAATGATGATATCAACATACGTCACCATACCCCTATCCGGGCCCACCGGGTTACATGTGGTAGTCAGGGTGTGACGGGTTGGTATTAGAGCCAACGTTTGAGTGAATTAAACACTAGCCTTTTGTGTTTAATCTCAAATGACACAATAGCATATTCCTTTTACCTTCCGAGTCTAGACTTGACATAGGAATGCTCTCATCACTGTTAAATAAATATTGCTTCGATTTTATGTAATTCAGAAACAAGTCGCCAAGCAAAGAAGCCATTAACGAATATTCTTCTCACCTGAAACCATGGAATACTATTCTTCGTACCGCGACTAAGTTAAGCATGCGACCGGTTTGGCGGAAAGACCTTTATAAGCCTATTCCTAAACCTGAACCTATTGAAACCTTTAGCTAGACTTCAGAGTCCATACTGGAGGTCCCTGAGGCTCAAATTTTAAAGTCTGTATTTCTAGAGTCCATACCAGAGGTCCCTGAGTCTCCAACTTCAAAAATGATACCAGTGGATAATTACGATCCATGTTTCTTACATTCGAGTTTTGGTATCCCAAACTCAGATTATGCTTACCAAACTCCAATCCGCGATCCATTTTATTTTTGACCATTGAATCCCTGGATTCTACTTCTACAACAGATTCCGATTCGGAGTTATTACACTTCTATTAAAAACCTTTGTGTTAATGCCATACATGGCAAGCCAAGAAGAGAAACAACAATGACTGAATTAAAGGAGATTCTGGAAAATCCTCCTTCCAATTGTATTTTATTTTTCCTTTGAGTCCTTATGTGGACATGTCTCTTCTGATTAGTCCATGCGTGGACATTTGTTATTATAGTCCTTATATGGACCTACCCTTTAATTTAAGTCCCTGTGTGGACATTTGTTTCAAATAGTTCCTTCGTGAGCATATTATCTCATTATAAGTCCCTTGTGGACATGTTATTTCTTATAGTCCCTATATATGGACTTATATATTTAATTAAGTCCCTATGTGGTCTTAAGTTGCTTTTAAGTCCCTGCGTTGACAAGTTAGTTATTAAAAGTCCTGTTTAAAGCGCTATTGTAATTTCCTAATGATGAGCGGAAAGAATTTTGAAGTTATTATCATTATAATATATGTATTTCCATACATCCTTTTTCAAGCGACCATCTCGATTTTAATTCGAACTTTATCGATCCGCGAAATAATCTCGAAAGATCTTCTTGATGGTTTACCCCAGCCAAGTGATAAGTTCACATTAATTGGAAAATATAAAACGGTAGTTAAGAAGTAAAGCCTTCTACCATGATAGTTAAGGAAGATTATCCCTTCTATCCAGAGGTGGTGAACTATGTTCAAACCTCCAAGCCTTTATGATCAGTGCGATCATGGCTACATTGATTAAACCATTTTAAGACAAATATTCTTTGTTAACATTCAAAGTAATGTTAATACTCCTGACAGTGTGACTTGAGGAACCACACTAGTCATCTGGGTGAAGGACTATATCCGAACTTTATAGCCGATGTGCCTAAATTTGATCCCATCCTATAACATCAATATGATGATCATAATTTGAACATCCATTAGTGATGTAGTGCCTACGGGCCATAAACAAACATCCGTTAGTGATGTGGTGCTTACGAGCCATGATTTAACATCCATCAGTGGTGTTTCGCCTACGGGCTATATTGTCAATTATGATAATGACAGTTGTGACCTTTATGGTTCCCTATCCAAAATAATGGGCTATGCCCAAGTTTCATAGTCAATATGATCAATATGATCGTGACTACTATTATCTGTACAATGATTATTATTTTTAACATCCTTTGAAGATGTCAATTAATTTGCTTATGGGCCATATAATATCGTCAATTATGACAACGACAGTTGTGGTCTACGACTCCCTGTCAAAAGGCGATGAACTATGTTCAAACCTTAAAAGTTCAATTGATCAATATGATCACGGCGTATATATTATTAAAAGTGTCCTTGTGACAAGGCCTAGTGTCGTATTTTGATGTTCTTTGTGACCAGGCCTTTTTGTGCCAAATCTCTTGTCCATTAGTGACAAGGCCATTCGTGCCATACCTTTTGTCCATTAGTGACAAGGCCATTAGTGCCATACTTCCTATGTCTTATATGAGAAAGGCCTTCGTGCCATATTTTAAGTCCTTTATGACAAGCTTACAAGCTACTTAAAATGTCATTATGACAAGGGTAGGTGTGACCTTATGATCCACTTCCTGATAATTCCGGACTATGTCCAATCTTCTGAAATACCTGTGATGGTCCTTTGAGACCTAGGTGATGGCCCTTTGAGACCTAGGTTATATATAAATATCTATTGGACATCCATTTAAAATTTCAAAGCCTGACATTTGTGACATCAAGCACACTGATCCAAAAGGCAAGGGATTATATACCCAATTTAGAACCAAAATGATTTAATAATACCATGGCACAGATACAATGAGTCATCAAAGGCGAATGACCAACTAATAGAATACAAATTGGTGTTTAGTACCAAATAGCTACAATGGCAACTTCTGATGGAGCCAATAGCAAGGGTAACGACGATAATGCAAATGCAAATATTGTCATAAGTAAGAATGATCTACAAGCTTTAATTGCCGGAGGTTGGCAAGGCCATAAATGCCTATAGGGCAAGGCAACAGGATTCGAGTGCTTCTCGCTCCAAACAATTATCGAAACACTCGTCTATACCTCGATCGAATCCAAGGGATAATGAGGTACACTCCTCAAAGTGAGGAGTAAGACTGATAGATAGGAGCATCATGAGAAGATGCGTTCCAATAAGGATGGGTGTTCATACAAGTATTTCGTAACCTGTAAGCCCTGTGATTTCAATGGGGAAGAAGGGCAGATGAAGCCCTTAGATGGTTAGATGAAATGGAAACCATAGTCGAGATTAGCGGCTGTGCTGACAAAGATAATGTGAAATTTGTATCACAATCATTCAAGGGCGATGCCCTAATTTGGTGGAAAGCTTTAGTACAGTCCACTGGTAAAATACATCTGTAACACTTTAGCTGGTCCGAGTTTGTGGACTTGATTAAGGATACCTTCTGCCCACCATATGAAGTGGAAAAGATTGAAACGGATTTCTTGACCTTGACAATGAAAAATTTGGATTGTCGGAAGTTTGTCACCGACTACAACTCTCTGTCTAGATTAGTACCATACTTAGTCACTCCGGAACCCAAGCGCATTGTGCGATTTATTAATGGATTGGCTCCGGAGAGAAGAAGCTTGGTTAAGGCAGTTCGACCTGGTACTTATAAGTCAGCGGTGGAATTATCTCTTTCCCTCACATGAGATTATGTGAGGCAAATGTCGGTCAAGAATAACAATGAAGGAAAAAGATTAAAGGAGGAGGACAACTCCCAGAAATCTAGGAAAAAGGGGCAAGTCTGGATTCAATAAGAACCAACAAGAGTCCGATAAAAAGTCTATGTGCCAAACCTGCAGTAAAAGGCACTGGGGACAATGTCGAAATGACCAAAAGCCTAAGCAGTGTGGTATCTGCAAAAGAACTGGTCATCACTCCCATGAATGTAGGGACATTAATAATGCAGTCTGCTTTAGTTGTGGCGAGAAATGCCACATTTGTGCTAATTGCCCTAAAGCTGCCAAAGAAGGTGCAGCTAAGCCGGGAGAGGCTAAGAAAGGAAATGTCTGAAATTGCCTAAGGAATGTCGTAAGCAATAAATATCATAGTGTCATTAGGTACATTCCTTCTCATTACTCAAGGATATGGTTTTCTAAGAGTTCTGTTTTGATTCAGGCACTAATAAGACTTTCATAAACCATAAGTCCAGAAAACTTTTATATATATTTATGAGAACTCCAGATATTAAGTATAAGATAGAAACTACCGATGAAACCATAGATATCGTTTCTTCCTATTCTTGATGGATGTTCTTATCCATAAAAATCAGTCATGCTCTTCCTTCGGTTGCAGTACGACAAATTCTGATTATTATTATTTATTTATAACTTATTATATTTATTTATCTCATCGACTTCTATCGACTGCGAATGCCAAACCAGTGTGATAAAAGGGCCATATGATAATTGGCCGTATCTTAGCGTGTCCCATAGATTGCTTTCATGCCTGATCAACATGAAGGTTTAATGTTTGGAACCACTAGGATCTCCCAACATTCATATTGTACTAAAATCAACAGACGGTATTCAAGGAGATATTCCGTGTCAAATTGCTTGAGTAGGTGTCCTTACTCAAGGCATCCAAGTATTGAAGGACGAAAATGTCATTTTCATGAAGTGACGTTAGATGAACCAAAAGTTAAGGTTGAGACTACCTCTACAATCTTTGTTTATCCTGATAAGTTTCTAGAAGAAAGGCTTGTACAGCCTAGCTCGTCATTTAAAAAGTTCTGACGATGTTGGATAAGAAAGACAGTTCAATGTGGTTATGCATTGATTACCGCAAGATCAAACAAGGTAACGCTGAGGAATCGTTAACCGCAGCCCATGATCGACAATTCATTCGACCAATTAAGAGGGTAAAGTACTTCTTAAGATCAATTTTGGGTAGTGTTGGAAGTGACCATCTTACCCTAGTTAAGTTCACCTGTAATATTTATATAAGCATCAAGGCTGCTCCTTTGGAGGCCTTGTATGGGAGAAAGCGTCAAACACTGTTGTTGAACAAAAGTTGGAGAGGCCCCACTAATAGGACATGAGATTTGTCCTATAAATGACGAATAAGATGATACAAATCCGTGATCACCTCAAAGTTGCCCATGATAGGCAGAAGAGTTACAACAATTAGAGGCACAAATCTCCTAAGTTCCCAATTAGGGATAAGGATTCTATTGAAGATATCACCATGGAAAGGGGATATGCCTTGGTAAGGAGGACGAATTGAGTCCTTTATTTATATGAAGACCATTCGAGATAATCGAATGTGTCAAGTATCTAGCTTGTAAGTCAAACTTACTTGAAAAGCTCAGTGGAATTCACAAGGTGTCCCACGATTGCAATATTAAAGAAATGTCTAGCCAATGAGTTGATAGCTAAGTCACATAAAGATGTGCAAATTAATGAAAACCTGGGGTTTGTTGGAAAACTAGTATTGATCGAAGATCAACAGGTTAAGAAACTTCTAAGGAAGCATGTGCCTATTATAAGGTCAAATGGGATGCTTGTAGAGATCCCTAGTATACTTGAGAGGTTGAGTCCACTATGCGGCAAATGTACCTCTATCTTTTTGAATAAAATCTCGAGGTCGAGATTTCTTTTAAGGGGGTGAGGATGTAACACCTCGTAAAAACCCATCCTATAAAATTCCTACACGTGTCCCGCTGATCCTCGTATGCCACGTGCCAAAACGAGAGGGACCAAATGCGTCGTTTTGTTATTTTATAACCTCTGAACGACAATTTAATAGTTAAGGGACTAAAAGTGTCAACATGCTAAAACTAAGCCTCTGAGTTACCTTTTAACGAACCAAAAGTTTATAATATTATTCATACTCTTATGTGTGCCTATTATATGCCAATGAGGGCTTTACGCACTAATTATAACGTTTCACGCAAGTTTGGAAGTCCAGTGACTAGTTCTGACAAACTGCAGAAACTTGCCGATCGTATTTTGATATACAGACCCAATATATGGGTCGAAATATATTTTATACAATAAAATATTATGTTTTATTGATAAGAATGCAAGGATATCCATCGTTGCGAAATTCCGATCGTTTTTGTGTCCGTTTAAGTGTTTTACGCAATTTAGCAAAACGCGCAACCGTACAACCGAACGAACTGGCATCCGGAATATTTTCAGACATAATCCAAGTCACATATACCTTAACACCCTTATATAGCTTAGAAATCAGGTTAAAAGGGGTTACGGGTGACAAAACGCGACGAAACAAGTCTAGGGGCCAAAAGTGTCAAAAGATGAAAGTTGTGGCTGCTGACCTGGGTCATTACGGACCGTATGTATAGGACCTTACCGTCCGTATGTATGTCTACAGACCAGAATTTGCTTGCTCATCAAGCATAACTCTCACAATCCGACACCTAGCTTGTTTTGCCACCATTTAACCTGGTATGGACACCTCATTAACACTTGTAATCATCCTAGCAACCCTCTAAACACCTGGAATGATCTCCTTGATCCTCTTCCACTATAAGTAGCTGTTGAATTCTTGAGTTCAAACATGCACCTTTCTCATAAATCTTTCTATAACTCTCCTCTGGAGGTTCCTGAGCAATTGGGAGCTTCCCTTGAGTTTTCTTCAGTCATTAGGACCACAAGTAAGTGTTCCTTGCTGGGCTAGTTCTTTTGTTTAGATTTTAAAGCTAAAAGTCAAGCGTTTTCGATAAAAGCTTTGACTTTCGGTTTAGACCTTAAAGGTCCAGCCATTGTTCGCAACGAACATGGCTACGTGATCGTAACTAGGTAGGTGTTAATCCCTCAAAAGGGCACCTCCTAATTACCACGTTTGCTTAGTCAATTGACGGGTCAACATATAATTTTAAAAAGTCAACGGGTCAAATTTCGAAATATTTATAATCTGGGTTTATACATATTCTAAATTATGTTTTAACACTTAAACAACTTGGAAATAATTATTAGAACATGTGTAAACATGTTCGGCTCGTCAATTTTAGTTTTAGGGTCGGTTCGCAACCGAAAGTCGCAAAGTTTGACTTCAGCGTTGAATTTCGATTATGAACCGAATTAGATTAGTATACTAACGATTTAAGGTCATATTATGATCATATTATGATGTAGCATAACCCTCTGAGGTTGTATTACATGATAATAATAGTTATCCGAGTTTTATACGAGTTTCCGTAAAAATGCTAAACTTTGACTATATTGCCCTTTTATTTAAAAATGAGGTTTTAAACACCAATGAACTTGCAAATAAATTAGTTAATGATATAATATCACGTCTAACATATTTTGATGTTACAAATCTGATCATAAACCGAGTTTTCGTAATATATCGTAAATAAGGCATTAAAGTGACCGTAAAGTCCTTTCGGAATTCTTTAACGGTTTTAAATATAATTTCTCATACCAAACTTATTACCTACTGATGTAATATCATAATTAGGATATTTTGGGATGTCATTTCATTTTATAAACTGAGTTTATGCACAAGATCTTGTATTACGCTCTTAAATGACGATAACGCCCTTCGACACTTAAAATGGTTTGTAATCATGACTTTCATATGGAACCTTTTTCCTACTGATATGTTATACTAAATGACATATTTTAATTTTTTTAAACCTGATCATAACATCAGTTTTCATAAAATATCGTAAATATCGTCGTTTAACGACTTTTACGCCTTTCCGGCGCGTAGTATGGTTTTAAACCATATTTACCAATCAAGGCTTGTTACCCACTAATTTTATAACTTATTAAAATCTTTTTACAGTGGGTACATGTTATAAACTCAAAATCCCAAATATACTTTCGAAACTATGTGAGAAATTACCAAAATGCCATTTCGAAGCATAGATTGGATTTAAGCTATAAAACACACATATATTCGATGTCCTACTGATATTATATCATAAATAAAGTATTTTCACAAAATGTTTATGGTCATAAAATCAGATTATATGCAAGTTCCTTTTATCGCTAAATGACCAAAATGCCCTTTCGAGGCATAGTTTGGTCTTAAACACTAAAACCATACAGAAACTTGATATCCTACTGACATAACATCATAATTAAACTATTTTTATAGTAAGTTTATAACCATTACATCTGTTTTCTCATAAGATCTTTTTATAAGCCGTAAAATGACAAAATTGCCCTTTTAAGGCGTAAATTGATTTTAAAATGGGTGACAGACCAACATGTTGATAACTCACTGATATTACAACATGTTAAAAGTGTAATGGCGTATGGAACTTGTATAGGACTCACCCGGTTACCCGGTTTCGCTTATATGCGTACGGTTCGGCCAACATAACTAGTTTATGTAATTTAACCGAAACGGGTTTAACCTTATCATTCTTATTTCAAATCCAGAATGTTATATGTTTACCCATATTATACGAGTCATTGTACTTGTCGGGTTTAAACTACATTATTTCCGGTCGTCGCTTAATCAAGCGTGTCGTACCGTTTAGCCGGTCTAAGTCTATGACTTAAATAAGATTCGCTAGCATTCTAATTGGTTGTTTATACTATACCATCATTCCAGACTAGAGCCTTCCGGTAAATCGTACCTACGCTTACTTAAATTTTATACGGCTGTGCTTATTATACTTTCTTATTTTCAAAGGATTGCTGAGCTCAGGTAAATACTTTTAACTTATTTTCCCTATACGGGCTTTGGATACGGTATAATAATACAGCTTGGTCGGGTATGGGATCATGTTATCGGATTGTGATTTACTAAATCTTGATAACCCGTTTTATTCTGTATTGTTTGATAACTTAAACATTGGGGGTTAACTCGACCGTGTCTGGGATATCCTTGGCTCATTTAAGTTACTAATGGCCATGACCTTGAACGCGGGGTGTAGGCATACACCTAACAGATGCTAACGCTAATAAAATATTGAATCCCATTGGTGAATTATTTAAAGTGGCGTGTCGGTTAATCAGGTTATTCGGTTTCTGCACCGGACCCCATATGTATTGACAAACATGTAAAACTGTAAACAAGGTCATTTTGAACTATTCCAAGTTATTTATAAAAAGAGCCAAGTGCACCTAAAACCATTTTAAGAAATATTTTCAAAATGAGTCGGGTATTAGTATTTACCGGTGTAAACTGACGTATTTTTAAAATAATTAAGTTACAGGTACCAATACGTAAATAGGCTGGAAACTGCTCAGTAGCAACAATTAGGATCTTGCAAATCCTTAGATGTGCCAAGTCTGTTAATCATCTTTTGTTTATATTTTGATCCGCCTGTGGATCATTATTACAAGCCATTGTATTTGCATTTTGAACATTCCGGTTTGTAATAATATTTAATCCTAGACTTCCGCTGTGCTATTCTGTGATACTTGAAATGTTTGGTAATGATGATATCAACATACGTCACCATACCCCCATCCGGGCCCACCAGGTTACATATGGAAATCAGGGTGTGACACATATATACGTGAATTCATGTTTGGTTCCTTGACCTTGGTATGACCCGCAAGCATATTCACTACCTCAGACATTTGTAGGCCAAGAGCAGGGGACTAATTAATGCACAATAAGGCTATTTTCATCATTCTCAATGCCTCTTTCTTGTTGAAATCAGAACCCAATCTTGGATCTACCTGATCTATCAAACTCCCGTTTGTTTCATCACAACAGCCTTAAAACCAATAAACACCATGTAGATAATGAGGACTTAGTAAGAAGGGTCGGGCAGTAATTTTACGAAAAAATGAGTTTTACCAAATCAAGAAGACAAAAGTAATCTTCACTAGGTCGAAATTTAATATTACTATTCCCAGTAATGATTTCCGGTGCAAGGACACGGAAGTTGTATACATCTGCTTTGTAAGTTAAGTAGCCCCACAACGCATACTTTGGTGCCGTGTACCCATAAGGACAAAAGGTGTTGAAAAATGGAAACTGGATATGACTAAATAACCCATTCCTTGACCCACCCGTTTTTTGTAGGCTTAGAAGAAAATAATACAGGCTTACATAGTTTGAGCTATTTTGGTGGTAAAGTGGGTATTTCCTTCTTCATGAAGCCTGGGCAAACCAAAATCTGGGATTTTTTGGAGTAAGGTCAGTGTCCAGGAGTACATTGTAGACTTGATGTCTCTGTGAACCATTTTTTAACGTCGATTCCTCATGGAGGACAGCCAACCCTTTTGCAATGCCGATGCAAATTCATTGCCTTGTAGCCCAATCGATTTCCTCGAGCCTGTTTAATAGAAATGCGTTAATTAGTTTCAAATGATTCAAATGATCTTTTCGATGAAAATGTCTGTTCATAAATGGTCTTGATCAGTGGATGGGAAAATAATAGTACCGAACAGTGCATGTGAAAGAAAGTTATTCTCCATTTACTCGTAAACAAGAAGTAGTTGCATGTCTTCCACACAACACCCATGCAACCTTACCACATTGGGGTGTTGAATGCCTGCTATCATCCCTATTTCATTCACAAATTCACGGTTTCCTTGCCTTGATGATGAAGAAAGTTGCTTAACAACAACTAAGGTACCATCTAATTGTGTACCCTGTAAGAAACATCAGTTGTGTGTTAATTTGTTTACTTTTATATGGGTTTCTAATTCACAAGATCTTTCCTTGTAGACAGAACCAAAACCACCCCCCCAAGCTTATTCGAAATGGAAAAGTTGTCTGTTGTAGCTATGATTTATCTGTACGTAAATACACATGTCTTCAAATCCAATGCTCTTAGTTCTGCATGGAAACAATAACAAATTATTGTCAATGAATAATTGATAATTAAAAAACTACAAAATAACCATGTTATTGGTAGGGTTTAGAAAGGATAGGCAAACCTTACCTATATCTTTAGGATAGAGACTATAAAATAAATATTCTCTTAAACTTTTGTCAAAAATAGATTTTCTTCCAAATTTAGAACTTTTAAGTTAGGCAGATTTACAGATATCTCCTTATTTACTTGCCTAATTACTTAGATACCCAATCCAAAAACTAAATTACATATATCTCCTCCATACTAAAATTACACAAAATATCTGAAATGCCCTTTTAGGATTCAATCATTGAGTGTATTTGTTATTTTTAAGTTTTAGTATAAAGAAGGGTAAAATAGTAAATCTGTTATTGTTTTTAATAAAAAAATGGGTAAATTTGATAGTTATAGCTTTTAGAAAGGGAATATATGTAATTTATCTTTGGGGAATTGCCCCTATATTTTATACATTTTTATTGTAAAAAACACTTGATCTTTGAACTTTATAATACACTCACTAATTAATTATGCAGTTAATTTATTAATGTTCACTTGGCCTAGTGGTAAGGGGGAGCCGGAAAGGTGGGAAGTTTTGGGTTCAAATTTAGGCAAGAAGGATTTTATTACTAACTTGATGATACTAACATTAGGGTCGGCTCAAATTTTTGCAGGCCTATAACGAAATAAAATTAGAGGGGCCCTTTTCAAAGCAAGTGCTCGATTATAAGGGTATAAAAGTGCTTTTAGCAAAAATCGATAAAATCAAGTGTTCAACTATTATAGTATAAATTATTAGCAAACTAGGGACCTAAAATAATCACTCAAAATTTATAACCTAACGATTGTGCTTAAGCGATTACCTTTAAGAAAAACCAACTAATACTAGTAATCAAGCAAATTAGACGACACACAAATTTCTAACAATCTAGCTCTAACAACATATAATCAACTACCTAATCTAACATAATAATCAACTAAAGAAATTCATATTAATAATGAATAATCAAATTCATATAATGTAATTAATTAACAAAATACAATATAACAATGCATAATCAAACAACAGTAATCAACTTCTAACTAACAAAATAAAGTACAACACAACAATATTACCAGGCAAAATAACTAACTGATCGAGGATCGAATCAATATCTTCAGAACCGATTACAGAAACTGCAGATTCGAAGCTATTACACAGATTGTAGTGTTTAATGAACGATTCAAAGTTATTACATAAGAAGCTATTACACATATCTGATTCAAGGCTGTTACACCGAAGCGATGACTGATGGAAATTATAGCAATGGTTGTTTAACTAAACTGAGAATAAAGCTATTGATTTCTCCATTGGAATGTAGTTGCCGTTTCATTATTCAAGGAGGACGGTCAGTTTTTACAGAAACTCAAATAAATGACCGAAGTTCTTTTTTGAGTTAAATACCTGGTTGGTCCCCGTGGTTTGCGAAAATTGCAGATTTGGTCCTAGTGGTTCACTAATTACACACTTGGTCCCGGTGGTTGTAATTTTTGCACTCAGGTGGTCCTTATCACTAACTCACATTAAGTTTTCCAGTTAAGTGTGTGTGAAATGTCTGTTTTACCCCTAAGGTTAAAAAATAATTTAAATCATCATCATCAGCTGCTTCTTCTTCTTATCTCCTAAAAAACCCTACCACCCAAACAAGCAGCACAACCACCACCATATCACCTCCGTCACCATCTCACCTCCACCCCCGAACACCCAACACCACCATCTCACCTCCGCCACTTCTCACCTCCACCCCCGCCAAAACACCCACCAACACCGAAACCCACCACCACCAAAGAACACCGTTCCGACACTCGTTCCTGGTAGAGATATTCGCGTTGAGCAGCGGCGGTCGGCGAGATCGTTGATTACAGTTGGAGCTGTTGATATTGTGGTTTCTGGAATGTTCTACGGTACACATCTAGCCGTAAACCGATTAGGAGGTATTTTGGAGTACAGACATAGACGCTCTCCGGCAAATTCGATGGTTACAGGTGCTTCACTGTAGAATCTCTCCGGTAATTTCACTTTACAATCGCCTCCGGTGTACAACATCACTGGAAATTACACATTTCAGTTTCCGGTGGCGATAGAGGTGTTCTTTGGTGGTGGTGGTGGCCTGCCCGGTGGTTGAGGTGTTCTTTGGTGGTGGTGGGTTTTGGTGTTGGTGGGTGTTTTGGTGTTCAGGGGTGAAGGTGGTGAGATGGTGGTGTTGGGTGTTCGGTGGTGGAGGTGAGATGGTGGCAAAGGTGATATGGTGGTGGTTGTGCTGGTTGTTTGGGTGGTAGGGTTTTTTAGGAGATAAGAAGAAGAAGAAGCTGATGATGATGATGGTGACTTAAATTATTTTTTTAACCTTAGGGGTAAAACAGACATTTCATGTCACACAGGGTACTAATGGCGGAAACACCGGAGTGAGACGAAAACGAGATTGCAAGAGGCTTCATAACGCTATTTGTCTCAAGTGTTTAATACTTACATTTTACATTGCTTAAATCAGATAATACGAATTTAAATCATGACACGTATAAGAGAATTTAAATTTCATTTCATTGACAACGGTTTAATACAAGGTTTTGAAACGAAATGCAACATGATTAGAATAATAAACAATACAACAAGTATCTAAAGTTAAATGCGTTTCTAGGCAAATCCTACTAGGTTCCTTGCATCAACAATATTCCTGCAACATGTATTAAAAGCGTGGATCAATACAAAAGTATTGGCGAGCATACAAGTTTGAATGTAAATATAAATATAAAAGTTGTTCAAGTCACATGGCATTATATATTCAAATAGAATGAGCATACATAACCAACTTGTGCAAAGCGATAGTATATAACTAAAAATCCTCAACTAGCATGCTTAATAACCTAGGCATAATTATATAGCATGGACATAAAATTGGGAACTAGCACGTATACCTAACATAAACGCAACAAATAGCAGGTATATACAAGTTGAGTATGTCTATTTCGTATAAATATAAATTTTGTTAAAAGATATATGTTGCACCCCAAAACGCGTTTAAGTATAAAAGGGGTCGAGTATGCTCACAGTTTTGCGACGCTTCCTTGGTAAATCCGTAAAGCGGCGAAGGTTGAATGGTGGATATCGGGGTTACCTCGCATAGGAAAACGAAAGTTACGAAAGTGTTAACAAAGTGAACCTTATACTAATGTTATAGCCTTCCTTTAAGTTCTATATGTTTAGTTTTAGTGTATATATATATATATATATATGTATATATATATATTTGGCGAAAAGAGTATAATAGATATAAGTATATTTATATAAAATTTATTGACGAAAAAAAACGGGCAGAGTATAATAGACACGCCACGCCGGAAACGGCGTTTGTTGCCGCCGCCGCGGAAACACCCCCGTGCCTCTGCTGTTGTGTCGCCGGAGTCTCACGAGATCCCCGTACATCGGGTCAGACGCTAGACAGAACCAACTCCGCCGCCGATCGCAGCGTTCTGATTGCCGGTTCGACGGCTCTGCCGCCTGCCGTTGTTGCAGCTACACCGCCGCCATTGCCACCATCAATGGTGGAAGCAACTTGTTGAAGGGTGGAGCGAGAAGGAGGGGTGGATGTTGTGAGAGAAGGGTTGAGAGAGGTGTAGAGGTGGTGAGTATGGCCGGAGGAGACGGCCGTAGTGTCGCTGGTGGCCGGCTCCGGTGGCCGGAAATGAGAGGGAACAGAGTGTGAGTGAATATGTGCGGCTAAAAATGGTAGTTGTGTAAGTTTGTGTAGTGTTTTATATACACTAGGGTTTAGTTAGTTTAGGGTTTGAGTGGGTTTGGGCCTAAGCCTCTTTGTGACTCGTTTGCGTTTGAAGACCTGTTTCTTACCCGGTCTTTTGTAAAGTGTCGTATTATATTGCTTATTATTATTATTATTATTATTATTATTATTATTATTATTATTATTATTATTATTATTATTATTATTATCTTACTATTATATAAAAAACACTTAAATAATGATAATAATGATAACAAGAATAGATAAATAAATAATTTTAGTGAAACGATACGTATTTCCTAAAAGTATGGAAGTGCGAAAATACGAGGCGTTACATTTCACACACACTTATCTGGAAAACTTAATGTCAGTTAGTGATAAGGACCACCCGAGTGCAAAAATTACAACCACCGGGACCAAGTGTGTAATTAGTGAACCACTAGGAACAAGTCTGTAATTTTCGTAAACCACAGGGACCAACCAGGTATTTAACTCTTCCTTTTTTTTGTTTCCCTGTTGGTCACTTAGTTTCTATATCATGTAAACCCAAACCCAAACCCAAATATATTATAACATACAAAAAAAGCTTCAAAGATGAGAGGCCCTATAAAAGTAAGTGGTGGTGGCCCTAAGCTACTGAATCACTTAAATGGGCTTTTAGTCGGCCCTTACTAATATATTAACTACTAACCCAGTTAACTATATTCTAACCATGCACCGTTCAAAAAAATATGTAGTTAATTTGAGTAATATTTTTGAATCTAAGCTTGACCAAAATTAAATTTTCCCCAAATTTTAGATTTTTAACTTTATTCCGTTTTTATTGTCGTAACGCGTGAATTTTTTAACTTTTTATTTCAATCGTTATTAATGCAGTAAGTTCTATATACCTACAATGAAAGGCTGGATGACCAGTGGCTAGATGTTGCATGTCAGCTGGTTATTGGTCAATTTTTTGTATTTTGTATGTTTTTATTCATTTTAAGTTATACCCTTCAACATTTAGTATTGACACTTACAATCCTTCAACTTGCTAAAAACTTTGTAATCATTTTTTATGTGCTTATATTTATGTACGTGTCAGATAAATTCAAGTTGATTACGTTTCTTTGAAAATGGGTAGGCTCGGATATAATATGTTTTTTCGCTTTTTTTTACGTTTTCATTTGATCTACATTTTGGCATAAATTTTGTTTTTACAACAAGTCAGGTCACATATAATATGTTTTCATTAGACTTTATAAATTTGACTTACTTTACCTTTCGGCCCCACCGCAACGCGTGGTATCCATTTTTCACTTAAAAAAATATAATTTTTTTACTTATTTTTATGTACGTGTCGGTATAAGTTTAGGTTGGTGTTCAACGTAAATTTCTTTCGCAAATAAGTCGGGCCATATATAATACGATTTCTTGCTTATTTTTATGTACATTTCAGTTTATCCACATTTTGACGTAACTTTTGTTCAGAAACGATTCAGGTCTTTACCACACAAATCCAAATTACTTTACATTTGGACCCGCCGTATAGCGTAGAGAAAGTTTTAATCGTGTACGCATGTCACTTTTTAATTTTCAAATTATGAACATAACCAAAACCCAAAGTTTTTAATTGAATCTGTTTTAATTGTAAAACCTTGTGAATCTTTGACTTTTTTATCTTTCATTTTATTTATTAATTTACATGTGAGGGTGTTATAATAACATGTTAATAAACATGTTTTTTAACAGCCAACGAATCGTCCAAATAGGCTACTGATAAAATTCGTCATATTGGGCTATACTCGCCTCTAAACCGGGGGAAGCCTTCACTTAGGGCCGAAGCCCGTGAACACTCGCCAAAGGCACGATAATGTAGTAAGGTAAAACCCGCTCAATTCAAGAATGCCTAGTCTCCCGTAATAGTGTTAAATTATCAGTTCAATAGTTTAAGACATTCCTAATTAGCATTTATCTAACTTGTTACTTTTTTTGTGTGTTTATTATATTTTTGGTTATTGGGGTTAAGTTTGTAGCTGCGTTTAACAAAGTGAAGCAGGAAAAGGAGGGAAAACTTGACCAAGGCCCAACAGGCATATCCGACAACTATTTCCCTTGATACTCGGTCTCCTATGTATCCTTTGTGCCACGCATGCCAACAACTATGAGAGACACAATGTTTTAGCCTCTGATCCAATGGAGATGAATGTCGTCTTCTTCATGTTGCTATATTGAGGCTTCGTTTCTAAACAACAATAATGCCATAAAACATAAAGATTATCATACACATGATATATACTAGTTGTTAGTGTACGGTCAGTCGATACGCATACCAGACTCGATAGAAATGAATTAAAGTTGGCATACATTCCTCTCATGAGGACTGCAGTTGTATCTTTTCCAGTATGGAACCGAATTTCTAATGTTTTGTTAGTTACACACACGTTTGTAAAATTTTTAATTCTTTCCTTATCGACGCCGCCTGCGGCATTGCTTATAATTTTTCAGTTTAGTTGCACCCTATAAAAAAGAAATGTAGAATCCAATAAAGACTAGCATTCCAGAAAAGAATATAACTTTGTCGATATTACAATGGCAAGTGGTTAAAATTTGTTGATGCATATGTATGTTCCCTACGTCATCGAATCATATCAAGTCTGTAATAGGACGAAATGTTAGATTTCAGTATGTATATAGTTCACTTCTTATGAAGTGATCACTTCGTACGAAGGTAACATTTCATTTTATACGAAGTGACGTTCACTTCGTACGAAGTTAAACATCAACCTCGCACGGAGTGAAAAGTCTATATATATATATATATATATATATATATATATATATATATATATATAGGAGAGCGAGGTTACTGTTACATAGACGTTGGTGTAGATAGGACGGCGAAGCTTTGTCCAGTTGTTTCTAGGATCTATAAACGTTGGAAGTATTAATGAAACAACAGTTAATAGTGAATCTTGCTAACATGTCACCTAACTCTAAAACGGATTCTGCACGTTTAAGACTAGGTTATTAAAGTTAGTGCCTGAGCTATCGGATCCAAGACCGGACCTAGAAGTGGTATCAGAGCAGGAAAGCCTGATTTAAGACATTCCACAAGATTCAGCCTCAAAACACTTATTTTCATCTAATTTTTCTTACTTTTGATAATTTTTCAAAGAGTTAATGGACTAAATGGCCTAATTTTCTCAAGGATTAAGTAAAATTTTGTTCTAACAAACCCTTGAAAGAATCAGACTTAAAATCAACTGAAATCATGATCAAAATGGCAAAAAACATGAAATTTTGAACTTTTTCTTCGCACGATCTAAGATACACTTCGCACGAAGTGAAGTTTATCTTTGGCCGAATTGTTTTTTTTAGAAATTTGTCTAGTCTCACATCGCACGAACTGAATTTTGAAAAAGTTTGACTTTTAGTTCGCACGAAGTGTCAACTTCGCACAAAGAATCTTACTTCGCACCAAGCAATGTTTGTTCACATTTTTCGATTAAATGGAGAACGAGTATAATGAAGTTTGTTATGATGAAGTCCCAGAAGATTCTGATGATTGTTATTTTGATGAGAGAGAATTCTTACAAAACGCTTGTAAGCCTTCACGACTCTGATGTTTATAATGGCTTCTATGGTGACCAAGGAAATTGTCAGAATACGTAATGTGAGGAAAAAATGATTGTTGAAAAAGTAATGATGGATCGGTCAAATGAGGAAGAAGAAATGTTTAAAGCTGATCAGAAAGTCAAAGTGAAGGTAGTTCAAGAAGAGAAGATTGAGAAAGTTGAGATAGAAAGACAATGCACAAAATGTTTAGAACCGTGCATGTCTTGTCTAGACAAAGATGATAAATACAGAGAACTTAAACGTCATACTAATAACCTATCAAGTGATTTCAAAAACACAAAAGAGGCTTACGATAACTGAGCAAATCTATCAACGAATTACATGATGTAAGCATAAAGAATATGGATACGATTTTTATGCTCAAGGCAACGGTCATGGATAAACAGATGGCTATAAATACTCAGATTGACACGATTGCCAAACTAAAACAGGAGCTAGAAGCAATGAAGATAGAAACGGAACCTGTTGATAAAAAGTTGATCAGTTATTCGACCGTGTCTTACGTGTTGGATCACATTCTTCCCAAGCCAACTAGAAAAGATGAAAATGGGGAAGATATATATGGTTATCAAGATAAAAGTCTGTGTTATAATCGATGTCCACCCCCAATGTGGAACAACTATTGAGGAAGAAACCAGATGGGGTGGAAAAGACACTGAACTTGAAGTTAAAAACAGTAAAACATAACAGAAATGATCAGCTGCCTAACAACATCGATGTGACCTATTCAAAGTCTGATGGTGATGACGGATCAGACGTGGTTAAACAAGGGGTTGAGAATGTTTTGGAAAAAAAAGATAAAAAATTTTGATAAACACTCAATCAACGAATGAAAAAGGGAGTTCGAGTTCACAGCCTGAAAATGACAAAACATTTCATGATGTTTATCTTAAAACAACAGAACATAGTTCAAAGGATGATCCAAATTTTATAATGTACATAATGTGTGGATCTGATCAACTTTATTATGTTTCTGAATTTCTGATTCAGAATGTGAGCTTGAAAGAATTGAAAAGGTTTTCAACTTGTTAAAATCGAAATTTCTGAAATTGAAAGTTTAGCAAAAGGGAACGAAAGTTTAGAACTTTAAAAGAAATAACTCTTACTATTCCAAATCAAAAAATGTTTATTCAAATAACCATCAAAGAAATTACCATGGTTGGAATGGGCCTGGTATGGTAAGAGGAATCATAACAAGTTTGGAAAGTCAAAATTTGTCAAGAAAATGACTTTTGTTCCTACAAGTTCATCAAAAGAAAGTCAAATTTTTAAACAATCTAATAAAGAATTTTTCAAACAACAAGAACAACGTAAACAGGTTGAGAAATCCTCTGTTGTAACTGACACTAGGACGTGCTTCAAATGTAATAAGATTTGACACATTGCAAGAAAATGTCCACAAAATAATCCTAAACCTGTTCATAATGACAAGAAAAACTCTGAAGATTTAAAACAAAAATCACTGATGTTTGTACCAACTCAGGTTTGGAAACAATGCACAAAATCTGCAAACAACGTGAACCCAGTTAATACTAAGTTTTCAAGTTTTGAAAATGGCGAATCTTCAAACAGTAAAGAACAAAAAGATTCTTCATTGTATTTCAAGAAGATTAAAAAAAAATCAAACATGGGTGGTGAAAGAAAAAGAAATTTTTAAAAAAATCAATGTCAATAGAGAGTTTAGAGGATTTTCCTAAACTTGAGAAAGTTGCAAATACATCTTTTTGGGTAGAGAAAATTAAAGTCAAAGAAAATTCACCCAAGACTGAAAAGACTTGGGTATCTCTATTCAACTTATGTTTGTGTTTGTGTGTAGGAACTTCCGAGATAAAATTAAACCATGAAGAATGAGGTTTCTTGGTACATGACGACAAAGTAGCCGGGTTTTTCAAATGAAAAATTTTTAGGCATAAATATGTTTTGCTATAATGTTCATTTTGAAGAAAATTAAAAAAAAAGATTAAAAATCATAGAACCCTAACTGTTGAACAGACAAAATATGATGAAAAAACAGATTTAAAAATGTTTTAAAATCAAAAGTCTCAAAGATTTTGTCATCATGAGGGGAGAAAGTACAAAAAGAAAATGTGAAGCAGTAATGGATGGCGAATTAATGTGATTCTCATCGGTCAGTCAATGTTTCTTTCTTTAAAAAACAAAAATTTAAAAATATGTTTTTGATTTTAGGGAGAGAAAAGTTTTGAGAGAATACAAAAACATGAAAAAGAAAAAAAGAGTTTTCATGTAAAAAGAGGAAATGATAGTACATTAGTGGGCTATCACAGTATGCTAAAGAAAATGCAGTGTCAAAAATGTTTAAAGAGGTCTCACCAATGATGTACTAGTAGACTACACACATTCAGTAAACTGTTTTCGAGATATAAACTTAAAGAAAAACTTCTTAATTAGTGATTTAACATCTCTCGGATATACGGTCTTAATACACCGAAATTTCGTTTGAGAAATTACCGAGTTCTGAGATACTAGGTCTTTATAAATATTTGATATCTGGGGTATTATACAAGTTTTTCTGATTTTGCGTCAGCAATGGCCTAGAACTTGTAGAATACTTTACAATTAAAACTCCTAAAACTGCATTATAATTGAAAGTATCGAAAGATCGGAAAGATCTGACAACTGCAGTAAAAATATTCCAAATATAGAACACCACTTACTAAGTCGAGCTTCATCTCTTTGTCTGTACGGCGGTACTAAGCTGAGGACTCAAGGTATCACATTACCACTTACTAAGTCGAGCTTCATCTCATAGGCCTACTTCCACTTGTATCATAAATGTCCTTCAACTGAGTTACCTTATCTTCAAATGCAGGTGGACATTATATTAGTCACCAGATTTCTGATGACTTCTGATCAAAATCTGATGAGGTTTCATCAGATTTGATCAGATCTTTTCTGATCCTTTCTTCGAACACTTAGACAAAGATATTCTCATCAGATCTGATTCAGATGCTTCTTCTTATGGCCTATGATCATGTATCTTCTGTTGACTTGATCCTTTGACTTCTTCTTTATCATGATCTGATCAAATTGATCAGACTCTCTTTCTTCATTTTTCTTCAATACTTTATCCTTACACATAAAGTTTCCTAACAATTTCCCCCCTAAGTATTGTAAGTAAAATGAAGAACATACAACCAAAAACTTACAATCAGAAATGCAAGATAAAACGAAAACAACCATTTAAACAACTTTTAAACAAAGAATTCAAAGAGAAATTGTTCGACCATAGTAATCATTGTCTTGATAAATTCAATAATAAAAATCTTTCATGTTGGGTTTCCACTTCTGAGGGATTGATTGCCTGCATTCCTCATACATGGTTTTTACGTACTCCCTATCTTGAATCCAGTCATCAATAATGTCTTCAATCTGTTTCACCAAGTGTTCTTTCTTCTTATCCTTCTACTGTTCCTGCTTTTTCCTCATGATCTCTTTAATGTATGTCAAAGTTCTGTTTGAAAACTTACATATTTCATTAACTCTGAACACTTTTCTCCCTTCTTCGTCTTTATAGATCACTGCTAGCTCAGGTGTTTCAACAATGCTACCTGTTCTGGCATCCTTCATTGCTTCAGGGATTTCAGTGTTTGGTGTTGTGATCAGAGGTTTGCCATTAACCAAGTGTAGCGAAGGAATAGATCAAAATCTACTTGGCATATGTTGGTTGCTATCTCCCTTCCACGTTCTGAGAAGCTATGAAGTGCTTTTCTGTTTTCTCTTTTTCTCAGTGATTCTTGTGCATACATTCGTCTTAGCTTAACTATATCTAGTGGATGCAGACATTCCAAAATTTGATTGTCAAGGACCTGTTGTTCTTCACCATCTTCTCTCCTGGTATGATACATGTTTTGATGCCATCACCTTTGAGAGGAGTTTTGACTGATGTGTCAGTGGTGTGTACACTCTTGATGGGATTTCTGTATTTCCCCCAGAGACATCCTTCTTTGCTGTTGCCTCTCATTGTGAGGCATTTCTGGTGATTGGGTCCATCTTGCTAGGAAGAGGTTCTTCGTCTTTTCTATAATATTCCTTTAAAGCAACCTCTTGAAAGAGTACTTCATGGTCATCCACGGTCTGTATGATTCTTGTAATGTTTGGATCTTCTGTTGGAATCACAGTAGGCTTCTTTGAGGAAGTATGACCACTTTCTTCTCATTTCCTTTTCTCTCCAGATATACACTGTTTGCTGAATTCAGTTTGATTGAAAGAGTGGGTTCAACAATTTCTTTTCCTTTCTTTTTGTCTCTGGATGAGGACTGAGTTATGTGTTGAGCTCTTGTTATTAATGATGGTTCTGTTTGTGTTTAAGATTGTTGTAGTGGTGGTTGGGTTGGTTTTGATTGAATTGTGCTGATTGAGGTGATGGTAGAGTTTGTGTTGAGGGGTGTAAGATTAAGGCTGTTTCTCTAGAGGTAGAGATAGGATGAGGTGGAAGAGGGAAAGGGCTCATTGTCCTTTGTGGAAATTCAGTTGAGTCTTTTGGTTTGATTGGAATTGAAGCTGGCATTCTGAAAAGAGGTTTTGTTGATGCAGTTGCAGTTTGTTTGAGTACATCCTTCTGGGTTGTGCTAGGCATTTCTCTTCTTTCAGGAATCTGTTTCAACAAATCTGGCAGGCTTGCCTTAGTTGCTTGTGCAATATTAACACAGAGTCTCTTTAATAGATCTTTTACATCTTCAGTCAGCTTTGTGTTTGTAGCACTTTCTTCTCTAATGCTTGCCATCTGCCCCTTTAGTTCTGTGTTGCTTTTGCTCCAGTTCTGCATTTGTTCTTTTAATAAATGCACCATCAGATCATTGTTCTTCTCAACTTCCTTCAGCTTTTCCTCCACTTTTGTGAAATTTTCTGCAATACTTGTCAGACTCTGTGCTGCTGTTCTTGATTCAGCATTTCCTTTTGTCATCACAAGTTCTTTCATCTCTTCTTTCATAGCTCTGAATTCCTCACCTAGTTTCTGAAATTCATGAGAGATCTTCTTCACATCTTGAGAGGTGACTGGAGATTCTTGCAGTTTGTTCAATTTGTCTATGTTTGCTTGTGATTGTTTTCTGATTGATTCAACAGATTCTGACAAATTTCTGATGTCAAATTTCTATTGCTTCATCTCATTCAACAGATTATCCAGTTTTTCTTCAAGAGGAGACTTTCTCTCCTAATTCATTACATCCTCTATCACCTTTTTCAATGATGATTCAAGATTGGTTGTAAATGGGTCATTTGGAATAACAGGTGTTCCTGCTAACATACCAGCAGAAAAAACACATTTCTTGCTGTTTCAGGAACTCCCATGTCTTGATCATAAGACCAATTCATAGGTTTCCTACCAGAATCATGCACCACATGCATTTCCTGGATTTCCTCAAATCCTTGAACAATCCTTTTGGAATGTTCTCCTTGAGTTCTAGGATAACACAAAGTATCCAACAGTTGTCTCTGATCAAGTAGATGTTCTCCACTTGTTGCAGTTTCAACCTCCTCCTCATCAGATTCAGAGTTGATGCTCAGAGCCATACCCAATTGGGCTTTAACATTAGGTACTCTTGTTCTTATTTCAAAATCAGCCTCAACAGATTCTGATGATGTTACATCAGAAGTTGGTTTTGTAAAATTAAGATCAGGGTTTGATTCAAGGTGTGCACCTGTTTCAAGAGTATCATGTTGTTGACCTTCACCGCTAGCATTGAATCTGAATCAGTTGCTTCAACTTTAGTGGATGAGACTTCATCAGATTCTTCATTTGTTCCATACTCCTCAGCAATATTTTTGTCACCAGCAGCTGATGTAGACACCGTTCTTGATCCACAATCATCTGGTCCTGTTGGTTTGATCAATTCCTCATGCCTTTTGATAAAGGGTGAGTCTACGGGAATCACCTTCATCATACTTTGAGGCAGGGAAGGAAGATCACTGGGAAGGGCCCAAGCACTTGCTGCAGCAGTCTATGGAGTCATCACCATTGGTTTCCACACTATATCATGATTAGGGACTTCCATGTTTCTTTCAGCAAAAACTTTTGTTATGATGATTGACCAAAACCTTGCATGTGGAAGATGTGTTGTTGTTCTTCCTTTATGGGTGAATATGCTGGTTTTCAGGAGTGAAAAGATTTCTTTGGCATAATCTACATCTTCACCCTTTATCAGTCCATACATGATGTTCAATATTGGAATTGTTGTTTGATCAGCACCTCCTATCTTCCCTATGAGACAGCTGCTTATTATGTCCATAAAGACTTGCCAAAATCCTGGTAGTTCCTTTCTTTTGAACTGGCTAGTTAGAGTGATTGGGGCCTTGTACCCAAGGTTTTTGAATACCGCCAAGAGTTCTTCTTTGACTGGAGGGATGTGATATTCTTGTTTTTCAGGGATCTCCAACCATCTTCTGATGCTTTCTTCATTGACAGTGACTCTGATGTTTCCCCACACATGTGCAGTTAATTCTGTTCCTGACTTCTCTGTTGTATGCACTGTTTGCTGCAGGATTTGTTGA
Organism: Scalesia atractyloides; assembly: GCA_947069175.1. Lineage (NCBI taxonomy): Eukaryota > Viridiplantae > Streptophyta > Magnoliopsida > Asterales > Asteraceae > Scalesia > Scalesia atractyloides. The sequence goes on from CAMTDV010000006.1 coordinate 34,889,438, forward strand.
GGAACTTCATAGCTTCCTGTTAAAGCATATTTTATAGGACAATTGATCGAAAACTCTACAAGAATTCTGACCCTTTCATCATGCTGTCCATGATCAGTGTTGAGAGCTAGGTTGTTCTTTTTCTCTGTGTCTAGCCATTTTGATTTCTTGACAAGGGGAACTTCATGTTCCACAGCTGGAATATTGAGGTTCATGGAGCCGGAAGAAGACATGATGTTGTAATTTTGAGGTTTTGGCTTGCAGAAACAAGGTTGTGATTTTTAGGTTTGGAATTTTGAAAGCTTGAAACTTTTGGAGGTGACTGTGAGAGATTGTGTATTGGGTCGGTTTATATAAGTTTTGTTGTCCCACGTGATTGGTGATTAACTGTGTTAACAACCCATTGAATTATATGTTTAATGCTGACATCTTTGGGTTATCTAAAGAAAACTGTTTCAGAAAGAAAAAAAATTTTGAGTTTATCTTTTCTTTTACTGGTGCCTGCTAACCGCCAATCTTCACTTTTGCACAAGTGGGTCCACGATTTTGAAGAGTGGTCCACTTGCACAAGTGGGTCCACGTTTTGAAGAGTGGTCCACTTATTTTCTTTCTTCCTGCTAACATCCAATCTTCACTTTTGCTTGACTTTATCTTCCCCTTTTCTGTAAATCAAAAACTCAAAACTCTGGATCTTCAGTTTTCTGTTGACTTTTTCTTCAACAGATTGTTAAGTGGACTTCTGTTGATTTTCTGTTAACTTTCTGTTCAGGTAGATGGACAGCAGTGATTTTTTTAATTTTTTTTTGAGAGAGAGAGAAAGAGAGAAAGCGAGTAGAAATTCTACCGAGATACTTGCATTGATTTGGAGTGTCTTCAAATAATGATTAAGAATTTTTCTGATGAAAAAGATCAGATTTTCTGATAAAGATGATCAGACTTTCTGATAAAAATGATCAGACTTTCTAATAAAAATGATCAGATTTTCTGATAAAAATGATCAGGTTTTCTGATAAAAAGGATCAGGTATCTGATAAAAATGATCAGATTTTCTAATGATCAATGATTAAGAGTGTTTTTCTCATTAAAATGATCTGATTTTCTGATTGTCAACGATTAAGAATTTTTTATGAAAATGATCAGAGTTTCTGATAAAAATGATCAGATTTCTGATAAATATGGTAAGATTTTCTGAAAAAAAAGATCAGATTTTCTGATGATAGTAGAAAAAGATGTTGCATTTAAATTGAGAACTTGTTAATCCGCAAGTTTTCATCTCCTATCGTCTATTCGAAAGGTTGCATTGGATGTGGTCAGACTTTCATCAGAAAAAGTTGATGTTGTTGCATTTGAAACAAGAAAAAGTTGTTGCATTTGAAAATATTTTAATCAACATATCTTCATCTCCCTTTATTTAACCTTCTTGTTTTGAAATGTTTTCATTCTTTTGACAAAAAATTTCTTCAAGGTTTCCTCTTATCTTTTAAAACATCAGCAGTTTCTGAAAATTGTGATCTCATATGAGAGTTTTTATGATATTATCATAAATTCTTCTTGAAATGCTGTGGTTATCAGAAATTCCCCCTGGATCTTTGATCTCATCAGAAATTCCCCCTTAACCAAAACAAAATAGATATAAATATATATATATATATATATAATATATATATATACACACACACACACATACATACATACATAATTAAGTACAAGATATATAAACATCTAAAACGAAAAACAAAGAAAAGTTAAACTATCTCTTCATCGCTAAGACCATCATCTCCAAAATCTCCATCTCCATACATGATCTGCACCATTTCCCAGAGAGGTGTTTCATGCCCTGTGTTGTCGTCTGTTGGTATGAGGGCAGCAATGTGTTGTTCCTCCTGAACAAGCATTCTTGCTCTGATATATGATGCAGGAATTCCTCCAAAGTCCAGTTGAGAGGTTATGAGTTTCATCAAGAACTATGGGTAGATGAGGAAAGGACGACCTCCCCGTAAGTTGGCCTTAAAGTCATTCATTAGATAGGAAGAGTAGTTGTAGGGGAGATGATTTACTAAGGCATGGAGAGGATCCATTATCCTTAGAGTAATCTCATACCAACTTGAGGCTTTCCTCATAAAGCAAAAGGCAAACTGGGTTACCAGAAACTGCCAAGGTTCAATGAACCCGCTTTTGAAGATGGGGACTCTTCCTTGAGGATCATGGTATCCCATCATAGCCAAGGTAGCCTTCCTGTCTGCCAAGGAGAAGGTGGTTGGAGGACAGTCATCTCTTAGCAAGAGAGCTTCCCTGATAGTGTGCTCATTTAAGCAAATGAGCCTGTTGCCCATCACCCTCCCTGCAATGGTGGTCAGCCTTCCACCATCTACAATCAGTCGTGCAGACTTCCAAAACTCTTGAAGAATGTCCGGAAACACTTGAACGTGCATGGAAAGAGCAAAAGCTATTGGACTGCTCAGTAGCATGTTCAGAATGGTGGAGCAGTTTACATATCTTAGATCATCTACGTTCATCCTTACTCTTGCATTGTGCCTTTGGAAGTAAGGCAGAGGGAATCGATTGCTATCAATTCTTTCCATGGTGGTTGTGTGTGTTAAGTGAAGAAGACGAGTATTTCAAAAAGTTTTTAGGTGAAAATGTATGAGTAAGTGTGTGTCTATTTAAAGACAATAAGTACATGCCTTAAATGTTTTCACCGGTTAAGATCTTGATTGTTCCGATTCTACTCCACTTCGAGATATGGTGTCAGATTCGTTTAGAACTAAAAGTTGCCATATTCTCCCTCCTCATTTATGTATAAGCGGCCCCTGGTCATTAATTTTCTGTCGAGAGGACATATGTAGCCTTCTTTCCTTTAACCATGCTGAGTAAGCGTGTGAAGTTGATGTGATGGGGGTAAAAAAATAAAATAAAATAAATAAGAAAAATGAAAACTTGGGGAGTTATCTTTGTGACGTATACTTTCCTCATGCATTAGATATTCCCAAGTTAGAAAAAAAAACGAAGTTTGAAAAGAAACTATGTAAAATAAAAAAAAATTGTACAAGTTATGTGTGGATTCATGGTATAAAGGAGATATATGCAAGTGGCACTTTTTCTGTTGAGAACAACGAAAAATTTTCTTGCCTCTAATGAATTGATCAGATTTCTGATGGGATTATCAGATTCAGTTTTGACAGAATTCTGATTAGAATTTTTATCAGACTTCTGGTCAATTTATTAGAGCCCGTTTAATTACTAAACTTTAGTTTCATCAGAATTTTTTTTGGATTGAGTAGTTTCCTCGTATCTCTTGTTTATCATTCCCAATTTGCTGATTAAATAATTATGTCTTTTCTCATCCAAAGGTTTTGTAAAAATATCAGCAAACTGATTTTCTGTTGGAACAAAATACATTTCTATATTTCCTTTTTCCACATGATCTTTTATGAGATGATACCTGACATCAATATGTTTCGTTCGTGAGTGGTGAACAGGATTTGAAGTTATTGCTATTGCACTCTTGGAATCACACAGGATTGGTATTTTTGTTAGATTCACTCCATAATCTTTGAGTTGTATTTGCATCCACAAAACTTGTGAACAACAGCTTGCTGCTGCTACATATTCTGCTTCAGCTGTAGAGGTGGAAACACAGTTTTGTTTCTTACTTGCCCAACATACAAGCTTTTCTCCAAGCATTTGACAAGCACCTGATGTGCTTTTTCTGTCCAGTTTACAACCTGCATGATCTGCATCTGAATATGCAATTAGGTCTAAACTAGTTCCCTTAGGGTACCATAAGCCATGGTCAGGAGTGCCTTTTAGATACTTAAAAACCCTTTTTACTGCTTTTAAATGAGATTCTTTGGTATTGCACTGATATCTAGCCAGAAAGCATGTTGAAAACATTATGTCAGGTCTGCTAGCTGTTAGATATAAGAGTGATCCAATCATTCCTCTGTAGGTTTTAAGATCTACATTTGCACCATCAGGATCAGAATCTAACTTGTTTCTTGTGGCCATAGGAGTTTTTGATGATGAGCAATTTTCTAATGAATATTTCTTTAAAATGGTTTTAACATATTTTGATTGATTCAAAATTATTCCATCAGATTCTTGTTTTACTTGGAGACCTAAAAAGAAACTTAATTCTCCTATCATGCTCATCTCAAAATTGCTTGTCATCAAATTTTCAAACTTTTTACAATGATTTGAGTTGGTTGATCCAAATATTATGTCATCCACATATATTTGTACCAACAAAGTGTGCCCTTTGTGTGTTTTGACAAAAAGAGTTGTGTCTATAGTACCTTTGGTAAAACCTGATTGGATCAAAAAGTTTGAAAGAGTTTCATACCATGCTCTTGGAGCTTGTTTCAACCCATACAAGGCTTTGTTCAGTTTGTAAACATGTTTTGGAAATTTTGGATCAACAAAGCCTTCTGGTTGCTGCACATATACTTCTTGATCAATCTTACCATTTAGAAAAGCAGACTTTACATCCATCTGATAAACTTTGAAGCCTTTTGAAGCTAGATAAGCAAGAAAGATTCTAACTGCCTCCAGTCTTGCTACTGGTGTAAAGGTTTCATCATAATCAATTCCTTCTTGTTGACTATACCCTTTTAATACCAATCTTGCTTTGTTTCTGGTTATTATACCTTGTTCATCGTATTTATTTCTAAATACCCATTTTGACCCTATGACAGATTAGCCATTTGGTCTAGGTATTAGGTTCCACACTTGACTTCTTTCAAACTGATCAAGTTCTTCTTGCATGGCTTGTGTGACATCTGTGTATTTTAATCATCATACAATTTCCGAAACAATTATTTTAATTTTATAACATTGTGTTTTATTCCGAGATTTATTTTAATACTTATGATATTTCATATTTTCAATCCTTGTTCAAATTCGACCTTTCAAATCACTTCTGGAAGTGAAATCGCAAACCGTTATGCAAACGTAATCAATTTAACATGACGTACACTCTGGACTAATGGCATAAGCTAAATATACTCTAAATATCCTCTATATAACTTATAAATAAGTTTTGAGGGCTTCGGTATGGCAAAAACATGCTTATGCAACTTAAGGGGCTATTTTGCAAATTATGCGAAACATATGCCGTTACGCGTATTTCCTAATCCGGAACATGCACGCGCATCCAAAAATTTTTGTAGTCATTAAAATCTTGTATTTTGATGATTTAAAATGCAAAATTATCATTCGTTATGTATTAACGGTCATTTGCGCGTTCGTTACGATTTTCGTCGTAATTAACCGAAAACCACAACCGTACGACCGAACGAACCGACACCCGGGACATTTTTGGACACATTTCAAGTTTCCTAAGCTTTATCGTATTTATAAAACTTAAAAATGAGGTTAACGAGTCTTAAAAAGTGCCAAAATGCAACAAAACAAAGTGCAGGGACTAAACTACAACTTTTGTAAACTGCTGTCTGCACATGGCCCTTACGGACCGTAAGCTTAGGACGATACGGTCCGTAAGCCATGCCCATCACAGCAGGTTTCTTGGCAGCTTCTTGTTCAATTGCCTTGACACCTATAACTCGTTTTTGCCACACTTCTCCTGGTTGCAACACCTCACTAAACACTTGTAATGATCCTACAACATCTCCAAACACTTGGAATGATCTTGTGGCTTCAAGAAATCTATAAATACCCCCATTGTTGCAACCGTTTTCCTTGGTCATTCACTCTTTCTTTCTCTCTTGCTCTACTTGGAGGCTACCACTTAGTTGGAGGCTTCCTAACTGAGCATTCTTATTCTTGGGGCTCTTCAAGTGTTCTCCAACACAAGTAAGTGCTCCCTCCTAGTCTTGTTCCGTTTCTTTTAGCTTGTTTAAGCTAAAAGTCAAATAGTTTGACTTTCAACTTTGACCATTAATTGGTCAAGACAAAGTCCAATTCGACTTTGCAACGTGATCGTAATCACGATGGTTATGAACCTTAGCGATCATGCCTACTGATTACCACGTATACTAGTCGAAGTGACGAGTCAAAGTTTCGGTCAAAAGTGCGCATTATGTGCATTTTATGACGAAAAATTTTTAGGTATCAAAACACTTTATAAACTTAGTTAGACATGTTTAACATGTTTAACTCGTCAGTTTTAGTTTAGTGCTTGTTTAGGGTCGTAAGACGAGCGGTCTTGACCACCGCTTTGACTTTCGAATCCGACCCGTTTGGTCGACCTTAGGATCCAACCAAACACATATTTGTGACCTTAGTTGTATAGGGAATAACCCTCTGAGATTATACCTTATGGTCACGTCGTTTGGTTAGTATTATGATAGGTCGTTATTATGCCCTTTATAAATGACCAAAATGCCCTTTTTACACATAAATTAATTTTAAGCATATGTGGCTAAAGTTTTGACATATGAACTGATATTACAACATTATTAAACATGTTTGGGCATTTAAGACTTATCATAGGACATGTTTGACCATCCGATCACGCGTTTACGCAAACGACACATTAAAGTAGCGTAAACTACCTTAACGGGTCATTCCGGGTCAAAAGCACTTAGGATCACTTCCAAATCAGAATGTTGAGTTTATTAAATCAGACCATATGAGTTCCAGCACTCATTTAATTTATAAGACATCATTCTATCTGAATCTTCTTATTAAGGTCCTGACATTAACATAGTTATCCGATCTTAGGAACCATTTGGTTTCCTCAGACTCTTGAGCCTTATTATTCTTCTTGAACAAGGATACTTTTGCAACCCCAAGTGAGTACATAGACCCCTATTTTATATTTTTCAAATATTTTGGGGTGAAACACATGTGCCTACTCAATACTTTCATGTTTTCATGCTTTCATGACATATACTTGCTATGTTCATCTAGTACATATATGGTACATGATTTAAATTATGTTTTGCTATGTATGTTGACTGAGCATGCTAGCACATTGATTTCAAAGACATCTTTTGCGGCATATGTTGACTTAGCATATGAGCACATTGATTTACATTACATTTTGCTATGTATGTTGACTGAGCATGCTAGCACATCCATTTTATGGACGTTTCTACTTCGTATGTTGACTTAGCATACTTAGTACATGGTTTAAAGACATTTTTCATGACATTGCTTACATTGACTATGACATTTGGTTTGTTTAACGGGACATAATACATTCATTAACATTGATCACGCCGCCCGGTAGTATGTAATGGTACCATAGGACTTGACAAATCCCGTTCCCCGCTTCCTAGGTTTGTTTGGAAGTAGGTAATGACAGAATCCGAATACATTTTTGATAAACTTTTGACTTGATAAGGGTTTATCTGACAGTCTGAAGGCTTGAATGTATGTGATAAACATAACTACATAAATGTTCATATCAAATAAAGCATTGGTTTTGCAAAACATGACTTTTGATTTAAACTTTGGTTTATTCAAGACATTGTTTTGTACATGAAATTTTTTTATACAAGACATTTGTTATACAAGTGATGGTTTATACCTAACATTGTGACACATTACATTGTTTACATTAGACATTTGACATTTGTTAGACAAGACATTTTTGGTGGTTATTTGATAAGTGATTTAAATAACGACATGTGTGTAATATGATAAAAGCATGCTGGAAACGCCGCTGGTACTTCCTATATATAAGTGCTTTCATGATATTACATATCGTAGCGTTATTTAAACCACTTCGACAAAGACAAAGACATGACACATTTGGTACAAATAACATATATTTTTCACTAGACATTGTTTTACAAATGGCATATTTTATACAATTCATTTTCATCCGGTTAATTATTTAACCATACATCATTCTTTTATATCATTTGATTTTCATATGATTTTATAAAAGAAAACATTTAATAAGGTTCATGACTACTTTTCGTTAAACTATTATTTTAAACTTCAAGTCATGAATCCTCATCAACAAAACCTATGTATCTCATAGGCATTTTTATGCTGACGTGCCTATTTTCACATGTGTTTCAGGAGCTAATGTTTGAGGTTGATTCATGCTACACTTAAGCGCACTTGGGCTTTAGTGACTTAAAATCAAGCAAGACAAATAAATTTATGTTATGTTACCGTTAAATTCCAGACAATGTAATCAAACTTGTTGTAATAATACAAAACTTTAATTACCATGGTTGTTGAAACAATACTTTTGTTACGACACTCCCCGACGTTTAGGTCGCGGTTTGTTGTTTTACGCAGTCGGGGTGTGACAGAAAGATTGGTATCATAGCCAAGGGTTATAGGGAATTAGGTTATTAGTAATGCTTTGACCTAGACTATAACTTTTCTAGGACCCTAACACAAGTTATCTTGTGTTTAGAATTTAAAACACTACCATCACCTATCCTTAGGTGAATACCAAAAACAAAACAAAACAAAATGGAAGGCATAAAGTCAAAAATAAATCATCGATCTCTTTTAGCTTCCAAAGTTTTCAAAATCTCGTCAATGTTTGGGTTTTAATAATGTTAACACATGCAATCTGGAAGGGTGGGTGCCTATACCCTGAGTTTTCTGTCTAAGGCTAGAGTGTTCGTACAAATCCACTTTATCGAACCAGTCACTCTTACCTGGGAACTCTTGGGGTGAGTATCCACCTATAGGCTAAAGCATGTCTTCACGATACATTATAAAGACCCATTTACTTTGCTTAGTCATTGTGCATCATTTGTTTGTTTGATATAACGAACTGTGACACCTCAAAAATTTCGTCCAATAAAAATCCGACACATGTCCCGAAAATTCTTGGTTGCGACGTGTAACCGAGAGGGACCAAGGACGCCGTCATGTTATTTTTATAACCTCTGAACGAGCATCGGACAAGTCGAGGGACCAAAATGGCAAGAGCAAAAACTTCCCTTTCTGGAAGGTCCTTACGGACCGTAACCATCAATGGTTACAGGACCGTAAGCTAATTAAATTATGGTTTTCAGTAAGGCGGTTACGGACCGCAAGCCTAAGTGGTTACGGTCCGTAACCATTCAAATTTTGTGGGCGCCGGAGGTCCTTACGGACCGCAAGGTACAACCCTTTCGGTCCGTAAGAGACTGCCAGTGGCAGATTGCTTGGCAGCTTCTTGCCTTGCCACCTATTCGCGAATGCCACTCTCTTGGCTGGTTGTGACACGTCCATAAACACCTGGAGACCCCTCACACCTGTCCTAGACACTTGTCTTGCTCCCAATCTTCTCCCTTGCCTATAAATACCAAGCTCAACCTTGCATTCCTTGCTCATTCACCATTTCCCTTCTTCTCTTGCTCATTTGGGAGTTCCTGAGATTTTTGGGAGCACCCTCTGAGTTCTTAGTACTTATTTGGATCACTTGTAAGTGCTCCAACCCTCCTTGTTCAGTTTTGATAGGCTTAAAGCCAAAGTCAAAGCGTTGACGTAAAAACGCCTTGACTTTGAGCTAAGACCATTATGGTCCAGCCAATGTTCGTAACGAACATGGCTACGTGATCGTAATAAGGTAGGTATTAATCCCTCAAGAGGGCACCTTCTGATTACCACGTTTGCTTGGTCAATTGACGGGTCAAAGTTATGTTAGTAAAAGTCAAACAGGTCAGTTATGAAATAAAATTATAACTAGTAATGTAGGTGTTATAAAACCTGTTTTGACACACTAATAACTTGGTAATAATTATAAGAACATGTAGGAACATGTTTGGCTCGGTCTAAGGTCGGTTCGTAACTGAAAGTCGCGAAAGTTGACTTTTGCTTTGACTTTCAGTTCTGACCCGATTTAGCAACATTAGCTTTTGTCCCTAAGTTGCATTATGACCATGTTATAATATACTATAACCCTCTAGAGTTATAGGACATGGTCATGTAGTAATCCGAGTTGATACACAAGTTCCGCTAAATATGCCAAACTTTGCTAAAATGCCCTCCATACTCAAAAGCATTGTTTTAAGTACAAATGAGCATGAAAATGAATTATGTATTGATTTATAAACATGACTAACTTATTTTGATGTCAATAATCTGGTCATAACCTGAGTGCAAATCATGCTTTTAAAGGACCAAATCGCCTTTTTGGCGCATAAAACGATTTAAACATAAACTTGATATCAAAACTCATTACCTACTGATGTAATATCATTATTAGGAATATTTGGGATATTTACTCAGATTGCATACTGAGTTTAAACTATAGCTTGCATATTATGTCCTTAATGACGATATTGCCCTTTTCGGCACTTTTAACGAAATTCAAACATTTTAATGAACCAAAACCTTATACTTACGGATGTAATATATATATATTAACATATTTTGGTCATACAAACCTGATCACAACAATAGTTTTACTTAAATACCATTTAAATCATCATTTAGCGACTTAATCACCATTTCAGCGTACAATATGGTTTAAAATCATATTAGAGCATTAAGACTTGATACCTACTGATTTTAAAACATGTTTTCAAATTATTAACAGTAGGTACATGTCCCAAACTCAGATTCCCAAATAAGTTATCAACTATATGTGAAATGACTAAATTACCCTTTCGGGACATAGTTTGGTCTTAAACTATGAACCACACATATAATTGATGTCCTACTGATATAACATAACAAAATAGGTATTTTTACAAAACGTTTACATTATTTAACATCAATTTACTTATAAGTTCGTTTAATACATTTTAAAATGACGAAATTGCCCTTTTAAGGCATAGTTTGCTTTCAAAACCATAACGGGCCATCATATCAGTAACCTACTGTTATAATAACATATTTTAAACTTAATGACATATGGAACTTGTGTAAAGACTCACCCGGTTACCTAGTTTCACTTATATGCGTACGGTTAAGCCTACGTGACTAGTTTACGCAATTTAACTGAAACGGGTTAACCATATCAAAATATTCTCAAAATCCAGAATGTAGAATGGTAACCCATATTATACAAGTCCTAGCACTTGTCGGGTCCAAAATGCATTCTTTTCCGGTCATCGCTTAATCTAGCGTGTTTGTACCGTATTCTTTATTTTAAGTTAGCCGGTCTAAGTCAATGACTAAATAAAGACCCGCTAGCTAACTAATCGGTTAATAATACCATCCATCCAGACTAGAGACTTCCGGTAGACTGTCGCCAAGCTAGTTTAATTTGATTACGGCTATGCTTTGCTTATTTTCTTATTTACTAAAGATTTGCAAGCCAGGTAAATACTTTAACTTATTTTCCCTTATACGGGCTTGGGATATGGTATACTAATACCGCATGGTTGGATATAGGATCAAAGACCAATGATTCGGGAATTCAAATAATCCATTTTAATTCGTATTGCTTAATATTAAACATTTGGGGGTTAAAACGACCGTGTCCTGGATATCCACGGCTCATTTAATTGCAAATTGCCACGACCTAAGCACGGGGTGTAGGCATACACCCGTCAGATCCTAAATTAAATTATAACCCATTAGGGGTGCACCTATTAAAGGTGTTAAGTGGCGTGTCGATTAATCATGATCCCGGCATAGTTTCTGGGCTCTAAATGTATTATTAGCATGTAAAACTGATAACATGAAAATCATGTATACCAAGTTATTTATTAAAACCAAGTACCATTGCGTACACTAAATGTTTTCGAAATATTTTCAAAATGAGTGGGTTAAATGTATTTACCAGTGAAAACTGACGTATTTTCAAAAGACTAAGCGCAGGTGACAAGTATACGTAATTAGGCTGGAAGTGCTCAGGCGAAGCTTAAGAGGAATTGCAACCCTTGCTTAGAAGGCCTTAGTCTCTTAAATTTCCTTTTGTAATCACATTTCGATCCGCATGTGGATCAAGTTACAAGCGTTTTATATTATTTTTGAACTTTGAACATTCATACGTTTGTAATAGTAATTATCCAGACTTCCGCTCTGTTATATTGTATTGTTTGGTAATGATGATATCAACTTACGTCCCGATATTCCCCAACCGGGCCCACCGGGTTATACGTGAAAATTAGGGGTGTGACAGGTTGGTATCAGAGCCAACTCTCGAGTGAATTAAACGCTAGCCTTTTGTGTTTAATCTTGAGAATACATATTAACACATATCTCTTAGACTTTCGAGTCTAGACTTTGACCTAGTGTAATCATTTCCATCTTATTATTCTAGCTTTGTATTTTGTTTAACTTGTTTTTGAAACAGGAATAATGCCGCCTAAGTTTAGACGTGGAGGAAAGGGCAAAGGACCCATGAGGGATGGACCCTCTATGACTGGGCCATCCTTCAGACCACCTTATAGACCATCTCTAGCCGGAGCAGCTGATCTGCCTGACTACAATCCTTACGAGGGATCCGGAGATTTCTTGTCCCCTTTTGAACCTTTCAGACATCTATATCACACGAATATTCTCCACCCCATTCACACTCCCAGTATTCCTACCATTCTCACCATTCCCACCAATCTCACCATTCACACTCTCATTCCCATCAGGAATACTTCAACTCTTATTTCGATAACCCTATCAACCAACCCGCACCAGAAACCCCTCCAGTTGACTCACCTACCCATATGGAGGAAGATTCCGATCCGGAAGAATTTCCCAAACCGCATCCTATGGGCACCCCATCGAGCTGTCTAGTGGCTCGAACTCCTTGGCGGGATCTCCGTTCCGAGGTCCTGATGAATATGAGCAACGATAGGCACAATACGTGTTTGTCAACATGCCCTCCTACCACAGTACCCCCCAGCATCAAACCCCGTCACCCCATCCTCACCAAGAGGATGTAGAAATGCAACAGGTGGATCAACCTCAGCCACCACCTGAATCATCATCACAACCACGTCGGAGGCGTGGGGCACGCATGTCAGTACGTGCTGGGCAAAGGTCGGGTTCGCTACCACCATTGCCACCCTCTTACCCTATCATCCCTGAGGACCCACAAATGGGTGGACCCTCGAACACATCGCCAGTGATAGAGCCTCCACCACAACCAGCTGTTGGGCCTCTGCCTCAACCACCTCTACCAACGCCGGATTTTGCCAATCCAATACCTGCATATACAGGACCAATCAGAGTTTCCCATTGTCGACCCTCCTGGCTTGTATAATTACATCCACCATGGTTTAGAGCAAGATCCTTATTATGATGCGATTATTCATAATAACCTTTATCATTCCTCTTACCCTTCTTACCCACCTTCTTATACCTCTACCGGGTATCCACCTTATGGATATCCGTATTCAGTTGCGCCTTAGCCACAACCACCTCCACCTCAGCCTCCACCCCAACCACAAGTACCACTTGAGGCCATTAATGAGGCCTTAGATCAAGTAAGGGAAATGCGACAACAAGTCAAGAAATCGGAGAAGAAAACAACGAATTTATCAAGAAGCTTTACAAGACTATAAAAAGGAGAAAGGATGACTAGTTTTGTATTTCCATATATGTAATTTAAATTCCAAAAAGTCCCTGCGTGGACGTTGTTATTTCTGTTAAGTTCCTGCATGAACTATTTTTGTTATTTTAAGTCCTATATATTAGGCAATTTTGTAATGTTCCTTTTAGTAATATTTCCTTATTATTATTTACTTCATCCAATCAATTAACATGATTTTATTCAAGTTTTATTGATCCGCCATATTAACCAAAATCCATCAGCCAATGACTATGATCAGATAGATTGGCAAATGAAAATTTTGGAAGTAACCTTCTTTCTAGCAAAGGTGAACGATGTTCAACTTCCAAATTTATCATTTCTCCGTGTCAAACTTGATGGGAGATAACTCTTAAATCCTAGTGATGAATGTTGTCACATTAATCTTTTGGGTAAATGACAATGTTCAAACCCTATCGCCTAAGTGATCAAGTTAGATCCTGGCTAAAATTTTCAAACACTCAATAGTAGTGTAAAAGCTAATGAGCAATAATACAGTAGTGACGCATGACGCACTAACTGATAAATTCTGGACTATGTCCGATCTATAAATGCCTATGATGGTCCTCTGAGACCTAGTTATATATATAAATATACCACATCTTATATTTAAAATTCTGTATGGTCATAGAACCATGTTATGAATAAGGGTACGCCGTAGCATCTAACCGAATTCATCTCAATATTTAGAAGTAAATTGCAACAATGGCGGGATCAAACGAAGTAAATAGCAAGCGCAACGATGACGACCCCAATGAGAACATCATCATAAGTAAGAATGACTTGAGAGAACTTATTGCAACAGAGGTTGGCAAAGCCTTAAAAGATGGGTCTGAACGTCAACCTGAGTTAAGCGCTTCTCGCTCTAAGGCCGTCTCTAAACCTAAAACTCAGCCTAGCCACTTAAGAACGAAAAAGAGTGAGGCACACTCCTCGAATGTGAGGAGTATAGCAAAGAGTAATGAGCATCCTAAGAAACCAAATGTCAATGGTGACGGTTGCTCCTACAAGTACTTCGTGTCTTGTAGACCTCGTGATTTTAATGGGGAAAAGGAGTTGTTGAGTGCTTGAGATGGTTAGATGAGATGGAGACGGTGGTGGATATCAGCGGCTGCGTTGAGAAAAATGTGGTTAAGTATGTATCTCAATCGTTCAAAGGCGATGCCCTTATCTAGTGGAAAGCCTTAGTCCACTCTACGGGCAAAGTTCATCTCTACAACTTAAGTTGGTCTAAGTTTGTAGAATTAGTGAAGGATACCTATTGCCCACCCCATGAGGTAGAGAAAATCGAGTCAGATTTCTTAAATCTGACCATGAAGAACATGGACTATCGGAAGTTTGTCACCGACTACAACTCTCTCTCAAGGCTAGTACCTTACTTGGTCACCCTGGAGCCCAAACGTATCGCTCGTTTCATCAATGGGTTAGCTCCTGAAATCAGGAGTATGGTTAAGGCGGTGCAGCCAGGCACCTACAAGTCCGTTGTTGAGTTATCCCTCTCCCTCACACAGGACTATATGAGGCAATTGTCAGTTAAGACTGACAATGAGGGAAAGAGGAAACGGGAGGACGGAAACTCCCAGAAATTTAACAAAAAGGGCAAGCATGGGTTTAGTAAAGATAATCAGAAGTCGAGCGACAAACCCACGTGCAAGACGTGTGAAAAACAACATTATGGGCAGTGTCGCTTAGACCAGAAGCCGAAGCAGTGCAATATCTGCAAGAAAACTGGGCATCGGTCACCTGAGTGCCGAAACAAAAAGAGGCTACCTGTGGATGTGGCGAGAAAGGCCACATCAAAACGAATTGTCCTAAGGCTACTACTAAGAGTAAGGCCAAAACTACCGAGGCTAAGAAAGCCACTGCTAGGGCCTTCCAAATGAATGCTAAGGAAGCAGTGAAGGATAACAATGTCATAACGGGTACGTTCCTTATCAACGACACTTTTGCTAGAGTTCTTTTCGATTCGGGCGACGATAAATCGTTTGTAGATCATAAGTTTAGTGAACTACTAAACTTTCCCGTAAGAACTCTAGACATAACCTATGAAGTAGAGCTCGCTGATGGAACAATAGAAATCGCTTCATCCATTCTTGACGGATGCTTCATAACCATCAAGAATTATTCTATCCCTGTCTCTCTTTTACCTATGAAACTAGCGGGATTCGATGTAGTCTTAGGCATGGATTGGTTATCGCATAACCAAGCTCGCATTGCCTGTGATAAGAAGCTCATTGAACTCAAATCCTCATACGGTAAAATCCTCACCATTCATGGAGACAAACACTTTGGACTGCCTGATAAAGCAGTTTTGCTTAAGGCATCTAGATGTACGACGAAGGGATGTGTCATCTACATGGCACAAGTCACCGTTGATGAACCCAAACCAAAGATTGAAGATATACCTATCATTTCCGAATAGTGTTCCCAGAAGAATTACCTGGCCTACCTTCCGATAGGCAGGTAAAGTTTCGAATCGATATCATACCTGGAGTAGCTCCCATAGCTAAAGCTCCGTATCGTTTAGCACCAACCTAGATGAAGGAATTGAGAACCCAACTGGACGAACTCTTAGAGAAAGGTTTTATTCAACCTAGCTCTTCGCCTTGGGGAGCTCCTATTCTTTTCGTCAAAAAGAAGGACGGATCAATGCGGATGTGCATAGATTACCATGAGCTCAATAAAATAACGATCAAGAATCGTTATCCCTTGCCCAGGATCGATGACTTGTTTGATCAATTACAAGGCGCAAGCTACTTCTCGAAGATTGATTTAAGATCAGGATATCACCAGCTTAAAGTTAGAAACGAAGATGTTTCGAAAACTGCTTTCAGGACAAGATATGGACATTATGAGTCTCTAGTGATGCCTTTTGGGCTCACTAATGCACCCGCAGCATTCATGGATCTCATGAATAGAGTCGGCAAGCCATACTTAGATAAGTTTTTCATTGTCTTCATAGACGACACACTTATATATTCTCGTAATCAATCCGATCACGAGAAACATTTAAGGTGCATCCTCGATATACTACGTCAGGAAAAGTTGTATGCGAAATTCTCCAAATGTGAATTCTGGTTACGTGAGGTTCAGTTCCTTGGTCAAATAGTAACTGAACATGGTATCCAAGTAGATCCAGCGAAGATAGAAGCAATAATGAATTGGGAAGCGCCAAAGACACCTTCTGAGATACGTAGTTTCTTAGGACTGGCTGGTTATTATCGAAGGTTCAATGAGAACTTTTCACGAATAGTCGCTCCTCTAACAATCTTAACGTATAAAGATGCTAAATTTAACTGGGGTCCAAAGCAATAAGAATCCTTTGAGATATTAAAGTATAAGTTAAGCAATGCCCTGGTGTTAACTTTGCAACAAGGCGTTGAGGACTTTGTGGTTTACTGTGATGCTTCACACACTGGTATGGGATGTGTGCTTATGCAGAGAGGCAAGGTGATTGCCTATGCATCACGACAATTGAAAGTGCATGAGAGAAACTACACCACCCATGATTTAGAACTGGGTGCAGTAGTATTCGCACTTAAACTTTGGAGACATTATCTATACGAACAAAGTGTATTATCTACACCGATCATAAAAGCCTCCAACATTTGTTCAATCAGAAGGATCTGAACATGAGACAACGTCGTTGGATGGAAACACTCAACGACTACGATTGTGAAATTTGATACCATCCCGGGAAGGCGAATGTAGTTGCTGATGTGCTTAGTCGCAAGGAAAGAGTCAAACCTTTAAGGATCAATGACAAGAGCATTGAACTGGAGAATAGTTTGAATGAGAAGCTATTAATTATACAAAAGGAAGCCATGTCAGAGGACAATATCGCAAGAGAAGGATTAGGTGCAACCATTGATCAGTTAGCATCTGGAAAGGACGAAATGTTTAGGCTTAATAAACAGATCTGGGTTCCGATCTTTGGAGGACTTAGAGATGTAATCCTCCAAGAAGCGCATAATTCTAAATATTTGATTCACCCAGGAAGCGACAAGATGTATCAAGATCTTAAGCCCAATTATTGGTGGATAGGTATGAAGAAAGATATAGCCAATCATGTAGCAAAGTGCTTGACATGTTCTCAAATTAAGGCAGAACACCATAAATCATCAGGTTCTACAACAGCTTGAAATCCCAGTGTGGAAATAGGAAATGGTAACTATGGACTTCATCACTAAGTTACCTAAGACCAAGAGTGGCAATGACACGATTTGGGTTATCGAGGATAGATTAACCAAATCCGCTCATTTCTTACCAATTAAGGAAACGTACGATTCTGATAAGCTGGCTAAGCTTTATGTCGATGAGATTGTGACCTTGCACGGTGTGCCGATATCTATTGTATCTAATAGAGATACAAGATACACATCTCATTTCCGAAAAAATTTTCAACAATCTCTAGGCACGAGATTAAACTTCAGTACGGCTTACCATCCGCAGACGGATGGACAAAGTGAGCGTACCATTCAAACCTTGAAGGACATGCTTCGAGCTTGTGTGATCGATTTGGGTGGAAGTTGGGATGATCACTTACCCCTAATCGAATTCTCTTATAATAATACTTATCACACAAGTATTAAGGCCGCTCCTTTTGAAGCCTTATACGGAAGAAAATGTAGGACGCCTGTGTGTTGGGCTGAAGTTGGAGAAGCCCAACTATCTGGACCCGAAATTGTTCTTGAAACTACGGAAAAGATTGTACATATCCGTGATCGACTTAAGGCAGCTCATGATAGACAAAAGAGCTATGCTGACAAAAGACGTAAACCTTTACAGTTCCAAGTTGGGGACAAGGTTATGTTATAAGTGTCTCCTTGGAAAGGTGTAATGCGCTTTGGGAAAAAGGGCAAGTTGAGCCCAAGGTACATCGGACCATTCGAGATAACCGAATGTGTCAGATCTGTAGCTTATAAGCTTAAGCTACCTGAGAAGCTTAGTGGAATTCATGATGTTTTCCACATCAGTAACTTGAAGAAATAACTCGTGAACTAGTCGTTAGCAATGCCTCATGAAAATATACAGATTGATGAAAACTTGCGTTTCATAGAGAAACCAATTGCGATTGAAGATCGGCAAGTTAAGAAGCTTCATAGGAAGCACGTACCTGTTGTGAAGGTCAAAATGGGATGCCCGTCGAGGTCCCGAATATACTTGGGAGGTCGAGTCCAATATGCGACAAAGGTACCCTTATCTATTTGAATAAATATCGAGGTCGAGATTTTTATTAAGGAGGTGAAGATGTGACACCTCGAAAATTTCGTCCAATAAAAATCCGACACATGTCCCGAAAATTCTTGGTTGCCACGTGTAGCGGAGAGGGACCAAGCACGCCGTCATGTTATTTTTATAACCTCTGAACGAGCATCGGACAAGTCGAGGGACCAAAATGGCAAAGAACCAAAATTTCCCTTTCTGGAATGTCCTTACGGACCGTAACCATCAATGGTTACGGACCATAAGCATTCAAATTCTTTGGGCGCCAGAGGTCCTTACGGTCTGTAAGGGACTGCCAGTGGCAGATTGCTTGGCAGCTTCTTGCCTTGCCACCTATTCACGAATGCCACTCTCTTGGATGGTTGTGACACGTCCATAAACACCTGGAGACCCCTCACACATGTCCTAGACACTTGTCTTGCTCCCAATCTTCTCCCTTGTCTATAAATACCAAGCTCAACCTTAGCATTCCTTGCTCATACACCATTTCCCTTCTTCTCTTGCTCATTTGGGAGTCCCTGAGATTTTTGGGAGCACCCTCTGAGTTCTTAGTACTTATTGGATCACTTGTAAGTGCTCCAACCCTCCTTGTTCAGTTTTGATAGGCTTAAAGCCAAAGTCAAAGCGTTGACGTAAAACGCCTTGACTTTGAGCTAAGACCATTATGGTCCAGCCAATGTTCATACGTGATCATAATAACGTAGGTATTAATCCCTCAAGACGGCACCTCCTGATTACCACGTTTACTTGGTCAATTGACGAGTCAAAGTTATGTTAATAAAAGTCAAACGGGTCAGTTTTGAAATAAAATCATAACTAGCAATATAGGTGTTATAAAACCTGTTTTGACACACTAATAACTTGGTAATAATTATAAGAACATGTAGGAATATGTTCGGCTCTTCAATTCCAGGTCTAAGGTCGGTTCGCAACCGAAAGTCGCGAAAGTTGACTTTTGCTTTGACTTTCAGTTCTGACCCGATTTAGCAACATTAGCTTCTGTCCCTAAGTTGCATTATGACCATGTTAAAATATACTATGACCCTCTAGAGGTATAGGACATGGACATGTAGTAATCCGAGTTAATACACAAGTTTCCGCTAAATATGCCAAACTTTGCTAAAATGCCCTCCATACTCAAAAGCATTGTTGTAAATACAAATAAGCATGCAAATGAATTATGTATTGATTTATAAACATGAATACTTATTTTGATGTCAATAATCTGGTCATAACCTGAGTTTTGTTTAATTATCGCAAATCATGCTTTTAAAGGACCAAATCTCCCTTTTGGCGCATAAAACGATTTAAACATAAACTTGACATAAAACTCGTTACCTAATGATGTAATATCATTATTAGGAATATTTGGGATATTTATTCAGATTGCAAACTGAGTTTAAACTATAGCTTGCATATTATGTCCTTAAATGACGATATTGCCCTTTTCGGCACTTTTAACGAAATTCAAACATTTTAATGAACCAAAACCTTATACTTATGGATGTAATATATATATATTAACAAACTATGGTCATACAAACCTGATCACAACAATAGTTTTACTTAAATACCCTTTAAATCGTCATTTAGCGACTTAATCGCCATTTCGGCGCACAATATGGTTTATAACCAAATTAGAGCATTAAGACTTGATACCTACTGATTTTAAAATATGTTTTCAACTTATTAATAGTAGGAACATGTCCCCAAATCAGATTCCCAAATAAGTTATCAACTATATGTGAAATGACCAAATTACCCTTTCGGGACATAGTTTTGTCTTAAACTATGAACCACGCATATAATTGATGTCCTACTGATATAACATCACAAAATAGGTATTTTTACAAAACGTTTACATTATTTAACATCTGTTTACTTATAAGTTCGTTTATTACATTTTAAAATACGAAATTGCCTTTTTAAGGTATAGTTTGCTTTCAAAACCATAAGGGGCCATCATATCAGTAACCTACTGTTATAATAACATATTTTAAACTTAATGACATATGGAACTTGTGTAAAGACTCACCCGGTTACCTAGTTTCGCTTATATGCGTACGGTTAAGCCTACGTGACTAGTTTACTCAATTTAACCGAAACGGGTTACCATATCAAAATATTCTCAAAATCCAGAATGTAGAATGGTAACCCATATTATACAAGTCCTAGCACTTGTCGGGTCCAAAATGCATTCTTTTCCGGTCATCGCTTAATCTAGCATTTTTGTACCGTATTCTTTATTTTAAGTTAGCCGGTGTAAGTCAATGACTAAATAAAGACCCGCTAGCTAACTAATCGGTTAATAATACCATCCACTCCAGACTAGAGACTTCCGGTAGACTGTCGCCAAGCTAGTTTAATTTGATTACGGCTGTGCTTTGCTTATTTTCTTATTTACTAAAGATTTGCAAGCTAGGTAAATACTTTAACTTATTTTCCCTTATACGGGCTTGGGATACGGTATACTAATACCGCATGGTTAGATATGGGATCAAAGACCAATGAGTCGGGAATTCAAATAATCCATTTTAATTCGTACTGCTTAATATTAAACATTTGGGGGTTAAAACGACCGTGTCCTGGATATCCACGGCTCATTTAATTGCAAATGGCCACGACCTAAGCACGAGGTGTAGGCATACACCCGTCAGATGCTAAATTAAATTATAACCCATTAGGGGTGCACCTATTAAAGGTGTTAAGTGGCGTGTCGATTAATCATGATCCCGGCATAGTTTCTGGGCTCTAAATGTATTATAACCATGTAAAACTGATAATATGAAAATCATTTATACCAAGTTATTTATTAAAACCAAGTACCATTGCGTACACTAAATGTTTTCAAAATATTTTCAAAATGAGTCGGTTAAATGTATTTACCAGTAAAAACTGACGTATTTTCAAAAGACTAAGCGTAGGTGACAAGTATACGTAATTAGGCTGGAAGTGCTCAGGCGAAGCTTAAGAGGAATTGCAACCCTTGCTTAGAAGGCCTTAGTCTGTTAAATTTCCTTTTGTAATCACATTTCATCCGCCTGTGGATCTAGTTACAAGCGTTGTATATTATTTTTGAATTTTGAACATTCATACTTTTGTAATAGTAATTATCCAGACTTCCGCTGTGTTATATTGTATTGTTTGGTAATGATGATATCAACTTACGTCACGATATTTCCCAACCGGGCCCACCGGGTTATTCGTGGAAATTGGGGTGTGACACGAACAAAAGACCACCATCCTTGCATTTCGTGGATATTTATAACATTTCATTCTGGCTATCCAACATTCATCTCACTCGCTTTCTCTCATGATATTTCTCTCTTTTAGAATGCCTCCTCGTCGAAATGTGAATTCGTATGCCGATATGGCAGCTTTGATAGCTCAGCAGTTTGCTGCTATACTACCCAATCTCATAACTCAAATAAACCAAGCCAATAATAACAACAATGCACCTGCTGCGTGCAACTTTAAACAGTTTAATTCGGCTAAACCACTCAAGTTTAGTGGTTCTGAGGGAGCAATTGGGCTCCTACAGTGGTTTGAGAGTCTTGAAAATACTTTTCGCCATGTTCAGTGTCCTGATAATCGTAAGGTTGAGTTTACTTCGAGCGTGGCGCTCACGTGGTGGAACGAAGTGGTGAGAGATAGGGGTGCAGATGTGGCTATGGGTCAGACTTGGGAGGAACTTAGAGCTCTAATGATGAAAGAGTTCTGCCCCCGTCATGAAAAGAGGGCGCTTGAGAATGAGTTCCATGACCTAAAGCAAGACAGTGGTGAGCACCGTGCGTATACCAATCGGTATGAGGAGTTGAGCTTGTTGTGTCCTGAGATGGTGACGCCTTTGGATAAGGCGATTGAAAAGTACATAGATGGTCTGCCAGATCCTATCCAGGACATCGTCACTCGCAGTAACCCTACATCTGTCCGTCAAGCCATTGAGCTAGCAGCAACCTTTACTGAATCACAAGTCAAAAAGGGTAAGCTTCATCGAAAAGGTGACAAGAAACCATCTCTTAAGTCTAAGAAGCAAAAGGGTAACAAAACTGAAACCTCCAAGAAGTCGAGGAAGCGTAAGGCTTCCAAGAACTTCGCGCTCACTACACAACCTAACCAAGCTGCTCCTAATTAGCCTGATCAACCACCGACCAAGAAACAATATATTGGCAATGCACCTTTGTGCAACAAGTGTAACAGTCACCATCAACCACATTTATAATGCCGCATTTGCACTAACTGTGGGAAATCTGGTCATCTAGCTCAAAACCCTGCTCAGCAGCCTGCACGACCTCACTATCCACATGGGTCTTGCTACAATTGTGGGGATCTCACCAACTACAGAAATAACTGCCCGAAGTTGGTAAATGCAAACCCGGCTCATGTACGAGCATTTAACATCAATGCTAACGAGGCTCGGGCTGACAATGAAGTGTCAATGGTACGTTCTTTGTTAACAACCATCCTGCTTCAATTCTTTTCGATTCGGGTGCCGATAAGAATTTCATATCTCTAGCTTTTGAACCTTTGCTTTCCATGCCTAGAATCAAACTAGGAAAGCCCTTAACAGTCAAAATAGCTAGTGGTGAACCCCTTGTTCTTGATTCTGTCATCCGTGATTGCCAATTGAACCTTAATAACCATCTTTTTGCCCCAATGCAACTCGGGAGCTTTGATATCTTAGTAGGGTGGACTGGTTATCTAAATACCATGCTGAGGTGATTTGCTTTGATAAGATCATTCGTATACCGCTTTTATTTGGTGAAACCTTAGAGGTTCGTGGAGAAAAACACGTTAGTAGCCTTAAACTCATGACATGTACCCAAGCCCATAAATAATTACGAAAGAATTATGTTGCCTTCTTGGCACGTATCATAGAGCACAAAGGGAAGGGAAAAACTATTCAAGATATTCCCATTGTTCGGATTATCCGGAGGTATTCCCTGAAGATCTACCTGGTTTACCCCCAGCACGTCAAATCGAGTTTCGTATAGATCTTGTACCTGGTGCCAACCCTCTAGCCCGTCTTGCACCGTCTGAGATGCAAGAGTTATCTAACCAGCTTCAGGAGTTGTCTGACAAAGGATTCATTCGTCCGAGCTTTTCACCTTGGGGGTGCTCCAGTCCTATTTGTGAAAAAGAAAGATGGATCCTTCCGTATGTGTATCGATTATCGTGAGCTCAACAAACTCACAATCAAGAATGGATATCCCCTACCCCGTACTGATGATCTTTTTGACCAGCTACAAGGTGCTACTTGCTTCTCAAAGATTGATATACGTTCTGGGTATCATCAGCTTCGTGTTCTCGAAGAAGATATTCCCAAAACTGCTTTCCGCACTCGATACGATCATTATGAGTTCACTGTTATGCCGTTTGTCTGACAAATGCTCCTGCCGTTTTTATGGACTTGATGAATAGGGTTTGTGAGCCTTATTTAGACAAGTTGATCATTATTTTCATTGATGACATTTTGATTTATTTGAAGTGTCGAGCTGATCACGAGCAACACCTTCGTTTAATGATGGAACTCCTAAAGAAAGAACAACTCTATGCTAAGTTCTCCAAGTGTGAATTTTGGCTTAACGAAGTTCAATTCTTGGGACATATTGTCAACGAACAAGGTATTCATATAGATCCCGCCAAAATCAGTGCAATCAGAGATGGAGTACGCCTACTACTCCTACCGAAGTTCGTTCATTTCTTGGTCTCGCTGGTTACTACCGTCGCTTTATCGCAGACTTCTCAAAGATTGCGGTTCCCCTCACTACTTTGACTCAAAAGAATAAACCTTTTGAGTGGGGACCTAAATAAGAAAAAGCTTTTCAAACCTTAAAACAAAAGCTTTGTAATGCTCCTCTTTTATCCTTACCTGAAGGTAACGATGACTTTTCATATATTGTGATGCATCGAACTTAGGCCTTGGCTGCGTTCTCATGCAAAGGAACAAAGTTGTAGCCTATGCATCAAGACAGTTAAAGATTCACGAAAAGAACTACACCACTCATGATCTTGAGTTGGGTGTTGTTGTTTTCGCTGTGAAAATTTGGAGACATTATCTGTACGGTACAAAATGTGTGGTTTTCACTGACCACAAAAGTCTCCAGCACATTTTCAATCAGAAAGAACTAAACATGAGACAGCGACGATGGGTCGAACTTCTGAACGACTACGACTGTGAGATTTGCGACCATCCTGGTAAGGCGAATGCCGTAACCGATGCTCTTAGTCGTAAAGAACGAGTCAAGCTACATTGTGTTCAAGTTCGATCTGATATTCAAAATCGTATCTCCCAAGCTCAACGAACTTGTGTTACACAAGGCATGATGGGTGATGAATTACCACATCATCTTGAGCTTCAACTTGAAACGAAAGACAATGGGTTGTTATATTATCTGAGTCGTTTGTGGGTTCCAAGTCAAGATAATCTCCGCACCTTGAATGGATGAAGCTTAAAAGTCTCGTTATTCAATTCATCCAGGTGCAGACAAAATGTATAAGGATCTTCGTACTCAGTATTGGTGGCCGGGTATGAAGAAAGACATTACCTTGTACGTATCTAAATGTCTTACTTATCTCAACGTTAAGGCAGAGCGTCAATGCCTCTGGTTTGCTTGAACAACTAGAAATTCCGGTTTGGAAATGGGAAAGCATTGCAATGGATCTCATTACCAAATTACCGCGTACGTCTAGAGGTCATGATTCCATTTGGGTAATCATTGATCGTCTAACCAAGTCAGCACACTTTATAGCAATCCGTGAGGATTTCCCTGCTGACAAACTTGCTAAGATCTATGTGGATAAAATTGTATCTCGTCATGGTGTCCCTTTGGACATCATATCTGATCGTGATGCTCGATTCTCATCTCATTTTTGGAGGACCATGCAATCTGCCATGGGACCCAAACTTAACCTGAGCACTGCCTATCATCCTCAAACGGATGGACAGTCCGAAAGAATAATCCAGACACTGGAGGATATGCTTAGAGCTTGTGTGATTGACTTTGGTGGTAGTTGGGATTCAAATCTACCTTTGATCGAATTCTCCTACAATAACAGTTATCACACCATCATTGACATGGCTCCTTTTGAAACTCTTTATGATCGAAAACGTCGTTCACCTGTCTGTTGGAATGAAATCGGTGAATCTCAATTCACTGGACCTGAACTCATTCAAGACACGACAGACTGTCAGGATCTAAGTTTGAATTGATTGATGTTTTTGTTTCAAGTAATGGAAAATGATTGAAAACAGAAAGTAAATGCAGCGGATTAATGGAAAACTTTTACAACAATCAATCGGTCGTTTGTTTTCATCACTATCATGCTTTCAAGTAATTAAACTATTGCATGTGATTCACAAGCTCCCCCTTAGCCCAATAACGATCGTTTGATAGTAAGAAATGAAGAAGAAATGCGAAATTGATCTTTTTAAGAAGACAAGTGTTAACTATTACATTGAGCGCCTATTTATACTGTTTATCTAACCACTAATCGTCTTTCAATGACGTCAGGCTTGATAGTGACAGCTAACAAACGTAACTAACTACAAACACTGCTTAAACTAAACTATCAGTTTATAACACTGTTACATTGATTAAACTAATACTAGACTAAGCACTGTTGCCTATCTTCTGTTCTTGTGATCTTCTATCAACGGTTGGGAGTTTCTTCTATTAGAGGATAGGAATCAATGTGTTTACTAAAAGCAGTAGATACTCATCAGCGGTTAGAACCTCTGATGGTTGGATCAAAGCTCGGATGGTGTGTTTTGACTTTGTATCATCTGTTCCTTTCAAAGGTTCAATACCAACAATCTCCCCCTGGAACAGATGATGCCAAAAACACCTTATCTTGATCTTTATTCCTCAGAAAGAATTCTGTTATTTGACCCTTGAATTGCAGTTCAAAGTTAAGAGATTCTAAATCATCAGCATCCTTCTCAAGCCTAAACTTAGTAGTTCGTGGAAGTCTTCTACTGTAAGCCATAAGCAGCTTCCATGGATAGTTTAGTGGCTTTACCATCAGACTTGAGCAGAGTCAATTCGTGGGTGTCTTTTTTGACCCTCCACTTTAGAATTTTTGGGTCTGAAGGCTTTCTTGAAGGAGCCTTTATTGCTGAGGTTAGAAAAGGAGCTATTCTTGTCAGGTCTTCTGCCAACTTGGTACTTCTGTCATCTGTTGGATATTCCATCATATTTTTGATGCCTTCTTTGATGAATACTTCTTCAAACTCTCTGTCAACCTTCTCTGACATCTCCTCTTACCTTTTTCGCTTCAGCAAAGCAAGTGTGGATTGGGCAGATGTTGAGCTGGGCTTTTTAGAAAGTTGGGCTTTGAGAGTAGCATCTTCTTTGGCATAGTCAGGTTTGGGAGGCATTGATGGATCCTTTTTCCTTCTGGCTTCCAGCATCTTGTAGGTATCCAACACCCTTATCTCCCCCATCTCATTACCTGGTTCTTTGACCCATAATGATCCTGAATTAGCTCTTCTTTCATTCTTCTGAGCTTCAGGGTCTTTTTAGGTACATTTTTCTTGTATTTGTTCCAATCTGGGCATGTAGGTTTGTTTTGAGGATCTTTTAGTTGTTCTTCTATTCTTGCATATTCTTCTTGAAGTTCACTCATATACCAATCTTTGAACTGTGCCCTAGTGGCAACATATTTCTTTGTTTCCGATATGTGAGATATACTTTTCTTTCAAAACTTTATCATCTGCTTCGGGAATCTTATTTGATAGATTCTTTGAAAATCTTTCCAGTGATTGGACTTTGCTCAGATGAAACTGAAATTGGTTCTTCACTTCTCTATCACTTTTGCCTTTAGACAACTTCTTAGCAATATCCTCTGCCTGCCTTTCTTTGAGTTCCAGATATTTATCAATATTTGTAGGCTTTGGATAACCTTGAAGAGATGGGAAATGGCTTTTGTCTGGATCTTCTTCAGCATAGAAAGATATGATTTCTTTCTTAACTGCAAGCAAATCAAGAGGAAACTTTATAGCTGCAGGAACCACTCCTTTTGAAGGAGCAGATGTTGTAGTTAGGGAAGCAGAGGTTAGGTTTAACATTGGTGCAGATGCAAGAGGCATAGGAGCAGGGATCTGTTCTTCATTTATGACCTTTGTAACCTTCCTCCTCTTAAAACTGATTGATGGTGATGATGGATGGCTTAGAATTCTGGGTGGTGTTGGTAGTTGTTGTGTGGAAGTGGGAAAGGTGATGACAGTGGTTGTGATAACATCTGATACAACCTCTGTTGTGTCAACAGATGTTGGCACAACAGTTGCTGTAACATCTGTTGGGGTGAATATGGGAGTTGTATGAGAGGATATGGTTGATTTTGTGATGACAGAAGTTTTTGTGGTTGGATTGGTAGCAACTTTAGTTTTGAGAGGTGTGGATTCTGGTTGCCTTGCTTTTGTAGAAGATCTCCTCTTTGTTGAGGTACGAGTCTCTCCCTTTTCTAACTGCTGTTCAATCTTTTTCTCAACCAGCACCTTGCCTTCATCAAACACAGTCTTCTTATGAGACATCTTTGCCCTTGCCAGGAAATCTTCAGTTGTGTTAGGGTTCTTTGAGCCATCTGGCTTAGGGATATTCACTGTAGGCCTTGCCTTTGAATCATCCATCTTCAACTTTTCTTTTCCCAAAGGTTTCTCCCCCTTTTTGGCTTCATCTGGACTAACAAAAATGACAGTTGGAGGAGATTTACCAGTGGTGGTGAGCAAGTGGGCTTTGATTGCCTTGATGTCTGCAGCAGTATCATTGTATCTTGCATCAACCATATTCCTGAGTTCCATCATCTGATGCTTATGTTTTTGCTACAGGAAATGTTTTTCTTGTTGAAAGATTGGATTTATTGCAGATTTGAGCTCAGCAGTGGTTGGAACAGGGGGTTGACTCTGAATAGTGATCAACTGTTTCAAAAGATCTTTAATTTCATCAACATTGGTTTCAACATTGGTAACCCTCTCCGTCAGTTCTTGGTATTTTAGCTCATCACCCAACTTAATAGGATCATCTGAACTCCTACCAGATGTGGTGGTTGTATCTAAGATATCATGAGCATGTGGTTTACCACTTGCTTCAATCTTAGATGCCCCTTTGTCTTGGTTCTAGGGACTTCCCACTGGAACAGAGGTTACCTTAGTAGCCTCAGCAATGGTTGCCTTCAACAAGGACTTAGCTATGTAACCACTGTTCAATTGAGAACTTGGGAGTTTAGCAATTGTAGTGGCTGCCTTTGTTGAACTTTCACCAAGGGTTACATGTAACCTAAGGGATGTAGCCTCTTCATTTGCTGATGTGCTAGCAATTAGAAATAAGTAAGACCTAGCTTCTGGTTGAAGTATATTCTCATTGATGAGTTGGTGAGAAGTGCTGGATAATGTCTGCTCAGTATCTATTGCATTCAGCAAGGGTAAAATTGTTGGTGGAAGGGATGTCATTGGTGAGAGTGGCTGTGTAGAAAGCGACATTTCCCTGGGAAAGGGGCTGTGGAAGATAGAACCAAGTGATCCTAGAGCTTCATAATTTGGTGTCCCTGTGCCTACAACCTGATATTTTTGTTGATGCAGAAGGAGTTTTAAAGCCGATTTGAGATCTTTCTACCATCTATTGTGAAGAAGTAGCAGCAGTCGTTTGTGACGTTGGTGCTGTCATAGGGTTAACCTCTGGGATCTCATCTTCCAGAGGACCCTTTTGGGTTTGGTGGGTTTTCTGGATGCTCTGGATGGTTTCTTTTTGGAGATTTTAGGTGTGGGTTTCAGGGCAGCGGTTGTGATGCCCAAATCACCTAGAGCAGTAGGCTCAGCAGCCGGAGGTTGAGCTTGAACATTTTGTTCTTGTAAAATAGGCTCAGCCTCCTCTGCTTCTGTTTTGGAAACTTTGTCTTGATTTGTTATTCATGTAAATGTTTCATGATTGAGGCGGCCAGGGTTGGTTACGGCGCCTTGTTTACTTGCGTTTGATTTGATCTGATTTGCAGTAAACACTCAAGAACCGAGGATGTATCAAAAAAGCTTTTCTTTTTTCAATGTTTATAAAAATAGTAATGAGATCATTTAATAATACTTTGGAAAGGTTAAAATCAGAATCAGTTAAGATTGCAAATCTCAGATATTGTATGTTTAAAGGGATCTCATTAAAAGCAGTAGTCTTTGCAGACACACATGTAAGCAATGTGTGAAAAAAGAATTTCATCTCTGCAGGAAAATTGGGTTTGAAGATTGTCATACCTTTCAACTGCCCGGTGTAACCTCTTTCAACAAACTCATGCTGCATCTCCCTCAAAGGAAATGATACCGGATGTTGCATATCATTTAACATGAAAACTTGGGAGATAGATTGTGGGCTTATTTGCATTTTTGTGCCACCAACCTTGGAAGTGATGGAATAGGGCACACCATCAGCAGATGAGTTTACATTAGCATTTGCCCAAAAATCTCTTAAAGAGTCGATGTAAACTGGGTCTTTGACGTCCAACATGTGCTTAAATTTTGATTCTTTCAGAATCCGTATCATTGGATGATATCGAGTGTTTACGTCGGTTTCTTCGAGTGTTTTTGTGCTATCAGAGCTTTGTACAGACTTTAAGGATTTATTGAAAAATTCAATTTTAACTATTTTTAAGGATAAATTTCTGATTTTCTAAAAACATTTTATTGCTATTTACACATGGATCACAAGAAAATTTGTTTTTTAATCCATGTTTAGCATTCCAAGCCTAGAAATCAAACTCCTTGGTATGGACATGTTGTAAAGAAATCAGACCTTTTTCATAGCAATCCCTCACAAAGTGATGTCTGATGTTAATGTGCTTGGTGGTTGAATGTGAAACTTGATTTTTGATGATGTTTTCTGCTGCTTGACTATCAATTTTGAGAGGAGTCCTCAAGGCAGTCACACCAAAATCCAGAAGTTGGTTTTGAAGCCACAAAATTTGAGCAGTGCAACTTGCAGCAGCTATATATTCTGCTTCAGTAGTGGATGTGGATACTGCAACTTGATTTTTGCTTTGCAAGACACTAGGCAATCTCCTAGGAATTGGGCTTCCCCAGATATAGACTTCCTTGTTGTTTTACATCCAGCAAAGTCACTATCAGAATATCCTGCAAGCTCAATGTTACCATTAGCTGAATACCAGATACCAAGTGTAGGAGCACCTTTTATGTATCTGAATATCCTTTTTACAGCAATAAGGTCGATTTTCTTGGCATTGATTGTGATCTGGCACAGACACATGTGGCAAACATAATGTCTGGCCTTGATGCAGTTAGGTATAATAAAGACCTAATCATGCTTTTGATCAACAAGGTCATCTCTGCCATCTACAGTGACTAGCTTGGATGTTGCCATGGGTGTGCTGCAAGGTTTATAATCATCCATATCAAATTTCTTAAGTAGTTCTTTCACATACTTATTTTGATGAATGAAAGTGCCTTTTTGCATTTGTTTGACTTGTAAACCAAGAAAACATTACAACTTACCCATTGCACTCATCTCAAACTCTGCTGCCATGAGTTTTCTGAACTCTTCACACATGGCAGTGCATGTGGATCCAAAAATGATGTCATCCACATAAATCTGGACAAGCATAAAATCTTTTCCTTTCCATTTTAAAAATAGGGTTTTGTCAATCCTACCTCTAGTAAAACCAATGGATAAGAGAAAAGTGGATAGAGTTTCATACCAGGCTCTTGATGCTTGTTTTAGACCATACAGTGCTTTGTTTAACCTGTAAACATGATCAGGATGAAAGTGATCCTCAAATCCAGGAGGTTGACAAACATATACTTCTTCCTTGATCTTTCCACACAGGAATGCACTTTTGATGTCCATTTGATACACCTTGATGTTGTGGTTAGCAGCAAAAGCTAATAACAGGCGAATGGCTTCTAACCTTGCTACTGGAGCAAAAGTTTCATCGTAGTCAATCCCTTCTTCCTGTCTGTAGCCTTGAACCACGAGCCTTGCTTTGTTCTTAACAACAATACCCCTTTCATCAGTTTTGTTCTTGAAAACCCACTTTGTGCCGATGGGACTCATATCTTTTGGCAGTGGTACAAGTTCCCATACTTGTTGTCTCTCGAACTATAGGAGCTCTTCTTGCATGGCCTCTACCCAGCTGTTGTCTTTCAGTGCCTCTTGGTACTTGACAGGTTGTGTGAGTGATAGAAAATTAGCAAAAAGACAAATGTTTTGGGCTTGGCTTCTTGTGATCACATCCTCATTGATGTTGCCAATAACTTGACCCAATGGATGGCTTTTGAGGAAGATCCAATCACCTTGATATGGAAAAATTGCATTTTGAGGTGAAGCTTGCAAATGTGTATCATCTGAGCTAACCTTTGCTGGTGAATTTGATGGTCCAGCCTCTGATTGGAATGGTGGTGGAGGAATTGGTGGTATGGATGTGAAAGTGGGTTGATTTTTATCCATTTGTTGTGGACTTTTATCAACAGATGTTTGAGAGCTAGCAGAGGTTTGAGTATTAACCACTGTTGACCTGGCGGAGCTTTCACCATTACTACTAACATCTGCTCCTCTGCCTGATAGATAGATTTTGAAATTTGGAAGAATGCAATCATATCCTTGCTCTTGAAATGATGATTGTGGGATACCTGCAGGGTTAGTCTTGAAAGACACGTCTTCAAATGTAAATTTAGATAAATCAAACAATTCAGCAGCTCCATTTGCTGAGATTTTCAAAGATGAGAGTTCATTGAACTTCACATTTAGAGTTTCCTCAACACACTTGGTCCTAGAGTTAAAAACTCTGTAGGCTTTGGCAGTGGTTTAGTATCCCAGAAAATAGCCACAATCAACTTTGGCTGCAAACTTGGATATTGAACCCTTGATGTTTAAAATAACGCATGGGCAGCCAAAGACTTTGAAATAAGAGATCAGAGGTTTGATTTTATAAAGCAATGTATAGGCAGTCTTTTGATGCCTAGGGTTTATGAAAACTCTGTTCAGGACATAGCAAGCAGTGTTTACAGCCTCTGCCAAAAAGGACAAGGGTAAACCTGAGTCTGCAAGCATGGTCCTTGCTGATTCAATTAAGGTTTGGTTTTTCCTTTCAACAACCCCATTTTGTCCTGGAGTTCTAGGGATGTTGTATTGTCTAACAATCCCTTTTGACTCACAGAAGGCATCCAACTCCTTGTTCCTAAACTCTGTCCCATTATCACTCCTAAAGATTTCTACAGGAAGATCAAATTGCTTTTCAACCTGTTTGACAAAGTTTTGCAAAATGTTTGTTGTTTCATCCTTAGAGTGTAAAAAGAAAGTCCATGTGAACCTGGAAAAATCATCAACTACCACCAGACAATATCTTTTGTGTTTAAGCTCATGATTTTTACAGGTCCAAACAAGTCCATATGAAGCAACTGTAAACACTGACTTGTTTTGGACTCCTCAATTGACTTGTAAGAACTTTTATGTTGTTTACCTTTTAAACAGGAAACACAATGTTCTTCACAAGTAAATTGTTGTTGGGGCAAACCTCTAACCAAACTTTGTTTTGATCGAGTGGAGATGGTTTTAGATTAGTGTGTCCTAGCCTTTTATGCCATAGCTCTGTCTCTTTGCTTGAGGCAACTGAGAACAAGCATGCATTTGACATAGGATTATCCTTTACCATATCAACCACATACACATTTCCTACTCTATGAGCAGTCAACAGTGCTTTGCTCTCTGCAATGATTTGATCAATCTTTTTTACAACCTTTGGCCCTACAATTTGGCAAGTTTTCTTTGTGAAAAAGGAACCATAACCCTTATGACTCATCTGGGAGACACTTAAAAGGTTGAATTTTAGATTCTCAATGAGATTCACATTTTCAAACTTGAGTTTTCCTGCTAAGACACATCCTGACCCTAAGACCTTCCCTTTTGAATTATTTCCAAAGGATATATCACCCCCTCCTGAGCTTTAAAATCTCTGAGCAGGGCTTTACATCCTGTTATGTGCCTGGAGCCTCCACTATCTACATACCAAAGACTGCCAAGGCAAGTAGAAGCTCCATGTACATGTTTTGAAATAATTAGTTCAGGTGGGTCTCCAAAGCCAAAATGGCTTTGGATGGGGTATCAGATGATCCAGACTCAAGTTCAGATCGATGAGCAGTGGTTGATCAGGCTTTTGTAACCACTGCTGTGAGCTACCTCCTACCAACTGTTGGTAACCATGAGGATGCCTATTTACCCTTGGCTTAGAAGGCTTTTTATAAGTCTCATAAGTCATAGGCACCTTTTGGTAATTAGGCTGGCTTTTACCTCTTGGAAACTGGTTTGATGGAGGTGCATCTGTTACTTGAGTTTCTCTGTGAACAGAGGTTTGATTTAAATCTTTGTTGACAGATGTTTCAATTGATTCAAACCTCTGCTTGGATTTATTTCCAGCAGAGCTTGAATATTCTCTTTCAAGTGCTTTTTCTCCAATCTCTTTTACCTTTTGGTGATAGGTTTTAAGATAGACACACTCTTGAGTTGGATGATTTGTTTTGTTGCAGATGGTGCATCTAGGAGACTTAGGTATAACACAGTTTGTTTATATCATTAGCTTTCAAAAGAAAATAGTCTGAAGTATCATGATTTCTCTTTTTACAAAATTCACTAAACAAGTGTTTAACCTTTTCTTTCCTTTTCCTATCAGACTTTTTGAGAGCAGATGGTGTAACCTCTGCTAGTAAGTCCTTGATAGGGATCACCAGTGCTTTTGGTGCTTTTATACCATCAAGAGTTGAAAAGTCCATTGGCTTGAAGTTTTCCAAAGTATCACATTTATCTGACCAGGTTGGTTTAAACTGATATTTTTCAATTTCTTTTTCTTTTGGTGAAACCTCTGGTTTTTCAAGAACAATTTTGTTTCCTTCTTTATTGTGATTTTAAATTCTTCACCAGCCAAGTTTTTTGGGACTATTTCAACCAGCTCAGAGTCAATTTTTGCAACATTTTCACAAGTATGGTCATATTCCCTAAAGCCTATACCAAACTTTATGTTGTTCTTGACTTGAGCATCAAGCATAAGCTCATAACTTTTGCAAGACTACCCATTTTTCACAAGTGATCTGGGTAGATTCTAGCTCCTGTTTGCAAACTTGGTATTTTTCTACCATAGTTCGGAGCTGATCTTTGGTCATGCTTGATTCATGCCTTAGGCTACTCATTTCAGAATCTTTTTCACTTAACTTTGTTTTCAACTCTTTAACAAGTTTTTCAAACTTAAGTTCATCTTCTAAAATTTTGTTTCTCAGGTTTTCATTCACCTGTTTTATGTTTGCAAAACCAATAATGCACTTTTCAGAACATAGATCTTTGAGGATCTGAGGTGATACCTTCGAAGCAGCCATAAGAGCACAATCACATTCTTCTTCACACACATCTGTGTCCCATGGGTCAGATAGATTGTCTTTTTTAACATTAACAACATTCATTTCAACCACAGGTGTAACTTCTGGTGTAACAACTGCTTCCCAACATTCAACCACATCAGATTTTGACTCATGTTCCACAGACTCATCACCTTCAACTATGGTCTCAAGAGCCATAAAACACAAGTTTTCATTTTCAAAATCATTTTTGGCTATATGAGCAAGTTTTCATCGGTTAAATCCTCAGGTAAACTACTCCAGTCAACAAAACCTTGGGTAAAGAAGCTTTGTTGTGTAACCTCTGCTGGTGTAGCAGTGGTTTGAGTAGTTTGAGTGACATGTGGAGCTTGTTGCACATGCACTTGAGGTGGTGCTTGAACATATTGAATCTGTGGATCAAAGGTTTGGACATAACGAATAGGGACAGTTGTTACAGGAGTTGCAAAATGAGCAGTGTTTTGCATTTGTTGTGCAGGGGCAAACTGGGAATATTGGACAGTGCTTTGAGGATTGGGGCCAGGATGGGTAACAATTGGTCCTGCAGTTTGAGTTCTGCATTTCCTGGCAAAATGTCCCATCCTATTGCACTTGAAACATTTTATCTTTGATTTATCTAACCCAACTTTTAACCTCCCATGCAACCCTGGAAACGTCCTACCAGTTCATTTATAAAACTTACTAGCCCTGACACTCAAAAGTGCCAACTGGTGTAGGATGTCCATCTCTTCCAAATCTGTGGGTTCAAAGTATTGTAGGTCATTCATCTCAAAACTCAGATTGTCAGAGGTTTGGCTTTCACAATTTGCAGCAAAGGCAACATTGGGTGTACAGGGATCAGAGTTGAAATTGTTTCAAGAAGTAATGTCAATGTAATGATCAAAACTCTAATCCTTTCCACTGCCAGACCCCTCCTCATGACTATATAAAGTAGTGTTTCCAAAAGTATAGTCATCGTTCATTTTCCCTGACTCTTGTAACTTCTTTTTCTGGTTGAACTCTCTCTCATAAGTGAGAAGTCGACCATGAAGTTGTGTCAAGGTCATTTCCTTGTAACCAACAGTTGTTCGAGTGACATAAGCTACAGTCTCCCATTTCTCAGGTAAAGATCTCAAGAAACGATTATTGACAGTCGAATTTGGAAATTCCACATTTACCAATTTGAGCTCACTGATGAGACAGCTATATCGTTCGAACTGTTGGGTTAATGACTCACCCTTAACATGGCAAAATGTTTCATACTATTGACTTAAAACCTCTCTATTATTCTCGATCACCTCTTCAGTACCACTGAATTGCTCTTTAAGAGCATCCCATAACTCTTTAGCACTATTACAATGAAGTAATCCTGCATAAATCTCATTGGGCAAAGCTGAAGCAACGATGCTAAAAGCCTTAGCATCCAATTCAATTTTGAGGAAATCTTGTTCAGAGTAATTTTTGAGTTTTTTAGGGACTTGAGTGTGGGGATCCTCTGTACTTGGAACCATGGATATATGTGATCCAAATACAATGGATCTCCAACATCCAGTGTTCTGTTGGGCGAGAATATGACCCATCCTACGTTGCCAGATAAAATACTCATTTCGTTTTAACATAGGCGGTTTGAACATGGATCCAATATTGGATTCCGGTGGGTTTTGTGCCATTTCTCCTGTTTACAACAGATTTGTGTTTTAAAAACTTTTGTAGTAATAAAACTTTGTATTCAAGCAAAACTTATCAAACGAAATTAGCAACAAAGAGCTGATTTGTTCAAATCAATTTGACGTTTAAATCAAAATCGATTGACCAAGCTCTGAAACCAATTGTCAGGATCTAAGTTTGAATTGATTGCTGTTTTTGTTTTAAGTAATGGAAAATGATTGAAAACAGAAAATAAATGCATCGGATTAATGGAAAACTTTTTCAACAATCAATCGGTCGTTTATTTTCATCACCATCATGCTTTCAAGTAATTAAACTATTGCATGTGATTCACAAACTCCCCCTTAGCCCAATAACGATCGTTTGATAGTAAGAAATGAAGAAGAAATGCAAAATTGATCTTTTTAAGAAGACAAGTGTTAACTGTTACATTGAGCGCCTATTATACTATTTATCTAACCACTGATCGTCTTTCAATGACGTCAGGGTTGATAGTGACAGTTAACAAACATAACTAACTACAAAAACTGCTTAAACTAAACTATCAGTGCATAGCACTGTTACATTGATTAAACTAATACTAGACTAAGCACTGTTGGCTATCCTCTGTTCTTGTGATCTTCTATCAGCGGTTGGGAGTTTCTTCTATTAGAGGATAGGAATCAATGTGTTTATTGAAAGCAGTAGATACTCATCAGCGGTTAGAACCTCTGATTGTTGGATCAAAGCTCGGATGGTGTGTTTTGACTTTGTATCATCTGTTCCTTTCCAAAGGTTCAATCCCAACACGGATAAAGTCAAGATAATCCGTGATAATCTTTTGACAGCTAGAAGTAGTCAAAAGAGTTACGTGGACAAACGACGCAAGCCCTTGGAATTCCAAGTCCGTGATCATATCTTACTCAAGGTATCCCTTTGGAAAGGCGTGGTTAGATTTGTGAACAAAGGAAAACTTTCACCTAGATATGTTGGACCATTCAAGATCATTGAGAAAATCGGAAAGGTGGCCTACAAACTCGAGTTACGTCCTGAACTTGGTAACGTTCATCCAACATTCCATGTGTCCAATTTGAAAAAGTGTTTAGCTGATGAAAACCTCCACATCCCTCTTGATGAAATTCATGTTGATGACATGTTACACTTTGTCAAGAAACCTGTGTTAAAGTTCGCTGGGAGCCCAAACTTTGCCCTGAGTTTACTTGGGAACGAGAGGACCAAATGAAGGCGAAATATCCACATCTATTCTCACAAGTTTCCTCTAGTTAAATTTCGGGACGAAATTTCCAAAAGTAGGGAGACTGTGACATCTGTGTATTTTAATCATCGTACAATTTCCGAACAATTTTTTTAATTTTATAACATTGTGTTTTATTCCGAGATTTATTTTAATACTTATGACATTTCATATTTTCAATCCTTGTTCAAATTCGACCTTTCAAATCACTTCTGGAAGTGAAATCGCAAACCGATACGCAAACTTAATCAGTTTAACGCGATATACACTCTGAAATAATGACATAGCTAAACATACCCTAAATATCCGCAATATAACTTAGAAATAAGTTTTGAGGGCTTCGGTATGGCAAAAACATGCTTATGCAACTTCAGGGGCTATTTTGCAAATTCTGCGAAACTATGCCGTTACGCGTATTTCCTAATCCGGAACATGTACGCGCATCCAAAAATTTTTTAATCATTAAAAGCTTGTATTTTGATTATTTGAAATGCAAAAATATCATTCGTTACGCATTAACGGTCATTTGCGTGTTCGTTATGATTTTCGTCGTAATTAACCGAAAACCGCAACCGTACAACCGAACGAACTGACACCCGGGACATTTTTGGACACATTTCAAGTTTCCTAAGCTTTATCATCTTTATAAAGCTTAAAATGAGGTTAACGGGTGTTAAAAAGTGTCAAAATGCAACAAAACAAAGTGTAGGGACTAAACTGCAACTTTTGCAAACTGCTGTGTGCACATGGCCCTTGCTGACCGTAAGCTTAGGACCATACGGTCCGTAAGCCATGCCCAGCACAGCAGGTTGCTTGGCAGCTTCTTGTTCAATTACCTTGACACATATAACTCGTTTTTGCCACACTTCTCCTGGTTGCAACACCTCACTAAACACTTGTAATGATCCTACAACATCTCCAAACACTTGGAATGATCTTGTGGCTTCAAGAAATCTATAAATACCCCCATTGTTGCAACCGTTTTCCTTGGTATTCACTCTTTCTTTCTCTCTTGCTCTACTTGGAGGCTACCACTTAGTTGGAGCCTTCCTAACTGAGCATTCTTATTCTTGGGGCTCTTCAAGTGTTCTCCAACACAAGTAAGTGCTCCTTCCTAGTCTTGTTCCATTTCTTTTAGCTTTTTTTAAGCTAAAAGTCAAACAGTTTGACTTTCAACTTTGACCATTAATTGGTAAAGACAAAGTCTAATTGGACTTTGCAACGTGATTGTAATCACGATGGTTATGATCCTTAGCATTCATGCCAACTGATTACCACGTATACTAGTCAAAGTGACGAGTCAAAGTTTCGGTCAAAAGTGCGCATTATGTGCATTTTACGACGAAAACATTTTTAGGTATCAAAACACTTTGTTTTGATACCAAATAAGTTTTATAAACTTATTTAGACATGTTTAACATGTCTAACTCGTCACTTTTAGTTTAGTGCTTGACGAGCGGTCTTGACCACCGCTTTGACTTTTGAATCCGACCCGTTTGGTCGACCTTAGGATCCGACCAAACACATATTTGTGACCTTAGTTGTATAGGGAATAACCCTCTGAGGTTATACCTTATGGTCACGTCGTTTGGTTAGTATTATGATATGTCGTTATTATGCCCTTTATAAATGACCAAAATGCCCTTTTTGCACATAAATTCATTTTAACCATATGTGGCTAAAGTTTTGACATATAAACTGATATTACAACATTATTAAACATGTTTAGGCATTTAAGACTTATCATAGGATATGTTTAGCCATCCGATCACGCGTTTACGCAAACAACACGCTAAAGTAGCGTAAACTACCTTAACGGGTCACTACGGGTCAAAAGCACTTAGGATCACTTCCAAATCAGAATGTTGAGTTTATTAAATCATACCATATGAGTTCCAGCATTCATTTGATTTATAGGACATCATTCTATCCGAATCTTCCGATTAAGGTCCTGACATTAACATAGTTATCTGATCTTAGGAACCATTTGATTTCCTCAGACTCTTGAGCCTTATCATTCTTCTTGAACAAGGATACTTTTGCAACCCCAAGTGAGTACATAGACCCATTTTTTATATTTTTCAAATATTTTGGGGTGAAACACATGTGCCTACTCGATACTTTCATGTTTTCACGCTTTCATGACATATACTTGCTATGTTCATCTAGTACATATATAGTACATAATTTAAATTATGTTTTGCTATGTATGTTGATTGAGCATGCTAGCACGTCGATTTTATGGACATTTCTACTTCGTTTGTTGACTTAGCATACTTAGTACATGGTTTAAAGACATTTTTCATGAAATTGCTTACATTGACTATGACATTTGGTTTGTTTAACGGGACATAATACATTCATTAACATTGATCACGCCGCCCGGTAGTATGTAATGGTATCGTAGGACTTGACAAATCCCGTTCCCCGCTTCCTAGGTTTGTTTGGAAGTAGGGAATGACAGAATCTGAATACATTTTTGATAAACCTTTGACTTGATAAGGGTTTATCCGACAGTCTCAAGGCTTGAATGTATACGATAAACATAACTATATAAATGTTCATGTCAAATAAAGCATTGGTTTTGCAAAACATGACTTTTGATTTAAACTTTGGTTTATTCAAGACATTGTTTTGTACATAACATTTTGTTATACAAGACATTTGTTATACAAGTTATGGTTTATACCTAACATTTTGACACATTACATTGTTTACATTAGACATTTGACATTTGTTACACAAGACATTTTTGGTGGTTATTTGATAAGTGATTTGAATAACGAGATGTGTGTAATATGATAAAAGCATGGTGGATACGTTGCTGGTACTTCCTATATATAAGTGCTTTCATGATATTACATATCGTAGCGTTATTTAAACCACTTCGACAAAGACAAAGACATGACACATTTAGTACAAATAACATATATTTTTCACAAGACATTGTTTTACAAATGGCATATTTTATACAATTCATTTTCATCCGGTTAATTATTTAACCATACATCATTCTTTTATATCATTTGATTTTCATATTGATTTTCATATGTTTTTATAAAAGAAAACATTTTATAAGGTTCATGACTACTTTTCGTTAAACTATTATTTTAAACTTCAAGTCATGAATCCTCATCAACAACACCTATGTATCTCACAGGCATTTTTATGCTGACATACCTATTTTCACATGTGTTTCATAAGCTAATGTTTGAGGTTGATTCATGCTACACTTAGGCGGACTTGGGCTTTAGTGACTTAAAATCAAGCAAGACAAATGAATTTATGTTATGTTACCGTTAAATTCCAGACAATGTAATCAAACTTGTTGTAATAATACAAAACTTTAATTACCATGGTTGTTGAAACAATACTTCTGTTACGACACTCCCTGACGTTTCCGTCGCGGTTTGTTGTTTTACGCGGTCGGGGTGTGACAGCTTGAACCTAGTCTGGATCCTTGAGTGCTTCATTTGTTGTTTTTGGTTCAGTTAAACTTAAGAAACCAACATGAAGACATTCATGAACAGTTGTTGATCTTTTTTTAACACCATCTTGAGGATTTCCTATGATATTTTCTGTTGAGTGGCCCTTTTATCTATCTTCCACTTGTAGCAGTATTTGTTGAATCAAGTGATGGATTTTGTGAAGTATTTACCGCTTCCTCCGGATTGATGATTTGTTCTAAGCCTAAGTCTTCAAACATTTGTTCTTGATTTTCTGATGTAGTATCTGATGCCTGATTTGTTATTCCTTGTATTTCATTTGATGGCTCTAAGTTTTCTGCAGAGTTAGAGTGTGACTGGTTTTCTGATAAATTTCCATAATTTCCCTCCCAGTCATACCCAAGCAGTTCATGGGTCAGTTCTATCAATAGGTGTTCATTATTTGTTGAATTTTCGTTTTGTGAGAAACTTATGATGTCATCATAAATTTCTGTTTCTGATGAATCATTAAAAAGAGACATACAGACTTTCTCTGATTGTTCGGCTATTCAAAACAAATACTCTCTAAGCTTTTGAAGAGAAAGAGTATCCAATAAAAGTTTCTTTTTCAGCTTTTCTGTCAAATTTCTCTAAACTATCAAAATCATTAAAAATAAAACATCTACCTCCAAAGGTATGTAAAAATTTAACACTTGGTACCCTTTTGTTTATGATGTGAAAATGTGTTTTCTGATGTCTTTTGTTGATGATAGTTCTGTTTTGTGTGAAACATGCATTTGCCACTGCTTCAGCCCAAAAATAGGTTGGCAGTTTGGCATATGCCAGCATTGTTCTTGCTGCTTCTACCAAAGTTATGTTTCCTCTTTCAACAACCCCATTTTGTTGTGGGATTCTGGGAGCAGAAAAATCATGAGATATTCCTTTTTCTGTTAGGAAGTTCTCAAGTTTTGCATTTTTGAATTTTGTCCCATTGTCAGATCT
Organism: Scalesia atractyloides; assembly: GCA_947069175.1. Taxonomy (NCBI): domain Eukaryota; kingdom Viridiplantae; phylum Streptophyta; class Magnoliopsida; order Asterales; family Asteraceae; genus Scalesia; species Scalesia atractyloides. Next base: position 34,931,725 of record CAMTDV010000006.1, read on the forward strand.
GATTTTTCTCACAGTTAATTTTAACAGATTTTCAATTTTCTTAACAAAATTTATGATCAAATCTGGTGTTTCACTCTTTTGCCTAAAAAATTCCACCCATGTGTACCTTGAATAATCATCAACAATACCTAAAATGTATTTCTTTCCAGAAAAACTTTCAGTGCTTATTGGTCCACAGAGGTCCATATGTAAAAGTTCAAGATTTTCAGAGATAGAAGATTCTACCACAGTTTTGTGTGAGCCTCTTTTTTACTTTCCCAGCTCACATGCTTCACAGAGTTTGTCTTTTCTTGAAGTAATAGAAGGTAAACCTTTTACCAGACACTTGCTTGCTAATTTGTTTAAAGTTCTAAAATTTATATGGGCCAGTCTTTTATGCCATAACCAACTATTTCCTTTATTTTCTTTTGTAGATAAATAAAATTGAGGTTCTTCAATTTTGTTGTTGAAGTCAAAGAAATAAATTGATCTTCTTACCTTTTTCCTCGAATATAAATTTTATCATCTTCAAGACCTATTATTAAGCAAGTATCAGGTAGAAAAGTTACCTTAAATCCTTTGTCAAGAAACTTACCACAACTTAGAAGGTTATATTTTAAACTTTCTACATGTGCCACTTTCTCAATTATTATTGTACCATATGTTATGCTTCCATAACCTTTTACCCTACCCTTGACTCCATTACCAAAATTTACAAATTTACTAGCTTTTCTACATAGTTGCTAAGTAAGCTCCTATCCCCAGTCATGTGCTTGGAGCTTCCTGAATCATAGTACCAAATCTGCTGCACATGATGGTCCTGTAATGAAGAAGTTAGTGATTTTTTGGTACCCATATTTTCTTGGGTACTTTGTCAGATGAGTACAAAGCATATAATAGTTTTCCTTGATCATCTGTTGATCTTGATCTATCAGAGTCTGTTGATTCTGACTGATCAGCTTTCTTTACCAAATATGTTGCCATCTGATCAGATCTGATAAGATTTCTGTCCAATGTTGAACCTCTGATAGATTGTTGGTTTTTGTTCAGATGGTGTTGAATTACTTTCAGAATATCGGCACACATACATCCCACCTTGTTAGAGATGTCTGATGTAATAATTTTTTTATGAAAGCCCATTTTACTGAGATTTTTTAAAAATGTTTTGACCCTTTTCTTTTAAGACCCTTTTAATTTTTTCTTTTGTATGATCTTGTTTTGTCTTTATTTTTTTTCTTTAGAGCAGACCTTTTTTTTATTCTGGTCTTGACTCAGAACAAGATGTCATGAAGTCAGATTCTTCTGATAAATTTGATTCATTGTCAAAATCTGATTGTGGTTTATCTGAAGCTTTTACAAACACTGTAGGATTATCTTTTGTTGTTTTTGTATAACCCAATCCTTCACCCTGATTTTTTGAAGTTGTTTCAATGTAGTCAATGAAATCCTTTGCTTGTTGAAAACCTTTTACATTTACCTTATTTTTATGAATTTCTGCATAAAAAAATTTCTCTTTTTTATAAAAATTGATTTTTGTGTCTTTGATCAAACTTTCTTCATGTAAAAATTTTCATTTTCTTGACAATGTTTCAACATGTCTTTAAGTTCATCAGATTTCTTTGTTTCAGTCAAGTATTTCTCCTGTAATTTTTGAAAATCTTCCAATAATTTGTTTATTTGATTTTGAAGTTCTTGATCATTTTGACTTACATTGATTTCTGATGCCTCATTGTCAAGTTTTAGCATAAGACAGAAGTTGGCCATTTCTTCCTGATCATCATCTGATGAGTCATCAGTCATCCAAGTATCTGTCCCTGCAATCAGGCTGACTTGTTGTTGTTGTTGTTTCTTGGCTCCTTCTAGCTTATTTTTATAGTAAGCTGGATCTTTTAACTTTCTGTTCTTGCATTCTGATGCATAGTGACCCTTTTTGTTTGCATCTATAGCATACCACTTCTGACTTGCTTTCTGCTCTTCTTTCCTTGGATCTAGCTTTCATCTTTCCTTTATCACTTCTCTGAATTCTGGAACTTCCTCCCTTCAATCTTTGCTCAAAGGTTTTGGTGAGCAAAGCTATTGCTTCAGCAAATGCAGAAAAATCAGATGGATTTTCAGAATTTCTGATGCTAAGACTAGGTTTTGTGGGTTAGAGGATTGTAGATCAGGTGTGATTGATCTTTGAGAATTTGATATTAAGGCTATAGGTCCACCATATTGTTTTGAGTTTTCAATGATTTGTTGCTCTCTTGGAAGTAGAATGCAATATAGATCATGTAGGTTCAGATTTCCTAGCTCTAGTGTAGAAGCTATGGTCATGGCAAGATTTTGCCATTCTCTGGGCAAAGCATCAAGAAATTTTACATTTCTTTCATCATTGGTTTTTTCAACTCCATTCTTTTTTAATTCATTTAAAATTTTTGTCAATCTATTGTAAGCATCAGTGAGTGTTTCATTTGGTGAACATTTAAACCTTTCATAAGCGGAGACATGATTTGTTCTCATGTTTCTTTTTATTTTGTCTCCTCCTTCACAAAGATTTTCAAGTTGATCCCATATTTCTTTTGCAGATGAGCACGCATCAACATAAGAAAATATGTCATTTGGAAGTGCCATAATCATAAGTGATTTGACCCTTTCATCTGTTTCTACCAGTTTCCTGTCTTCTGGGCTCCAATTTTTCTCTTGTTTGGGAGCCCAAGAAGCAGAGATTTCTGGTGAGTCATCAGATGCTGGAACGCCAGGTATTTCAACACGTGGTATCTGTGGGCCACACACAATGGATTGAAACAGAGCTCGATCATGTCCATTAAAGAAATTGATCATCCTGATTTTCCATTGGGGGTACTCCTCCCTGACTAACGTCGGAGGCTTTGACATAGAACCCATGTTGAAAGCATTGTTCCAAGACTAAAAGTTTGCCATTTTTAATCAAAGTTTTTGAACTTTTGAAAAACAGAGTATTAACAAAGATACTCGAGCAGTTGATCGATTTGAAAATGTTTTATTCAATATGCTCTAATACCAATTGTTGGTCCCAGATAACAATGCTTTGACTTAAAATGGCAAGTTGATTTCAACTTTATACGAAAATAATGTGCGGAATTAGAAATCAACTTGTAAGAAACAGAGATACAGAATTTTCAAGTTTATATCACTTTTGAAAGATTACAAAAGATGATTGAAAAGTTATTTTCTAATACAAAACAATGCTTAAGAATTCTGTGGGAGTGAAGGGCAATGGAGTATATAAGTTGTAATACTTGCAATGCTCTGCTCCATCGATCTTCGGTCTGGTGATCTCTATTTATAGAGAACAACTAGCATGAATACACAATTGTTTATTCATGCAAGTGTATATCGTGGCAGATCGTTTCATATGTCATGCTTACTACTTCCACTTGTATCATAAATGTCCTTCAACTGAGTTACCTTATCTTCAAATGCAGGTGGACATTATGATTGGTCACCAGATTTCTTATGACTTCTGATCAAAATCTGATGAGGTTTCATCAGATTTGATCAGATCTTTTCTGATCCTTTCTTCAAACACTTAGACAAAGATATTCTCATCAGATCTGATTCATATGCTTCTTCTTATGGCCTATAATCATGTATCTTCTGTTGACTTGATCCTTTGACTTCTTCTTCATCAGATCTGATCAGATTGATCAGACTCTCTTTCTTCATTTTTCTTCAATACTTTATCCTTACACATAAAGTTTCCTAATAGAAACGCTATTAAGTCAAGTTCTAAGACATCTAATTACCTTATCTCGAAGCAATTAGAAATGTGTAGAGGTTTAAGTGGACCAATATACTGACAATCTAAGTGAATCTGTTTAGAACTTAAAGTTTAATCAAGATCAACGGTACTAGTGATTAGTCTCAAAAACTGATATGATCCTCTAACACAAGCTCACAAAAATATGTTTGTAAATATGTTTGTACATAGAAGATTTAGTTTCATAAATTCAAAAAGATTTTATTTTCATATTAGTTTCAATCATTGATGATGAAAAGCTGATCTTCGAAGTCTAGAGCTACTAAGTATAATGTGAAATGAGATTTTGTTCTGAAATGATAAGAAGTTCATTAATTTGAAACTTACATTTGATTGAAAGTAACGATTTATTCGCAAAATGATCAACCATGGTCATTCATTTGAACTTGGTAGACAAATAAGATAATCAAGATCATTAACTTGGACTTGATTAACTGAGTGGGTTGATTAATAATTTAATACTGATTGAATGTTTAAAATTTCAAAGTTTGATCTGAAATGTATATTTGAATGATTAAATAAGAGTACAAGAAACTGATTAAAAGGTGGAGCAGGACAAAACGTTGAACAATGATAGAGAAAGCACACAGAAATAAGGAGCATAAAGATATTCAATGTTTACAAAACAAGATTAAAGCAATGGGGATATTGATGATGATATTTGTAGGACAAGAATGTTAAAGTTAAAAGAATATTCGAAGACCGCGGCAACATCCAAGGGGAGACTGTTGATGCATATGTTTGTCGCCTACGTCATCGAATCATATCGAGTCTGTAATAGGATGAAATGTTAGATTTCAGTATGTATATAGTTCATTTCGTGTGAAGGTAACATGTCACTTTGTACGAAGTGAAGTTCTCTTCGTACGAAGTTAAACATCAACCTCGCACGGAGTGAAAAGTCTATATATGTAGGAGAGCGAGGTTAGTGTTAGATAGAAGTTGGTGTAGACAGGACGACGAAGCTCTATCTAGTTGTTTCTAGGATCTGTAAACTTTGAAGTACTAATGAAACAACAGTTACTAGTGGATCTTGCTAACATGTTGCCTAACTCTAAAATGGATTCCGCATGTTTAAGACGAGGTTATTCAAGTTAGTGCCTGAGCTATCGGATCCGCGACCAGACCTACAAAATTGAATTGAATTCAAAGTAAATTATTTTAATATACCTCAAAAGTAGTTGTTTTATCACTTTGATATTTTGTTTTTGGGACCTAAAAGGAGTTTTTCACCTAAATTGTTTATATTAGTTTTATAACTTTTTGAACGGCAAACTAACATACTTTTAAATATTCTACACATGCACTTCATAGGGTTTGTACCATCAACCTCTTCAAACCATACCATGGTGCTTGTGTAACTATTCGCATTTTGTACTTTCCTTATTTAGAAAATGAAGCTCGTATTCCTGTTTTTAGAAACTCGTTATCAGTTTGTATTCACATTGTATCCTCAACCCTTGTAACCCGAGACTGTGATCATAATGAATTCTATTTTTATAACATATTACATACTTGGGATACGCATTGCAATCTTGCATGAATACTTATACACGCAACCAATACTCGTGATACTTGTACTCATGACTTATACGCGCTTGTTAACTACTAAATACATGGTTACGCTTTAATAGTAATAATGATAATACTAATACATTAGTAATAATAGTAATAATAATAATAATAATAATAATAACAACAACATAGTAGTAATAATAACATAATAATAAAACTTAATAATTATCATAACAATAATAATAGTTTAACAATTATAATAATAATAAAATCAATATGAATACATGAAATGGGGTTTAGGCACACGAAGTATATGCTTCGTGGCTTCCCACTAGACTCACGAAAAACCAAGGCCCAAGGGGTCTTCCCCCCCCCCCTAGTCTTTCGCCCCTCAGCCTTTCGCTCCTCAATCTTTCGCCCCTTTCTCTTCATGAAGAATAGGTTCTTTGCCTCCTATCTGTCACGAAGATCCTTCTTTGTCCATACTCTCTGGTTCTTCGTCCCCCTCTCCCTGTAATGCGTAAACACACAGAAGCTTCTAAACAGCTTCTGTTTTACTCTTTCACCCAACTCCTAACCGCTACCTAACTTATATTAATTACTTAAACCCTAATTTAGCTTATAAATATCAGACTCCATTTCACTTTAATCCTTTCCGCCACTCTAATCACTCTCAAATCTCTAAATTCTATCAAGTTTCCTCAAGAGCAATAGTGAACTCAGATAGTTAACAGTGAGTTTCTAACTCACTTATTGTCTCTTTTTCTCCTCTTTTTCTTCTATTTTTCTTCTCATTTCTTCTTCCCAAAACACTTGGATAACCTCTAGGAGGTTTTCACAAGTTTTCTTGGGCAAACTAAAGTGAAACCTCACCACTTTTGAGGTCCAAAGTGCATAAGAACTCACTGTTTTGGAAAGAAATGTTTACAAACTTTATTAAAAATCTTGTTTTCTCATTCAAACTTGTGCTACTTATGCCTCTAACCAAGTTTATGGTTAGTGAGCTTAGCCAAGATTGTTTCATACAAATTAGGAGGTGTAAAATGCCTCTAAACTTTCTGTTTTGTAAGGGTTTTAACCCACGAGTGTTGTATCCACCAAGCTTGTCCTAGAAACAAGACTTGTAATGGAAGCGTGTGATTCCTTGGAAGCCATGGCTATCCTACCTTGAATCCACCACCTCACTTGATGTTTTCTCATCTCTATCCCAAGTAGTTTGCTAGCCTAAAAGTGACACGACCCCGTCTAGCCTTCGACACTTAGTTAATACTTTCTATGTTGATGTTGGCTCACCCGGGTTGAAGATTACTTGGCTACTTGGTATAGTGATCACTTGTACTGTCTTTATTTCATTCAGGACCATTTGAATTGTCCTTGTGACAATTTGTGTATTGGTGAATCATATAATGAGGTTAAACCTCCATGCTTGACTTACATGATATCATGATACTTATGGTAGACATATTATATACTACATAAAATATATATATAATAATAAACTATACATTATCTAAGTCTAAAACACATCGTTACGATTCTAATGGGTAATCTAACCCATGAAAACACATTCACCCTAAGGGTTATCATAATGTCAAAAACGAAAGTTTTAAGACTAGATAATTACTTTGCGTAACATACTTTTGTATTTTACATTCCAAGTCCGAATCTTCCGTTATCGTTCCAAATACTCACACACCTTCGTTTACCCCATGTAGGGTAATCTCGGTGTTTCATCCACAAACTCTCCAACCTTTCACGGAATAAAAAAGAAAATCTTTGCAAAACCGTGAGTATACTCGATCCCATTTTCCATTTATACACTTTAGGTGCAACATGTACATTATTACAAATCATGAAATCATGTTTAAACTTGTTTACACACACTCTATCCGTTAATGACATGATACTTGTTTTATTCTTGTTATCGCATGCTATGTTAAACTTGTGTACATATGCTCATTAATTTTTCTAGCCTCATTTAACAAATATAGCGCTATAGGATTGACGCACCGCCCATATTCTTGTGGCATTGTTAAGTAAACTATTTTACACCTGTTCGTTTCGACGATGTTGGGTAATCACGATTGCGTTAGACTTTGGATTAACATATATTGAACACATGTTAGTATGATAATAACAACTTTATGCAATGTTACCATGTTGGATATGAGACAAACCCTTTTCACTATTATGCTATGTATGAAAAGTTATATGTTCGCCAACTTTTGTTGATATATTATTTTAATGCATGTTGCAGGAAACTAGTAAAAGCCACTAGGGTGGATTAGAACATACCTAGATACAAATTTATATATTTTTTTCATGTTGTTATGTCATTTGAGACTTGTTGTATTTCCATTTTTGAAACTATGTATTGTCCTTTTGGTATCAATGAAATCGAATTATTTAAATATTGTCACAAATAGTGATATGAAGTCTCTTGCAATCTCGTTTTCGTCTCACTCTGATGTTTCCGCCATCGGTTGGTGTGTGACAGCTTTGGTAGTAAATGTGGGTGGGCCATGGGTTTGTATTTTTTGTTTTTTTTTCTTTGTAACAAATTACCCAATCGTAGCACAAAAAACCTTCCTATCAAAATTCAGACAAAAATTCAAGTAAACATATAACACAACCTAAACACAACGCATAGTTCAAATGTTTACAAATTACCCAATCATAGCACAAAACACTCTCCCATGAGAATCCAAACCAAAATTCAGGTGAACACATAACACACCTAGTCCATATCGCACAGCTTCAAAGCCAATAAAGAACACCATATCATGTATTCTAAATTTAACTAGGTTATACACAAAAAGTAAAAAAACACCCCACGCACTTAAAACATGCACAAACCCATAACCCGAACAACGACTACAAGATATCCCCAAAAATCAGTAGATTTAACAACAAAAAGTGTTGATGCATTTTTTGTTCGTCACTTTTTGAATAGGATAGATTAAGTGTGTGTTGAATATTGTATAGGTTAGAATCGAACACACGACCAAAATACGGAGCGTATAGTACAAGTTCGCCCGAACTTGACCTGTGATGGTCAAGTTCGCCCGAACTTGGCATGTGATGGTCAAGTTCGCCCAAACTTGTCTTGTGAAGGACAAGTTCGCCTGAACTTGTCCATGACACATTCCGGGCGAACTTGTAACCCTATATATAGGTGTGTTGTTCATTTGTTGTTTAAGTTTTTGCAATCCCTACGGGGAGGTGCTGCCAGATTCTCTCCAGGAACTCCGGCAGCTGGACTTAAAGATGTATACTCTTTCGGTATGAATGAAGACTTTCGCTGCATTCTGTTTCTACTCCATTCTTAATAACATTCTACCGAAATTGTTATATACGCACTAACTTCCGTCTAGAACCGCCTGATCATGGACCTTCAATTGGTATCAGAGCTACGGTTATCACCTACGCTCATGAATTTGGACATTTATGGACATTAGGAGGGGTTTTGGACGTAAAATATGAAATAAACATACAATCCATGGATAAAAAGTAAAATTGAACGGATATGATTGTTAGAAAACCATTTTCGACCAGATCTATGGTGGAATCATCTTGAATTTCAAAGAAATAAGGATTTTGGATCAAAAAATGTGAAAATGGGTTGGTTTTTAGAGATCAAGTTCACCCGAACTTGTAACATTTTGATCAAGTTTGCCCGAACTTGTAACTTGGAGGTCAAGTTCGCCCGAACTTGTCACATAGTGACCAAGTTCGCCCGAATTTGTAACATAGTGGACAAGTTCGCCCGAACTTGTCCAGAGAGCCTAAAAAAAATTGGTGATCGTTTTGACGAGACGAGTGTCCAGAAAAAATTTGGTGATAGAAATTTTTTCGAGACTTTAACGTCTTATTCAGCATGTTCAGAGACACCGTCTAGAGCTTCAGAGTACAAATTTGATGATACGATTGCAAAATTGTGAAGATAACGGGAGAGTCATTGATACCTGTGCAGAATGTTATCTTCTGGTGTCGTGACTCGTAATGGGCCTATACATTAATCCGCATTTGTTGATAACTAAAAATTCCAGATTTGAGGGGGAATTTCAGTCAAGATTTTGGTATGGTCAGAATTTGCAAAAATGAGGGGGAATAAAAAGTTTACGATATATGAAGATTCTGGCATTTTTGAAATTCGTGACTCCTGCAACAGTATCCGGGTGGTTACCGATTGCAGATTATCGGGAAATGCAGAGGATCGAGATTCATTGGGTATTTCAAGTTGATGTCTAGTTTGAAAGCAGGTGGTTACATAACTGAGTTTGGGGGAGTTGTTTATCAGATTCTGAGGTCATGGTTGTGGATTGACACCTGAATCGCACGTATGGTTTAGAAGCACATACAACTGCCTATCTTTAACTCTGCTTTGCACATGAATTATTGACTGGACTAACCGCCTAAAGATAAGGATGCTTTGTAGTTTCAGTTGCCCCGGGTTGTAAGCGGTACCATGATTAAGGAAGATGATATAAAGGGTTTTTCAGATAAAGATGTGTACCGGTTGCTGACGAAAGAGACTATATATTTGGGATTCTGTGATTACAGGAAGTTCTGATTTTTCAGATCATGATACAGATTGATGCCTAAGGGTTAGAGTCATGATCTCCGGTGAAGGGGTAGTTAGCTGGATTAGCAGTCATTAGTACCAGTGAGGAACTGAGGACGTTCAAAACGTTCAGTGATGATCTTAGGAATTAATAACTAGCTCCGGATTCGGTTAGTTTCAAAATTACCAAGGAGATCTGAAGTTATTCAAGATATAACTGATGATAGCCTTTGGTGGCCATTATTTTTAGTCTTCAAACAGATTAATCATTCTTCTCTTTGGACTAACCGCCGTTGGATGACGATGTTTGTTGACTAAGTGGCGCTGGTCTACCGGAGAGAGCTATATATCTGGCATTGTGACTGAAGAGGAAGAATGTGATATTGGTCACGGACGTGTGTTTCTCACATTCGATGCGTTACCAGATTATCTGTTTCCGATGAAGATTTGCTGATTGAGCAAATTACCAATTTGCTTATCAAATCTTTCTAAAGGGTGCTTAACTGCGATTACGGAAATCAGGATTTCAGATTTTTGAGGGTATTCGTTGATTTGAAGTTTTCCGGTGCGGTGATTCGAAGTTTCTATCAATTGTCGGTTGAGTTTTTGATACTTTAAGATTGTGCGGAATAAACTCTCGATGCTCAGTGCTTATTCAAAAACTGAACTCGGATGTGGTTAATGTCAAAATGGGGAAGCTGCTGCATTGATTAGCTTCGAGTTGATGATTATTAAAGAAATTTATCGGTCAAGCAAATCAGAGGAGTCGGAAACCATGCAACCAAAGATCTGAACTGGAGTTTTCAACGGTTTTTAAAAGTTGATAATGCAAACCCGGATCATCAATTAAAGGGGAAACTGTTGACGCGTTTCGACGACATCGACAGACACCTTGATTGAAGTTGCAGAATATTCAAATACGGCTCAGAGATTTGAAGATCAAGATCAAGCTTCGACAGTAACGAACAAGGAGGAATTTGTTGATGCATTTTGTGTTCGTCACTTGTCGAATAGGCTAGATTGAGTGTGTTGAATATTGTATAGGTTAGAATCGAACACACGACCAAAATACGGAGCGTATAGTGAAAATGGGAACAAGTTCACCCGAACTTGACCTGTGATGGTCAAGTTCGCCCGAACTTGGCATGTGATGGTCAAGTTCGCCCGAACTTGTCCATGACACATTCCGGGCGAACTTGTAACCCTATATATAGGTGTGTTGTTCATTTGTTGTTTAAGTTTTTGCAATCCCTATGGGGAGGTGCTGCAGGATTCTCTCCAGGAACTCCGGCAGCTGGACTTAAAGATGTATACTTTTTCGGTATGAATGAAGACTTCCGCTGCATTCTCTTTCTACTCCATTCTTAATAACATTCTATTGAAACTGTTATATACGCACTAACTTCCGTCTAGAACTGTCTGATCACGGACCTTCACAAAGCAAAGCAAAACACCTAATATGATGATCAAACCCGCTCCCCTTTAAACACCATAACCCCAAACCGAACAGTTACTTGCTACATTAAGTAACGTTAAACACCATACATGATATTGGAAATTAATAAACACCATATAGCATCAAAACCGCAATTAGATTGTAAAACATTCTTTCAAACACTGCATATGATGATCATAACTTACTAAACACCATCTAACACTTACAATCCAAAAACCCTAGTTTAAATAGGTTAAAAAAGCAACCTATTTTAGTTGCCGGTGTCGATGTTTTACAATTTTTACTCAATGTGTTTGATTTTGCTTCATTAGATATCATCATGGTGTTTAGACACTCCAATGATACTGATTTCAACCTCGTCCCTAGAAAATCCAAAAAAATAGGCAAACTTCTTAGAACCTTAGTTAAAGCACAATGAAGATAAAAGATTATAGATTACGTATATAAAACAAACGAAATTTTTATCTTGCAACATGATATCCGATGAAGAATGAATGCAACAAATATTTTGGGAAGTTTGATGATGGAAGGTTAGTATTGTGATGTCATTCCCTTATTCAAATTGAGGAAAAAACACTATTGCCCATAATCACATCAAATCAGACAAAAAAATAAACACAATTTACAATATTGCCATTTTGATCTCAACCATTAAAATCTAAATTTAGTGATCTAAAATAATTCTCATTCTTTTCAGATAAAACTCCATTTATAGAATAACCTCACCCTATATATGTATATAGGATTCGGATCAAGGGAAAACTCCTACTTGTTAGAACTTAAAGAACTCAACATTTCCGTGCGATTTTTGCCCCCATTTTTTCCACACATGTAGATTAAAATGTTACAAAGACGACCGTAAAAAAAAGGGAATTGGCATGTAATAATTCCAACTAGAGGTCATTGGCCATTGATAGTCCCACCTTTGAATATTCCCCCCACCAGTCCCACCTTTCACCTATTTCTCCTAGCCTGGTCCCCCGTTAAAACTTAACGGAGTTAAGCTTTTTTTCCAAATTAAAAAACAGATTTTTTAGGACTTTTGATCAGAACGAGGAGATGAGCCTATTGACGTAAAACTTACCTCGAAACGGTGCTCCAAATGACTTGATTTTTGTTAAATGGAAATTTAAACACCCGAATTGAAGCTTTGTTTTCATCGTTTGGAGCACCATTTCGAGGTAGCTTTTACATCAATGGACTCGTATCGTCGTTCTAATCAAAAACCTTAAAAAAATTATTCGTCATTTGGAAAAAAAAACGTAACCCCGTTAAGTTTTTCTAACAGGGACCAGTGGAGGAAAAATAGGTGAAAGGTGGGACTGGTGGGGGAATATTCAAAGATGGGACTGTCAATGGCCAATGACCACTAGTTGGGATTATTACAGGCCAATTCCCCTAAAAAATCAAATTGGTATTTCGGCTGCTATAAATGAAAAAATACATTTTTTTTGGAAAAGTTGATTTTTTTAGGATTTTTGGTTAACTTTTTTTTAAAATACTTTTCGTAATACTGAGTTCTCACAACTCGTATAATACTTCATTTTACCCTAACCCTAATATATATATATATATATACAAGGATCCGTTATGAGCCACCCTTTATTGCGAGAACCAATGTGAACACGTTAGTAATACCTAAAAAATTCAAAAAAAAATACCAAATTTTTTTTGTTTTTTTAATTTTTTTTTTTTTGAAAAAGTTGCTATATTTACTCAACAATAAAAAAATATTTCAAAAAAAAATTGAGTACCAACTATTCATGCACATATGCATTTTCGTCATTTCTTTGACAAATTCCATAATACATTACAAACATTAGACAATTGTACTTTCATTTACACTACCATGTGTAACACACTACTTTTTTTTTTGACAAATTCCATAATATTGGTATTGTATTATGAATGGTAGGAGGTAATGGTATTGTATTATGGATGATAGGAGGTAATAGAAATGTATTATGGATGGTATGATGGATGAAAGAGAAAGTGTATTCAAAGTAGTGTACCAAAACACCTTATTTAATGTTGATACATATAGATGCACATGTGCATTTCTTATATTGGTAACGTAAAAAGTAGTGTATTACACATGGTAGTGTAAATGAAAGTACAATTGTCTGATGTTTGTAATGTATTACAGAATTTGTCAAAGAAATGATGAAAACGCACATGTGCATGGTAGTGTATTATGGATGGTATGATAGATGAAAGAGAAAATGTATTCAAATTAGTGTACCAAAACACCTTATTTCATGTTGATATATATAGATACACATGTGCATTGCTAATATTGGTAACGTAAAAAGTAGTGTGTTACACATGGTAGTGTAAATGAAAGTACAATTGTCTAATATTTGTAATGTATTATGGAATTTGTCAAAGAAATGATGAAAAGGCATATGTGCATGGATAGTTAGTAAATTTTTATTTTTTTTGAAATTTTTTTTATTGTTGAGTAAATATAGCAACTTTTTCAAAAAAAAAATTAAAAAAACAAAAAAAATTGTATTTTTTTGTTTTTTAGGTATTACTGTTTGTGTTCACACTAGTTCTGGTGGTTCTTGCAATAAAGGGTGGTTACTAACGGATCCTTATCATATATATATATATATATAGAAAAACCATATAAAACATAAATTTATATCCAATTAATTTTGGACTCAAATGGTTAAAATCACTAAAACACAGAGACTTGAAAAGTAATTTACTCTCAATATAAAAAATAAAAAAAGAAAGACATGAAAGGATGGACCCATTCTCTATTTTCTTAGAGGACATTTATACCCTTATTCATAAAAATCATACACAAATCTCCTTTCTAATACATAATGGCATTTTTTTTATTAATATGAATACTAAGGCTTTTGTCTCTACTATTGCTAATAATGTGATTTAATATATAGTATAATATATAGTATAATAACAGTGAACAGCAAAAAAAATAGTTTGCATTGTCTATTTCGTTCAGACCTAATAAGCACATTTTTTTTCAGGATGTCAGTCATAACGTTTAAAAAACTATTGCTTTGTAATCGGAAAGTCAACACCCAACCAAATTTATGATTAATTAACCGTTTCAACCCCTATCCATTTTTAATCGTTTCAACTCATATCCATTTTTGTCAACTCATGCTCTGTCCCGAACCAAATTGAACATTTTTTAAGAACATGTCCTGGCCTGAACCCCATTCTAATCCATTACCCCGCCTTGCCCATTTTGTCATGTATAGCCATAACAAATACTATACCCATTTGCAAGCATCAAAACTGGATATATTAATACATTGTATAGAATAAAACATAATAAATAATATTCTAACGTTTTTAAAGGTGTCACAAACTAAAAATTATTAAGATATTTAAAATTGTTATGATTGTGCCCAAGTATTTGGTCAATTTTGGGAGGGGTGTTCATGATCCGATTTTGACGGTTTTAGGTGAAATCGTGAACCAACCCGTTAGTAACGATTTTTTGTCAATGAAAACAAAATCGAACCATTAAAAATTAAAACCGAACAAAACAGAACAGTTACTAACAATTAGGTTCCAGTTTGAATACACGATTTGGGCTTATCGAGCCTTTATATAAAATGTTGTTTTCGGGTGTCTTGTAAATTAGAGCATTCAAACTCATGGTCGATGCTTCAATGATGTGTTTATGCGTCATTTTCATTTGGAATAATGGACTTTAATAATCCAACCATTGCTCGTTGGCCGGCAGTGATCCTAACTTCAAAAATTCCCACCGGTGGTCCCATCTATTAACATATTGGCCTCCAATAGACCCTGACTAACAAAACCCTAATGTCTTAATCTCCAGTCGCCGGAAAAACGTTATTGGCCGGAAAACTCAATATTTTTGTCCCAAACCTCTTTGTAACCTTATTACAGACCTTTAGAAACCTTTGTCTAGTAAAAGCCCCAACTATTGAAGCCCCTCGAAAACTCTTTTTTCGCCGGAAATCTTCTTTTTGGCCAAAAGAACTCAACTTTTTGGGCATAAAACTCAAAATTTTCGTCCCCAACCTCTTTGTAACCATAGATCGGACCTTTAGTAACCTTTTTCCAGCCAAAAACGTTTTTTTCGGCAACTGGAGACTAGCGGCATTAGCGTTCTGTTAGTCAGAGTCTATTGAAGACCAATATGTGAAAAGATGGGACTATGAGTGGGAATTTTTTAAGTTGGGACCGTTACTGGCCAACGAGCAATAGTTGAGATTATTAAAATTCATTATTCCTTTTCTTTTTGTTTTTAAACAATGTTTTTGTGTTTTTTTTCCATCAAGCTCATGGTGATTCAGAACTGTTGATGCATATTGTGGATACGGCTCGGTTCGGTTCGATTCGTTTGGTTTGGCTCGGCTCGGCTCAACTTGGTTAGAGCCCGACGTCGCGACATTCCTCCGTCGTACGAATCAGTCTACGCGATAGGAGATCGATAATTAATTAGAGATGACATCATCATGACATCTTTGTGATGATGTCATGATGATGTAATGAAAATTGCATGTTATATTAATTGTTTTTGAATCCAACGAAGAACTAGAGAATGTCACTGTCACGAAGAATGTTATTTTTTTATTTGTGTGTTCTACGAAGAACAATTTCAATGGTTCCCACGAAGAACCTATTCTTTGTGGGGCTCTTTAGTTGGTTGTGGGTCAGGTCACGAAGAACCTCTTTTTTGTGGGCCTGGCCTATTCTTTGTGGATGTTAGTTGGGTCTTGTTTATAAATGCCTACAAAGTACCTATTCTTAGTTGGGTTCTTTAAGAATACAGAGTGTGAGAGATAAGCAGTTTGTCCAGAGTTTATGTACTAGGTCTTCTACAAATCAATATAGTGAATCTTTGAAGTTATATATTTTGTTATCTTGGTTGTGCTCTTGTTTTGGTTTGCATACACACTTGGATTCCGCACTCGTGTGTGTTAGACAACAAAAAAATAGGTGATACTTGATCCTCCGAGTAGACCTACAAGAACTTAATTCATTGTTCAACATATTACATGATTCAAAAAATTAGATGGTCATCCAAATAGAAAACTATATGGAGACTCAATGGGATGCAAACTAAAAGTAGGAGTAGATGCAAATAATATATAAATAATCAAATAGATGTAAAATAATATAATATATATAATATATATATATATATATATATAAAAGAGTTAATTGCCCGGATGGTCCATGTCGTTTGCCAGTTTTTCATATAAAGTCCTAACTTTCTAAAATTACATGTATGTTTCCTGTGGTTTGTATCGTTTGTTACTCGGATGGTCCACGGAGTGGATGTCTGTTAGTAGGGCCGTTCAAATCGCTTGTCTGTCATTCGAAATTGCTCGTTCGATTTGACGCTCAATTGTAAATGAGCGGCTCTGCTCGGTTCGGTTTGTAAACGAGCCAAGCACGAACAAAAGTCCGCTCGGCTTGGTTCGGATCGAATTATTATTTTTAACTAGTATATATATATATATATAGACACACAAATATGAATTGTACATATACACACACACCTATATATATACACACATTACACATACATATCTACTTCAAAATAAATTAAATTTATGATTTTATATATACCACTCTTTTAGATTTTGGTCCACTATATACAAATTTACAACTATATCTATACGTACTAGCTCAATCACACCAATAAAAAATTAATATCAAATCTAAAAGTTAAACCCTAAACCGATAAACGACAGTCTTCTCATCAGCTCAACGTTTCATGTCGTTACCCTAAGTCGGTCGTCACCTGGTCCCAACATCATTGTTCGTGCAATATGATCATCGCCTCGTCGGCCAAAACATTGTTATTCGTAAGAAAAATATTATGCAAGGAAATGTGTCTGTTTTTAAAGACATAAAAATTTGATACCCAACATTGTCAATATCTCTCTCAACAAATTTAAATTGGGCGACACGTTGTCCTAATCACTCGAATTTCGCTCGACGCTCTCTCACAATATTTACTGCTCGAAAAATGCTGGCTTGATTTGAGGCTCGGTTTTAAATGAGTCGCTCCACTCAGTTCGGTTTGTAAACGAGCCAAGCACGAGCGAAGGTCCGCTCGGTTCGGCTCGACTCGTAGACAGCCCTATCAGTTAGTTTGCTCAGTTAAGTTGGTATGAAATTACTAAATTGCCCTTACTTCTGTTTAAAAGAAATATAATTAAACTAAATCATTTAAGTGGGAAACGGGTCGGGTTTGCAGGATGACGGGTTCAACCCGACCCGAACCCAAAAGATTTTAGACGAACTCGAACCTAAAATCATGTCATACATCTAAGCTTAAACACGATCCTAATATTCGTGGATTGACCCGAACACGACCCGTTCAACCCGAATTTTTAAAATTTCTAATTTTTTTCCACAAATTAATATGTTAAATTCAAAATTAAAAGACAGAAATGCATATGATACAATTATATTTAAATTATAAAATCTTATGTCAGTTTCTCTTTTTAAGGTACAATTATATATGGCATAAACGACACACAAAATTTAATTTATGATATAAAACATATAGTAAAAATAGGTTAAACGGGTCAACCCTCCAACCCGACCGAGTTGACCCGAACCCGAACTATTTAGCTAAACGGGTTCACGGGTTCAACCTGAAATCCAAACCCACGAATTTCATGTTAGGTTCGTGTCGGGGTCATTTCAGAAATTCACACCCCTAGGCCACCCCACCACTCCTACCCACCCTCCCACCATCACCCTCTTCAGCCTCCTCCTCCACCCACACCAGCAACCACGACCCACTTCTCCCTCCACCATCTGATTAGTGCCGGTGTATTAAAAGATTTCATTAGCCTTTGATGTAATAATATAAAGTTGGAAATGTAAACAAAAAGCGGCCGGAGGATTTTATCCAATTTCACGATAGCTTCCAGAAAACAAGTGTCGGAGATGTGGTATGAAACGATGTAGTTTGCGGATTTGATTTTAACGCCAATCTGATGCCTTTTGTTGTTGAAGTTTCCAGATTCTCCTCTTTAGCTTCTGCAAGATCCGAATTCTGAAACATCAACTACAACAACCGTAAGATGGTTCAGCTGTGTTCGACTCAGCAGGGTTGGCTACAATTGGCTCTGCAGGATCCTCTACAACCGATCTCGCTGGTGCACCTTGGCTTTTTAATGGATCCAACGCATTCTTGCTCATGAACTTGTATTCCCAATCTTGCAACACATAAAGATCAAATGCACCAAGACCAGTGAGATCACCTTTCAAGTCTTTTTTCGTCAAACGACAACTTTGCAAGAGCTCTGCTACCATCTTTTCTACAAACTGGCCCATAGTGTGAAACTCATTTGAAATTAGAGTGTACTCCATTTAGAATGATCATATAACTTACCAATTTGAGCTCTATATTATCCATTAATGCCCAAAATGTTAGGATCTCTAGGATTAAACACACACACCAAACTGAACACACACAGACACGAAACTGAACACACACACACACGAAAGCAATAAACGACACGAAGGTTTAAAGTGGTTCAGTCAGATGACCTACGTCCACTATGCTGCAACTAGGGTTTCTTTATTATTCGGGTGCTCAAGGAATTACATGTACAATGATATCAATATAGAGACTAATCTAGGGTTAGGAAACTTGATCCCCAAGTTAGCCCAAGCCCACATAGAGATAACTAGGGCCGGCTAAATTAAAACCCTAATTTAACAGCGAAATAAAGACGTGGGGGCTGAATCAAAGCTAGGGTCGGATCGGGCCTCCACACCAATTCACCCAACAATCTCCCACTTGGAGGCTCGAACAACGCCCAATAGTCTTCAACATCTATACATCTTGTAATCCTCATTTACTACCTAGTTGCAGTCGCCTTCTCGACAATTAACCTGAAGGCACGTTGAAGTCCCACTGAGCCTCAACTCATCAGTCACAACCTGTGACTCGTTCTCTGTCTTTGCCGGCTCCCACATAAACAAACTGCTGAATCCTGAGAACACACACTTTCCAAAACTAGCAAGAGATTCTCTGGAGAGACTTTCCCATCAGGAATTCTTGTCTTTTTAACCCACTGTCGCCCTGAAACTGTTATTGAAACACGCCTTGTACTCCCACTGTCACAATGTCACCCGATTGGTTTGACCTTCCAAACACGTTCATCCCGACTCTTCCCTGTGACTCTGGGTGGTTTCTCTCTTGCAAAGGAAACCCTCTTCTGTCCCTAAGATTTTGTGAACTCGACTTTGTTTTTCTTCAGAACTGGAACGTCACTTCCTTCTGATGGTATACCGACCATGTAAAATGAGCCTCTTTTCTTTCCACAACCCATGACCATATTCCCTTTGACAACCTTCCACTGTCCATTCCCGAACTTAACTTCACGTCCCTGATCATCCAACTGGCCAACTGAAATCAACAACCTCTTTAACCCGGAATAACTTTGACATCTCTTAAAGTCCATGTACAGACTGAAGTCTTCAAAAAAATGTCACCCATGCTCGTAACATCAAGTACCTCATCATTCGCCAATTTTACCTTTCCAAAGTTACCTTCTTTCAGATTTTGCAGCGCTTCACTGCAGTGGGTAGCGTGAAATGAAGCACCAGAATCCAAGACCCAGGAATCCACACTGCTCTCCACACTACAGACTAACGTATCATTATCATCATTGTGGTCTTCTGCAGAGTTTATTTCTTTCTTCTGTTTTGAACACTGATTCCTAAAGTGTCCTACTCCATTACAATTCCAACATACCATATCCTTTCGAGCCTTAGACACACTTCTCCTCTTATTCTGACGACTTTCCAGTTGATTCTTTCTTCTCCTGACTTCTGTACTCAACAAAGAACTCAAAGACTCACCTGAACCACGACGTCGAGCATCCTCTCCCAAAACAAGATCCTGCATCTTTACAATCGTGAACTTACTCGATTCCGAAGTACTAGTAACAGCAGTTACGGTTCTGGACCAACTATCAGGCAATGAGGATAATAACAATAGAGCTTGAACCTCATCATCAAACTTAATATCGACAGACACTAAGCGAGATAAGATTGAGTATAGGTTATTGATGTGATTTGTTACCGAGTCACCCTCCTCCCTCCTTCATCCTGGTATTCACAAGCTCTTGAATAAGATAAACCTTATTAGCTGGAAAAGGGTTCTCATACATGTTAGGTAATGCTTCCATCATACCTTTAGCTGAGGTCTCCTTCTGGATGTTATAGGCAACATTCTCTGACAGAGAAAGTGTTATCACTGCTCTGGCTTTCTTATCCAACTTCACCCAATCTGCTTGTGGTATATCTTTTGGCTTCTCACCCTTAAGCACTACATCTAAGTCTTTCTGACAAAGTAGTGCCTCAATCTGCATCTTCCACCAACCAAACGTATTCTCATCAAACTTCTCTATTATAACCTTTCCGTCTACAACCATGACAACGACTAAACGAACACTGGTTATGGATAAACAGAGACAAATATAGCAAATCAATCTATTTAATACGCAGCGGAATAACGAACTTGATAATCAAAACTGAAACTTTAACTGAAACAATAAAACCTGACAAACGCGATTGACTCTTGTTCTAGGTTTATGTAGTCAGTCTCTTTGATTCAATCAAACTGTTCTTTTGCAAAATAGATCTCTGATTTCGGCTGATGCGGGACTGGTTGATAACGCTTTCGAAAAAACAGAACCCAAAACTTCTTCTGTGACCGCGGCAGAAACCCTAACGGCGGCGGCGGAACCCTAGCAGTGCTAAGGTGGCGGCCGGTTGACTGGGTGGCTGACGATGAAAGAACTGAAGGTGGTGTTCTCGTGTAATCCTGATCAAGAGCCAAAGCTCTGATACCAGTTATTGGATCGCTAGGATTGAACAGAAACACGAAACTGAACATACACACACACGAAAGCAATAAACGACACGAAGGTTTAAAGTGGTTCGGTCAGCTGACCTACATCCACTATGCTGCAACTAGGGTTTCTTTATTATTCAGTTGCTCAAGGATTTACATGTACAATGATATCAATATATAGAGACCAATCTAGGGTTAGGAAACTTGATCCCCAAGTTAGGCCCAAGCCCACATAGAGATAACTAGGGTCGCTAAATTAAAACCCTAATTTAACTGCCAAATAAAGACGTGTGGGCCGATTCAAATCCAGGGTCGGCTGCCCTCCCTTGATCGGCCTCCACACAAATTCACCCAACACAAAATACCAACTTTTTTTGGAAAATGAAAGCAAATACACATCAGACCTTAATTAAAGGGGTTTAATAATCCCACATGGTGAAATCCTAATTACACATGGTGTAGGGCCATATAAGGTTATATAGCACAATCAACAGCCATGGTCAGACATAGCGGGACTAGGAAAACCGGTTGTGAGTTCCAACTGATCGGGACATATAGAAAGAGGTTACGTTATTGGGTGCTAAGAGTTGACAACACTAAACATAACCATGAACCCTTTCTTTATCCAGAGGGTCATCCGTCCCTAATGAGGCTGGCTCCAGCAGAAGAGAGGATGGTGAAGCAACTTACGCATCAGAACATAAAACCACGAGACATTCTTATCGCCGTTAAAGAACAGATCCCCGGGAATGTCTTAACAAGAAATACCATATACAACGCTCAGGCCAAATTGGGTCGAATGGAGCACGTCGGCGAGACTCCAATACATGTACATTTCCAGGGTTGAATATTACACTTTGTGTAATGTACAATTGCATACCAACTTCGAGGATTCTGTTCATTATTATTAAAAATTAAATCTCGCACTTTAGTACATTATGATTGCACACTAGTGCATTCATGTATTCTTTGCAAAACGATCTCTACTAAAACTATGTGCTTATCACTACTACTTTTGTTTTCATGACGCTACATACATGGTTGGTTTATCTATCATGTATAGTATATGATTACCAATACATTTTGCTTCGTATGTTGACCAAACATACTTAGTACACGATTTACAAATACATTTTCACTTAGTATGTTAACCTAACATCCCTAGCACATGGTTTCAAAATATTGTCATGACATATTTACATTGTTTATGATAATCCATACTTAGTATATGATGCATATTACCATTCTGGTTAGTGTGAAACATATATTAACATTTGTACTAGAATGAAATAATTGCTACTAATTTTGTTGTATGCAAAGCAAGTAGTGCTATCATTGCTAGTATGAAACACGTTTTGGTCCAATAAATGTTGTGTTATGACGATGCTGATTAGATTTAGATGTTGCTTCGACCTTATTGTTTATTTTCCCTCACTTAACAAGATGAGCTATGTAGACCATGCGACGAAACGAATAATTATGGGTGCACACTTAATTATGTGGTTCGACGCATGAGAATCATAGTAAGCCTTGTTAAGTATGGTGGCATAAAATATAGAGTGATAGGGTAACGGGATGGGTATGACGCAATAAGAACATGGGGGATGCGCTGATGGTACTTCCTATATATAAGTTTTCTTATTGTGTTATTCCTCGGAACGTTATTCGGATCACTTGAAGATTTTATGTTATCTTGGACCATTATGTGATTATGTGTTATTTGTTTATTGAATGTAGTGAACGAGATGAGTACATTCATTAACTCTTGTTGAGCCGACCGGGAGTATATTATGGCATTAAAGGTGACGATCTTGATGCCATAGGTATGTTGACCCGTCTCCTATGCATGAGATGCTCATGGTACATGGGATGTACCTTGTGGGATGTTAGAAACCGTGTACGTATGGCCAGGCTTGAATGTACACCCCTTTTGTTTGCTATTGATTTACACTAAGTGCATAAGTATAACATAGTGCCATACAAAACAATTTTATTACACTCGACGACGCTTTATAGATTCAAAAGTTCTAAAGGAATTAATACCTTAAGATGCTTTGAATATCTTTGTTTACGCATTTGAATCCTCTAAACATTCCCAACACCAAATGATGCATTTTGGAATCTCGAGCTTTGTTCTCTTTTAGTTATTTCAAATACACTCTATGGTCTCCTTCGAATAAATTTCGGGACGAAATTTCCTAAAGTAGGGGAGACTGTAATCCTTGTGCCAAAATGTCGGGCTTTCAAAAACTTTTCTTTGAAGGCATTCCGATAACTGATACTTAAACGCAACTCGTTTGACATAACCTATGCACTGGGACGAGGACATAAGCTTAACATACCTTACATACCCTTTACATAACTTATAAATAAGTTTTGAGGGCTTCGGTATGACAAAAACACGCTATTTTAACTCAATGGACTATTTTGCAAAATCTGTGAAAGTACACCGATTCGCGTGTTTAATAATACGGAACACATACGTACATCCAAAAATTTTTGTCATCATTAAAATCTTACATTTTAATGATT
This sequence comes from Scalesia atractyloides, assembly GCA_947069175.1. Lineage (NCBI taxonomy): Eukaryota > Viridiplantae > Streptophyta > Magnoliopsida > Asterales > Asteraceae > Scalesia > Scalesia atractyloides. The sequence goes on from CAMTDV010000006.1 coordinate 34,955,399, forward strand.
GGAATGTAAAAATATCAGTTGTTACGTACGTCATTTTCGCGTTAATTAAGGCGTTCGTTGTAATTAAGCGAAACACGTAACCGTATAACCGAACAAACCGACATCCACGACATTTTTAGACAAAATCTAATTTAATTTTGCCTTAACGCCTTTATAGAGCCTAGAAATTAGGTTAACGGGTGTTAGAAGCAACGAAACGCGACAAAACAAGTCCAGGGGTCATTTCTGCCAACTTTTGAAACTTGGTACCAGCAAGGTTGGATGCGTACCGCATCCATAGGACCATACGGTCCGCATGGAGTGCCCAGCACAGCAATTTTTGGTAGAAACATGGCAGCTTCTTGTTCATTCCTTTGGACACCAAGCAATTGAATTTGCCACCTTCTTTCTGGTTGCAACACCTCACTAAACACTTGTTTGAATCCTAGAAGCAACCCTTAACACTTGGCATGATCTTGTGATCTTTTTTAAACTATAAATAGCCTCCTCATTCTTCATCACAACTTGCTCAATTCTTTCCTTTCTCTAAATCTGCTCTAAGTTAGGGTTGTCCAAACTGCTCGACGATCGAGGATCGCTCGACGATCGTTTGAAAAATGCCCGAAAAATGCACGTTCGATTCCCGCTCAGTTTGTAAATGAGCCGCTCGGCTCGGTTCGATTTGAAAATGAGCCAAGCATGAGCAAAGGTCCGCTCGCTCGTCAATCGCTCGGTTTCGCTCGAATTATTTTTATTAAACAATTAATATATATAACTTAGTTTTGATACCAAAACATTTTTATAACTTAGTTAGACATGTTTTAACATGTCTAACTCGTCACTTTTAGTTTAGCGCTTGTTTAGGGTCGTAAGTCGAGCGGTCTTGACCACCGCTTTGACTTTCGAATCCGACCCGTTAGGTCGATCTTAGGATCCGACCAAACACATATTAGTGACCATAGTTATAAAGGGAATAACCCTCTAAGGTTATACCTTATGGTCACGTCGTTTGGTTAGTGTTATGTTAAGTCGCCTATTATGCCTTATAAATGACGAAAATGCCCTTTTGCGCATAAATCAATTTTAAGCCTATGTAACCAATGTTTTGCCATATACAATGATTGCTAAGTGCTTTTAACCCATTATGACTCGTTATGATAGTTTATGCTGCTTTAACGGATCATTCCAATTATGCAAAACACGACGAATAGGGACACGAACCAAATCCTTGTAGGATCCTTCTATCTTTATAAACCATATCCTTAAAGCATCTACCTATCTTTATAGTATATTCTTGTATGATGTTTAAAGTACTAAATGGTAGTCCTTTATTTTGATTCTTGTGTACTTTAATGCGTATGAGACAAGACAGTGTGACTAGACAAGTGACTAAACTAAATTCATAAAGTATCTATTTATCTTCATAGTTAGATTCTTATAGGATGTTTGAAGTACTAAATTTGATGTTCTTGATTGGATTCTTTGTGTACTTTAATGGGTATGTGACAAGACGATGTGACGAGACGATGATTATGTGGTTATTGTGATTAGTTGTGATTTAGATAACGAAACGAGTGTAATACCATAAGAACATGGTGGATACGCCGCTGGTACTTCCTATATATAATTGTTCTTATTGTATTACTCTTGTAGAGTTATCCGAATCACATTAGGATTTTATTTTCAATTGTTTCAAAGTACAATATCCAAATCCTTATAGAACTCTTTCATATTTTTATATATTAGATTCATAGAAGGATATCCAAAGTATTATTATAAATCATTGATTTGATTTCTGATAAGGCTCACGCGAGTTATGAGAAATTTCAATAATGTTGTTATTAATCCTTGATTGGATTTCTTATAAAATATTCACAAGTTTTATGACCGAATTCAATGCGATTACAATGAACAAAGTACAATTTTCAATGGCATAAAAATTACTTAGTATTAATCATATTGCCATATACAAAACTCTTTTTGTCACAAGTTTCATAATCAAGTTAATATATTGCAATACTAAATCTTTTTGCCATCCCTTGGCTTCAAAGAGTCCATTTTCAATAGACAATTCTCGTAGTTGTCGAAGTATTGCAACACTAAACTTTTTGCCATTTACTTGCCCAACAAAACTATGTATTCGCCAACATTGTTTGTTGATGTCTTTTTTTACATATGTTTCAGGTATTGATTATTCAAGCATGCTACACACAGGAACGCATCCGGGCTTTAGACTGCTTTAAAAAAAAAGACAATTACATGTATTCATTGCTTTGTAGAACAATGTTTAACAATAATGAAACACTTTAGTACCAGTAGTTGTGAGCAATCTGTAACGTGACTCACCGATATTTTCGCCGCGTCCTGTGTATTATGCGATTGGGATGTTACAGATTTTATCAGAGAACTGGATATAGGGAATTAGGTTATTAGATTGCCTTTAAACCTAGTCTATAACTTTCCTAGGGGCCCGAACATGAGTAGACTTAGGATCTCTATCCTAATCCTCATCCTTACTCGTGCTACAACTACTCTGTGATTTTCAAATCATCTAACCATAGATGATTTATCCAAAATCCTTAGGCTTTATGCCTTAAAGTATTCCTCAAAATATTTTTCTCAAAACATTTTCATTGCAATACTTCTCAAAATGTTATCTTAAATATTTTATCAAAAAGATTTCTCAAAATGTTTTACTCTGAAACATTTCTCATCGAAATCTTGGGTTTTTATAATATGAACACATGCAATCTGGAAAGGTGAATGCATGTACCCCGAGTTTTCTGTCTAAGGCTAGAGTGTTCGTACAAATCCGCATTATCGGACCAGTCACTCTTACCTGGGAACTCTTAGGGTGAGTGTTCACTTATAGGCTAAAACATGTCTTCCCGAAAGATTATGAAAACCCATCCACTTTGACCATGACGACACTTCCTAAACATTACTATCTTTGTGACACTGATCTGACATGTTACCTATTGGTAATTTGTTACGATTATATCCAATGCATTTGAAACAAATCCCATTTCATTTCACGACACTTTATAATTCTACTTCATTTTCAAATACTATTTTTTCGCTGGTCAAATTTTCAAAATTTTTATTCATTTGGATGAGAGTTTTCAAATTTTTATGTACAAAGTTTCTTTATTTTAAAAAAAATCGATTAAATATATTTTTATCTTAAAAAATAATTTTAAAAGGTAAAGAATTTTCAACACAAACCATTAACTTGGTTTGTATTTTCTCATCCAAAAATATAACAAAAGTTTATTTTCAAGCGATTCTTATTTCAAAACAAAATCTACAAACACGAATTTTCCTAAATATGAGAACAAGACTTTTGAACGAATACCAAGTTTAGAATTTCAATACACTGTGATGTTTTAAACTTATAACAATTCTATGAAATCTCACTTATTTGATTTCACTGTAGCTATTTCTTCGAGATGCCTCCTCATCTTGACGTCACTTGGAACACTGAAATGGCAGCAATGATCGCTCAGCATATAGTTGTTGTACTCCCAGACATTGTGACCCAAATTAATCAAAACTAAAACAATAACAATAACAACAATGTTATCACACCCTTCAACTACAAACAATTCAACTCGGCTAAATAACTCAAGTTTAAAGGGTTTGAAGGAGCAATTGGGCTCCTACAATGGTTTGAGAGTACAGAAAACACATTCCGCCATGTTCAGTGTTCTAATGAACGCAAGGTAGAGTTCGCCTCAAGTGTTTTCCAAAAGAGAGCACTCACTTGGTGGAATGGAGTCATGAGAGACAGAGGTGCAGAAATAGCTATGGCACAAATGTGGGAAGAATTCTGGAATCTTATGATGAAAGAAATCTGTACATGAAGTGAAATAAGGACACTTGAAACCGAATTCTATTATCTAAAACAAGATAGTGGTGAAAACCGTGCTTACACGGATCAGTTTGAAGAGTTGAGCCTACTCTGCCCCACTATGGTCACACCTTTGGATCGAGCCATTGAGAAATACATTGATGGCCTACCTGATCCAGTCCAAGATATTGTCACTGGTAGCAAACCTGCAACGCTTAGGGAGGCTAAGGAATTAGCCGCTACCCTAACTAACTCCCAAGTAAGAAAAGGGAAACTTTTTCGAAAAGGAGACAAGAAACGAACTACACAAGAAACAAGGGATGAATCTTCCAAAAATACTAAGAAGCATAAAGCTTCAAAGAATTATACGATTGCTACACCAATCCCACTTAACTCAGTACCCGTCAAGGGATTTATCGTGGGAAACATCCTAGGTGCAATCGTTGCAACTATCATCACCCAGCAAATTCTCCATGCCGCCAGTGTACAATCTGTGGTCTTTTTGGACATCTAGCTGTGACCTGTTGCATCCAAAACCAAGTTGCCCCTACTCAAGCACTCCATCGCTATCCAGCTGGAGCATGTTTCAATTACGGTGATTTAAATCATTTCAAGCGAAACTGCCCTAAGCTTGCTAATGCTAATGGACGAGTATACAATGTCAATGAGGTTCAAGCTGATAATCAAGCACCCATGATCATTTGAACCTTTACGTTTTCTTTTTATTATCCAAAAACTATTTCAGTAATATTTGTAAAAACAATATAAATTTCAAGAAGTTTTTCTTCATTCTTGTTATTCGTATTCCATTTACAAATTCGAAAGTGATTACACTTTGTGTAATATACAATTGCATACCAACTTCGAGGATTCTATTCATTATTATTAGAAATTAAATCTCGCAGTTTAGTACATTATGATTGCACACTAGTACGTTCATGCAATCTCTGCAAAACGATCTCTACTAAAACTATGTGCTTATCACTCCTACTTTTGTTTTCATGACGTTACATACATGGTTGGTTCATCTATCATGTATAGTATATGATTACAAATACATTTTGCTTCATATGTTGACCTAACATACTTAGTACACGATTTACAAATACTTTTTCGCTTAGTATGTTAACCTAACATACCTAGCACATGGTTTCAAAATATTGTCATGACATATTTACATTGTTTATGATAATCCATACTTAGTATATGATGCATACTATCAGTCTGGTTAGTGTGAAACATATATTAACATTTGTACTAAATGAAATACCTGCTACTAATTTTGTTGTATGCAAAGCAAGTAGTGTTATCATTTCTAACACCCCAAATCGCGTAATGCAACACGCGGCGGAAACACTTGGGGAGTCACGTTACAAATTGTTTCGCAACACATGGTATTTAAAGTTTTGTTTTATTAATTTATTAAATTTACATTTGTCTTGGAATAACGAAAATAAAATACAATCAACTTGTCTTCTAAATTTTAATGTCACTAAGGCCCGCGTCCATCCTATGTGTAGAAAGCAGCGACAATCATCATATAAATAAACCTGAAACATATGTGAAAGTAGGTACGTCAGCATAAAAATGCATGTGAGTAACATAGGTTTTGTGAATTAGATTCATGGCTTTGAATGTTTTAGGAAAAGAACATATGTTTTCAAAAATAGCCATGAATCCTTACGAAAAGGTTTGGTATCTAAAATACTTTGCTTTTTGATAAAAAGTGTTTGTAATATATATGTACAAGATATATGTTTGGTTTTTAAAATAACAATTTAGGTAGTATATCAAAATGTATACCTTTGTTTTAAAAGATTGGGTATTATATCAAAATATACTTGAGTAAACAATGTTGCATTGGTAGCATATAAAACTATGCTTCCGTTTATAAATAAAGAATCAGCAGTATATTAAAATATACTTTGGTTTAAAAGGTTGGATAGTATATCAAACTATACTTTAGTAGCACATCAAATTATGCTTTGGTTTAGGGAATCAATAAAAGATAAGTTTTTATGGCTTAATTAGAAAACCTTTGTAAAAAATACATTGTGGACGTTTGGCATATACATTCAAACCTGAGTATATCATACTATACTTTGGTGACTATAGATTTACCACAAAGGCAAAATCTATTTTGTTTAAACTTGGTTTCTGACATTCCATACAACAGGAATGGGGTGTCAAATCCTATAGCGCTATATCGTACTACCAATCGGCTTGATCATTGTTAATGAATGTATAAAAGAAATACGCACCAACAATAGTCTCACAAACTTTCAAAATCGTTATTTAAGCCATAGGTAACAGTTTCAAATCATTATCGGATATAGTACTATGTATAAGAAATCATATAGTATTGAAAAACGTGAAAATAGTGAATAGTCACATATGAATCACCCCAAAACATTAGAAAAACGTAAAAGAGGGGACTCTTCACTCACTTGGGGTTGCAAACTATCCTTGAATCAAAGATTAAACAAGCTCAAATGTCCGAGAAATCAAGCGTGTCCTAAAATCGGATATCTATGTAAATATCTGGACTTTAAATCGGCGGATCAGATAGAATGAGGTCTTGTAAACCAAATGAGTGTTGGAACTCATATGAAATGGTTTAACAAAGTTAACATTCTGATTTGAAAAGGTTCCTAAGTGCTTTTGACCCGTTATGACTCGTTAAGGTAGTTTACGCTACTTTCACGAATCATTTGCGTAAATACGTGTTCGGATGGTTAGATATGTGTTGTGATAAGTCTAATATGCTAAAACATGTTTGATTAAGTTGTAACATCAGTTTATATGTCAATAACATTGGTCACATATGCTTAAAGTTGATTTATGCGCAAAAAGGGCGTTTTGGTCATTTGTAAAAGCTTAACTAATGACTTAACGAAACACTAACCAAACAACGTGACCATAAGGTATAACCTCAGAGGGTTTCTCCCTTTACAACTATGGTCACAAATATGTGCTTGGTCGGATCCTAAGATCGACCAAACGGGTCGGATTCGAAATTCAAAGCGGTGGTCAAGACCGATTGACTTACGACCCTAAATAAGCACTAAACTAAAAGGGACGAGTTAGACATGTTTTGGCATGTCTAACTAAGTTATAAAAAATGTTTTGGTATCAAAACTTGGTGTTTTGATACCCGAAAATAGTTCCGTCGCAAAATTCACATAATGCGCATTTTGACCGAAACTTTGATTCGTCACTTCGACTAGTAACGTGGTAAATTAGTAGGCATGATCGCTAAGGATCATAACCATAGTGATTACGATCACGTTGCAAAGTCTAATTGGACTTTGCATTGACCAATTAATGGTCAAAGCTGAAAGTCAAACACTGTTTGACTTTTAGCTTGAAATAGCTAAAATGAATGAACAAGGCTAAGTTAGAACACTTACTTGTGCTCAAGGAAGCCAAGATTACTAGAAAAACTCAGATGGGAGGCCTCCTAAATAGGTAGAAACTCCACTTAGAGTTTAGAGAGAAGAAATATGGGAATGAGCAAATTGAAATGGTGATGATCATGGCTATTTATAGTGATCAAGGACTCACCAAATCAAGCCAAGTGTCCCATGAGGTGTTATGACATGCTTAGTGTCCTTACACATGTTCAATGCAGGTGAATTGGTGGAAAAATCGCGAGTTCTTGGGGTCCAAGCAAAGAAAACACATGGCTGCCATGAAAAACAACTTGCTATCCCTAGTTACCACCGTAGGCTACGGTGGGGGCGTAACTTACGGTGGGGGCTGGGCAGCCAAACTTTCAAAAATGGCAGAACAGGGAACTTGAAATATGTCCAAAAATGTCCCGGGTGTCGGTTCGTTCGGCCGTACGATTGCGGTTTTCGGTTAATTACAACGAAAATCGTAACGAACGCGCAAATGACCGTAAATGCGCAACGAATGATATTTTTGCATTCCAATCACAAAAATGCAAGATTTTAGTGATTAAAAAAATTTTTGGATGTGCGTACGTGTTCCGGATAATGATATACGCGAATCAACATAGTTTCACAGAATTTGCAGAATAGCCCCTAAGCTTGAATAAACTTGTTTTTGCTATATCGAAGCCCTCAAAACTTATTTATAAGTTATGTAAAGGGTATTTAGGGTATGTTTAGCTTATGTCGTTGTTCCGGAGTGTACGTCGCGTTAAACTGATTACGTTTGCGAAACAGCTTGCGATTTCACTTCCAGAAGCGATTCGAAAGATCGAAATTGTACAAGGACTGAAATGTGTGAATGTCACATGTAATTATAAAATTTTCATGAATGAAACACAAGATCTCATTGGATTCGAAATTGTTCGGAATCATACGATGGTTGAAAAGGCACAGATTTTACATCATTGCTAGTATGAAACACGTTCTGATCCAATAAATGTTGTGTTATGACGATGCTGATTTGATTTAGATGTTACATCGACCATATTGTTTATTTTCCCTCACTTAACAAGATGAGTTATGTGGACCACGCGACGAAACGAATAATTATGGGTGCACATTTAGTTATGAGGTTCGACGCATGAGAATCATAGGATGCCTTGTTAAGTATGGTGGCATAAAATCTAGAGTGATTGGGTAACGGGATGGGTATGACGCAATAAGAACATGGCGGATACGCTGATGCTACTTCCTATATATAAGTGTTCTTATTGTGTTATTCCTCAGAACGTTATTCGGATCACTTGAAGGTTTTATGTTATCATGGACCATAATGTGAGTGATTGTGTGATTATCTATTATTTGTTTATCATGGACCAAAAGGCATCACTAGAAACTCATAATGTCCATATCTTGTTCTGAAAGCGATCTTTGGGACATCTTCACTTCTAACCTTACGTTGATGATAACCAGATCGTAAATCTATCTTCGAGAAGTAACTTGCCCCTTGTAGTTGATCGAATAGATCATCGATCCTGGGCAAAGGGTAACGATTCTTGATCATTATCTTATTGAGCTCACGGTAATCAATGCACATATGTCACACCCCGACCCGCAGCGGAATAAGAGTCGGGCCATAATTGGGTTATCACCAAAGCTCATGACATTTACTAATATGTTTCATATTTAATAAAATCAAAGTTACATTTCCAAATATCCAAACATGTTCATACAATACAAAGAAAATAAACCAATCATAACAATCCCAACTCTAAATCATTTTATTCTTCTAGTCCAATCCTATGTGTTCCTAGCTGCTGCTGATTCACCTGTATCATGTGTAAAAATGGGGGTTTTTGGGTCAACATAAGTTGGCGAGTGAACCTTATTAGATAAACATTTATTAATGAATTACTTGTTAGTTTATCAATGAAAAATTATGCATAATCATAAATGAGCAAATGTAAATAATCAAGCAGTGGCAATTAGCAAACACAACTATAACATACACCAACATATGATAGCATACATTAACATACCAACAACATACGATAAATAACATAAATGAACTGTGCGATTAAGGCTCAATCAAACGGAGCCGATCGTATTGCATGTACTGAAAATGTAAATTGTCTGTGCGATCAAGGCTCAATCAAACGGAGCCGATCGTATTGCATGTACTGAAAATGTAAAATGTCTGTGCGATCAAGGCTCAATCAAACGGAGCCGATCGTATGTGGGCACGCCAGGTTCAACCTCATAATGAAATGGGGAACATGCCCAACGCTCATAATGTAATGGGGAGCGGCGGCCTATGAAATTGCATGTACTGAAAATAATAAATTGCATCCAACAATAACTACACAACAGTTGAAACAAACTAAATACACATGTTCATGATATGATGTATGCACAATGGTTTAATTATAATATATATATAACAAGACACATGACACACCCCAAACGTGATTAAAACGGGGAATTTGTAAAGATTCACTCACATTAGGTCCGTTGGATTGGAGATGGTGAGATGCGCACGAATTAGATGAGCGGAACAACGAGAAATACTAACTTAAATAATAACGGAAAAATATATTAAATGAGTGGATTTTATTAAGGATTTTAATGAAATTTTTTAGATATATTTTTGTGAGTTCAAAGCTATTTTCTATCTTTAAAAATGTTATTTTTAAGTATTTTTAATTGATTTTTAAATTAAATTAAATAAATAAAAATATAAAAAAAATTGTTTATTTAGCGTTGACCGTTGACCGTTGACCTGTTGACCTGTTGACCGGTTCGGTCAGCGAATCAGTTTGTGCCGGGTGAGGCTCGAACCCGAGACCTCCCGTACGAGTGCACGCAGCTCTACCAACTGAGCTACGTGTCTAACCCGAAATAATCTTGTTTTTAATTATATTTATACACTTATTCAGTTTAACCGAATTCCTTTTAATTGCAAAAACATTTTAATTCAACGGACCGGTGCCTGTGATGGGTTTCGAACTCGTGATGTGCTATTCAGTGTTGCACACAGTCCACCGCTGGACTGTGTGTCTAACCTGGTTATTATCTCGGTTTTTATTATACTTAACAACTAACTGAGTTAACCCGGTTTAGTTTTTAAACAAAAAGGCATTTTATTACATAAGGAGTGCGTGTAGCAGGGATCGAACTCGGGACGTGTATGATTTTTGTTTGCACACAGTCCACCGCTGGACTGTGCGTCTAACCCGTTTATAATTCCGATTTTAATTAATCTTATGTCATCTCTGAACTCGTCTTCTTCATTTCAAACACAGACATCAATCAAAGGAATTGATACGTGGTTAATTTAGTTAATGAACAAGATGATCAATTTGAAAGCATTGAACCGAAACGTTTGGGGAAAGAAAATACCGAACAGATCGTCTTCTTCAGAGACTCCGGCGAAGCTCGTCGGCTCTGTTTTGGAACCTTTGGCAGTGAGAATCAATTAACAGGTTTAAGGGTTTAGATGTGAAATTGAACTAATGAGTATTGATTATCAGCATGTTTGAATGATCATACCGGTAATCAGCGAGTTTCCGACAAATCCAGGAGTTTTTCCGGTGAGAACAGAAAGTCCAGCAATGTCGTCTGTGGTTGAGTATGAGCGATGGGTTAATGTTAGTAAAGTTCTAACAATTGATTGAAACAGTACAGTCGAGGTATTTTACCGGTTTGAGTTGAATACGGTTTTCCGGCGACTTTTGCAGAAAATTCCGGCGAGCTGATTTAAGCTTCTCCGGTGGTCTGTAAGGTTGCGGAAATGTAATTGAAAGTCTTGCAGAGTGTTTTGAGTCGCAGGAAGGGTCTGAAGTTGAAGTAATCTGGACTTGATGATTTTTCGGTTATAAAAACCGATAATGATGAGACTTTATGTTTAATCAATTCCGACTTGATTAAAAATCGTCGGTGCATCGGTTATAAACTGAATGTGCGAGTAAACAAGCGAATTGACGATTGATTTGCCGATTACCGTTTTTCAGTTGGCGCAACCGGTTTAACCGGGTTTGTGTATAAATCTCATTTGTGTTCCTAGAGATAACAGAAAACACAATGTGGCGGAGTGGTCTTGTGAGTGCGTGTTAAGTCGCTGAAGTTGACTCTGGCTGACCCGGGTTCGAGTCCCGGCAGCATCATATTTTTTTTATTTATTTTGTTTTAACCTTTTATCAAATATACTTTTTATAGTTTAGTTTATCTATTAATTATGTATCATTTTAAGTCAAAATAATCATAAATATTCAACGTGATTTTTATAACTTGATATTCGATTACAAAACGGAGCGGGTTTTGGAAACCCGTTTTTGACAAATGTTACAGTATCCCCTACTTTTAGAAATTTCGTCCCGAAATTTAAGTAATAGTAGTAGGAAAAAGGTGCGGGTATTGTTCACGCATTGAGTCTTCACGTCCCCAAGTAAACTCAGGTCCCCGTTTCGACTCCCAGCGTACCCTAACAATTGGAATGCGACTTTATCGCAGATGTTTTTTTTTTCCCGAAGTACATGATTCTCTACAGGTCTTTCAATAATATGCATAGATTCATCAATTTGAATATCTTCCAGAGGGATGTGGAGGTTTTCGTGACACTTCTTCGAGTTTGATACGTGGAATGTGGGATGAATCCTGTTGAGTTCTTCTGGTAGATCAAGCTTGTAAGCTATAGGTCCTACTCTTTCGAGTATCTTGAAAAGCCCTACGTAGCGTGGTGCTAGCTTGCTCTTTTTGACCAAAACGAACTACTCCCTCCCACGGTGATACTTTTAGAAGTACATGATCACCAATGTTAAACTCTAAAGGCTTCCGTCGTTTGTCTGCATAACTCTTTTGACAACTTTAGGTCGCTAAAAGATTGTCTCGGATTTGATGGATCTTGTCTGCGGTTTCTTGGATCAATTCTGGACCAGTGATTTGAGCTTCCTCAATTTCGTGCCTACATACAGGAGATCGGCACTTACGACCATATAAGGCTTCAAAAGGTGCCATGCCGATGCTTGAACGATAGCTGTTGTTGCACGAAAATTTAACTAATGGGAGATGAGCGTCCCAATTTCCCTTGAAATCTATGACACATGCTCGAAGCATATCTTCAAGAGTTTGTATGGTGCGTTCAGATTGACCATCAGTTTGAGGGTGATAGGCGGTACTGAGATCTAATCGTGTGCCCATGGCGGCTTGTACTGCTTGCCCTGTTCGTGAAGTGAAACGACCATCACGATCAGAAATAATGCTTAACGGTACTCCGTGGCTTACGATTTCGCGGATATAAATACGAGCTAGCTTTTCGTTCTTAAAATCTTCGCGGATAGGAATAGGTGAGCTGATTTTGTAAGTCGATCAGTTACTATCCATACAATGTCATACCCACCAGAAATGAGAGGTAACCTGGTAATGAAATCCATGGTTATATTTTCCCACTTCCATATAAGTATTTCAGGTTGGACCAGAAGTCCCGAGGGTCTTTGGTGTTCAGCTTTTATTTTGGAACATGAAAAACACTTGGAAACAAAATCAGCAATATCCTTTTTCATTCCAGGCCACCAGTGGGTGTATCAAAGGTCCTGATACATCTTGTCGGCTCCTGGGTGTATAGAATATCGTGTTTTGTGCGTCTCATTCATAAGAAAAATATCACGAAGATTATTGTGGTCAGGAATCTATATGCGATCTAGACAGTATAGAATACCGTCGGATTTAGTTTAAATTTTAAGTTCAGCTCCACAAGACGGCTCCTTGCGTACGTCTCCTTTCTGTTACGAAACATGCTGGGCTTCTCGGATGTTGATCTTTGATGTCGCGTACAATTTTATTTATAACAGTTTTGAGGGAACCGATGCATTTGTAATGATCATAAACAAAAACTTCAACCATGACGATATTTAAACCTACACGGAACTTTTCGTAACCTCCTGATAATGCTTTTGATTCTTTGCCAAGAATACTTATATATAGGAAGTACCAGCGGCGTATCCACCATATCCTTGTCAAATTTTCATTGGCTTTATCAGTAAATCATGATCAGTTCTATGTGACTCTAAAACATAAACAACACAACAACAAAACTTGAGTCTCAATTCTGAAATGATACATGACTAAATGTTGACAGTACCTCTCTCGTTGGTTTTGATGAAGGGTCAGTCTATGTAAAAGTGTGACACAACCCAACTTCTTTAAATGATGAGATTGAGATACGTCGAGATGTATGATGATATAAATGTTTGGATACATAATTTCCAAATTTTACAACTGGAATACGGAAAGATGGAGATAACATAAAGAAAAACATTAAAACTAGACGATTAGAGTTGAGTCTTAATTCTTGGCGAGGAGAAATTAGTTGGGTGGTTCGTTTGGGCCGTTATTATTTTCAACAGTATTGGTGTTGATGTTATAAGCTCTTCCTCTTGTAGGTGGTGGAGCTTGGTTAGCTTGATTCACCGGATTTGCTTGACTTGGGCATGAATGATGTTCACCAAACGTGGACAAGTGTTTCTAAAATGGCTTGGATCTCCACAATTGTAGCAAGCCCGCATAGGTTGTACCATGGGATAGTTGGGTTGATAGTATGTTTGGGCTAAATGTTGGGTAGGTGATAGTAGTTGGGGTTGTTGGGCTTGACCCATTATTTGTTGGTGGGTTTGGGTTGAAGGCTGGTGACGGTTCGTTCGCTGAGGTATGCGACAGGTTTGAACAGTATGACCTGCGCGACCACAGCCGGTGCAATATTGGCAGGGATGATCAGGAGAATGGTGGTATTGGCAACGGTTGCATTTTGGTAATGGGCCAGAGTATGGTCTTTTGTATGGTGCAGGTGAAGGGGCGACTTGGGTAATGGGTGCAGCAAGAATATGGTAATTGGTTTGTGTGACGGCGAAGTTTCTTGTGCTTCGATTCCTTTTACCAGTAAACTTCGAGGAGGAACCAGAATGGTTTGAAGTTTGAGCCTCAATGGGGGCTTTCTTCTTCTCCTCTTTGAATTTACCGTTTCGAATGCGATTTTCGGTCAGTTCAGTGGCTAGTTCCATAGCAGCTTCAAGTGTTGCTGGTGAAGTGCTGAGAACTGAATCTTGAATTTTCGAGGGAAGACCTCGAATATAATGCTCGACCAAGCGATAAGTTGGGGTGAACAGGTTAGGGACCATTTGGTTCAACTCTAAGAACCTCTTGTTGTAGGAGGTATGATCTCCCTCCTTCTGCTTCAAAGAATGAAATTCGTCCTCCAACTTTTTAATCTCACTCCTAGGACAGAAACGCCTAGTCATGATTTCCCTTAACTCCTCCCAAGTTAAGGCCATTGCATCGTCAATTCCCCTCTTCCCCTTTTCAGTATTCCACCAAGTGAGAGCTACCCCAAATAGTCTCCCGGTGGCGTATTGAACCTTGCGATCATCAGGACAATCGCAGTTGAGGAAAGTGTTCTCCATTTCCTCAAACCAATGTAGGAGAGCAGTGACACCCTCGGTCCCTTCGAAATTAGGAGGATCACAAGACTTGAAATGTTTGTATGAGCACTTGCTAGTAGGAGGTTTGTCGATGTTCTGGTCATATTGTTGGGGAGAATTAGTAGGATTTGTAGCGAGGGCTTGTTGCACTTGGACCACAATGTCAGGCAGTATCGTGGCCATTTGTTTCGCGATTTGTGTGGCCAAGTGTTCCTGAGACCTTCCTGATCTTTTACCCCTTCGTTGTTGTCTAGACGACGTCTACAGGAACGTACATAAGAAGACTGTGAGTTTATGGAGTCTTTTTAGGTGTCATATGTCTTTAAGAAAATGAAAATAACATAAATATTAATAATGCACTACATCCATAGGATGTCTTGGGTTCGCTCATGTTGGGCCTCAAATGTCCCCCATACCTTCACCTACATAGTCATGTGGGCCCCCATGGCTATTGGCTTGGTAGGATTCACATTAGTATTGGCAATTTAACACTCGCATCACCCGAATGCAAACCACAAAATATGTTCATGAGATGTTTGGTCGGAACGTGTCCAGGTGTAGACACAATGACAACTCAAAGTGGGGTTAGCTCCCACGACGTTTGGTATAGCATGCTTTGGCCTAATAGGTACTTCGTACTCTCATCGTTAGTCCCCAGGTAGGCAAACTGGTCCTTTATTTTGGATTTATACGAATGCCAGCCTAGACAGGACGTTCCGACTACCGGTACTGGTACCCTTCCAGTTACTACATGCCCGTCATGAGAACTCACTTTGATGAGATTTGAAAACACGAAAATCATTGTAAAAGCAATCATGATGTGGTGTGTGCTTTCATGGATGTGATATGTTATGAGTATACAATTCATGATAGGCATTATATGATAATACATACTTATGAACATGCTTGCAAAATATTAAATGTAACATTTAACATAAAACATATAAACATCATGAAATTTGGCATGTAACACACAAAAATCTTATAAGTTTCTAATTGACTATAGTATAGGCTCTAAAGGTCTAATAACCTATCCTATATCTCTATAGTCATGGCTCTGATACAATCTGTCACACCCCGACCCGCAGCGGAATAAGAATCGGGGCATAATTGGGTTATCACCAAAGCTCATGACATTTACTAGTATGTTTCATATTTAATAAAATCAAAGTTACATTTCTAAATATCCAAACATGTTCATACAATACAAAGAAAATAAACCAATCATAACAATCCCAACTCTAAATCATTTTATTCTTCTAGTCCAATCCTATGTGTTCCTAGTTGCTGCTGATTCACCTGTATCATGTGTAAAAATGGGGGTTTTTGGGTCAACATAAGTTGGCGAGTGAACCTTATTAGATAAACATTTATTAATGAATTACTTGTTAGTTTATCAATGAAAAATTGTGCATAATCATAAATGAGCAAATGTAAATAATCAAGCAGTGGCAATTAGCAAACACAACTATAACATACACCAACATATGATAGCATACATTAACATACCAACAACATACGATAAATAACATAAATGAACTGTGCGATCAAGGCTCAATCAAACGGAGCCGATCGTATTGCATGTACTGAAAATGTAAATTGTCTGTGCGATCAAGGCTCAATCAAACGGAGCCGATCGTATTGCATGTACTGAAAATGTAAAATGTCTGTGCGATCAAGGCTCAATCAAACGGAGCCGATCGTATGTGGGCACGCCAGGTTCAACCTCATAATGAAATGGGGAACATGCTCAACGCTCAGAATGTAATGGGGAGCGGCGGCCTATGAAATTGCATGTACTGAAAATAATAAATTGCATCCAACAATAACTACACAACAGTTGAAACAAACTAAATACACATGTTCATGATATGATGTATGCACAATGGTTTAATTATAATATATATATAACAAGACACATGATACACCCCAAACGTGATTAAAACGGGGAATTTGTAAAGATTCACTCACATTGGGTGCGTTGGATTGGAGATGGTGAGATGCGCACGAATTAGATGAGCGGAACAACGAGAAATACTAACTTAAATACTAACGGAAAAATATATTAAATGAGTGGATTTTATTAAGGATTTTAATGAAATTTTTTAGATATATTTTTGTGAGTTCAAGGCTATTTTCTATCTTTAAAAATGTTATTTTTAAGTATTTTTAATTGATTTTTAAATTAAATTAAATAAATAAAAATATAAAAAAATTGTTTATTAGTGACGTTGACCGTTGACCTGTTGACCGGTTCGGTCAGGAATTAGTTTGCGCCGGGTGAGGCTCGAACCCGAGACCTCCCGTACGCGTGCACGCAGCTCTACCAACTGAGCTACGTGTCTAACCCGAAATAATCTTGTTTTTAATTATATTTATACACTTATTCAGTTTAACCGAATTCCTTTTAATTGCAAAAACATTTTAATTCAACGGACCGGTGCCTGTGATGGGTTTCGAACTCGTGACGTGCGATTCAGTGTTGCACACAGTCCACCGCTGGACTGTGTGTCTAACCTGGTTATTATCTCGGTTTTTATTATACTTAACAACTAACTGAGTTAACCCGGTTTAGTTTTTAAACAAAAAGGCATTTTATTACATAAGGAGTGCGTGTAGCAGGGATCGAACTCGGGACGTGTATGATTTTTGTTTGCACACAGTCCACCGCTGGACTGTGTGTCTAACCCGTTTATAATTCCGATTTTAATTAATCTTATGTCATCTCTGAACTCGTCTTCTTCATTTCAAACACAGACATCAATCAAAGGAACTGATACGTGGTTAATTTAGTTAATGAACAAGATGATCAATTTGAAAGCATTGAACCGAAACGTTTGGGGAAAGAAAATACCGAACAGATCGTCTTCTTCAGAGACTCCGGCGAAGCTCGTCGGCTCTGTTTTGGAACCTTTGGCCGTGAGAATCAATTAACAGGTTTAAGGGTTTAGATGTGAAATTGAACTAATGAGTATTGATTATCAGCATGTTTGAATGATCATACCGGTAATCAGCGAGTTTCCGACAAATCCAGGAGTTTTTCCGGTGAGAACAGAAAGTCCAGCAATGTCGTCTGTGGTTGAGTATGAGCGATGGGTAATGTTAGTAAAGTTCTAACAATTGATTGAAACAGTAAAGTCGAGGTATTTTACCGGTTTGAGTTGAATACGGTTTTCCGGCGACTTTTGCAGAAAATTCCGGCGAGCTGATTTAAGCTTCTCCGGTGGTCTGTAAGGTTGCGGAAATGTAATTGAAAGTCTTGCAGAGTGTTTTGAGTCGCAGGAAGGGTCTGAAGTTGAAGTAATCTGGACTTGATGATTTTTCGGTTATAAAAACCGATAATGATGAGACTTTATGTTTAATCAATTCCGACTTGATTAAAAATCGTCGGTGCATCGGTTATAAACCGAATGTGGAGTAAACAAGCGAATTGACGATTGATTTGCCGATTACCGTTTTTCAGTTGGCGCAACCGGTTTAACCGGGTTTGTGTATAAATCTCATTTGTGTTCCTAGAGATAACAGAAAACACAATGTGGCGGAGTGGTCTTGTGAGTGTGTGTTAAGTCGCTGAAGTTGACTCTGGCTGACCCGGGTTCGAGTCCCGGCAGCATCATATTTTTTTTATTTATTTTGTTTTAACCTTTTATCAAATATACTTTTTATAGTTTAGTTTATCTATTAATTATGTATCATTTTAAGTCAAAATAATCATAAATATTCAACGTGATTTTTATAACTTGATATTCGATTACAAAACGGAGCGGGTTTTGGAAACCCGTTTTTGACAAATGTTACAACATACGCATTGAACCGTCCTTCTTTTTGACAAATAATATCGGAGCTCCCCATGGTGCTGAAGTAGGCTGAATAAAGCCTTTTTCCAAAAGTTCATCGAGTTGAGTTCTCAATTCCTTCATTTCTGTTGGGGCTAAACGGTAGGGTGCTCTCGCAATAGGTGCATATCCAGGAAGGAATGTCGATCCTAAACTCGACTTGTCTATCAGGAGGTAGACCGGGTAATTCCTCAGGAAAGACATCTGTGGTAGTCCGAGATAACGGGTATATCTTCAATCCTTGGCTTAGGTTCATCAACGGTTACCTATGCCATATAGATGACACAGCATCTCTTCATGCATCGGGAGGCCTTAAGCATAACAACTTTTTCTGGTAACCCGTAGTGCATATCTCCAAAGATGGTGAGGGCATCACCAGATGGGGTTTTAATCTCGAGTAGTTTCTTATCACAGACAATGCGGGCTTGGTTATGGGATAACCAATCCATGCCTAAGACTACATCGAACCCCGCCAACTTCATTGGCAGAAGAGAGATAGGAATCAAATGATTCTTGATGGATATAAAGCATCCACCCAGAATGGAAGAAGCGGTTTCAATGGTTCTGTCGGCAAGTTCTACCTCATATGTTATGTCTAGAGTTCTTACGGGTAAGTCTAATGATTTTCTAAACTTATGGTCAACAAACGACGTATCAGCCCCCGAATCAAATAGAACTCTAGCAAAGGTGTCGTTGATGAGGAAAGTACCTATTATGACGTTGTTGTCATTGACAGCTTCTCGAGAACTCATCTGAAAGGCTCGAGCATTTGTTTTCTTAGCGCCACCAGATTTTGCATTATCATCCTTTGCATTCTTTGAGCAGTTTGTCTTTATGTGGCCTTTCTCACCATATTCGAAGCAAGTAGCATCCTTAATGTCCTTGCACTCCAGGGTCTTGTGTCCCATTTTCTTACAAATCCCACAAGGCTTAGCCTTTGGGTCGTACCTGCGGCCTCCATGCCTTTTGTTGCAGATTTTACACACTGGTCTATCTTCGAACCTGTTCTGGTTCCTGTGGGACCCAAATTTCCCTTTCTTCTTGAACTTCTGGGAGTTGTCATCCTCCTTTTTCCTCTTACTATCGGTTTCAAATTTGACTGACATGCGTCCCACGTAATCCTGGGTGAGGGCGAGAGATAGCTTTACCGCAGACTTGTATGTGGCAGGCTGAATAGCCTTAACCATACCCCTTATTTCCGGAGCCAACCCATTAATAAATCGCGCTATGCACTTGGGCTCCGGTGTGACTAGATAGGATACTAGTCTGGAGTAGGAGTCGTAATCTGTTACATACCTACGACAATCCATATTCTTCATGGTGAGAGCTATGAAATCTGCCTCTATCCTTTCTACCTCGTGAGGTGGGCAATGTGTGTCCTTGACTAGGTCTACGAATTTAGACCATCCTAAGTTGTGCAGATGCACTTTTCCAGTTGAGTGCATCAATGCCTTCCACCATATTAGGGCATTACCCTTAAAAGATTGAGACACATATTTCACAATGTCTTCCTCCGCACAACCACTAATGTCTACCACAGTTTCCATTTCGTCCAACCATTTGAGGGTTTCCATCGCCCCCATCTCCCCGTTGAAGTCTCAGGGCTTACATGTGATGAAATACTTGTACGAACATCCTCCCTTCGAGGTATGTTCTTCATCACGAGGTCCCTTTTTCTTGCCCTCATTCCTCACGCTCGAGGAATGTACAAAATCCTCTTTCTTCTCGGATGTGTGAGGTTTTGAAAGGGATTTCGATACAGACTTAGAGTGTGAAGTACTCGTTCTATTATATTTTTCAAAGGCTTTTTCCATAGCCTTACCTACGGCCGCCTCAATGCGAGCCTGGAACTCGTCCTCGTTAATGACGATATTTGCATTAACATGGTCATTGTTGTTGTGATGGCTGCTTGAATTTCCCGAGTTAGCCATTCTAGATTCTTTGTGCTATATACCGAAATAGGTATTTTATATGTTAGTCATGGTATGGCTAAACCATTCAGACTTTTTATCGAAGTCGAATGTATATAACCTAGGCCTCAAAGGGACCATCATAGGTATTTAGAATATTGGACATAGTCCAGAAATTTTAGATAGTGGATCGTAATGTCGCATCGATCATTGTCGCATAAGGTTTACTTGAGAGTTTGTCACAAGGACGAAAGAGATGGCACAAGAGCCTTTGTCACGTAGACTAATAAGATTTGAACAGAGAGTCAAAGACTACAACTGCTACTGTCACCAAATGGACATAGTATATATAGATGGCCTGTAGGCACTACACCACTAATGGATGTTACATTATAACTCGTAGGTAATACACCTCTAATGGGTGTTAGAAAGTTTATCATCATAATGATCATATTTGCCTTGATCGCAATGATCGCTTCGACTTATAATATATGAATCAAAGTTCAACTATTTTGATGGCTGGTGTGGTTCTTCACACCGCACTGCCAGGAGTGTTAATATTACTTGAATATTAACATAGAATGATGTCTTAAAATGGTTTAATAGGTTAGCCATGATCGCATTGACCATAGAGGCTTGGAGGTTTAAACATAGGTACTACCTCTCGATAGAAGGGATAATCTTCCCTAACTATCATGGTAGAAGATTATTCCATCTTAACTACCATTCATTTTGCCAATTAACGTGACATAATCACTTGGAATGTGTAAACCATCAAGAAGATCTTTTGGAATTTATGGCGGAGCGATAAAATTGAATTAAAATCGAGATGCTCGAATGAACAAAGGAAGTAACAAGAATGTACTTTAAAGCAGAATTCCAAAATTTCACTAAAACGATAAGGATTACATATTTTGCTTCTAAGGAGGTCTTAATACAAAATCTTGTCCGCGTACGGACAATTACAAGAAAAACATACCCACGCAGGGGCTTTAAAAGAAATAACAATGTCCTCGCAGGGACTTTTTGGAATTTAGATTACATAAATGAAATTACAATCTACTCATTCTTTCTCCCTTTCACAGCTTTATAAAGTTTCTTGATAAATTTGGTCGTTTTCTTCTCCGACTTCTTAACTTGTTGCCGCATTTCCCTGACCTGATCTAAGGCCTCGTTAATGGCCTCGAGTTGTACTTGTGGTTGCCGTTGAGGCTGAGGTGGTTATTACGGTTGAGGCATACCCGGGTGCGTGTATACGTAAGGTGGGTACCCGATAGCCGCATAGGAAGGGTAAGACGGTGGGTAACTAGGATAAGGAGAATGATATAGGGCATTGTGCATGGCTGCTTCAAGGTACGGATCATATGAACGAGTAGTAAAATCAGCACCATATCCAGATAAATCTGGATAGGTAGGAATCGGGTTACCTAAACCCGATGAAGGTGTCTGAACTACCGGTTGGGGCATCGGATCAGTAGCAGGTTGTGGGGTTGGAACTGCCACAGGTGAAGTGTTTGAGGGCCCACCCATTTGTGGGTCCTCAGGGATGATGGGATAAGATGGTGGCAAAGGTGGTAACGAGCCTGACCTTTGGCTAGCACGCACCGAGATGCGTGCACCACGCCTTTGACGTGGTTGAGATGATGACTCGGGTGGTGGCTGAGATTGCTCCACCGGTTGCATAGGTTCATCCTCGACTTGAGGATGTGGTGATGGGGCATGATGATGGAGAGTACTGTGGTAGGCGGGCGTGTTGACAAACACATATTGTGCTCATCTTTGTTCATAATCATCAGGACCTCGAAACGGAGATCCCACCAAAGAGTTTGAGCCACTAGACAGCTCGATGGGATGACCATTGATCCGGTTTGTGGAAATTCCTCCGGATCGGAATCCTCCTCCATGTGTGTTGGCGAGTCGACGGGAGGGGTTTCAGGTGAGGGTTGGTTAACGGGGTTGACAAAATTAAAGTTAAAGAATTCTTGGTGAGAATGGGAATGAGAATGGTGTGATTGGTGAGAATGGTAAGAATAGTAAGAATGTTAGGAGTGTGATTGGGGTGGAGAATATTCGTGTGAGATCGAACGTCTATATGGTTCAAAAGGAGACGAAGAATCTCCTGATCCTTCGTAAGGGTGATGATCAGGCAGATTAGCTGCCCCAGCTAGAGAGGGTCTGAATGGTGTCTGAAAGATGGTCCAGTCATAGAGAGTCCACCCCTCATGGGACCCTTGCCCTTGCCTCCGCGCCTAAATTTTGGTGGCATGTTTCCTGCTTCAACAACGAGTTAAAACAAAGCAAAGCAATAAGAATAACTTAATAATGAAATTAGTACTCTTATGTCAAAGCCTAGACTCGGAAGTCTAAGGAATGTGATGTTGTGTATTTTCGAGATTAAACACAAAAGGCTAGTGTTTAATTCACTCAAACGTTGGCTCTGATACCAACCTGTCACACCCCTATTTCTATGTGTACCCGGTGGGCCCGGTTGGGGAATATCGTGACGTAGTTGATAACATCATAACCAATCATAACACAGCATAGCGGAAGTCTTGGATTTAAATTACTATTACAAACCGAGTGTCAAAGTTCAAATACAAATTACAAGGCTTGTAAAGAAAGATCCACAGGCGGATCGAAATAACATATGTTCAACAGACTTTGAGCAACCTAGGGACTTGCAAAATCCTCTATTGTCACTATAGCGCAGCTCCCGATCTATTTCATGTTGCCACCTGTAACTTGATCTTTTGAAAATACGTCAGTTTTCACTGGTAAATACTAATAACCGACTCATTTTGAAAATATTTCTGAAAATGGTTTAGGTGCACTTGGCACATTTTATAAATAACTTGGGATAGTTCAAAATGACCCTGTTTACAGTTTTATATGTTTGTCAATACATATGGGGTCCGGTGCAGAAACCGAATAACCTGATTAACCGACACGCCACTTAAATAATCCACCAATGCGATTCAATATTTTATTAGCATTAGCGTCTGTCAGGTGTATGCCTACACCCCGCGCTTAAGGCCGTGGTCATTAGTAACTTAAATGAGCCAAGGATATCCCAGACACGGTCAAGTTAACCCCCAATGTTTAAGTTATCAAACAATACAGAATAAAACGGGTTATGAAGATTTAGTAAATCACAATCCGATAACATGATCCCATACCCGACCAAGCGGTATTATTATACCGTACCCTAAGCCCGTATAGGGAAAATAAGTTAAAAGTATTTACCTAGGCTAATTCTTCAATAAAATAATACTCAGCCGATAATTCAAGAAGACAAGTAAGGTAGCAATCTACCAGGAGGCTCTTAGTCTGGAAATGATGGTATTTATAACCAATTAGAATGCTAATGGGTCCTATCTACTTTGTAGACTCGAACCGGGTAGCTTAAAGATTATAACGGTACTAAACGCTAGATTAAGCGATGACCGGAATAGAACGTAGCTTAAACCCGACAAGTACTAAGACTTGTTTAATATGGGTAAACATATTACATTCTGGATTTTGATATAAAAATGATAAGGTTAAACCCGTTTCGGTTAAATTACGTAAACTAGTCACGTAGGCTTAACCGTACGCATATAAGCGAAACCGGGTAACCGGATGAGCCGTATACAAGTTCCATATGCCATTATATTTAAAACATGTTATAATATCAGTAGGATATCAACATGTTTGCCCATTATGGTTTTAAAATCAAGTTACGCCTTAAAAAGGGTGTTTTGGTCATTTCATGACTTATAAAAGGAGCTTGCAAGTAAAATGATGTCATGGTCATAAAAATTCTGTAAAAATGATTAATTTATGATGTTATATCAGTAGGATATCAAGTATATGTGTGGTTTATAGTTTAAGACCAAACTATGCCTCGAAAGGGCATTTTGGTCATTTCACATATCGCCTTGACAACTTATTTGGGAATCTGAGTTTAGATCATGTACCTACTATAATTATATTTAAAATAAGTTTTGAAATCAGTAGATATCAAGTCTTGATGCTCTAATATGTTTTTTTAACCATACTATGCGCCGAAACGACGATTAAGTCGCTAAATGACGATATTCAAGATGTTTAATGAAAACTGAAGTTATGACCAAGTTTATATAACCATAATATGTTATTTAATATAACATATCAGTGGGTAAAAGGTTTTGTAATAAAAGCTTGGTTAAAATTCATTTTATACGCCAATAGGGCGTTATCGTCATTTAAGGACATAATACAAGATCTTATGTGTAAACTCAGTTTACAATCTGATTTGATATCCCAAATAATCCCATTTATGATATTACATCAGTGACTAATGAGTTTTGTTGAAGAAATTATGTTTAAACCATTTTATATGCCAAAAGGGTGATTTGGTCGCTTTAAGAACATAATTTACGATTATTTAAGCAAAACTCAGTTATGACCAGATTTATAATATCAAAATATGTTAATTATATTAATATATCAGTACTTAACTCATTTGCATGCTCATATATAGTTAAAACCTTATTTGTAACAAAAAGGGCATTTTAGTCGACTTTAGGCATAATAACGGAACTTGCAATAAAAACTCGGATTACTACATGACCATGAAGTATAACTCCAGAGGGTTATACTATAACATAACATGGTTATAATGTAACTTAGAATCAGTAACTAAATTTGTTAATTCAGGTCAGAATCGAAAGTCAAAGTAGAAGTCAAACTTCACGTCTTTCGGTTGCGAACCGACCTTAAACCTGGAATTGACGAGCCGAACATGTTTATACATGTTCTAATAATTATTACCAAGTTGTTTAAGTGTTAAAAGATATTTTATAACACCTACATTATCATATATGAATTTATTTTCAAATCTTACCTAATTTGACTTTTTATTAATAACTTTGACCCGTCAATTGACCAAGCAAACGTGGTAATTAGGAGGTGCCTTTTTTAGGGATTAGCACCTACCTAATTACGATCACGTAGCCATGTTCGTCTCGAATAATGGTTGGACCATAATGGTCTAAACCGAAAGTCAATGCATTATTACGATAACGCTTGACTTTTGGCTTAAAAGCCTAATAAACAAAAATGCAAGGGAAAGGATCACTTACTAGTGAACCTCTGATGAAAAATAACTTAAATGGAAGCTCCCTTCAGTTGGGAATCTCCAGGAGATGATAGGAATTGATAAAACAAGAAGAGGTGCAAGTTTTGACATGAAACAAGACCCCTATTTATAGTTGTGGAGCTTGAAGGAGGTGATCACATGTGTTAAGGGGAGTTAGGAGAGGCTTACAAGTGTCCTAGTACGTGTCTTAGTGATTTGGAAGCCCATGGTTTCAAAATGGGGCGATTTGGAGCTTTGTGTGGCCTCCAAGGCACAAAACAACAATAGTTGTCATCAGGTCCCACCGTAGGCTACGGTGGGGGCGTAGCTTACGGTGGTGGCTGATCAAACATACCCACAAACTTTCATTTTGTTGACAGTTTTAGCCCTTTGACCTCCAAACTTGCGTAGAATGTTATAATTAGCATACGAAGCCTTCCTTGGCCATTATTAGGCATTCCCAAGAGTATAATCAACATCATAAGCTCTCGGTTCGTTAAAAGGTCACTCAGAGGTAAGAATTTACATGTTGACGCTTTTAACCATTCGTCACACAAACTTTTAAATAATTCCTCAAGCGGTTTCTTACGGCCAACAAGTGGCTCGATTGAGAATACGGACATCGTGTAAGGTCACACAGAGGCTAAGTTTTAGCATGTTGACACTTTTAGTCCTCCCGTATCCATAGTTTTTAATTATGGTGAAAATAGTCCCTCCTAGCCAACTTTAGGCATAAGTAGGATCAAGGACACGTGTCAATACATTATTGGACACGATTTTACGAGGTGTTACACCTTATAAATGACCAAAATGCCCTTTTTGCGTATAAATCGATTTTAAGCCTATGTAACCAATGTTTTGCCATATACACTGATGTTATAACATTATTAAACATGTTTTGGCATATAAGACTTATCATAACACATATCTAACCATCTGAACCCATATTTACGCAAATGATCCATTAAAGTAGCATAAACTACCTTAACGAGTCATAATGGGTCAAAAGCACTTAGCAAATTTCCAAATCAGAATGTTAAGTTTGTTAAACCATATCATGTGAGTTCCAACACTTATTTGGTTTATAAGACTTCATTCTATCTGATCTCTTGTTTTCAAGTCTCGACACTAACACATAGTATCTGATACACTAGGAACCACTTCAACACTTGAACTCTTGATTCTTTGAGCTTTGTTATACCAATTGAACAAGACCTATACGCAATCCCCAAGTGAGTACATAGCTCCCCTCTTTTATGTTTTTCTAATGTTTTGGGGTGATTCATATGTGTAACCGAATTTTCTCAAATGTATGGCATATATGTGTTTACTACGTACTTTTTGTGTATTATTCTAATTATGCAAAACACGACAAATGGGGACACGAACCAAATCCTTGTAGGATCTTTCTATCTTTATAGTTAGATTCTTGTAGGATATTTGAAGTACAGTCTTAAATCTTTTATCTTCATAGTGAGATTTCTAAGAAGTGCTTTACACGCCGTTGACGATGGTTATTGTTTTTGTGTAGAGTTTGTTGGTGATTTAGATAACGAAACTAGAATAATATAATAAGGACATGGTGGATACGCCGCTGGTACTTCCTATATATAAGTGTGCATATTGTATTACCCTCCGTAGCCTTATCCGAATCACCATTAGGATTTAGGATTTTATGATTCAATGAGACAAGACGATTGTGACGAGACGATGTGACTAAACCAAATCCTTAAAGCATCTACCTATCTTTATAGTAGATTCTTGTAGGATATTTAAAGTACTAAATGATAGTCCTTTATTTGGATTCTTGTGTACTTTAATGCGTATGAGAAAAGACAAGTGACTAAACTAAATCCGTAAAGTATCTATCTATCTATCTTCATAGCTAGATTCTTGTAGGATGTTTGAAGTACTAAATTGATGTCCTTGATTGGATTCTTTGTGTATTTTAATGTGTATGTGACAAGACGATGTGACGAGACGATGAGTATATGGTTATTGTGATTAGTTGTGATTTAGATAACGAAACGAATGTAATACCATAAGAACATGGTGGATACGCTACTGGTACTTCCTATATATAAGTGTTCTTATTGTATTACTCTTGTAGCGTTATCAAATCACATTAGGATTTTATGTTCAATTGTTTCAAAGTAAATATCCAAATCCTTATAGAACTCTTTCATATTTTTATATGTTAGATTCATAGAAGGATATCCAAAGTATTATTATAAATCACTAATTTGATTTCTGATAATGCTCACGCGATTTATGGCAAATTTCAATAATGTTGTTATTAATCCTTGATTGGATTTCCAATAACATACTCACAAGTTTTATGATTGAATTCAATGCGATTACAATGAACAAAGTACAATTTTCAATGGCATAAAAATTACTTAGTATTAATCATATTGCCATATACAAAACTCTTTTTGTCACAAGTTTCATAATCAAGTTAATATATTGCAATACTAAATCTTTTTGTCATTCCTTGGCTTCAAATAGTCCATTTTCAATAGACAATTCTCGTAGTTGTCGAAGTATTGCAACACTAAACTTTTTGCCATTTATTTGGCCAACAAAACTATGTACTCGCCAGCATTGTTTGTTGATGTCTTTTTTTTTTACATATGTTTCAGGTATTGATTATTCAAGCATGCTACACATAGGAATGCATCTGGGCTTTCGATTGCTTTAAACAAAAGACAATTACATGTATTCATTGCTTTGTAGAACAATGTTTAACAATAATGAAACACTTTAGTACCAGTAGTTGTGAGCAATTTGTAACGTGACTCCCAGATATTTCCGCCGCGTCCTGTGTATTACGCGATTGGGGTGTTACATGTTGCTTATAGGCTCCACCTACAAGACAAACCGGTATAAAATGCCACTAGTTGAGATTATCGGTATTACATCCACGTTGATGTCATTTTGCATAGCTCATTCGTTCATAACCAACGAGAAAGAGGAAAACTTCACGTGGGTTCTACAAATGTTGAAAAGTTTATTTACAGGTGGGGTAGGCTAATTAACTCAACGACCGATGTTGACTACAATTACTGGTACGAGCGAATACGATCAAAACTCTCAAGCAAAAGACGCAACGATAAGTTTCCTATTAATTTTCTTATTAATCGTACTTGTGTGACTTATCATGACTACACTTCACATTGTTTTCAGAAATTATGGATTACTTGTATTCAAACTAGTTACAACCTGTTTGTTGCTCTCTGGAGTGACCAACATTTAAACTTTGGACAACGTATAACGAACAGGGTAGAGAGTCACCATGCCCTTTTGAAGAAATACCTCGGCGAATCCAATAACACGCTGGATAAAGTTGTACTACTTATTGATCAGCTCATGAGAAATCAGCTAAGAGAAATAAAACGCAACATTGAAGCAAGCAGGAGCCGAACAATGGATCCTCAAAACAAACCAATCTTTGATCTCCTATGAAAGAAGGTTTCACATGCATGCCTAGATCTGTTATCAAACGAAATACAGGTTATAGATATCTTACAAGCATCCAACGGTACATGCGCCTGTCGTTTGTTCACAAGTTGTGGGTTGTCATGCGCTTGCCGGTTACAAGAGTATGCGATGAAAGGTAAAACATTATTCTACCATCCTCATTTTATAATACGAGCATTTCATCACGCAATGGTTTTCACGTTTTCGGTTGTTTGTTGTATTATTTTAAATTAGGTCAAAGGATTCTTTTAGAGTCGATAGACCCCTTTTGGCAAAAACTAGATTTGAAATCCTTAAACGAATGAGCGAGGAGTACTTCAACGTAGACACTGAACTAGCGATACTTAGACAACATATAATGGGCCAGCCGAGAGAAATAAAGAAAAACCTATTGCAAAAGATGAAGGAGTTGGTACATCCAAATCAGACAAAGCTAAAACACCCAGTTGTGCAAAAAAACCCACGGGGTCGTCCAACTTTAAAGGCTTAGCAACAAAGGATGGTTGATTCGTTTGCGAAGCCTTCTAGACACAGTTTTGTTTCATCATCAGACGCTTATGGTGATCCAGTGGGCATTGGCACACAAGAGTCATACAACGAACCTGCAAGGCACAACTCGTTTGTCGAGTCACAAGGTTACCGTGGTGAAGCACCTTCATTGATCGACAAGAATGCGAAGGGGGCTAGGCAAAGGAAATTAAAAGATAAGGTAGGAAAATCAATGGAAGAGGCACTGGCGTTACCTTTGATGCTTGCAGTACAACTTAACCTGTTCATGCACTTCAAAAAGTTCATTCCACCTTGCTTCTATCCATACCTAAGTCACATACAAAATGTTCAGGGCGATGGTAATTGTGGATTTCGATCCATAGCGGTCGGCTTGTCGCTTCATGAGATGGAGTGGTCGTCAATACGGCGGGAGCTTCTAGGTGAGTGCCACCGGTACAAGGATTTATGGGAAATAATAAATTCAATTGAGTTTCAAGCAGTTCGAGACTCCTTAGAATGGTCCGGTATAGGCTTTGCACCGCGTAATAAGTGGATGCAAATGCCTTTCACGGGGGTCCTAATAGCTAACCGGTGGAATATCATTTGTCACTTATTAAGCGACAAAGACTGTGTTACGTTTTTTCTCATGTTCACAACAGCCGAACAGAGTATTCCTCCTCAAACGATCACGCTTGTACATGTTAACACCAACCATTATATTCACGACAAATTACAATGGGAATATCCAATGCTAGCCCCGTTAGGATACCGGCGACAATCGACACGTGGTAGACCAGCATAGAGCTGGTATAACTTTTACCAGGAACGTATTACTCAATATAATCATATCGTTGATAAATACAAGACGAAAGAATTCATGGATTTATGTTGCCTGTGAATTTGTAATGTAATTTTATGTTTTGACAATTTGTAATGATGTCAGCGAATTAGATAAATGTATAAACACATACCAACTGCGTTTTCGTCAATTCCTCATAGAGTAACGTAAAAAATTTAAAAAAAAAACGTTTACGTTATACAGGACATATAACTGTATACGGCTCGTATACATGTATACATGATAAAAACAATGTTCGTATACTTTGTATACACTTATATGGCCCGTATACAAGAAGAAAAGATCGTATAATAGGTTATACGACCACATATCCACCATACGACCTCAATATTCTCAAAAAATCTCACAGTTTTCTCTTGGATCGTTATTGGATATCGTTCTTCGGCATTCGTGACATTTTCTTCTCGTTCTTCTATTACGGTACGTTTCTAAGCCTCGTTCGTAAATAGACTTTAAGATTACGGAAATTGTTTCATTATGGTATCGTTTAGTATATCGAATAGCGTAGATAAGTGTAACGAAATAGATTGTTTGATTGAATTTAAAAAGATAAAAAAAAATGATTATGAAAACATATAACTGGATATTCATGTGTATACGGTCGTTTACATTGTATACGATCGTATAACTTTTGAATATTCATGTTGTAAACGATGGTATAGGATGTATACGATCGTATACAATTTGAATATTCAACTGTTGTACGATCGTATACAATGAATACGATCGTATACACTATGAAATTCAATTCGCATACAATCGTATAGGATTTATACGATCGTATACTGTTTGATTTCAGTTT
This sequence comes from Scalesia atractyloides, assembly GCA_947069175.1. Lineage (NCBI taxonomy): Eukaryota > Viridiplantae > Streptophyta > Magnoliopsida > Asterales > Asteraceae > Scalesia > Scalesia atractyloides. The sequence goes on from CAMTDV010000006.1 coordinate 34,986,566, forward strand.
TATTATTATTTTACTAATTATTATTATTTTTTTTTCTTTTTATTCCTTAATTGACATAGGTTTTAGCATTTACGGGACGTATAATACGTGAGTATACAAAACGTATACTTGCTATATACGGAGGATATACGGGATGTATAATACGTGCGTATAGGAAACGTATACTTACTGAGTTGTGATTGTTATTTTTACAGAAGATATGGCTGAGTCATCAGGTGCTGGGGCACGTAGAGGTCAGCGTCGAGGTCGGGGACGCGGACGGGAGGCGGAGGAGGTTTTACCGGAATTTACTGAGACGGCGCAGTTTGTTTGCAAAATCCCCCGAGGTACGGCTGCCTACAAGATTTTGGGCAGATTACGCGAGATGGAGCTGGATGCGCCTCGGACCAATAATACTGGTTTTTTTTTACCGAGATTGGATCGATCGGTCGGGTCCGGGAATTCATTCCAGTTGACTCCCTATGGGCCCGTTTATTTGATATCGGCCGAGAGTGGGCCCACAGGGAAATTACTTTAGAGTTTTTATGTACGTTTTCTTTTACAAACACCCGAGGTGCGGGTTTACAGCATTTTTGACGACCCCCGTGGTTTCTTTTACTATTTACGAGATGGCTCGCCGGATGACCCTCCCTAACTTCGTTGTTTCCTTGGGTCTATACTCACAGGCAGAGTCAGTTACCCAGGCATTTTTAGATGCCCCGACCACCAGGTCCAGTGACGTATTGTGGCCCTGGTAGCACACTATTGGGACCGAGAACTTCGCGACACCGCGTTCGCGATTTTTGAAGGCGCGGGTGTATCATCGTGATGATCGCCGGTCGTCACGATAGCAGGGAGTGGGTCACCCAGAGTGACCTATTCTACTTGCATGACTTACTTATCGGCGGGGGGCCAACTTGGCATACAAGTTGGCCACATACTTCGCAGAGTACGCTTTTAAGCGTACCTCTAGCCACATTAGTTGTGGCGGCTTCGTCACCCGTCTGGCGAAGCACTTGCCTCGCCTCTTGTCCCCGGGGGTGGCCCGGGATATGACCATATCACTCGAGGTTAAGCCGGTTGGGAGGGCCACAACGAGCATGATGGGGATTGCTCATGTGGTCGGAGAGGCCAAGGTGATTTGGTCGTATGATGCGGGTCGTACCGACTGGTATCCAGGGCAGCCACTACCGCATGAGAATGGCTAGGGGGCGGGGGGGAGTGATGGTGAGGGTGAGGGTGACGGGGGAGAGGGGGCCGGGGGAGAGGGAAGCGAGGCTGGTGGAGGCAAGGTACAGGGGGTGGTTCATGCTGCCGTCGATAGATCGTAGGTAGCTGCATAGGATGTACAGGGTGATCGCCCGTACGATCAACGGAGCGTGAGACCTCGTGTGATGCCTCCACCGAGGGCAGATGAGAGACTGGATCAGGTCGAGTCGGATGTCCTTGTTGTACGGGTGGACGTATCCCGTATACAGAGCGACATACAGCGGATGGTCGAGACGATTATTGTTATAGATTCTGGCGTGCCCCTACCTCCACGAGCTGGCGCTGCACCACCCCCACCACCATCGTCGTAGCCGCTTATTGTATTTTTGTTTTGTAGTTTTACATTTAAAACATTGTAAATATTTATATTTGATGTAAAACATTGTAAATATTAATCTTATATTTACATTTTATCTTGTTTGTTTAATAATTATTATCGTATTGTTTATCATATTCACATATTTATCGTTTTGCAAAGTGAAAAATTATTCAACGTTAATAGTACATTTAGTTACAAACTCGTAACATCATCCGATATATCTAATTAATACGGCAAACGCTATCTAACCAATTACTACACTTACAAACTCGTAACATAATCTGATATATATCTAAATAATAAGGCAAGCGTTATCTGAACAAATTAAAAGATTTTTCGGTTTCACAAAAAAACAAGGATTTATTTACGGGTCGTATAACATTATACGGCTCGTATACAGATGTTAAAACACCAAAAACCTTACGAAAACTTCTCAACAAATATATACAAGGCCGTATAACATTATATGTCTCGTATACGAGTATATATAGGTTTATACGGCCCATATACATGTAAAACAAATAAAACATTCCAACGCCTTTATTTCTGTGCATTAACATTCTAACAGGCCGTATAAGGTTATACAGCCCGTATACATCTAGCGATGTGAAAATAAGAAAATAGAGATGTGAAAATAGAAATACCCTAATTAAATTAAACTAATTTAATAAACAAGCAAAACGCCTAATTCTTTGAATGCTATGTTTATTTTCTAAGAAATCAAACAGCATAGACATAAGCATTGTAGTATCAAATGTCCAAATTAAGCCAAACCCAGCTTGAACAATTGATTTTACATTTAAACACTTTTCTAAGAACAATTGATTTTACATTTAAACACTTTTGTTTGTGGTTATTATTATATGATAATGCGGGTGTAGGGATTTTTAGGTCCTCTATTTCTAAGTTTATTAGTGTTAAGAGGATTAGAAGTTGAAACCTAGGTCCAAATTTGTGAAGCTATATGATTTGTTTTGATTTGAATATGTAGCCTTTAGTGCTTCTTGAAGATCTTATTTGTTCGAATTGATTTTTTTACTGTATTTGTCTCTGTACTGTGTAAAATCAACATATGCTTTTCATTTGAAGCGTATGTTTCCTTCATAAGAAATTTAAGTTATACATTGCATAGATCCAGTTGCTTTGATTCATCATGCAAACTGCAACCATGAGTCTTTTAACAACTGCAATTCATAATGTTGTTAGACTTTTAACCCGTTTGAGCTTAGACCTGCATGCTTAGTTATGTATTGTTTAAGTCAACTGTTGTTTTCTTAAAATTGGGTCTGCTAGATATACACCATATTTAGGAGTTAAAAACCTATTGCTGTAACAACTAACTCAATTAGTTTAAGAGACTTTTGTAAGTTGCAAATATATAACAAACATATAAGAATAAAGTGTAGAGTGACCAATAACTTTTAGACACAATGGACCTCAATCGCTTTAGAGCTGACATAGATGTATTATTAATGGGTTTGCAAAGGTACTCACTGAAACTGATATTTTAATTACGCTTTCTTTAAGTAACTTTTTTATTCAGTTTTTGGTTCTATTGGTATCATTTCAGTGTAATGCTTTTGTTGGCTGTTATGAAGAGGAGTTGGGTTTTTAAAAATTTCTCAAGCATCTTTGAAGCTAGGACTAACACAAAGTGCGGTTTTTTTATGCAATCTTTGTATGCCCATTGTAAAGGTATACCCTCATATTTTGAATTTAGTTTAATGACAGATGTGTCAATTTTAATTTGATAATGGATATAATGCTTTCTTTTTTTTTTGCAGGTTACATGTCAACTACTTTTTCATTATCACACAGGCTGGTCTTTATTGCCTTTTTATTATTAGGGTGTTGAGTTTAACATACATGTAAAATGATATTTTGCTCCTAAAAATACTATATAGAAGGTCACAACTTTCTAATTTCTCTAGCCTTCAATTTTAATTCATCTCTCGATTAAGTGGTTCTTAACAACTTGATAGGGTGTCATATAAAACTATGATAGTTCCCACAAAAAGTGAAGGTAAATGATGTAATCGTATACTTTTTGGGTTTCTCTTTCTGTTCACATACTTATAGTTGCAGTGCATCTCAAGTCAACAAAGAATTTTCATATCGCTAACAATGAAAATTTTGGTTTTGCAGATTATTCATTATTGAACATGGTGGGAAGGAATTACCTGTTAAGCTATATATCTTTTTGTTCAACCTGTATGTGACTAAAAAGAACCAAAATCTTCAAACTAGCTAGATTTAGCTTATTATACTGTACGACCCATAACTAGGGTCTGCTTGATTTGAAAGCCATAACTTTTTGTTTGACCGTTTATGACTAAAGAGAACCAAAATCTTCAAAATAGCTAGATTTAGCTTACTATATTGTACGACCCATAACTCGAGTCTGCTTGATTTGAAATTTCATATCTATCACTTGTCAAATTCATCAATAGTATATTATGCCAATATGTCAAGTAATTCGTGGATTTGTTAAAAGTTAATTTACTTAGGATCATGTTCCAACTAACTATAAGTATTACATAAAATTTATGAATTTTTCATTATTGACTCGAAGTTAATTGTTTTTAATGTAACTATATACTAAAATATATCAACTTTCAAATGAAAATAATATTATATTATATATAATTATTATTTGGTTTCCTGTGTTTTACAAATGAATACTTAGTGAATGTAATTTATTGGTTTAATAATGCTCCATATATTTCAAATAGCATGTTTAGTCTTAATGACATGAGATAAATGATAAAATAAAAGTAAAAGACATGTTTCGGAAAGATTCGTAACGGCAATTGAATCCATGATTTTCCTAACTTAGATGTTTCCAGAAGCTTAGCTTCTTCTACTGGGTCACCAATCCCAATTCATAGCTGTAAATTTAATGGAAATCATTAGTTCAATCAAAAGCTAGAGGTCTATTCATTGGGTTTATGTATATTTATTAATAAAAAAACAATATATAAGCCATAACCAATTTTTTAGTATTGTGTTTATCAATGTTATTAGTTCTGTCCCGTGAAGTTCGCGGGTATTAATACTAGTTAATCATATATGCTAAATATACTAAAAATATTAGAAAAAAAAAACAGAAGACCTTTGTCTACAATAGGAAGCCCGCTTTAGATTAATATATCACTCCTATTGATAAAATAATTTTTCCATCATTTATCTCCTCTACGAGCCTCTTTTTTCATGTAGTCAGAAACCACAATATGTGAAGCAAGCCTACATCATATAAACAGTTTCATAGTAGCTCAGAAGCACTTTCACATTAGGTTGACCAAAAGATTACCATTTATAACATAGTAACATACAATCATAGACAGTCGTTTTCACAAGGTCCATGAAATTAAATATAATAAATTACCTTATTTTGTTCATACTTTATATTTTTACTCTTTCCCCATGCAAACACTTTGCTTCTTTTCATCTCTGGCACCATCTTGTGTTTCATCCACAACCCTACCAAGCTTTGGTTTTGAACTTTTGTGTTGCCTTGAGACTATAGAAGCGAGCATGAATAGAAAAATAAAAAATTAAAGTATGATCTTTCATTCATCTAATGCAAAGTGCTCTACTAATCAATAATATTAATTAAAATAAGTTGAATGTAAAAATAGAAAAGTCCAAGCATGTACTGTTGAATCAACATATTTCATAACAATTGCCACAAAATAAAGTTCAGGCGATAAAACAAAAGAAAATTCAAAACTGAAAATGATCAAACAAGGTATAGCTCCAAAAGAAATAATACCCACATAATTTGCTCCATCAATGGATGAAATAAATAAACTACTCTTAAATGAATATGTAGTTAAAAATTTCTAACTGGGAAATTCCACACAGAACCATTCATGAAACCTAAAAGAACCCTACATCAAACTACAAATTCTTTGTCTTAAAAAAATGTGCAGATTAATACCGTATCAAGATGTTTTGCCTTCTGAATGTCTTGTTTGTAAATCAAAACTTCAATCCAATGATAACCTTACATATTCTTGAAGTTAATTTTTATTTCACTTAACCACGAGTTCCATGAGACCATGATCCCATCATCCCATTCGCTGTTTCATCTTCAACAACATTATGTCTATCAACCAGACCCGGATCTTCACATCGCTAGAGAAAAACCACGAAAAAAATCCCAAATTCGAACCATCGTTATCCACAACTGAAACATCAATAAGTGAATATCAAAAGATTACAAATTTTTTCGTGTTATGGAATAAGAACTACGAAGTTGATGAGGATTTGATACTCGAAAAACCCTCATTGAAACATCAATAACAGAAATCAAATAAAGAAAAGAACATAAATAAGATTAACAGTTATGAAAAGAGTTTCTGATTACCATTGAATCGATTGGATTGTATTGCAGGTTGAAGTAGAAGGATAAAAAAGTCGAAATCTAGGGTCATTTGCAACTCTCCCATCTTGCAAGCTCCTAGTACTAAAACATTTCCAACAAAAAAATTTGCAAAACGAAAATCACACAATGGGTCATTTGCATGTTGGAAAGTCTAAACTTGAGCTAATCATCTGGTGTTCTTTCCAAAGTTATCTAAAACATGGACCCAATATCTATCACATCCAACAAAAGTAAACGCTTTTAAGGGTTCATCATGCATATTAAACATTCTAACCTATGAACGTTTGATGATAAGAATTATAGAACACATATTTGAAAGATGATAACAGCAGGTTAACATTTTTCAAAACACAAAGACCAACCAGAATCACCTAATATGTTCAGTTCCATTAATCAATAAAAAAAGTTAACATCAAATAAATAAGGATTTCCAGAAATACCTGACACTACAAGTGGGTCTAAGCAAGACACCATAAGCACCCAGCAACAACAATATAAAATTGGACTAAAAAAAAAGAAATTATTTCAATTTAATAATAAACTAGGTTATTCGATCGTGCGTTGCGGCGATATGTTATCGTAAGTATTGGATTGGTATCGATTCGGTTCGACTTGGTTCCCTTTCGGCTTGGTTCCCTTTCGGCTGTTGTTTTATTTGACCCACTTGAATGGCTTAACCTAGACCTATTAAACAACTTAAATCACAATCATGAGTTAATGATGGTACACTACCAAAGACCAGAGCCAAAAGTCCACAAGCACAACAAATGTCAGACCTCAGAATGGAAGTTACAAAACGAATAGTTGAACACGAAGATCAACTCATGCTCCGCTAAATCAAGTAAAAGCACACATCAAACTACCCATAAGTTTTCATTGATAAACACTTGAAAAAAAATAAAACTTTAGTCAATTTTAACTAAATTCACATCCATAAGTTGAATAATCTGGTAGTACCATCACCCCATACCTAATAACCCATATGTCTATATCACAATATGCCAAGGCAATCCTAGAATTAGCCAACAAAAAAACAAAACAAAGATGCCATAACAAAACCTGTAATTAATTTGAAAGCTGTAGGCACACTTCTCCTCTGTGTGATCCAAAACACATAAGTCTTTTCGGACATATACAACCCAGGATCAACGATCACAGGCTTTGCTCTTAAAACTTGCATCCAGTCTTGCAAGCTCCTAGTACTAAAACATGATAAAAAAAAATTGCAAAACGAAAATGTGATGTTGTGATTCAAATAAATAAGGATTTCCAGAAATACCTGACACTACAAATGGGTCTAGGCAAGACACCATAAGCACCCAGCAACAACAATATCTCACCAGGTTCATTATATCCAGGAGAGTGATGGGTGTCGGGGTCGATGACATTGAGCTCAGCATTCCTTACCACACTCCCACAAGATCCCGACTTGGTGGGCAAAGGCTGTTAGCAAAGGCTGCACTCATTGACAAGACAGGCCCTGCTTCGGTCATCCCATATCCCTACAGCAGTACACAGTTGCGAGTAAATTAGATATACTCATAGAGAAATGCGAATGGAATGGACTGAACAAGACTTATGTGTTGTATGTATCAAAAAATAAATAAATAGTTAAGAAAGCAAGCTATGAAACTAATCTGTAACTACTTTCCAACTAAATGAAATAAATTAATAATTCATTAATTACCTGACGAAAATTGCCTGGGGGACTCTACTTCTGAGACCATCTTCCAGCTCTTTCCCAAGCGGTGCCGCCCCGGACAACACCACCCTTATCGTCATATTCACCACCTTCATCTTCATAATCCTCATATTCCTACATTCATATTACCACAAAACAGCGTAAACTTAAAACATGAACCCAAAAATACCAAAACAAAAAATAAAAAAAGATAAATCCCAAAGCTGCTTACATCTAAATCATATTCTTCCATTGTGCTATTATATCTTCAATCGTCAATCTTCAAATGTCTCCAAACCAACCCTTCAACAACCACCAAACAAAAACTCAATTCATAAACTAAAGTAGGTTCAAACCAACATATGGTTCAAACAGATTCCAAGCATATGGTTCAAACCCTAGTAGCCATCATCTTTTTCTTCAGGCCACAACCACCGTCAACATCTTCTTCCTAGTCGAACCATAACCATTATTTCTGGAGTTGTCGATCGACATCTTGATCCCTTCGGTTGTGATAGTAGCGACAATTATATGGTGATTTCTAGTGTGGTGGCGATGATTGATCCAGAAGAGAAACGGAGGAAGCTAGGGTTAAGAAAAGAGGCGTGTTTAGAAGGTTTATATAGCTGGGTCAAAAATCACCATACGGATACCCAATGCGGGATCCGAATGCGAAAATGTATTATTTCTCTAATTTTCCGTCAAAACCATCAAATGTTACCAAATCTTATTTGTTTATATAATATATAGATATAGATTGCAAACCTTTTAATTATAACAAAAAAGAAATAAGAAAAACTAATGTAGAATTAATGCACCTCGATCTACTTTTTTTTAACAGCCAAAAGAGGAAATATACATTCAGAACACCAAACCTCTAGCAAGAAGCTAGAGGCAAAAATACAAATCCTTAGGACTAAACAAATTATCACCAAATCCTAACCATACTTCTAGTGTTATATGCTCTATATTTGCTCTATTATTGACCCATAATAGAGACGAATGAATCTCATATATTTGCTTTTACGGACTAAACAAATTATCACCAAATCCTAACCATCATCTCCTCGTTGAAAAGTGGATCAAAGTTTATAACCTACCTTTGGATCATCCGCCACCACGAATGAATCTCATATACCTTGTGTTTTGTTCCATCTATATTTTGTTGGAATAGTTCAAGAAGAAGACGAAGAAGAAGAATGGCAAATTTACTCATTGGAAAAAGATAAATTAGAAAAAAGGTTTGGAGGCTATTTAGAAATCTTTTTCTGTAAATGACAAAGATACCCCTAGTTATAATCAGGTTTTTAGACTGAGTTAGGCAAGGTGATCAAAATAGTAAAAAATGGTAAAAGTCAGGGACTCAGAGGAAACTATTTTGACTAAAGTGACATTTTAGACAAAACCTCATAGACTAATATGGCAATTTACTCTTAAAAATAACTAAACTTTAATTTAAGTAAATACAAATATATAACTTAGAAAACAACTAAATTAAAATTAAAAGATACATAATTTAAAAAAGTGCTTAAACAAATTCTTTCCATTGGGGATGGGTTTTCACAAATTTTCATGCCTCATGTGATCAAATTGTTTGGGCTCGTAGTTCTTTTTGTGCTCATGAAGGGCCACCTTAATTGCTTCCTCCTAGTTTTCCACCTCTTCCCTGTTCATCTCCTTGTTGAAAAGTGGATCAAAGTTTATAACCTACCTTTGGATCATCCACCACCTCGAATGAATCTCATATACCTTGCGTTTTGTTTCATCTATATTTTGTTGGAATAGTTCAAAGACTTCAATTCAAAGGTGACACGATCCGTGAATCTTGTTCTTGGCAAGACTCAGCCAAGCCCCAACCAATGTGATTTCCTCTTCTTTAGTCAAACCCGCAATTGCCATTTCAAAGAAATGAAATTGTGTGTATTTTTTGTGAGTTTTGATTGTAAAAGTAAGGTATGGTGGATATTGTTTGTTGTGTGAATTATAAAAAAAAGTTGGGGTGTTTTTTAACCAAAACCCAAAAATTGACCCGAATAAAACTAACCTAAACTCGATTATGGTGTTACTTGATTAACCCGAACTCAAACAAGATGGAACCCAAAATCTGAAAGTAGTATACAGGTCAGTAATTGAGTTAAATATATGTTAATCGGGTTGACCCGATTAACCTAAATACATAAAAAATTTCAACTATATTTATACATACATATTAACATAAAAGTCTAAGTTTCATCTCATATGTTTTTTTGTTGTTGTGAACATGATGTTTTGTTTCATTGGTTGTTTAAGCGACTAAAAAGAATCGGTTCGATTGGTACGATTTGACGTTTTCTTTTTAGTTTATACGATGTGCCAAAACGGTTTGGTTTTCTGCTTATTGTGTTTGACGTTTTTTAGTTAATATATATGGTTAATGCATGAGTTTAAACAAAATATTATGTTGGGAGTGTTTTTATTTGACATTTTGTGTTTTTTTTTTAATATAATCATGTTAAGTTAAATTGTAAAGTATACATTGCAAATTGTATATGAAAACCCGTATTCTGATTAACCGACCCAAATTAACCTTCGTAATTTAACGAAGAAGTCTTGTGGTATTACGACGTGTTATTAAATAAAAAAGGATGACATCGTGATTTGGATTGGATCTCGATGAAACAATTGGATAAGTTTAATGAATTCTTTTTTTTTATTATACGTTATAAGGAAATGAAGACAAACTCGTATTTAGTGAAAAATTAAAGAAACCGAATAACCCGAATCTTATTTGGGTCGGGTTACAGATATAATTCCTATAACCAAAAAACCCGAATAAGCCAATCCAAATAACCCAATTAAAAAACCCGAAAAACACCGCTAGGTGACGAAAATGTACCTATCAACCCTCACATGCGTACCCGAGAGGCGCATCACAGTGTAGCATGTCGTGAAGTATGGTAAAAAGAAAAGGTAATTGTTTTCTAGAATGTAAAGCATGACCAATTTCAAATTAAAGCATAAAAAACAGTCTTATGATATAATTTGCTTATTTATACTTTTGTTATAAAAGTGAACAGTTGATAACATGTTTATATATGTTGGGTAGGATAAATAATGACAAATATATTAAATTCTTATATTAGCTGGAAAGTTGTTAGTTGCTAGTTGCAGAGTTGTGGCCATAAAAGTGATTAAATCCAATACACATAAAGTCATAAACCTAACGTGTTAAGGTATGATCCAAATGTTAAGCGAAGTTTTTTCCGATTTAACAAAAAACGTTTTGTAAATTCAAAAATGATGTTTATAATGAAAGAAAAGAAAATTTGTATGGTATATTAAAAGACTAATTTTAATAATACAAAACAAATAATCAAAATTTGAATATGAATTATTTCCCTTAGTAGCATATTTCAACTTCGAATGCAACCTACTATTTGTAGGGTCAACAACCAAATGCTCGGTATGCGTTGTATTAAAAAGTTCGTTTATGTTCGTTTATTTAGCAATTAAACAATAACAAATAAATTTTTTTGTTTATATAGTTAAATGCAAGTAGGGCTACAAATGAACCAAATGTTTGGCGGAAAGTTCGTTTGTATTCGTTCGTTTATTAAACAAACAAACACGAACAAGAAACTTCATTCGTTTACAGGGCCGGTTCTAAGAATTCAAATACCCTATACCAGCTCGAAAAAAAGGCCCTTGCTACCTAACGAATTATATAAACTTTTTAGATAACGATTAAGCAACACAATTTATATATAGTTTTATTACTCAAAATTTTATTACCCAACAATTAATACAATTTCCATATTGTTTTATTTTCGAAAGTATGCTTTCTTAATAAAAACCAATTACATTAAATTTTCAATTAAGTTTGTTTACTAAAACTAAAACAAATCAATTGCGGTAATTAGGGAATACAGTAATCTAGGATATTAATTCTCCATTTAACAAACCAATGTGTACCAAAATTAGAACCACCATGTCAAACTACATTTTTGTTTAAACTGCAGCTCAAAATATTTATATATAAAAACTACATACGTATTTTTTTTTTATTTAGTGCCCCCGGAAAAACGGGCCTCGGTCGGGAGTGTGGCTGCCCACCCCTAGGACCGGCCCTGTTCGTTTACTTAAATAAACGAACATGAACAGAGGCCACGCTCATTCATTTATGTTCGTGAATAGTTGTAACGTGTTATTTTGTGTTCGATAGTTCATTAGTGTTTTTAGCTGGTCGTGAACAGGCTTAAGGTGTTATTTTGCGTTCAATAGTTCATTAGTGTTTTTAGATTTTATATTCTATTTATATATACTTCAAAATTCCGTCAAATAAAATACTTAATAGTGTCACTGTATTATATACTCTGTTCATGAATGCTTGTTTGTGTTCGTTCGTTTCCATTTGTGTTCATGAACATTAGTTTGTACCCATTTGTGTGCATCAACGTTCGTTGCCTAAAATTAAGAAAACAAACGAACACGAACAAATTCATTTCTTTAACAAACGAACACAAACAAAAATCTCGTTCGTTAAGTGTTCATGAACAGTTCGTAAACACATATATATTTTTAACAAACGAACACGAAAAAGACATTTTTCTTGTTCGAGATGCATTCATATCTCTTTCAAACAGTAAAACTTTTCAATATTAACGTTCACTCATCTTGAGTATAACAATGTTATTTCTATTCGCTTTTGGCAACGGAGTTGCTAGTATCTTATTGTTCATGTCTCTTTTCCGAGTTTTGAATGCAGATTCAATCACCACCAACTACTAATGTTTGATTTTGACATACTTGGGACATTAGAAAAATGAAAAAAAAAAAAGATATTTAATTATCTAAATTTGGCAGATATTCATGACAAAGGGCATTTCCGTAAATTCATCATTCAAATCGTACATCATTCCGTAGTGGATCTGAACAATAAAGACCAACGAGTACGCGTCGCAATTTCTTCATTCCTCATTTGCTCAACACCTCGACGGTGTAAACCCTAAGGTTCGTCCCCAATTTTCAATAATATCTTCAATTATTCAACCTTGTAGGTTCCAATTCCATCTCTATATCGTCTCATATGTTCACCTGTATGCTATATATTACATTCAGTTGTGTTAATTTCGATAATTCATTCCGGTTGTTGAAATCAGCTCTCTTCAACCCGATCTGTAATAATTTCTTCAATTTATACATTTAATTGTAATGTTAAGTTGATATATAGCAGTTTCTGTTGAAATTTTATACTTTTGTGTTCTGAATCTGGAAATATGAATGCATGTCTGCGTTTAATGTGGCACCAGAGATCTTTGTTAGAGCCGATGAAGTTTTAGTTAACTTATAAATCGTGATTTCTCATTGTTTTATGTCTAATTGATTTCCATGTCGATGATAACAGAGAATTGAGGTTGAGGTGTTTATTTGGTTGAAAGCGTAAAAATCAAATTTAATTTTTAATCAGATGATATTGTGAAGTATTTGACAGAAACATAAGGAATTATTGGATCTTGATGAACTATATGTAATAATCTTTTTATTTTTGGAGGCTGTGTATATATGTATTGAACATACATAGATTTTTTATTTATTTTGTGATTGATTTTTGTTCCGAAAGGCGGAAATTTGTATGAATTGCTTGCTTTTGTGGTAAAGTTGATTTGTAATTTGTATGACTATCGCTATAGGTATCTAGTAATGCCATGAAACAATTTGAAATAGTTATGGATTCTAGATGTTTTGTTTATGGTCGATACATAAGTTTAATGAACCTATATAGATTTTATCTAGATTTCGTGACCATTTTTTGTCTCTGTAGGCGGAAATTTATATGAATTGCTTGCTTTTGTAGTAAAGTTGAGAATGTAGTTTGTATGACTGTAAGTATCTAGCAATGCCATGAAGGAATTTGAAATAATCACGGATTCTAGATGTTTCGTTTATGCTCAATATATGAATTTATTGTGTCTGTTTTCCTGTAGGAAGTTAGGAACTTTTTAACTCTGGCTAATTATGCCACATTATGTAACAATGATTGTTTTCTTGTTACTTATAATTGTTTTTTTTTTTCTTTTTTTAATTTGCTTGAAAAAACTGGTATGCAGTTCTGATCTTATAAAATGGGAGGTGGTTTTCGAGTGCTACATCTGGTCAGGCCGTTTCTTTCCTTTTTGCCGGAAGTGCAAAGTGCAGACAGGAAGGTTCCCTTCAGAGAGAAGGTCATATACACTGTCATCTCTCTTTTCATCTTCCTGGTGTGCAGTCAGCTTCCTCTGTATGGCATACACTCAACAACGGGCGCAGACCCTTTCTACTGGATGCGTGTTATTCTGGCCTCAAACCGTGGGACTGTCATGGAACTTGGTATCACCCCTATTGTGACTTCTGGGTTGGTTATGCAGCTCTTAGCTGGGTCCAAAATCATCGAAGTTGACAACAATGTTCGTGAAGATCGTGCACTATTGTAAGCATCTTTTTCCTATAAATAATCTTTATTATTCTTTCACCTATTTTGTTAAATTCTTTTTAAACTTGTGATTTTTTCAGGAATGGTGCGCAGAAGTTGTTGGGTATCTTGATTGCCGTTGGTGAGGCTGTTGCTTATGTTCTGTCCGGAATGTACGGCAGTGTAGGTCAACTTGGTGTTGGAAATGCTATTCTTATTATGTTCAACTATGTTTCGCTGGGATTATCGTCATATGTTTGGATGAACTTCTCCAAAAAGGATATGGTTTAGGCTCCGGAATTTCATTGTTCATAGCTACGAATATCTGGTAAGCCCGTAATCCTTACATTGTGTATACTCACAGACTCTATGTTATTCCTCAAGCTCATATGTTCTTATCAATTATTCAGTGAAAGCATTATCTGGAAAGCGTTCAGCCCTACGACAATTAACAGCGGGCGTGGTGCTGAGTTTGAGGGTGCGGTTATTGCGCTGTTTCATCTTCTGATCACTAGATCGGATAAAGTCAGAGCACTTCGGGAAGCTTTCTATCGGCAGAATCTACCTAATGTGACTAATTTACTTGCTACTGTTTTGATCTTCCTCATTGTCATCTACTTCCAAGGCTTCCGTGTTGTTTTGCCTGTGAGATCTAAGAATGCTCGTGGGCAACAAGGATCTTACCCCATTAAGTTGTTCTATACTTCCAACATGCCTATTATTCTTCAGTCTGCACTTGTGTCCAACCTTTACTTCATCTCTCAGGTATTCTATTTATATCTTGGTCGGTAGAATTGAACTAGCTCTGTTACATGTGTTGATACCAACTGCATGCATCATTTTTTTTTCTTTTCAGTTGCTGCACAGAAAGTACAGCGGGAATTTCTTGGTTAACTTGTTGGGAAAGTGGAAGGAGTCTGAATACTCGGGCCAATCGGTTCCAGTTGGTGGTCTTGCTTACTATGTTACTGCGCCTTCGAGGTAATGGAATCCTGTAACTTTTACTAAATGGACTCATTCGTATGTAAATGGGTT
Source organism: Scalesia atractyloides (assembly GCA_947069175.1). Taxonomy (NCBI): domain Eukaryota; kingdom Viridiplantae; phylum Streptophyta; class Magnoliopsida; order Asterales; family Asteraceae; genus Scalesia; species Scalesia atractyloides. The sequence goes on from CAMTDV010000006.1 coordinate 35,001,663, forward strand.
TTAAATTGCTACCTTCTAAGTTTATTCAATATACCAAAATAACACATGTACTCATACTTTCGTCTAACTTAATTGCTTGCTTCCTAAAATCAGCTTGGCAGACATGGCAGCCAATCCCTTTCATGCTCTTTTCTACCTGGTCTTCATGCTAACAGCATGTGCACTCTTCTCTAAAACCTGGATCGAAGTTTCTGGCTCTTCCGCAAGGGATGTTGCCAAGCAACTTAAGGTAATGCTCAAAGCAACAATATGTCTTAATTGTATATATAATACTAATTATTATGTAGTCGAGCTTATATAAATAATAGTCCTGTTTAGGCTCGTTAGTGTAGTCGAGCTTGATATGTGAAGCTCAAGCTTGAGCTCGGTAATTCAAATATAAGCTTGAGCTTGTTTAAGTACGGCTCGTATCGACCTTCTAACGGGTTGGTCTCGACTCGTTTCATTGACACTCCTATCCAAAACAAATGAGAACATATGAAGTTCTAAAGTTTTTGTGCTTCATTGCTAAAGCTTGAATCATGATAATATTTGTTTTGGAAAACGTGCAGGAGCAACAAATGGTGATGCCGGGGCATCGGGACTCGAACCTTCAGAAGGAACTAAACAGGTACATCCCAACAGCGGCTGCATTTGGAGGAATGTGCATTGGTGCATTGACGGTTTTGGCAGATTTCATGGGAGCCATAGGGTCCGGTACTGGGATATTGCTAGCAGTTACAATCATATATCAGTACTTCGAGACATTTGAGAAGGAGAAGGCCAGTGAACTTGGTTTATTCGGGTTTTAATCTCTACGTGTAGGTTTCTGGTAGACAAACCAGTTTAGCCTCTTTTGTTGGTAGTGACAGACTGACAGTTTGAATCCCAACTTTTCTCTCTTTGATGTTGCATCCAGTGTTTTTCTTTTATACCAGCAAAAGGTTCTCTTTTCTTTACGTATTGGCGAGGTCCAAACGGGTCGCTTTCTAGTTTTTAGTTCGGGTCAGATGGAGTTGAGTCGACTTGATAGCCTTGCCATGTTTTGGTTTTAGTATGTCTGACATAAAACAGTTATATAATTACTTATGTTTTTTAATTTAACATAACTACTTTTCATGAGTGGTAGCTCAAGGTTATAAACACGCATATTCATTGTCATTGCCTTTAATACATTCTGAACGTAGAAAACTATCAAAAAATGATGGTTAAGTTGACATTAAAGATGACCGTTGAGTTTGGAAGGACAACTACCTGTAAGGCACCGCACTACAATACTGCCGTCTTATGAATTTTTATGGCGACTGAACGATTGGCTAGGTTACTCATTTTGGTACAACACTCATCAAAACACGTTTAACTCGTGGTTTGGTGGGATTTACTATGCATTCGGCTTTGAAGCGTGTTGTGCTCATTCGGCTTTGAAACGTGTTTTATCAAGCAGAGCTTTGCAAACATAATTATCTATCTATTCATAATACTGTCCTATTGTGTTGTTTTCCTAACCCAAAATGCATCATGCCTAGCAAGGTGATGCGTTAGCTTAACATCTTTTTTGTCCATATAATTAGCATAAAGTGTTGCAAATTCCACCTACTAGGGACTCTTCATCTATAAGGTTTTTTGCACCATCATGATCGACATAGGAGTTGATTTGGTGCTACTTGTGCTGCCCTGTTGTGCAAGTTCACAATGTGTCTGCTATGTCCCACTGGCTCGCAACGTTGTGTTTAGTGATCAGATGAGCACTTGGAACTAGGGTTGTAAACGAACCAATTCAGCGAACAGTTATTGAACGGTTCGACGAAAAGTTCGTTTATGTTCGTTCGTTTAATAAATGAACAAATACGAACAAGAAATTCCCTTCGATAAGTTAAACAAACATGAATAGAGGCTGTGTTCGTTTGTTTATGTTCGTGAACGTGTTATTTGTGTTTGAGTTTTAAAATTTGAAACCATAGTGATACTATATGTATCCGCCATCATCCCTCATTTGATCATTTCAATTTCATGTTGTGTTAAAGCTTGACAAACTTCTTAACTTTTGTGTTAATTATGTTAAGTATTAATTTATTTTCGTGAATTTTTCGTAATCTTTCTAATGAAAAATGCAGATTGTATTTTTAAATGAAAATAAAACATTCAACACTTGTTTGGCATACATGGCGCCATGGCATTGTCGCATTGTTTTGAAAACTATTTGGCTGAGTCGGGTTGTATACACTTTCGGACGAAATCTATGGAACATATAACCCGAGGACCAGTATAGTTTATCAGGCCATAACCGGGTCAACCCAGGTTCAGGTTAAGACACAAAACAAAGTTTTAACTTCTTATTGGGATCTAATGTGTGTGTGTCTCCGATGTCACCAAACGCATCGTATCATATTAGACACGTATTGTTCTCTTTTTAATCACACATTATGCTTCAAAACGTGCAATGCTTGACAAAGGAGTGCACTTTTTATAGCTCAATATGAATACTTATGTAGTGCCGTTTGACTTTGACCCTTAACCACGCATGTCAAATGCAAGTCCAATTTTGACTGTTTTTTAAAAGATTTTCAAGGATAAATACGCTAAGTAGTTAATGCGGTAAAATATGTGATATTGATCAAGGACTGTGAAGAGGTATGGTCCCAAAAACCTTGCGCCAATCAAGGAAACCATACCCATTAATAACTTCTAATGAAACTTCGCGTGGACTTCTTTGTCAAAATAAGATTTATTAGAATCTCTGCGCCAAATATCCAAGAGAGGAAATGACCATATAACTACCTTGCGCGGGCTCGCGCAAGGTTTAAAGTTAACCTTGAACATTCTCTTGGGATAAAATGATTCATTTAACTACCTCGCGCGGGCTTGCGCGAGGTTCAAAGTTAACCTGGAATAATCTCGTCTGATAATGCCTCATGCACAAACCTTGCGCGGATATTTATATCAAAGCAAACATCCACCAAACGTTGCGGTAAGCAGCAAGGAGAAGAAAGAAGATCAGTTAACTAACTTGTGCTTCTCGCGCAAGGAAACAGTTAACCCTGAGAAACTTTCCCTTAGCAAAATCTTTGACTTGGTGCAGAAGCAAAGGGAATCTTTTCTGTTATAACAGAATGTACACGTGCCGAACAACAGATGGGTAACAGCTGTGAAATCTTCTAGAAGCCATTAACACCCAATCGCGCAAGCATCTTTTCGGTTATAACCAATTGCCACATGGCAGCATCTGGACGGATGAGGAAGATCACGATGATGGCATGCTCACATTTATAAAATGTAGTGATCTCATGTTGACACGTGGCACCTCCCTAACCGATGATGAGCTCACGATCCGTGTGCACTAACGGATTGCCAACAAACAGTAACGGAATAGCAGAAGATTCCGTTAAAGTTAACAATCTCTCCTTTTGGCGCCAAACGCTGGCTATAAATAAGTAACTTGGAGTTCAAGGAAAGGTATTCACTCTCAACTACTCTCTCTCTTACAATACTTTACGTCCGACTACCTGTACTTATTCTCACGCCGGAGGGTGGTCACGGAGAGAACCCCCTTCTCCCCGTGGCGAGCTAACGGTGTTCTGTTTTGCAGGATCAGCCGGAGTATAGTCTCATTCATCATCCAGCGCGAAACCAAACGAAGGGTTAACCCTTTTATGCAGAGCCCATTCTATAGTTCTACTTAGATTCCGGTCTAGTTGATCTAGGGTTTCTTCATTGGCGCCCACTGATTTCAATTCCTTCTCACCTTTCGTTTCGTTTCACCCAGATCTGCAGCATCATGGCTGACGGTTCATCTTTTCAAGGTCCTCGATCAGAGATTCGACGCGTTGTTGTCAGACCTCAGATCGACGGACAAATAGTTAAGGATTCTTCCAGCAAAGCTAATGCTCAGTATGATCCTACTCATGCGAGTATTCCTGTAACGCCGGCAGCTCCTCAGGTTGATGTTGCGTCGATTTTACCACCTGCAGAAACTCCATTATCGTGGTTAATCAAATCTCAAGCGGCTCTAAACGCTATGTATGCTCAGTCATGTGCTCAAACCGAAACTCCAGCTTTTCAAGCTCCGGTTAACGCTCCTCAAGTCCGTGCTTCGCCGGCACCTCGAGTTTTGAGTTATAATACTCAAAGTCATGCTCGTTCCCCTTCGCACATGCCTGAAGATGGAACAGAAATGTATTCTAAAACCAGGAATGATCCTGTTCATTCTGGTAATAGAAGGCAAGAAGATAACGTTCAGCGTCGTGCATCTGTCCACTTTCGTTTGGGCCCGCGGTCCTCACAGAAGCGGGACACCCAACACGACAAGCTCGATAAGACTTATGAGGAAGGGGATAGCGCAAGTATTTTCAATCGAATATATGCAGATCATGCTAGTTACAAGCCAAAAGTACGTGCAGTATACAACCCAGAAGCTGAGCATGATTACAATTTGGTGTATCGCCCAACCGAAGCAACTGAACAATCAAAGTTTACCAGAGAGATAGCATTGGCTCCGTTGGAGCGGGCGAAATTACCATCCAACGTTGGAAAGTTTAACGGTTTGACCGATCCTGATGATTACATGCGCCTCTTTACCGGTGCAGGGCTACTTGGGTGCTGGACATTGCCAATGTGGTGTCACCTATTTGTACAGACCCTTACTGGCGCTGCGCGCCTTTGGTTTGATAATTTGCCAACAGGTAAACTTTCCTCTTGGAATGACTTAAAAGAAAATTTTCTTACACACTTCAGTCAGCAAAGGCGATACGTGCGCGACTCCTCAGATGTAATGAACATCTGGCGGAGGGACGATGAGAACCTCGAAGATTTTATAACGCATTACAATAAAGAAGTGTTAGAGATTGGAGATGTTCACGAAGACCTTATACGCGCGCAGTTCAAATACGCGGTAAGGTGTGACGAAATGATTAAAAGTGTTGTCCGGTACAACTGGCCTTCCAAAAAGCTGGGATAAACTCATGGCGGCAGCCAAGGTCTATGCCCAGACTGAGCGCAACTTAAGTGCTAACATGCCACCTCTACCTCAGAATCGTCCACAAAACCTGAGTAGAGGTAGTCGCAAGTATAAAAGAAATTGGAAAGAGTCAAGCCAGAATTCGTACTCTCCTTATTCACCAGTTGATGTGCGTGCAACAATCAACAAGATAACAACTCAAAAAGCGATTAAACAAGAGAATAGGGAATGCCAGTGGACTCCCTTAACGAAATATTCGGCTGAAGTTCTCAGCACTGAGAATTACCAGTTCAAACAGCCGCAACCAATGAAAAACAAAAAAGGGCAAGACCCAAATTTATTCTGTGACTATCATAGAGACGCGGGCCACACAACAGACAACTGCATCAGTCTGTGCACGGAGATTGAGAAAGCATTAAAGAGCGGGAAGCTTACACATCTACTCCAGAATGTGCGCAAAGAGATTAAATAGATCACGTGCGGGGATGAAGGGCCTAGCAACAAGAAAATGAAACAGCATGTTTCCATGATTCAAGGAGGCCCGGCGTGCAAGCGTAATCTTCAACACTTTCAAAACAAACACATGGCGCGAGCAGCAAGTCATTTTTCCTATCGTTCTAGGAGGTCCTCAAGAAGACCGGCCAGTAGTTATCACCGGTATCTTTGGGCATTACCAAACAGATTATATGTTGATAGATCCTGGTAGTTCCATGGATATTATGTATGAACAGTGCTTCAAGCAGCTAGATTCTGAGGATAAGGCACGCTTGGAACCAGTTGATTTTCCATTAACTAGGTTCTGCAATGAGGCTGTCTTTCCTCTAGGACAAATCATTTTTCCTGTTACTTTATCTGATGGGAGGTGTTCTCGAACAAGTAACGTCAATTTCATGGTGATGCCGGCAAATTCCCGTCACGATGTACTATTGGGGGGCCGCGCGCAGCGTGATTTTAGTATGATTACTTCCGCTCCACATGCTGCTTGTGGTTTTCCGACACCAAATGGTATAGCTATACTTTACGCGCGGAAAGAAATCATGTTAATTGAAGAACCAGTTATGAAGGCTGTCAAGACATACCAAGTAACGAACCTATAAAATGGGTACTCAACAATAAGTATCCTGAGCAAACAATCTTGTTAGGGCCCGCAGGCAAAACTTAAACTACTGTTATTTCGCAACAAAGACAGTTTCGCTTGGACACCCGCCGACATGGTCGTCGTCCCACGCAACATTGCGGAACATTGTCTGAATGTATTTCCATCAGCAGAACCAGCTGTACAGAAAAAGCGCAGCCTCGGGTCAGAAAAGACAAAGGCGATGAATGAACAAGTCACCGAGTTATTTAATGATGGTATTCTGCGCGAAGTTAAATACCAGACCTGGGTGGCAAACCCAGTCATGGTAAAGAAACATAATGGCGGGTGGCGGATGTGCGTAGATTTTAAAGATTTAAACTAGGCGTGTCCGAAAGATTGTTATTCTCTTCCCGAGATTGACAAAAAGGTTAGTTTCCTTTCGCTGGAAATGTTTTCTAGATTGTTATAAAGGTTATCATCAAGTCTTGATGAAAAAAGAGGACGAAGATAAACAGCTTTTCGCATGGAGAAAGGCATTTTTTTGTTATACCAAGATGCCTTTAGGTCTCCGCAATGCGGGAGCTACTTATCAAAGATTGATGGATACAGTTTTTGGAGATGATATCGGGAAAACTGTGGAAGTCTACATTGATGCTTTGGTCATTATGAGTAATTCAGAAGACACTATGTTAGACAATATCCAACGAACTTTTGACTCTCTGGGAAAGGTAAATCTAAAGTTAAATCCAAGCAAATGCTCCTTTGGCATGGAGGAGGGCAAAATTTTGGGTTTCATCGTCACCAAGGACGGTTTCAAAGTTAATCCTGAAAAGGTCAAAGCAATACAAAAAATGTCTTCTCCTAATACCATCAAAGAGATGCAACGTTTGGCTGGAAGGTTAGCTGCGCTAAACCGCTTCCTCGCCAATCATGCCGCAAAGTTTTATCCATTTATTCTAACCTTGCGCAATTGTACGAAGAGCAGAGTTCACATGGACTCTTGAAGCTGATCAAGCTTTTCAGCAAATGAAAGATTGTTTAGTTCAACTTCCCACACTTACTGCTCCTCGTGAAAAAGAACCCATGATATTATATCTTGCTGCATCTGAGGTAGCAGTAGGTGCTGTCTTGTTGGTAGAACGCGAAGGGGTCTAGTCCCTAATTTATTATATCAGCAAGATGTTGAACGATCCAGAGACAAGGTATTCAATTATGGAGAAATTAGTTTTAGCATTGGTTAACGTCTCGCGCAGGCTGCGAAGATACTTTTCAGGGCATGTTATTACAGTTTTAACAAATTTTCACATTGGCCAAGTCTTGACAAAGCCAGATGTTTCTGGACGACTTGCGAAGTGGGCAATAGAATTGGGAGGTTATAACATCTGTTCTAAGCCCAGACCAGCTATCAAAGGCCAAGTTTTGGCAGATTTCATCGCTGAAATTCCTGCTGATAAAATTGAAGAATGTCAAGCAATTCAAAACCCAGTCCCGGTCATAGACAATAGAGCCTGGACACTGTTTACAGATGGCGCATCAAACAGTGATGGGGCTGGAGCAGATCTTCGATTAATGAGTCCAGAGGGAGCATAATTCACATATGCAATTAGGTTGATTTTAAAAGCACAACAACGAGGCCGAAATATGAAGCTTTCCTAGCAGGCTTACGCCTCGCTATTAAAATGGGTGCAACAAACTTAGAAGCCCATGTTGATTCATTATTAGTAGCTGAGCAAGTAATTGGACCGTACGATGCAAAGGGAGGATATCATGGCTTTGTACCTGGCACAAGCTAAAGCTCTTATAGCACAGTTCCAACAATTTAAAGTCACACACGGTAAAGCGAAGCGATAACAAACATGCTGACGCTCTAAGTAAACCAGCAGCAACTAGTTTTAAACATTTGGCAAAGGAAGTTGCATCGAAGTTTTAAGTAATCCATCAGTTCCTCTCAGACAAGTAACAATGGTCACGTAGAAGATCCATCATGGATGTCTCCCAATAGATGTATTTGTTACATGGTTCTTTACCAAAGATAAAGCGCAAGCACGTAAGTTACGATGCAAAGCCCTTTAATTACGAATGATTGACGTATTCTGTACCGACGCTCTTACATGGGCCCTTCGCTCCGCTGTGTTAACAAACATGATGCGCAATACCTGATCAGGAGGTTCATGAAGGGCTATGTGGTATACATCTCTGGGCCGCGCATGGTATAGCCAAGTGAAAAATGCAGGGTATTATTGCCTGGATGTACATTGACGCTATAGAGATCTTGCGCAATGCATGTCCTGCCAAAAGAAATGCCCCTAAACGTTGTGCCCAAAGAATCCTTGGTACCCGTCACAACATTGGCCCTTTCAACAATGGGCCATTGATTTAGTGGGACCATTCCAGATGTGCCCGCGCAGTCAAGTTTTTCATTGTTGCGGTCGATTACTTCACCAAATGGGTTGAAGCTAAATGCCTTAGCTTTACTAACGCGATGGTAATTCGAATATTCATCTGGGAATACATCATTGCCGTTTTGGTCTGCCCATGCGCATTATCCACAGACAACGGTCCAAATTTAACGGCTGAAGAGTTGCAAACGTGGATGACCGACATGGGAATCCCATGTGTTTCTCTTCTGTTGCGCACCCACAAGCAATTGGTCAAGTTGAAGTATAAACAAACAATTGGTCGACGGTATCAAAGCCCCCTCGGCACGGCGCGGCGGGGTGGGTTGATGAATTGCCTAGCATCTGTGGGCACATCGAACTATGCCCAAGACTAGCACTGGAGAAACCCCTTTTAGCCTTGTGTACGCACGGAGGCTGTGATTCCTGCCGAAATTGGGTTACCATCTCCAAGAATGCTAGCTTTGGAAAAACAAGATAACGAAGAACAAAGCGCATCGACCTAGACTTATTGAAGACAGAGAAGAATGCAGCGATTCGCGAAGCTAAGTACAAGTCTTAGCTTGAAAGTATTACAACAAAAGGGTACGCATCTGCTCCTTTTTGCTGGTGACTTGTCTTCGCGATAATGAAGCGTCGAATGCCGAAAAACGGGAAGTTAGGTCCGCGATGGGAAGGACCGTACGTGATAAATGAAGTATTGGGAAAATGCGCCGTACACCCTGAAGGTATGGACGGAACCAGTGTTCCTCGAACTGGAACGCCTAACAACTACGCCGATGTTATATGTAATCTCAGTCCTCTGCGCAACTTCTGGGCGTTGCATAACGAGACTGCTTACTTTATTTCTTATGTAATCTTAGTGGCAGCCATAGCTTCACGCTTTATCAGTATGAATAAAATACTCTGTCACTACTTACAGTTTTGTATATGCTTATTTACAAATGCATGCAATTCCTTTGGATAAACAAAAACACAAACTCATGAGCCACAAGATAACTTAATACTTACGCTCACACATGAGAAAAGAAATTGTTCATTTGTCTATCCTACACAAGTAATTGGTCACATGCAAAAATTGTAAAATAAATATGTTATATTCACAACAAGAGTACTTGCGCGGCCGCGCAACGTTACGAATAATTACAAAATACAGAGTTACCAATATCCTAATCTAGTTTCTTGCTGCTTGCTTTTCTGCTGCTGAAAAAATTTCCTTCAGCCTATCAACGAAATCATCATGCTGCAGCACAGTATGGACAAGATCCATTACAGGAATATGTAATTGATCGTAGCTCTCCTTGGCAGCTGTATAAATGGCAACAATATCAGTTCCATGCGTAGCAGCGCGGCTCGTATCCCATTCAGTCTTCAGCGCATGGGCCACATGAAGAGTACACTCTTTATAACCCTCCGCATGGCCATCATTCCGCGCGGCTACCATGAGCTCCGCAACTCTCTCATCTAACTCCGCCGAGTTCAAGATAGAGTTTGCAATCTGTAAACAAGCGCATCAGCATAAGATCTATAAAAGACAACAAAGATGATTACAATTACAGAAAAGGATTATACCTCCACAATCCCATACTCCCACAACCAGGTCAGCTGGTTCATGAGGGATTCGGTCAAGCTTTCTACAGTAGCCGAGCGACCTCCACATCATTAATTTTCTGTTCGCCTTCGGTTAAGCGGCACGACAGCTCGGCTTTCTCGGTCAAGTGTAGCTTGATATCCCTTTTCAAGGAATCTACTTCCGCTTGCAGTAGCTCCTGGTCACAAAACATAGAAGTTAGATCATCAATTTCTTTGTTTTTAAGGAGAAAAGTCATTTTCGTCGCTACCTCTTTCTGCTCACTCTTCCCTCGGTGGGAACGGGCCTCTGTTGCCGCTGCAATAGCATCATCTCTGTCTTTCTTTAGCTTCTCAATCTCGTTGCGAAGAGAGATTTTTTCATTATTGTCCCGATTGCAAGCCTCCACGAAGCGTTTGCGGTCATCTTCATGTTGCGCAGCAGCAGCATCATACTTGCGCTTCCACGAGAGCGCAACCCACTCTTCGGTTTTCTTCTCCTCCTCAAACTTGGCTTTTTCCGCCTCAAAATCGACGATCATTTTTAACGTCTTCTCCTTCTCAAGTTTGGCCTTCACCTTATTAATCTCAACCTCATCCAACTCCTTATTCATGCTGCGCCATTCGCGCACAATTCTATTCATAGTGGAGGAGGCGAGAGAAGATTCTTGCAAGTAGGCTTCATAAGTAGCCTCGTGATTTTTCTCTTCTTGGCGCTTAACCTCCGCCGGAGGGAAAATACCCTTGTACTATTCTCGACAAGAACGCCAATCGGTGAAGACATCACCTTGTTTTACTTTCCATACAGGCTGGTGAAGTTCTTCTGCCCGTTTCTCGGTATAAGATCGATAATAAAAGTCCCCAGGCGTCTCATCTTGGCGAATGGGCGACTCCTCATCCGAATCAGCATCAACAGACACAAAGCCTTCGCTTTGTGTTGAAGGGCCAGCTCCCTTAGATGTAAACATAGAAGGCTCGGTGATAAGGATGGATGGGTTCTTTTGCCCCGCAGTTGCGGACTCTTTCACCCCAACACCCGACACAGTATCTTTAACCTGCTCTTCAGCAGGGTTGCTTGTAACATCTGTAGCAGTATCTTTAACCTGCTCGCCAGCAGGATTCTCAACATCCTTCTTCCGGAGCCACCATCTCAGTCTTTTCTGGGGCGATGGGGTCAGCATCAAAAACGGGTGTCTCTCGCTCCACATCTCTTTCCTCAGGCTGCGCGACGATGGTATAGCAGATGAGGTGGCCGGTGCAGCCTTCACCATTTTCTCTGCAAAGCATATTAACAAATACCAAGTATAAGATTCTGTGCAACTTTTCTGATAAAATTGCGCAACAAACTGAACATACCAGGTGAGAACTTCTTTGCAAAGGCATCCAGATTGCCCTTCTTGCCAATGCGCGGGCGCGCAACTTTTGTGGGCACGGGAGGTTTAGTTTCAGCCTCTTTCCTCTTCTTGAAGTGCGCTTTAACGCCTCTTCCGGACTGGAAGGTATTTCCAAGGGGTCATCTGGGTTCGAAGCTGGCAGAGAGGAGGTGTCAATGGGTTCTGGCTTCGGTTTCCTCAAATCTACAGGCGCAAGACCCTCCAGTGAGTCCGACACCACCACATAATCACACCAAGAGTCAGATACGAGACGCGTACCTTTCTTACCCTCAGCTTTCGCAGCAGCTGATGGTTTGGTTTTTGATCTGGTTTAGAAGGGGGAGGTGCAGCAGCAGTGGGTCTCTTCTTCTTCTTAGAATCAGGGCCTACGCCCAAGTTTAGCAAATCACCTACATAATCAATCATATTGAACAAAGGTTGCTCCATCAGTTATATTGCAATATTACTTAGAAAATATGTTCAGAAGTAATATTGCAATATCAACTTAGGCCTTGTAAAAATTTAATTACCAGTCTTAGAGGATGGTCGCGCCTCTAGCTCCTCCTTCTTGGGCAACTCAAAGTTTTCCAAGATTTGTGAGAACCAAGTATCCTCAACATCAGCAATGGGCACGGCGGTCATTTTCCCTTTCTCTCTCTTGAAAGATATCCAGTAGAGCGGCGCAACTGTATTACAGATATTTTTGCATCAGTGTATATCCACTAAAAGGTGTTACCAGGAAATTAGACGGTTACGTACCATTTCCGTCTTCAGTGTACACCGGTTTATCCCGACGCTCTTTCTTCCAGAAAATACTCATCCCAGCAGCGATGAGGGCCCTCTCCGGCAACACAATATTGGGCACGTCCCTAATGCCTTGGTACCATACTTCATCGGCAGGAATAGGGAGAGTTTCCAGTTCTATATCATCACCAGCCCGGAAGGTCATCTTCATCGGGATCACCATCGCTTTTATGAAGAAAATTTTTGTTTCCAATCATGGTAGGATTTGGGTGGCACTAACAACAACCGTTTCGCCTGCACACGTTGTTGAAACGAATAGAAGCCTAATGAGCAATGGAGTTGATAGAAAACTCGAAACTTCTCCACCGTCGGAATTATGCCCATGGACCGGCATACGAACTCAAAATGTCGAATCCTCACCATTCCCATCGGACTCAGTTAAGAAATATGAAACTTGTAGTGATCAAGGATTTCCAACATAAAATGGGTCACCGGAAGCCGGAAATTACCCTCGGCAAAGTAATCGTAAAAAAGAGTAATATAACCGGCCAGAGCATCGGCCGCCGTAGCATTCGCCGCTGGAAGAAACGCTTTCCAAGATGGAGCGAACAAAAAAATGGTGGCTAAGTTGTCAAAGTCCTCTTTCCTCCACTTCAACGATGGTAAACTCGATGTCGTTGGCATATCAGCAGAACTTGCACCGGTGGCCATAACTCAAAAGAATACTCAGAAAACTTTGAAGGTCGCAGGAATATATGAACACAAGTTTTTCTCTCAAGATTTAATATGGTGAGGAAGCAAATGGATCGTTGATCCCTTTATATACTAATCGCAATTAATGCACAATTTGACTGCAGCGACTTTTGCGACAGTCACATATCCCCAAGTAACTGCAAGGGCGAGTGGGGAACAGTAAACGCCCCACGCGCGCGAGTGTCGCCGAAATAACATTAAATGTCGTCAGGCATGTACTGTTGACAGCTGTCAACAGTACCACCACGTCTCACGAACGTGCATCTTCACCAACTACACCATCCGGATAAGTGACACGTGTCTAAGTATATTTGAAATTCAAAATACTTTTTCAAACTTCACTTACGACACGTCACCAAGATGCAGAAAACAACAAAAGGTTAGTACTTACCTAGCGCAACACATTTATCTTAAGTCCAGTGCTCCACCTACTTTTTATTCTTACATAGGAGCAACACTGTACTGGGGGGACTTGAAGGGGTATGGTCCCAAAAACCTTGCGCCAATCAAGGAAACCATACCCATTAATAACTTCTAAGGAAACTTCGCGCAGACTTCTTTTCAAAATAAGATTTATTAGAACTCTGCGCCAAATATCCAAGAGAGGAAAGGATCAAATAACTACCTTGCGCGGGCTCGTGCAAGTTCAAAGTTAACCTTGAACATTCTCTTGGGATAAAATGATTCATTTAACTACCTCGCGCGGGCTCGCCAGGTTCAAAGTTAACCTGGAATAATCTCGTCTGATAATGCCTCATGCACAAACCTTGCGCGAATATTTATATCAAAGCAAACATCCACCAAACGTTGCGCTAAGCAGCAAGGAGAAGAAAGAAGATCAGTTAACTAACTTGCACTTCTCGCCAGGGAAACAGTTAACCCTGAGAAACTTTCCCTTAGCAAAATCCTTTTGACTTGGTGCATAAGCAAAGGGAATCTTTTCTGTTATAACAGAATGTACACGTGCGAACAACAGATGGGTAACAGCTGTGAAATCTTCTAGAAGCCATTAACACACAATCGCGCAAGCATCTTTTCGGTTATAACCAATTGCCACATGGCAGCATCTGGACGGATGAGGAAGATCACGATGATGGCATGCTCACATTTATAAAATGTAGTGATCTCATGTTGACACGTGGCACCTCCCTAACCGATGATGAGCTCACGATCCGTGTGCACTAACGGATTGCCAACAAACAGTAACGGAATAGCAGAAAATTCCATTAAAGTTAACAATCTCTCCATTTTGGCGCCAAATGTAAAAGTAACTTGGTCAGAAGTATAAATTTTTTAAGAACTTGAAGTTCAAGGAAATGGTATTCAATCCTCTCACATCATACTAACCATTCTCTTCTTACTAATATAGTAAGGTAGGTGAAATTTTGGAGAGAGTGTATTATGGATGTATGATAGATGAAAGAGAAAGTGTATTCAAAGTAGTATACCAAAACACCTTATTTCATGTTGATACATATAGATGCACATGTGCATTTATTATATTGGTAACGTAAAAAGTAGTGTATTACACATGGTAGTGTAAATGAAAGTACAATTGTCTAATATTTGTAATGTATTACGGAATTTGTCAAAGAAATGATGAAAATGCACATGTGCATGGTAGTGTATTATGGATGGTATGATAGATGAAAGAGAAAATGTATTCAAATTAGTGTACCAAAACACCTTATTTCATGTTGATACATATAGATGCATATGTGCATTGCTAATATTGGTAACTAAAAAGTAGTATGTTACACATGGTAGTATAAATTAAAGTACAATTGTCTAAGTTTGTAATGTATTACGGAATTTGTCAAAGAAATGAGAAAATACACATGTGATGGAAAGTTGGTACTCAAATTTTTATTTTTATTTTTTTTGAATATTTTTTTATTTTGAGTAAATATAATGACTTTTTCAAAAAATATTAAAAGAAAAAAAATTTGGTATTTTTTTGGATTTTTTAGGTATTACTGTTTGTGTTCACACTGGTTCTCACGGTTCTCGTAATAAAAGGTGGTTACTAAGATCTAGTCCTATATATATATATATATATGGAGAGGATCATGAGAAAACTACTTAAATGTGAGAAAACTAGAAAACTAACTAAAAAAGCAAAAAAAAAAAAAAGCATAAAAACATAACAAATTTTTTTTATAAAAAATCGCTGCTTTTTATGTATCAAAAAATCTTTTTTTTCAAAAAAAAAAACTTGTACTACAAATGTGCATATATGCATATGTTGCAATGTGCATTATATGATTTTTTATAATTTTTTAAAAAAGTTTTTTTATATAATTTATATAACGATTTTTTATAAAAAAAATCAAAAAAATTTGATATGTTTTTTTGGCTTTTTTAGTTAGTTTTTTGGTTTTCTCATTATATATATATATATATGAGAGGGTTTAAATGAAACGCTAAATATCGCGAGAACCATGAGAACGAATGAAAAAACCAGCGAGAACTTGGTCAAAAACATTCAAATTCAAAATTTTCTTTACACTTATCATTATTATTTGAATACAATGTTAGAAATTTGATTTACACATTTAAATTTACGTGAATTCGTAAATAAAGAAAATTTACACATGTGTAAATTTGATATATTTACACATGTGTAAAAAATCTAATAAGAGTGATTTTGAGAGGAGAAATGTATTATTTGATGTTGCTTTATTTGATGTTGTATTTTAATTAGATTGAGGTTTGTATTAAAAAATGAGAAAATGCCCGGATAGTCCATGTGGTTTGCTCCGATTTCACTTTAGTCCCACATTTTCAAAATTACAGCTATAGTCCCCAACTTTGACAAATTCGTTTCCGGATAGTCCCTGAAGCGGATGGGGGTTAGTTTTCTCAGTTAAGTGGGTGTTAAATGACTGAAATACCCTTTATATTAAATAACTAATAAATAACACATAGAAAAGTTTATTAATACCCTCACCCCTCCTCTTTTCTCCTTCCAAAAGCACATGCTGCCTCCACCACAGATCAATGACAACCACCACCCTCCAACAAACACTCGACGTCTTCAACAAACACCGTATCTCACTTTCTTCCTAATCTCAGTAGCCCGTGATTTGCAGATTTGTGAGGTGAAGGATGGATTTGGGCAGAACTCGATTTCTAGATTTGTGAAGAGGATCGATTTGGCGAACTCCTTAACAAAGATATTGTATTGACGAAAGTTTGAAACCAAGTTCAGTGATAATAACTTTCTGTGAGGGTGTGAAAGATCTGAACTTGATTCAAAATTAGAGTTTTCTTGAAATCTAAAAGCATGATGAGTGTTCCTTAAAAATTTGTGTGGGAAACAGTTATCTGGGTGTGTTCCTTAAAAATTTGTGTGGAAACAGTTATCTGGGTGTGTTCCTTAAAAAATTTGTGTGGAAACAGTTATCTGGGTGTTGATTGATTTGGCTTTGTATTTAATACTCTCCTCAAATATAGAAGTATACACGATATCAAAGAACAGTAGCAGCGGTGGTGGATGGCAGTGCTGAGCTGTGGGTGATGGTTTTAGAAGTTGGGATTGAAGAGATGAAAGATGAAGACCACCCCGACCTGGAGTTGCAGGTTTCCGACAGGATGGTCGGAGTCCTGGCCGGAGAAGAAGAGTGGGGGTCGGAAGAAGTGGTCCTACACACATATATCTAAATTTATTATATAAAGGGTATTTCAGTCATTTAACACCCACTTAACTGAGAA